>CM022540.1:5004918-6204918 GCA_012273795.1 Dendrolimus punctatus | reverse complement strand
GATAGAGCGATGGAATAGGGGAAGGAGAAGTGGGGCATCGGAACTCTCATTCATACCTACGAAAAAGTAAAACTCAAGGCTGTTTCACGCCTATAAGAATATTGAATATCATATTAATTTGACAAAAAGTTGTTTACCATTCCTGGTAAGGCTTCAAAATAATACTTTGACATTTAATAATACCTTTTCACAATATTGAACAACATTCACTTAAACTTACTGCCCACATAGTGTGCACATTAAAGTTAGAGTCATTTATCAAAAGGTAGCCTGAAAATATTTGGACAAGTCACTACTCTAACATGCTTGTCTTTACTAAGGAAATTGTGCAAACAAGATAGTGTGGACTCACCTTATATGTTTTATACTTGTTTCAGAAAAATAGTGTTACGTTTATCAATTTAATGTATGTGTGTCTCAGTATGTGTGGTTGGTGCGGGATTTATATAACAAAACACGAAATTTTTTAAAACTGTTTTATTTGTATTCAGAATGAAGAAAAATGAAAGTACAATTATAAGTTGTGATTTTCGCACAAAAATTACTCAGCCTAGATGTCTATTATTACATGTGCACCCAACCAAAGGCGAAGTAATAATGATCTATAGTGACTACTCCCACTTGCTTTTATATCCGATTAGTAAACCCAATAACCGTAAATCTTACAATATAACAACAATACAATAATAGGTGGCACTACTTGAAACAAATATTGTTAACATTATATACAAAAACATACATTCGAAGATTGAATAATTAATTTTGTTGTTTACATGACTCACTTTGGTTACTTTATCAAATGAAAAAGAGAAATGTACCGTGTAATATCAGCTTAAATTAAATAGAAAAATTAATACTTTTTAAATAGGTTATGACACTTTACTGGACAGACTTTCTGTTTTTACGACATGTTGTAAATCAAGAGAGTTTATTTAATAGAGAAATATTTAGCTTATGTGCTAAAAAACTATGGGCAAGCGACTATAAAATGGTTGAATCGCTGGAGAAATCAATCCAAAAAAAAGTTTAAATGGTAATACTATTGTATAGCAAAGCTTTCGGATTGGAAACGGACGAGACGATCCTAACATTTACTCCTGGAGTGCCAAATGTATTGCCAATTCAGGAGTAATTTGAAAATCGCGATAGATTTGTAGTTATTTTATCTGTGTAGGAACGGATATAGAATATAATTTCCAGCTGCCGGGCGGCCTGTCGTAACAGGCGACAAAACAACCCACAGCCAGGTGGTAGGGCATTTGCCCGACTGGCTACCACCCTTGCTCTAAAGTATGTCGCCGTAAGAACCTTGAGTTATGTTCCGGCATTAGTGACCAGGTTCCAGTCTCCCTTAAGAGAGCAGCAGCGCATTTGTAGTCTTTGGTGTTGCAAATCTCCATAGGCGATGGTAACCTCTTTCCTTGAAGTGAGCCGTCTGCCTGTCTGCTGAACTGCTGACAGATTAAAGACATAACTGTCGAGGATGAATTAATAACTGGAAAGAAGACAGTGGGGTCTAAAGGATCCGCTTTCACAGATTCGTTTTACGACTATAACAACTATCTATTTAATTAAAGCGGAAATTCATGCCTATGTCGTACATCCACCAATATATCTACGACACCAGCCACCAGAACAGTCCAGATAGGTGCTGTTATTTCAATGATAAATAGGTTTGCGATTGACCACGGATGCCTAATATTGAATGATGATGCGGTCGAAGATGTAACACGCTTACTGCGCTAGAAAATACCTGTTCACATAAGACTTGAAGATTATAGGTATTATATTTTTCAGAAATATGGACTCTGATACTTGCTAAGTTTGGAAGAGAAATAATAAAACGTATTGGCTAGGTTCCAAAAATCATAAAAGCATACAAAATTAATTCTTAAATATGCCAGGTTTGTGCAAGACCCCGAAGGCATTTAAAAAATATTACTGTGGAATAATCGTATGTTATTTTTTTGCTTATGCTATATTCTTTTATCTTTATTTATTCCATTTTTCTCTCTTTATTCTTAATCTTTTACGCTTCTCTCTCCTCTCTTTCACGTTCTCCAATTTTTTGGGGTCGACACAATATTCTCTTTTCTTCCACTTTTCTTCCCTTCACACCACAAATTATGTCATCCTTCATACAATACATCCATCTTTTTTTGGTCTACTTTTACCTTGTACCCTTTAAACTTCTAGTTCAACATTTTTGTCACGTGACTTTCATCCTTTCTCATTAATGTCCATATTTCTTCCTCTCACTTTTTCAGTATCTGGTGCAACTTTTAAAATTTTTTTTATGTACTCATTTCTCAACTAATCTATTCTTGTAACACCACACATCTATCTCAACATTCTTATCTCGACTGAGTGAGTAGAGAGGTTCTGCTTGATCATTTTAGTTATTTACCTGTTACGCTTCTATCCTACCTATTTTAGTACTAAGCTATGCATGTCTATATTTATAATTATATAAATTGTTTTATCTTTGATTGTTTCATCCTACTTATAAATTTTTCTATGTTTTAGTTTTTATATTTCTTACTAATTTAATATGCATATCTAATATAGTACAATAATTATTATGTAACATATATTACAAACTTTATAATTCACGCTTCTGTATTCCCATAGCGTCTACTGAATTAAATTTTATATTTTGTAAGTAATTTTTCAAGAGAATTTATAGTCCTTTTATTAAGAATTAATACTAATTAATTAATAACTCTGTTCATTTAATGCCTTTTTACTATTAAAGAGCAGAACGTGTCTCTATGAAATTTAGCATGGACATAGAATGTATATCGAGCCAGGACGCACGTAATTCTAATTAAATTAGAATTACGTGCGTCGATTTGACTTAAAGATATAAAACACTCGTGTCAAGTTTAACGATATTTTGAGCTAGGCCTTATATCGGATTCTTCGAATGATAAAAACTGTCCACAAGTATAATTTACTATAGAGAGGAACGCAGCGATTATTTTACAGTCTGAAAATAGATTAACGTCATACAAATGGAGGATTCTAAACTAAATGCTTTCGTTATTATAGTGAATAAATAAAATGATCGCAGCCAACAAGTGGTAAAGTGATTTAATTCTAATCCACTTAAAGTGAGTTAGTTACATTAGTGTACGAGATAACACATTAACCCACAATCTTTTACCGCTCGTATAGGGTGGCCAGGTTTTAAATACCCTGAATATGCAACTTTTTCATCAAAGAGTGAAGCACAAAGAAGGTTTTCAAATATCGCGTTTTGCATGTGCTAAAAGATTATAGTTATATAAAAAATGTTTATTTTTTACAATGTATAAAAATAAAACATTATAAACTGATGTAGGTATTAAAGAAAACTTAAACTAGTTATTGCATTCTACCTGTAATCTGTTAAGACTGTAAATAGAATACTTACATACTATAAGTACTTACTACTACTTATCTAGCTATCTATACTATAATAAATATATAAATGGGTCGAGCTTGTACAATGCGTTTAAAAATGTAACAAAATCATGGGGGTAATTCAGACTAGGAGATTTGCAATTTTTATATTACATGTCTTTCTGTCTTTCTCTCTGTATGTCTGTTAGAGCATCACGTGAAAATACGGAACAGCTTTAAATGAAATTAGACATAGACCTAGCTTATATCGGGCGTAACTTAATTTACTTTTTATCCCGATAAATGACATGGTTTTCGTGGGATAGACGAAAATGGCGAAAACGATGGCGCTGCAATCGCATCTTTCTTGGTAACTACTGAGTGTATATGATATAAACTTGACATAGGCGTAGCACCTTAGTAGCAAATCGCCTACTAGACTACTACTAATACTATTTAGACATTTTTATATTCAAAAAGCCTAAGCAGGCCGCAGCATCAGCAAAACGCCGTACAATACAAGTTTCAATTTTTAAAATATAATCAAACGTAATTTTATATCAAACTTGTCCTTTAAACGAAATAAATTCTTTTTTTTGAAATTTTTAAAACTGTTTTAGTCATTTTTTGTTTTATCACTGGCAATATTATTGTGATTGCCAAGTGCCGGATAATTGATTAGTGAACGACGGTGTTCTCTGTCCAGTTTTAATTGTCCCTCTGTCCGCCATTGATGGATCGAGGATTGCCAACACGAAGACACCCGATTGGTATTTCTCAACGCAAAAGGGCATTGCTATCTTTTATTTGAATTATTAGCGACAGTTAGATTGTTTGGTTTCCTACATCAGGAATTACTTTTACTAAATTATGGTCTTTATATATGCGGTTTTGTATTACATTGTGTATAAATTAATCTATACATATAATAAAATTGTAGAGGTCGAATTTCTGTACAATTAAAAAAAATGCTAAAAACCGAGTCAGGGGGATGTAAGAAGTGAAATAGAACTAATTTAGATTTTTTTGGAATTTTTGTTTCTCTGTTTGTCTGTCTGTTTGTACCGGCTAATCTCCGAAACGACTGGACGGATTTACATGAAATTTTGTATGGTGATAGCTTATATCCCTGGTCAACATATAGGATACTTTTGATCCCGAAAAATTAAAGAGTTCCCATGGTATAGTTAAAAAGCTTTAATTACTTAAACAGCTTACAATAGACTAATAGTAATTTCTCTGCAACGTAACATTATAAAAGCGGATATTTTAACAGGGTGTGGTGTCGGTGAGAGAGTTTTATCTTATATATATATTAATATATAAAGCTGATAAGTTTGTTCCTTTGTTTGTTTGCTTGAACGCGCTAATCTCAGGAACTACTGGTCTGATTTGATTTTTTTTTTCTGTATTAGATAGCCCATTTGTCGAGGAAGGTTATATAGGCTATATACCATCACGCTAAGAGCAATAGGACTGGAGCACAAATGAATGAATGTGTGTTTAAGTGGGTTCCCGGATGGTTA
The DNA here is from genome assembly GCA_012273795.1 of Dendrolimus punctatus. Lineage (NCBI taxonomy): Eukaryota > Metazoa > Arthropoda > Insecta > Lepidoptera > Lasiocampidae > Dendrolimus > Dendrolimus punctatus. The sequence continues at coordinate 6,200,008 of CM022540.1, read as the reverse complement.
AGATTTGCAATTAGAACCGGTAGGTGGCGCTAAGATCGGGTTCTAGAATCCTCCTAATCACCGGGAGCGATTCTGGTGATTTTCTTTTTGTGTCATGAACAAAGTCTTATGGGAATTCAGAAAATATGGCGGTACGAAGTTCGCCGGGTCAGCTAGTAGTAAATAAAGACATTGAAACTAAAATATATTATATAGCAGATCACTGCCAACGTGCCCAGAAGGCTGGCTGCATTACCACGCTGTATGGCAACACTTATTTGTTGTGGTTATAATATTCAACATTCACGTGTAGGCAGCTATAATATTTGGATGATCCGGCTAATCTCTTAAACGGCTGGGCTGGTTTTGACAGAACTTTTACTAGCAGATAGCTGATGTTATAAGGGGTAACTTAGGCTACATTTTTATTTAGGCTTCCGCGAAAAAAACCGTATGGACGAAGTTGCGGGCATGGCTAGTGTGAACTAAGACTTACTTTTAAATTAAACTACACTATAAAATAACAAAGGTAAAAATTAGTAAATCTGAAATCATGTTGACAGGCTTTGTCACAGAAAGAAGAAGAAACAGATTATACTGTTCATTTCTGTCTTACAGTATGGAGGAATCAACCAAATCGAGCCTTATAAAAACAAACTTGAAAATATTCGATATTGAAATATTCGAAGTATTAAATAATCCTTTGAAATTAGCAAGACATTGAAATAAAAATAAAATTTTGAACAATCTAACGAATCGTCCGAAGATGATAATAGTATTGGCAAGATATACTTCATTCGAAAACATACTAGAACGTTGACGAGCGATAATTGACATTGAAATTATTAGTAAAGTAAACACATTTAAGCAATTAATTTTAGAAATCAGGCGTATGGAGCTTGTTACTCATTGTGAAATAAATATTAATTAATCGTTAAAAGTCATTCGGTGAAAGTTAATATTAATTAGTGTGAAGCCACCTGTAATCGATAATTTGATTGATTTGTTTGCAAAGAAATATTTAACGAAGTTATAGTTAGTAGGTATTTATTGTACAAAGGACTGTTCTAAATAGCTAGTTTTTGGTTTTGCTCCGGATGTTCCATTTTCACGACTGCACCGCTTGCCATTGGTTAGTTGTTCACACTTGTGTTCTTGAGATGTGACGCTTGGTTTTCTAGAACGGTTCTCTCACCTACAATAAACACAGAGAAAGAAATTCTTATATAAATTATAAGACTGTCCAAGCAGTTTGTAAGGGCATACTTTTGAACAGACTCCCAAAAGTTCTCAATGGGGATTGTTCACAAAAAATTACCCTCTGATTTTATATTTTTATTACGTAAAATAGGGTATTTTAAGATACTAATTTCAATATTTTTGTAGTTTAAGCGTTAGTTTTTTTATAATTCGATTTTAAAATTATTTCTCCGATGACGTCATAAGGGACAAGTTTACATGATTTCTTTGCCTAGAAAACAAAAATAATAAACTTACTAATCATAGTAAACTGTGCTAGTACTATTTAAATGTCACTGTCATTACTCATCGTGATCATTTTAGTGTTTTTTGTCGCTAGGCTTATAATTTTTCGTGTTCAACCATTATTATTTTCTATTGTTATCGTTAAATTTTTTAGTGATCTTTAGGGAAAAATCCATGTTACAGAACTTAAATCTAATAATGTACAGCTAGAATTTTCTTTACACCTGAAGCAGGCAAACAGGCAGACGCCCCACCAGATTGGATTTAGTAAGGTCAAATAAAGGTCAAACACATTTCTTACAAAATACAAGAAGATCGTACGTTTTTTGGAATTTTAACTAGACAGAAATGATTAGGGACACTATTCCTCAAAATGGTTTTTGAAATAGCTAGATTGAAAAAAAATGAACAATCCCAATTCGGCTGTTTGTTTTTTTGTATGTGTATTACGCGATACTCCGTCAATTGTGCACCGATTTTCGATTTTTTTCTTTATCCGTCCCACGGTCACCAAGTCAGGATCTGACGAGTGGATCCCAGGGAATTCGAGAGTAACCTTTATCAAAGAACACCGAGCGCCTACTACATTCATCGACAAAAGCTTGTTTACTCTTGCCAATAGTACAATTTCTAGAAGCCATTAATATATATTTCTAAAGCTATTCAAGTAATTGTGAAAGAAAGGAAACAGGTTTATTTTTAGGACGACCATATACAAGTGAAAGAAAAACGACATTTCAAGTAATAAATAAAGCACAATAAAAAAACAGACAACCACTAAGTACAACTAGAAAGTAAACATTTATTTTTACAAATACGAAACCAAATTGAACGACTTTTTCTACGACGTCTTGAAGTGAAGAAAAAACCCGTGGGATTCTCGGGACACAAGATACCGCAGCATTAAAAAAAGAAACATGAATTATTGTTCAAGTATAAGTCATACCTTATTCAGCTAAGTTTTATACTTACTTACCACTTTAAATCAATTCCGATAAAATTCCGCGGGATTCCCAAGACAAAGTTTTTAAATAGAAGTTGAAATAGTAAGCTATAAATTTAGTGAAAATTGTTTTGAAATATGCTAGCTTTTATGCACCTTAAGAACTTTAAAATACTCCCGGGAGAATTCCCGGTATAAAAATACACAGATTTTATTTCAAAAATTTGCTATCCATCAATGAAAAAATCGCATCGAATTCTAAAAATAATAATTTTAACCATTCCCAGGAAAATTTCCCGGATAATAAGTACCACATTAGTTTGTAATTTACGTGTTAAGATTTTTCAACTGTGAGTTTGGTAAGACCGTACACAAAATCATAAATCTTTGATTCCTTATGCTAGTTTTAAAATGGATTTGGGAATGAAAAATTAAATATTGTCGTGGGTTGAAACGGGAATAGATATGGGTTGATTTAAGAACAATATATTCGTGGGATGTGACGTCATGGGCTGAATCGGAATAACCCGTTTGTACATATTGTTATAGGATACCTAAAAACGCGTATAAAGACAACGTGGGTGGCATGGGAGTAAGTGGTTGAAGGGTTTATTGTTTATAATGGCACTATTGGATTTTTTTAAATTTTCGCGACTATTATAATTATAAAACAATTAAAATAATAATACTATAATAATAAAACTACGTTTTACCTGTTTTAAGCGCTGTATTTTACTTGATTTTTATTATTCCGATGTTTCAGCCACTTTTTAGTAGCCGTAATCATGGAGGACAAAGATGTCAAATGTCAATGATTATTGTTAAGTTTTATTTAATTTATCGCCAACTTGTTCAGTTTAATTACTTAGTTTAATTGTTGTTTATGGTTATTATTTAGTTATGGTAGCCTAATTAATTTACCACCGCTTCGAAAATGTTGTGGCTTGAAAAGAAGAAGCGGCGCAAGCAACCTTCAGCGACATGCTTGGCTCTAATAGTTTTATATAATACTAGCTGATATTTGCTCGCTTCGCGTGCCGTAAAATCCGTTCTTAGCTGACTTCTACTTGGCGAAAGAAGGTCCATGCCAAATTTCAAGTCTATAGGTACTATAGTTCCTGAAATATCGTGATATACTATATATATATATATATATATATATATATATATATATATATATATATATATATATATATATATATATATGTCGAGGAAGTTATATTGGATGTATTATTGACTGGATGTATAACGCATAATATCATTTGTTAACATTTTAAATACTTCTAAATTCTTAATTTAATTTAATTAGATTTGTTAAATGTTCTATAACTTAAAGATCGTTCTTTAATTTAATAAACGACTAATGAGAGGAGCAGAGCATGTCTAGAGCGGGTCAGCGTCCTCTTTACTTTGAGTAATATCTACTTGGTAGACTGAGGAGTTTTTGTGGCATTTGTTGATGGCAATAGTCGAGTTGGACCATGAGTATTTTAAAGAAAGTGTTAAGTTAAGAAGTTTGAGCAGTGCCTGAACCTGCTGCTCGTCTAAACTATGTCAAAATATTGATAGAATCTAAATTAAAAGCGTATAAACCGTGGCCTTATGTTTTATGCTCGCATTTTACCCTGATGACGCCCACTAAACCTGCAATAACTAAAGGAGATGCCGTGAGAACGAGGCCGTTCTGCGACATATATATATAATATCGGTGGGAGGTAAAATAAAAAGTGAAATTGTCAATCAAGTTGGAACGTCAGAATAATAAAAATCGAATAAAATACCACGCTTAAAACTGTTAAAACGTAGTTTTGTTATCACTATTGGAGCTCTTGTTTTGGCTTTTATGAACTTCCTTCCTTACGCTACAGATATATGTATTATATCGGTACCATACTCATCTTAGGTTTCGCTTCAAAGCTACCTTTTACAACTTACTGCTGTCACCAATTTGTACTAGTACCTTCATTTATTTAGTTTATTCAAACTTTTAATAAATAAAACAATGTTATTACCAGGCTACGATTGATAATTCAATCGTCATGTAAATACTTATGTTTTTACCTAATTGGTTAATTTTTTTATTTTAAGGTGTTTAATATGATATTACATTTTCCAATTTGTATAACCTGCGCACATTTGTTCGTGCCTACCCCGCAAGGGACCTGGCGTGAAGTTATGTATGTATGTATAACCTGCGCACAGTTCGTAAACTGTTACATTTTTGCATTAAAAAAACAGTTTTCTAAGCTCCGCGTGGTTAATTGCGTAAACCCTGTACCTAAAAACACTTATCTACCAAACTTGATATTTAGAGATTCTTTAATTGAAGAAAATCAAGTTGGTTAACCAACGAGCCATGAAATACATTTTATTCTCCAAAAAGTGGGATTGAAAAATGTTTTTACATTTAACAGAAATTTCCGATATGGGAATACTACAATCGTGTGTTGGAGGCAATATCGCTCGAGCACCGAAACCACCCGAGAGAAATCAAAGATAACAAAGTACGCTTATAGGGGCAAAGAGACGAGAGAACTGTTCCTTAAGGGGTGAGGTGGCACTGTGAGCAGGTTGACTGATTGTGAATAAAAATTAAATGATATCATTTTCGATATGTATCATGTTTTTAAATGCCTAATTTATTAAAGTAATTTAAAAACTTAACTATCTAATAACAATCAATCAATATTCTACAACATTACAAAACTAAGTGAGGCTAAAAACTGGTACTCATTTTAGATTTAAACATCAGAACATTTGAACCGCTTTTCATTGGGTGTGATTATATTCTTACTAAAAAATTAACTCGAAGATTTTAGGAACAGCATTACGCCTAAAAATATTTAAAATAAACTAAAACTGTACTTTTTATCACTATGAGTAATTTTAAATAATTAAATACTATAGACGCTGTCAAAAACAGCATTAACATAAACCTCAAAGCTTTCTTATACTATGTATAAATCGATCAATCGTAAATTGTTTTTTGTGTTATTTTGGAAATACATATTAAATGAAAGAACGGTAATGGTTATACTAAATCAAAACGTGAGTAACTATGATCACGTCGATATATGGCATTTATAAAATTTTGTTCTGATGCTTTAAGGAGGGATTGAAAATGAAGAATACATAGGTTAAAAATGTATGCTATTGATAATAATAATAAAATAAAATAAACCCGCAGGGGGGCTTTGTGGCGAAGCCTTAGGTGAGTAGCGACACCTTGTACCTGACTCCGGGGGCCAAGAAAAGGCCCCCGCCTCCGTGCTTGCCTTAACCAGCCGGCACGGAGTGGAGATCGCTAGAGCTAAGACTTAAGCTCCAGGGGTGGAAGTGATAAATGGCCTCACGTCAGAAGTAGCTTCGGTGAACCTGCAGCCCACCTCTCTACACCCCTTAGCCACTCATACCCATGTTGCCCCTGCCTTCTATGGCATTTTTAGGGGCCTATGCAGGGAGTGGCGAGTCACCGTCTGCCCATTTTTCCATGTTCCCGGAACATTGCGACGGGCAGACGCCATAGTCCCCATATTCCTAGACCGCTAGTAGCATTAACAGTTCACCCCAATAGCCTGGTACTTTCTCTTCTCATTTCCCACAATAGTCCTACACTGGCCGGGGCTTGTCCTTGGGTGCATTATTATGTGGTGTAGACAGGGATAATCGCCGGTCAGTGTCACGCCACATTTAAATTAAATTTGTCAAGGGGCCTCTACGTGTTGGCCTCCCAATGGCCCCACGCAAGCCCTCCAAAAGTCCGGGCCATTTTTATGGCCCGTGCTCTTGAAAGACATACATAATATCAATAACATAAATTGCAAATTCTCAACAGTATTCAAAGCAGTTTAAGCCAAAAATCTTGAAATCTACGGAATTGATAGATATACAGATATTAACATTTTCTTTTACACAAAAGCATAGAAATATTTGCACAATATGTCATTCAAATTATTTTTGTTAATACGCCCGCTTAATGTAAGGCTACACCTTGGCATTACGTATGGCCGACAAATGCGTCCCTTATCAGCTTTACATTACACAAAGCACCTCTGTTACATGCACTATGGCCTCACAATTGAATATGATTCGCGAATAACTTGTTATTATTCATGACTTGAGTAAAGAAATTGTCGTATAGAAAAAACAAGTGAAGATATTTGAACTCACCTTTTTGTACATGAAAAACAGTTACTTATACTGTATTTTTACGAGGTAGGCAACTCATCGGTTCCCTTAGTGTTGCTGATGTACATGGGCGACGGCTACTAGCTTCCTTCCATCAAGTGGACTATAAACAAACATAAAAAAATGAGAACTTTGGTTTTTTACGGGGTTCAGTTCTTTTAAAGGAAAATTACTTATTCTATTTTTAGTGTTTCTTAACTAAACTTTAGTCGTCATGTCCACCTGACCCTCCCTCTGTCTTTATATGTCATAGTGACTATACTATTGTTTCCACATAATTGAGTACTGATTTATTTTCAGCATCCATGCTCGAGTAAGGTATCGTGAGTCAGATCAGAAGTCAATATATTATATTATGTTTATTGCACGAGGTCCGCAGACCGGCAGGCGGCCTATCTGATTGAAAGCGGTTACCATCACCTATAGCAATTTGCAACAACGAATGCGCTACAGATACGTTACTACTCTCTTAAGGGAGACTAGAACCTGGCCAGTAATGCCAAAACACAACTCAAGGTTTTTATGGCGGTATATTTTAGACTAGGGGTGGTAGCCATCCCGACGCACAAATGTCCTACCACTTGACTTAGGGTTGTTTTGTCGCTCTCAAAGTAATGCAAATTGTATTTTCCGCTAACTTTCAAACTACGAAGTGAAAAATTCTGAAAAATCAAGGTTATAGAACTTCAAAAATATTTCCAAAGAAATTTGGTTGAATTATATCAGTTGAGTAGTTTTCGAGTTAGGGGTATTATCGATTCAATGCTTTTTAACGGTTACGAAGCTAAATAATGTTAACTGTGCAAATTGGTCACATACACTAGCCCCATTTATTGCTTAGTTTCTTAGACAAATGGTAAAACCAGTGAACACACAATAACCATCATTTAATACAGGGAAATGAGTAAGAGAAAGGGTCAAAATAAGTTATACTGGAGATGGAGAACACTTTATGAACATCATACGCATGAGTTATAATTTAAATAATACTATTATATTATATTCTACGTACATCGCTGCGCACCGTGCTGTCGCTGTTTAAAGGAGAAGAAGCGGCAAGAAACTACCCAAAAAAACGTATAGCCAAAAAATTCTTTTTTGTTTGTTATTTATCTATCTCAGGCTCTTTTTTAAATACACAGAGAAGTTGTATTATAATTACTTTTCAAATAATTAATGGAGTTGTAACAAACAAAACATAATGTTACCGTCGCAATTAAGACATACTACTTATTCATACTGCGACATATGGATTACAGGCACACAATAGGCGAAGCCAACGCGTTGTCGATCTTGAAGATAGGATGGATGATGGAATAGGAGAGATGGGGTAGGGAGATAGGATAAAGGGGATAATAATAACAGCCCATAAATGTTCTACTGCTGGGCTCGGGCCTCCCATTATTCGGGAACGAACAGTATACCCGCCACGTTTGTCCAAGGCAGCTTGGCAGGTTTGATACTTCGGTTATCTTGATGTGCAGGTTTTATCACGATGGTTTTTCGTCACCGTTGTTAACACGGGGTAATCATAACAATATGCACATTAGGTTAGAAATTGTCTATGTGGTGCATGTGTTTCGGCCAGGATTCAAACCCGCGCCCTTCGAGTCTGGGCCGCATGTGCTAGCCATTACGCTACCACGACGTTCGGTAAAGTATAACGATAACAGCAAAATAAAGGGGATGGCATATGGGCTTAAAGAACTTTATTTCACATTATAGTTCATTTATATGAGATACAATAGTTTATATTCTTAACTTAAGTCCTATAATCTAAGTGCAAAAAGACAAAGAGAGAAAAAAAAAGAAAAATATTAATAACATTTCAGAAAGGTCTTCTGTACATAAAAATGTTGGAATATTAAGTTTTTAAAATTAAATTTTCAATTTCCTTTTGTAGGAATTTATATTTATCCACTCCTTTCTTTCATTTGGTAATTTGTTTTAAATATTGGCTCCTTCGCATAAAATATTTCTTGTGCCCCATTTTTCTGGTCTAGGTGCTCGAATAATAAGTGTCGAATAGTTAGTGTGTCTTAAATTGTATTTACATATTTTATGAGTGAAATTAATGTTGTATGATAATTACCATGTTTTATTTACTAAAATGCACGCTTACTTACTTGCTCCGCGGGCTCAGCGACCCGAAGTAAGTCTTGGACTCCGAAATAATAACAAATAATATTATAAAGGCATGCATTATATTTATATAATTATAGTTGATGTAGATTTAGTATATTATACTAAAATCTACATATAGTTTTTGTCCTGGAAAAGAGTTGTAGTTATATAGGTTTTTGATTTATTTGTTTTGTGTTGTTTGTTAAGTTTTTAAATTCGTTCTTGAAGGTGCTCCTCAAATTTCGATAAGGCTAAGTGTCGCTTTGTTAAAGCATTTTATATTGTGTTAATATTTATTTATTTGGTTTACATGTTTTTGTTTTGTAGTACTCCAGATAATGAGGATAACTTACATCAAACGTGTTTAATATGATATATCCAGGTTAATTTCGTATAGTTACGTAATAATCGTCTAGGAGCAATTTGAGGTATCTTTACAGATTTGACTTTGAACCAGGAATATTTTTAATTAGTGGAGGCGTGAAATTAGGGAGTTTTTTATTTTTCTCTGTAAATATTATATATTCTTTATTAATTGTGAGTAAGTTATGCGTAAACAATTCATTTAATAATATTAAATTATTTTGAGCAATACGGGAATTGAATAGAGGATGAGCTAGGGAATAAGCGAAGCGGATAATCGGGACTCTAACTCATCGTATGAAATACTAGGATATGCTCCCGACTTCATCCGCGCTTGCCTTAAAATTCTCATGGGATTCCCGAGACACAAAGCCGTTGTAACATAAACTATTCGTTTATTACTAAAAGAATACTTTATGTTCTTTTTCGCTAAAATTAGTTAGTTTGGATACTACTTTATAGTCTTATCTAAACAAGCTTATTTTTATGTACCCGAACAACGTCAAACCGCTCCTGGGAAAATTTCCGTGGTATTCCCGAGTTTCACATGTGCGCAGCTCGTCGCAAATATAATGTTTATTTTACGCTGATGGTTGGGCTATACCCCGATCGTTGTAGGTATAAAAGTGAAACTGTTGCTGGTGGCAACTTAAAAAAATCACTTTAAAATGCTAATACGTGTGCAATCGGCTACAACCAAAATGGAAAAGAACAAAAAGCACCGACGGTGTTGTAAGTTTAAAAATAATATAAATATATTATGTTGGTGTTGCTAAAATCACACATTCTACTACATATTATTTGCTATCGATCAGTGAAAAAATCGCATTCAAATTCGATATTTTTTTTCAACCTGGCCATTTTAAGTCATTCCCAGAAAATTCCCGAAGAGATTCCTAGGATAAAAGTAGCTGTCAACCGGCGAAAACCGCATGGAAATCAGCCCAGTAGTTTTTACGTGAATCCCGAATATACAGATAAACAGACAAGAAATCAAAAAGAAATTGCATAATGTTTTTTTTTATTAAACAACTGCAATGTAAAAACACGGTATATATAGAATTTTATAATATTATAGATGATTAGCCGAAACCCGCCCGCTTCGCGTGCCGTAAAACTCGGTCTAAGCTGATGTCTACTTCGCGAAAGGAAGGTCCATGTTAAATTTCAAGTCTATAGGTCTATAGTTTCTGAGATATCATGATGAGTCATTGTATAAGTGGATTTCAATGATATATACCTACATCGTAGTCCTCCTACCTATATATACATATAGATTAGCTATAGTTCAAGTTTCAAAAATCAGTTACGTTCAGTATCAGCCGTTGTTATACCTAGAATTCTTCTTCTATAATAATAGGTGAATCACTTATTAACTCCAGAGAGGTTGTATACTTTTAAAAGAAAATTAACCCAATAGTGAATAGTTAACGCATGTGTTTTAATTAGGGACTTTTTTAGAAAAAGAAATTCAATTTTTATGTTTATTCAATTTGGGCTATTATAACAATTTACTTTTGAGTCCAAGCCGATATTGTCACTTGTTTTTAAGTAAGAAATAGGTATTACAAATATAGAAAACTTGTTGAACAAATAATATTAATACAAATTATTGTAAACAATAAATATTGTTCAGTCATTGATTATTTTCGTGAGCAATATATCTATTTATTTCTTATTAGGAGTCCCGCAGAATATATTTATTTAAACATTCACGATGCCATGATTTATTAAAAAGACAAAAACAGAAATTACGACATAATATCTCTCTATTTAGGTCATAGTCATAACAAAATTAAATTGAAATTGTGAAATCTCAGTTAAGAATGTTTAAAGTGTGAATTTGAATAGAGTAGCGATTATTTTACTAGATATAATGTCTATCTAATCTACATAGTAAAAATTGTACTAAATACTAAACTAAAAACAACACTAACATCAGCTCAGCTATGTTTCATTTGTGTTCTTTTACAATTTGACAAATGATAAAAAAAAGAAACTCATATTTTATATCTCAATGCTGGACATAGGCCTTCTTATCTGAAGAGATTATACTCGTCAGACTGTTTAAAACAAATTAGCGGATTTTATATATCGATTATCTCAATTTTTTCCACTGCCACTAAATAGTTATTAAAACAACATGCATACTAGATGAGAAGCACTGTATAAACGGTACAATATCATGAATTAAAATATTAGTAGATCTCACAAACCAAGTTATTACAAAATATGACTTATTCTAATATTTTAAATTTTATGAAATGTATACATATATTTACATTTCTCTATTGTTCTATGTATATAGACATAAATCTGTCCTTACTTAAATAATAATTTAAAGAATAAATACTAATAAATGGATATGCGAAAATCGATGCGTTGAAAATTTTCAAACGTAGCAGCGTAGGCTACGGTCCGTAGCTTGCCTTAAGCTGGGGCCTACGCCCGCCTACACGCGCGACGTAGCACCATAGCATTACGACAGCGTTCAGTATATAACGCGCGGTGCCGAAGAACTGAAACCACTTCAGTCCTAACCCCATAACGTGGAACACGCGCAGTACTAGACCTCAGTGATAACAGTGCACTTTACTCGCGACGCTACGACACGAAAACTTAAAGGTGAGTACATTATTTCATTCTACTAAAATAAAACAATATTTTGCAAAGGTATTTCTTAACAATTTTATTATTTTCTTAACTGAAACTGTAATTTTAAATCTTCTTTATTAATCAAAAAGAATTTAAAACACAAATTTTAAATTATTTCAAAAATCTATTTAATTTATTATGTTAATATTTTATATAGAAATAAAGTCACTAGTGTGTTTTATACTTAAAATAAAAGTTTTAAGTTATTTTTATTCGTGGCTGAAAGGGTGCCTATTGACCTATATATGGCTCGGGTCAGAATGTTATGAGTGACATTAAAATCCTTTACTTCTAATAAATACAAAGTTTCATTAAAGCTTAGTGTTAAAATTTGTAAAATATAAAATTTTGTGTTATATAACATTTAAATTAAGAAGAAATACATACGTAGCACTTTTTGAGCTCTAATAATGTTATTTATGATTTATGTAGCAGAAATAAATTTGAAACATTTTTAATGAATTTGCGTAAAAATATTCATTCTCATCGGATGCCATTTCGGTCGCCCGGGCTCGAACTATATATATAATATATATTGTTATATATAAGAGGATAGATATAATTATATGTAATAATATCTATCTTCTTCTAAAAACACACAAAAATTCGACCTAAAAAAATGATTGATACTCGTTGAGCTTTTTCGAAACGTATTCGAGACAAATTTTCATACAAACTTGGAGACAAAATAAGAATTGATTTTGCGTTTTTATAACAAATTTCAACTTAAATCGCAAACGGACACTATAAGATTATTAGTGTAGGTTTACTTAATTTATGTGCCACTCCATAGTTGTTCAAAATATATATACTGTTAATAACATTTGATAAAAGTGATAGCATCTACTATTGTACTATTTTAATAATGCGGGTAGTGATGATTACTATTCAGACATAAAAGCGAGCGGGCGTAGCAACGAAATGGATGCTCACTACGACTTTGGTCGGATGCACATATTATAGTAGCGATCTAAGGTCGTTAATTTAAGTGCGAGAATCATAAATGATAATTAATTGTAATGTAGCTCAAAATTCTTTGTTCTAAACTCAAATAAAACAGTTCTCAAAGTTCTACATATTTCTTTATAAATATGAATTCCGTATTAAAAATATAGTTTTATAATGGTTACTTAGATTTTCCTGTTATGCATAGTAAAAACTTCATATTTGTATTACTCCATAACGCTTGACAGACTTTTTCTATCACCACGGCCACAACTGAACACGGCTGGAACGTGGACGTCCTGGGTTTGAATCCCGACAGGTCAAATATTGTGCAAAAACTCTCCGTTATTGAACCTAGTCTTGAGTCCCCGAGTTTCATTTGCCCTTTAGAGAAATGTAACACGGTTAGCGTGGAATATACAACACGTGTGTTTGTTGGACGATTTGTTCTTAGCTCGCTGTTAGCTGTGACTCGCTCTACATTTAATTGTAACTTTATTATTCATATAAACTTAAAATGCGATTGTGTACCGGACATCTATATGTACATATATTTCTATACTTCTCACTAAATGAATTTAAAGTATTTTTTACTGCCTTTACATTATCTTATTCACCACCTTTAAGAGTTTTTTCGTTCCATATAACATTTCAAAAAGTTTTTTTAATCCGTTTAGTAGTTCATTTGAATTACCCTTGTTAGAACTTTTTAGAATGCATAATATTTAAATTTATATATGATATAATTTCTTTGTTTTTTGGTTGTCATTCTTGTAAAAAAATATTGTAAAGGCAAGGCATTATAATATATCCAGAAGCGAATTATTTTATTTATAGTTTTAGATTTCGCTATATTTTAATATTATAAATCCGTAACAACCCTATTTTGTTTTGAGAATAAGCTGGGAACAGGGGCTACATTGCATTAATTTTTTATATAGGCGGTATTCGCCCTCGGAAATTTTTGATAGAGATAACAGTTTATTGTATACTATTACAGAAAATACAGAATAACTTGTAGTCTAAAAATATTCTAAATGTGTACTATGGGCGGCCTTATCGCTAAGAAGCGATCTCTTCCAGACAAACCGTGGCAGGAAAAAAAACAGATTCAATTTGTTACACTATACTATACTACTCAAGGTAGTGTACATACATATATTGTTATACGATATGCAGTTACTTACATTATATTTACTTGATTTTATACCGAAAACTTTCCCATTTTCCGAACTGAAAAGTGGTCCGTGTTCATTCTTGATATATATATATATATATATATATATATATACCAAATTACAGCAAAATTGGTTCCGTGGTTTTACCGTAAAAACGTTCCAGACAGGCAGATTTACTTTCTCATTTGTAATTTATATATATATATATATATATATATATATATATATATATATATATATATATAATTGAAGTTCACGTATATAGAGACTCATCATCATGATATCTCAGGAACTATATATAATACATATAGACTTGAAATTTGGCACGGACCTTCCTTTCACCAAGTAAAGGTCAGCTAAGAACGGATTTTACGGCACGCGAAGCGGGCGGGTATCAGCTAGTAATATTATATAGTACCAGCGGTCTCGGCCGACGTTGTCCTGCCCGGAAAAAATAAAAATCTAGAACCAGATTCCAACGCCACCTACCGGGTCTAATTGTGAGTCTAAACCATCCCGGGACCCATTCAAACACATAAAATTTCGTCAAAATCGTGTAACGTTTATATAGCCCATATTCATCATGGATAATGTAGTATTCGAATGATTTAGTGGGGTATTGAGTATTCGAGTCTCTACACAAGCCGGAGATTTGACTTTGGTGCCCATTCGTGGTCTCACCTCTCGTAGCGTTGGTCTAATCCCTAGTAAAGGACCCACCCGGTAGTGTGCGAAATGCATTTCCCCCGCTTAATAAAAAGTATTCGAATGGTGGAAGAATTTTTGAAATCGGTCCAGTAGTTTATTCATTATAAACATACAAAAATACAAACCTTTTCTCTTTATAATATTAATATAGACGTGTAGATATATTAGCACGGATATTTATGAATTAATTTAAGGAGGATTAATTGTACTCTTCATTAATACTTCATGTACTTATGTAATAAAATGATCTCAATGAAGAAAGAAAATATAATAATTATCATTTACATACTTTTTTTCTTCATTGTGATCATTCAGGGGAGATAAAATAATTGTCAGTTTTCATTTACTTTTGAGGTTAAATTAACCTAGATTAAAGCTTGATTTCTTCATAATAGTCATGACTGCGCACCTAAAATGTATAAAGCTTAAATAGAGGGATCAGAAGTCACTCAGCAAATCTCCAAAGTTGCTAATAAAACCAACATTAATGAGCTCATAAAAAGACAATCATTAACTTTAATCCAGCTGTAAAAATATATGCACAGTTTTAAACCTAGCAAATTAACCTTGCTTATAATCACAATGTTCTGCAAAAGGACAATAAATTATCAAGATTTTTTCATGTACGGTAAGGAGTATATATATATATATATATATATATATATATATATATATATATATATTATATACTCGTTATATTATATATATAAATATAACGATAATGTTTATATTGTTTTATACTTTCACGCCTGTTTCCAATAGGAGTAGGCAAACACCATGTATCCCCACTTACTAAGATCTTGATATATACCCATATATATCCTTCGTTTTATCTGCCACAAATTTTTTTATACATGTTCTTTTGTTCGCATTAACTGACATTCTGAATCTAAAAAAGGTAGTCTGAAATAACATATTCGATTGATTTATTTATTTACTAAAATACAATACATTTATGATAAAAATATAATAATTACAGCGGCCCACAAAGAAGTGGCCTTAACTTTTTTATGCTTTAGCTTAGCTTTTAATGAGCTGAATCCCAATCTGGGATTAATTAGGACAAATTTTGAGGGTGTATAGACCAGGCGTGGCTAAACGGTCGATCGCGATCCACCGGTCGATCGCGGATATTATTCCAGACGATCGTGGCAAGGCAAAAAATATAAATATATAGATAAACCGACTGCGCAACGTAATCGCCAACTTCTGCGCGCATCATCTTCATCTTGTATCATCAATAAAATAGACTACTAATTTGTATACTGCACTATATTGTTTCATTAAATTTAAAGGAATGTCATTGGTAGATCGCAGAGAGTTTCGTCAGTTAACAGTAGATCTTGGTTCTAATCAAGTTGGCCATCCCTGGTACAGTCTAAACTGACCCCAGATTCGAATTAAGCGTATCGGAATATATATATATATATATATATGGGTGTGGTCAAAAGTTCAGACCACTTTTTTTGTGGGACGGTGTGATTGATATATTATCATCATAAATGTATTGTGTTTTAGTAAATAAATGAATTTACTTAAATATATTATTTCGAATAAACTACTCAAGTGTTACAAATGTCAGATCTGAACCTATCACAACTTCACAATTCATGTAAGTTGCAATGCATGCCCATTACAAAACCAAATAACTGAACAGGTATTAATTTGGTACGAGACAAATAAAAGTATCCTGAATGTTAAATTGTGCCATTATTGTTTATTTCGAGGCAATTTAATGAACAGGATTTAATATTCAAAAGTTCAAAGACATTTACAGCCATATGGGTATAAATGTAAATGTTGAATATTCAAAGGGTTTAAGGAACCAAAAATCAAAAGGGATATTATTAAACATTATGCTTCTTGTTAACAGTTATTGGAAAATCCGACAATTCTTATAGGTGGAATAAAATATATCTAACTTTTCTTTATTGTATTTGTTTATAATATTTTCGTTAAAAAATGTATATTATATATTATTTATAAAACATAATCACGAGAATGTTATAGAATATCAGCACCAGCAAGAATGTATTGTAATAGTCTTACAATAACTAGTTTATATGTATCATATCAGTACAGACGACAGACGTACAGACAAAAGTACAGTTTTACACAAGGGACAAAATTGTGAATAAAATAAATCTAGTTAATTGTATAAGACTGAAATTTGGAATACCCTTCTATTTAGGTACATTTGCTTACTGGTAAAACTTTCTAAATTGTAACATTTCATAGATTTTTAGTAATTAACAAAAAATGGCAGTTTTGCGTATACACCCATTTGTTATGAAGCTCTTGATATACGAGTATATAATGTAATCATTTGCGTGTTTTTTAAAGGGTAAGAGTTTCAGAAAGGTAGGCTATGTTTTTCCCTACTACCAGTTATTACAGTATCCCTTTAAATCTGTGGAATAACAAACAATATAATGTTTACATAATATCTAAGTATATAATTATTCCATAACATACGGCCCACATCTTAGCTTTACCCTCAGGCTCACCCAAAAATGTATTTGCTGAAAATTCAGTACCTACACAATGTGTGACAAACATCTACCTACACTGTTATAAACGAGTATTATTGAACTCTGATAATTTCTTAAATAGAATGTTTGTTTTTTACAATATCATAATACCTTAAATTTACTGCGTCTTTTTTAAAATTCTCTATTTCGACAAGAATTAAATTTTTAAGCGTATGATCGACCACATAAACAGAAATAACACGGCGATTTGTGAAATTAGATTATATACGTGTTGAGCACGTCTGTGTACTTATGCTCGGACGTTTTTATTCACTTAAAAGTACGCCTTCTAAAAGTGGCACTTGGGCAAAAGGTCGTCGAGCTGTAAGACCGGATACTTGCACTTACACATAGCTTAAGAGCCAGTGATCGGCTACCTGTATGTATTTGACCAGACCTGAGGTTTTGTACATTGAAGCACCTATAGCTACCATGCATGGTACGGGGAGTCACTAAGCTCTAAGTGGTGGACGCGACGAGCGCTGAGGTAAGACAGTATCGATTTTTGACGAATTTTAAATCCATTTGACCAGGGCTGCCGTTTTGATATTTGAAAATATAAGCTTATTATTATCGGAAAATAAGAATGGCAGACCATTATCACGCGGTTAACTTTGTGGCAGACCATTTTGAAAATGATTATAAAATTTGAAAGTAATTGACCAGATCTACCATTGATATGTTTTGTTTATTATAGTCTTAAAAATGTATATTGATCGCGGCAGACGTCTACTTTGCTTATACACATCAATAAATAATAAAATCTTAGCTACTACCCAGTTAGATGTATATATTTTCCGTTCGCTGTTTTACATCAATGTGCTTCAATGTACAAAGCCTCAGGTCTGGTCAAATACATACAGGTAGCCGATCACTGGCTCCTAAGCTAACATATCTGTTATCCGTTTTACACAATTATTATTGTCGTGTCCGTCCATGTGTATGTGTATGACATCCATTTTTCTCAATAAATATTGGGTTTCTATGGATGAAATTGCTAGGAAGATGTATTTTATATGCCGCTATACAATAGTATAGTGAAATAGCAAAAAACTTATATTGAGGGCTATAGCTATATATGAAATGAGGGTCGATTTTTTTATATAGTATAAAACATGTTATACTGTATTATTGTTCGCATGTAAGTATATGTAATTTATATTGTTATAATCTATTTATTTATGTATATCTTTATCAGTTAATTTTTGTTATTATTTTGTTTGTCTTTAATTACGATTAAATTGGTTTGAATTTAAATCACCAAATATTATTTATTTTTTCTTGTAATGTCTCCTTGGACACCGGATTGCCTGGAAGAGTTCGCTATAAGCGTTAGGGCCGCCCATTGCTCTAATGGAAATGTACTTATATTAAGGCCCACTTGCACAACAATCGTCTTTAAATAAAATTAGTTAATTTTATTTAACTCTCTAAACGCGTTTAACAGTAAATGCATTTACGTTGTCTTGCACGAGGCACTCTCCCATGTCATTTAGTAAAATGTATTTATGCCATCGGTAAAACAGCCAGATGTGTTTCATTTCACGTAGCGGTACGTTTTATCGAACAAACACACGAAATTTAGCTTAAGTGTTAGTTGTTTCCTGCGTAAAAAGGATTTTACTTGGCCAATCTCAAATTGACATTTGAAATTTTGTTCGTTTGTTTAAGTTTATTTCGGAATTTTTAGCGGCAACTTGAAGAATGATCTTTTGCGGTTTTATTTTCGATTTTATGGGTATTTAGCATTGAGATAAATAAAGCAAATAAAATACGAGTGACGATCTGTAATTGACTTTTTAATAACTTACAATTTCATAAAGAATAATGAATATTAATTTACGAAAAGATTTCTTGAAAATGTTCTTTAATGCAGAAGATATATGCTTTCCCGTATCACGTTCAGGGTCCTTTTTATAATCAAAGAATCGTAGACAAAGATCATAAGTTTGTCTTCGCTGCCTCTATTATATAGGCGTTCTAGCTCATCCCATACTTCTTTAGTGCTTTTATATAGCATAACTTGTTTTAGAATCTCATCCGTCATGTTTGTGGTCATCAGAGTTGAAACGGCACAGTCAATTTTTAGAAATTGTTGTAAATTTATTTCGTATTTCGCTTTAGCATCTCCACCATCAGATACTGCAGGCTTATCGGGCTTTTGAAGTTTTCCTTGCAAAATTTTTTCAGCGCCGGGTATTGCCCTGCACGCTGTCTCAATACGATACAGCCAAGGGTTATAATTTTTACCATCTAGTTCATTAGTTTTACCTCGAAGCCTCTGCGATCGCCTTATTCATTGTGAACGTCAGGTCGAGTACAATGCTAGAATATTGTACTATGTATTTATTCTTCCCTAGTTAAAGTATCTTTACTGGATCCAATTCCTTAACTTTATTACTCTACCATATTAGTTTGGACGAATAATGGGTATTTAGAATTGAGATAAATAATTAAAGCAAATAATATACGATTGACAATCTGTAATTGACTTTTTATAAGTGAAAATTTCATAAAGACATACGAGTGACAATGTTAAAACGCGTTTAAGGAGTTAAATAGCCATTTTTGGATGATTAACTTTGACAGTTCTGTAAACGTAATTTACCAGTAAATTTGCGTTGTGCAAGACGCTTATCGTATTTAAGGGCGGTAAATGCGTTTAGCGTTTTTTAAATAAAATTAAGAAGCGTCATGCAAGCCGCCCTAAATGTCTAAGTTTAAGTTATGATGTATAACAATAAAGATTTTACATTCATGCATTCAAACATAGAGTATCATATGATAGGTATAAAAAATCTTAACATTTTTGTAAATCGAATGTGAGAGGATATTTACTTTTAATGGCGTAATGCTGGCTTTTCATGCCAAGTGATATTATAATATAGCGCTGCACTAGTTCAAGGCTAGACCGTGTAAGCTTCCCAAAGTCTCACCCCTCCTCTAGTTTTTGAACTATAGAACTAGGCTACAGGATACTACGTGCAGATTGTTGTTGAATGCTTATTTTAATGATTTTAACACAATAATTAATTCCTTTTTATATTCTTTAAAAACTCCGAATTTTTTTAAGCGAATTCGACGAAACATATTCACGAAAGGCGTGGGAAGTAAGCCTTTGAATTTTAGACAAAACTTCTATGTTATATCAGCTACCGTTTGAAGGTTTAAAAAAATAAATCGCTAAAAGCTAAGTACAAGTAAAATTAAATTTTGAAACGCTGAAAAGTTTTTGCACTTTGAACTTTCATTGATTTCCTTTTCCAATTCGATAAATAAATGTTTCATTAAAGAATCTTATTTGGTATCTTTCAAAATTAAGTTCAAAGGACGCCTCATACCGAAGAAGCACTACTAAGTTGATTTAATACATCAAAGAGGTTCTCAAGAGAATGGTTTGTATTTAAACCAATAAAACCATTGACGTCTATTTTTACTTAGTGGGCGCTTGAAATATCAAGCCGAGTGAAGTGACGGGGAGTTGTACCGAATTGTTATAAAGGGTAAAATATTGTTATTCTTCCTTTTATGTTAAGATTATATTGGTTCACGACCTATGTAATAATTTATCGATAAAAGCTCAAATATTAAAAACCGGTCAAGTGCGTGTCAGTTTACATAAAATATAGAGTTCCACAAAGGTGACCAACATTCACTATTTTTGAGATATGGTTGCGGAATTCAAAGGGAACTATTTAATAGAATATAATAATACCCTATAACAGGTTTATTCTAAAAATTAAAATTTATTTTTCATAAATTTGTGGGTTGTATTACCTTTGTGTTTATTTTTATCCTGTGCATTGTTAAATAAGTAGTTCTCGCTAGTTAAATAAATGAGAAGTTGGTTTCCATTTTTTATTAATTAAAATTTAATTTTACTACTTTGTAGAATGACCCATCTCAAAAATCAATCAACGAATCAAATTGTTCAAGCCTTTTATCTTGATTTTTATTTCTTATTTTTGATTTTATTCCAGTAGTTAAAAGTAAAGCTTAGAAACTTATCAAGTATAAAAAAATGTTATCAAGTGATATGGTTACGACTTTTCAATATCTAATGATACCCGTACTCAAGGACTTGGACATCAATATCATATCATGTGCCTGAATAGTCGCATTTAATATATTTACTTCATACGCTCTTCTAATCGCGACTTACAAAGCCTTATCCTAAAAGTACTCTTACATAAAATCATTCGCCTGTAGTTAATATTCCAGTAAATATGACAGTCAAAAACTTACTCTCACTTGAGCATTTGACTGGAAATAAGGTCTGTAGTAAACATTTTGGCGAATAACTCATGTTAGTTCCATTTTGGTTCAATACGATATAATTTACGCGTGAATGCTCATGTCTATGAGTGCCTTTTTAAAAGAATTTTGTATTCTTTCGAAGTCATAACTTAAGTTTTATGAAAGGCGGAATCGAAATCTGGGATAACGTTGTAATTATATATATATATATATATATATATATATATATATATATATATATATATATATTATGAACTCCACGTATAATACCCATAGACTTAAAATTTGGCATGGACCTTCCTTTCACCAAGTAGAGGTCAGCTAAAAATTGATTTTCGGAAATTTATATTTTACGCCACGCGAAGCGGGCGGGTATCAGCTAGTGATATATATTGAATAAGTAATACCGTTTCAAAATAATTCTTCTCTTTTTGAAGTGAAATCTCTACAATCGTTGTGATTTGAGACACGATGAAACGAAAAAGCGACACTTAAAAATAATAAAAACATATAAATGTATAGGACTGCGTCTGCGAGAGCTTGAGATACGAGTTTTACATCGTGCAGAACAGATTAGAGAGTCATTAAGACCAATGTTTATACATAGGTCCAATTTGGACCGAAATAAAACTGATAATAATATTTTTTAGATTAGAACAGTGCAAAATTGAAAGTGATACTTAAGAAGTTTATTTTTAATTTTAATATGGACTGATGTAGGCTAAAGGCATTATATTTGTATTAATAAAAAATTAGAGAAGAATTCTCTGTGTGTATTCTCTGAAGCATAATTTCTACTGCGTGTGAATACCATACACAGAATATTTTAAATAAATTTCATTGACATTAAATTAAATACATTTAATAATGAAAGCGTTTCCTAAATACACAAAATCAACTAAAGTCAATTGAGACTAAAATAGTGTGTGACGCTTGCACTTGTACTTTAAAAGTGTTGTTTAGTTTGCAACGTCACCGAAGCTCGTCCGGGATGTTTGTAAAGGTTCACATAGATGAGTTCAAACTTCAAAGCCATTGTTCGTAAACATCCGTCCTCATGTTGTAGCGCTTGTGCGGAGACATAATTAGCTTTCGGTTCCTACTTATATGGTTCTGTTGAACAAAAGAGAGTAGCCGACAATCGAGTGCAATGAGACACTTTCTATTATCAAAACGCTTCCTAGATTTTTTTACGAGCAAGCCATGACGTCACAACTTAAATAAGTCATAATTATAGTCGTTATGTTACTGTTAGGAGCAAAAACAGACGAGCGTGCATGACAAGAGCTATGAATGTCAAAGAAGCAAGTGAGGTGTGTAAGAATAAGCCTGAATGGCGCTCTGTTGTTACCTACCCCGCAAGGGACCTGGCGTGAAGTTATGTATGTATGTTACTGTTTAAATAGATAAATATTAAAATTGTTTTTATCAATGTGCTGTAAAAGCAAGAAAATAATATGTAGGTACTAAATATGCCCGCGACGTCGTTCACGTGGAATTTGTTTTCAAAACCCCCCGATAAATATTCTTCATTGGTGCTCTGTTCCTATTGGTTGTACCGTGATGATATGTAGCCTAGAGCCTAGCTCAATGAATGGGCTGAAAAAAAATTTCAAATCAGATCAGTAGTTACTGAGATTAGCGCGTTCAATCAAACAAACAATCTCTTCAACTTTATATATTAGTATAAGATGATATTTTAGCGCCCGCCCTTTTATAGGAAAACAATTGTTGATTTTTTCGTAAAATGACTGTGAAATCCACCCAGTTGGATGTAGATAGACATTAGCTTTACATAGATATGGGAAAATAATCGTTAATAGTTTTATTATAATAGAACAAGACAATTGTATCAAAAAATTAACAAAATATGGATGTCATATTTGATTATTTTATTATTATTAGTATAAATAAAATAAAGTTAAATATTGATAAAGTTCAAGGATTAAAGGGCCATTTTATGTCTGATAAAGTAATCCCTGTAATCCTTGAAACATGAGTTATTATAATATATTATTAATATATAAAGTTCAAAGTGAGTTTCTTTGTTTCGTTTCTATGGTTTTAGTAATAAACGGGATTTTATAAAATGTGATTATAATTACGTATTCTTAATAACATGGTTCAAGAAGGAACGAATAAGATTTAGAATAATAACTAAACTATATGTATTTATTATTTATTGATTAGAAAAAAAAACACAAGTTCACCTTTACACGAATTACATTAATTCTTGATTTCCACGGAAGAAAGAAAAACCGATCTGCCTGATAAAAGATCTTTATTATCTATAAGATATTTTTTTAATTATTTTTTTTTATTTCATGATTTCAGCAGACAGGCTGACGGTCCATCCGATGGAAAAACCATCGCCTACGGACATTTGCAACACCGAAGGTGTTCCAAATGTCTTTTTAAAAAAGCAAAAAAAAGCGTCTTTACAAACGCTCTTCTGCTATCTTAAGGGAGACTGGAACCTGGCCACTAACACCGGAGTACAACTCAAATTTGTTATGGCGACATACTCTAAGCCAGAAGTGATAACCGCCCACACGGCCCAATACCCTACCACCTGTCTGTAGGTTGTGTTGACACCCGATCGCAAGGAATTATATTCTTTCTTCATTCCTACACAGATAAAATTCTTTCATACATTTGATATAAAACGTTAAGAAAGAAAATAAAATCTTGACTACTTGTCAATAAAAACGTGCTTACTTAAAGATCGGGGTTTCGTACTGTTAGTCCCGGATACTTAGGGTGTTTTTAAAAACAAACACTATAGTACTGGAGCTGAGATTTATTATGTACTACACAGTACTGGAGCCTCAATCTACGGGACCTAAAAGGTCTACCGGATCCGGGTTTGGTAATGTAGTTTAGGGCTATCCAACCGGCAGGCAAAAACCAGGTCCGTTGTTGAATAGCTTTAGCTAATTACCAGAAGACTCTGACAAATTTACAAAAGATTTAGTATTTATAGGCAATTACTGCTGATCGATGCTTAGCCTATTGATGTCAGTGGCTTGCCGGCTCTGCAATAATTGCCTAGAGAGAGTAGGGCTGTAACACCTCCCCCCTTTAAGACGAAGCATTGGAAAAAAGAAAGAATGCGAGTAGATTGAGACACCATAAATACAAAAGTGAAAAACAGTTAAACAATTTAATCTTAGAAACTAGTAAAGAAATAGTAAAAACAATTTCAATGTTATTAACTAGTAATGAAAATATACAGTTTATTTTAATCTTAGAAAAGGAAATTTTAGATATATGGGACTGGAGATCATGAGAATAGATGATGACGTCATCTAAATAGATAAAGCAATGTAGACCTTGCAAACCAGTAAGGACGGTGTTCATAAGACGTTGAAAGGTTGCAGGGGCATTTTTCAGTCCAAAGGGCATTCTAGTATATTCGAAGTGGCCATTGGGAACTGAGAAGGCGGTTTTGGGAGAATCTTCTTCAGCCATTTGAATCTGATGGAACCCGGAGGCGAGATCTAGTGTAGAAAAATATTTGCTATGACCTAATTGGTCTAAAATTTCGGTTATGTTAGGAATAGGGTAAGCATCTCCTATGGTAATATCATTAAGTTTTCTATAATCTACTACGATTCTCCATTTTTTCTGACCGGAAGCGTCTTGCTTTTTAGGAACTACCCAAATAGGGGAAGACCATGGGGAACTAGAAGGTTTAACAATATTTTGGTTCAACATTTTCTGGATTTGTTTATTTACTTCTTCTTTATGACATTCTGGATAGCGGTAACTTTTTACGTGAATTGGCTGTGAATTAGTAGTTTTAATCTCGTGTTTAAGAGTATTAGTGCTAGAAAGATGATCACCGTCAAGGTAAAATAAATCAGAGTATTTGTGGCAAAGAGATAGAAGAGCTTTAGATTCTTCTGAGTTGAGATGAGATGTTCTTATTTGTTTCTGTACTTCAAAAGCTCGCTTATTGTAATTGGATGTTATATTATGTATATTATTCGAACTTAAAATGTCACATGGCTGGAGTTCAACATTAAAGCTTTGTATATTTATATCATTATTTGTAGTATTAAGGATAGATACATTAACATGTTTATTAGGTTTTAGTGACGTGAGGCAACTGGATAGGTATACACCCTTCTGGATTTCAGATTTTTCTACAAACCCAGACGTATTTTCAGGGTTAGTTACCTTACATTCTATCATCATTTCTGAACGAGCTGGTATTGTATATTGAGGTTTGGTGAAGTGAATTTGTAATGAGCCTTTATCGAGATGAAGAATATTATTTCCGTATAGAATGTTGCAGTTATTATTTTTCAGAAAATCGTTACCTAAAATTCCATCGAAATTAAAGCCCAAGAAGGATTCTGAAACTAAGTGAAATTTTCCGAATATTGTTTCAGAATTATCTAGTTTAAAGTCTAATTGAAAGTGCCCAAAGCTTTCTGAATATGGGGCATTTTCATCTATACCTTTGAATTTTATTATTTCTGTAGTAAGTTTAGGCTGTGTGTCTAATGAAGATTTTTTTATTAGAGAAATACTAGAACCGGAGTCTATCAAGAGAACCAGCGGATTATTTGAATATTGAGATTTTACGTAGACATGTGGTAAGTGGACTTTATCGTTAAAATGAATTTTATAAATTTTCTCACTATTTTTAATGAAGTTGTATGATTTAGTAGTATTAGGTTTCGTAGATTTGGTAGCTCTGGTAGATTTGGTAGGTTTGGTAGAAATTGTATTTTTGGTAGAATTTGAATTTTTGCTAGAATTGGTAGGTTTAGTACAGTTTTTAGAGGCAGTGTGTTTTATAAACGAGTTTCCTATTTGGGGCTGCTTACCCTGTCGTGTAACTCGGGAATCAGTGGTTTTTGAAGGAAGAAAAGATGCATGATTATTCGTTTTGTCTGTCAGTAATTTATCAACATACCAATTATGGTAGCGAAAAGAATCAGAGTCATTTGAAACTATATTATTCGATAGAGCGTCTGTTTGTGTGGCGGATTCCACATGATGGGGTCGCGGAACCCGATTTAGTATAAAAAATTATCCCTTTGAGAGTCTGTTTGGCACTCTTGGGTTTGATCGACATTTTCATCTAGATTGTGTACTTTATTCAAGGGAGGATTTGAAAATCTTTGACGGTTTTCGTTATTATATTGCCTTTTACGGCATTGAGTTATATGATGACCCACTGATTTGCAATAAGCGCAGATAATCGAGTTCCCTGATGTAGATGGTTGGGGTGACGAGGTGGTTTGGAAAGACCTAGCAGCGTTTAGAGGAGGAGCGACATTATGAATAGGGCGGTGACGATTCGTATAGCAGGACCTATCAGTGTGCCCAGATTTGCCACATAGACGGCACTTAGGTCTCGATTCTCCCGGGACCTTCGATTGTGAGGACTGTAAATAATTATAGAATTTCTCTTCTTGAATAGCCAGATTAATGGCTTTGGCTAGGTTTTCGGGATTACGGCATCTGAGAATGTTTGAGATATGGCTAGGTAGTCCCAACAGGAAGGTGTGTAAAGCTAAATCCTCGGTGTTGGCAAGTCGTCCTAGCAGTTCACACTGGTTTATTGTCGAATGGGAGATGTCGGTCTGTAATCTGGTCAAATGAGTTTCTAACCGCGTACTATACTGTAAAACGCTTTCGTTATGTTTCATTTTACAGTTTTGTAAGTCAAGTAACAGGTGATTACGGTGTTTAGACTCACCAAAATTACCTTTTAAAAATTGTTTTAAGTCTAACCAACTGTTAAATACTTTAAGGGAACATATTGCTTCGGCTTTCCCTTCTAATTGTGACAATATAAATTTAAATAAAATATCATATTGATTGTGGTTAATTAAACTGAGAGCATTCTCACAGTTTCTAAGGAATGGAGATAATTTGTTCCTGTCCCCATCGAATGATTTTATGAAACGAGTTAGGTCACTAAAGTTCATTTTTATGGATTCGTTGTGGGAAGTGGATGATTGGGAATAATCGGTCTTAGAAACTGGGTTAGCCATGATTGATTTATATAAACTATAACAGATAATAAATAAATCAAAAGTTCACTCACATTAGCAAAAATAGCAGCGGAGGCATGAACCGGTGTTGTGCTGACTCAACGGTGACGACGAAACGGTGTATGTTGCAATCAGACTGCGCGGAGTCGGCGCGTGATGTAGGCAGTATGACGAAATCGACTCCAGACACAAACGGAGTGTGACGTAACCGATTCGTGACGTAATCGGCGTGACGTTGCACTATGATGGTTGATCGATAGGGCCCCTCAACAGGACCTCCTGGCTGGGCAGTGGACCCTCGGGCACGAAGAGGTACAGCGTGGCGGCTTTCTTCTTTGCTGGACTCTGGCTACGTGCAGTCAGAGAGACCGGGTAGCAGCGTCTCAGCTTTTGGACGTCGTCAGGAATAGGGCGTCCGGCGGGCAATAAAATCCCGCTTTCTTCTGACACCAAATGTTAGTCCCGGATACTTAGGGTGTTTTTAAAAACAAACACTATAGTACTGGAGCTGAGATTTATTATGTACTACACAGTACTGGAGCCTCAATCTACGGGACCTAAAAGGTCTACCGGATCCGGGTTTGGTAATGTAGTTTAGGGCTATCCAACCGGCAGGCAAAAACCAGGTCCGTTGTTGAATAGCTTTAGCTAATTACCAGAAGACTCTGACAAATTTACAAAAGATTTAGTATTTATAGGCAATTACTGCTGATCGATGCTTAGCCTATTGATGTCAGTGGCTTGCCGGCTCTGCAATAATTGCCTAGAGAGAGTAGGGCTGTAACAGTACGAAGTATACAGTTAGTGAAATACTCATGTCAGGTGAAAATTACTAACTTTTCCTTTTTGTGTTCAACACAAGAGGGCTAATCGTTAAAGTTTTAAAAATAAATCCGCGGAATAAATGGAAAAGGCATTACGGGTGACAGAAATCCCGTCCGTCGGTTGTCGGATTGTTATTAGTAATTTAAAAAGGAAAATAAGATATAAAATGCTTTTTATTATTTTTAAATGTTTTTTTATTGTTAATTCTGAATGAGTACTGTTTTCTTGTGTATAATAAATAATATTGTATTCTGTTCTATTCTACTGCGTTATGACATCATGATTCGATCGATTCAAACAGCATTTTGATTATTCTTGGTCTTTATTGTGAACTGTAGAAACTAGAGGTATCATCCGAATTGAATCAATTTGGTTGAAAATAAAAAACTGTAAGGGCGCGACGATATTCAATGCCATTGAATTATTCAAGTTTATATTTATATGAATCACTTTGATTGATTCATCCAAAATGAAACAAAAACAAACCGTCTTATATCGACTAACATTGTAATTGAAGTTTACTAGACTTTTCTCTAGAGAGTTCTATTTTAACATTTTCTTAAGTTTTCGCGACTGGTACCTACATAAAAAACTACGTTTTAACGGCTTTAAGCGCGGTAATTTATTTGATTGATTATTCCGACGTTTCGGCCGCTTTTCAGTGGCTGTGGTCACGGACGACAAAAATGACATTTGTCCAACGAGTATTCTTAAAGTTTTATTTAGCCTACTGCCAACTTGTTCATTTTAATAATTTAGTTTTAATTTTGTTTATGGTTATGATTTAATCTATGGCAGCCTAATCTAATTTACCACCGCTTCACAACGTATTGTGGCTTGAAGAGAAGAAGCGGCGCAAGAAACTCAAACATGCCTATTTCTGAAAATTTTACATAATATTAAAATGGGTGGAAGGAAAAATAAAAGAAATTATCAGTCAAGTTGGTTTTTGTTCCATTGCACGTAGAAAGAGCTCACAGTGTCTTGAGGTCTGGCAGTTGTTTTTTGCTGGGTTTGGGTCTTAATTGAAATTTCAATAGAGAAGATGGTTGGAAAGTACCACCTGTTTTGGATCCGATTATCAAAACTATTAAGATCCAAACCCAGCACAAACCAACTGCCAGACCTCAAGCCACTGTGAGCTCTTTCTGCGTGCAACGGAAGACAATTCGACGATTTTCTGAAAGGAATCGAGAGTGTATGGCGACGTGTAAGAGTATTAAATGGATATACAGATATACAAACGCGAAAAGCGACTTTTTTTCTATGTAAAGGAGAAGAACATTATAAAATGCGTCTAATACCCGATCTTTAATTACTATTTATAGTAATTTTGGTAGAACCTGATTTCTTACATAATAGTAATATCAGTCCGTTTGTTTTTATCAGCAAATATTGTATTTATAGTGGGGTAGGTACACTTACAGTGTGGCTAAGCACGTAGTTTGCAATACAAATAAATATATTTCTATATTCTTCCTGTACAGATTTTTCTTATGAATCAGTTGTTTTTATTTTCAAACATAGTTGCGTAAATTGAACTCCAAAACCGGGATAAACCCACTCCAAGATTACCACAACCAAATCCACTGCGTATATATATAACTTTGAAACAATAGTTTGAAGATCTATCAAGTATTAAGTGGGGTAAATTAAATATTCATAGTTTCCTACAATCCGTAATTTTGGTAGACGAAGATCGTCCAAACGAAATTAATTGAGCCAGGCATGTGGAGTAGTTATTACGTTAATTACACAATTATGTAGAAACTAGGAAACTGTAATATTGACTTTTCCATAGCGAAATATTCATATGTTAATACTATTTAAGAGGCCCATATTCTCATGTTCAACGTGTTACAGAAGAAATAAACGATTGTACCCTAGACACACATATAGATAATTTTTTATTTTTTTTGCAATATTAATCTATTATCGCGGGGAAGCGGGGGAGAAATTAAACTTTGCAGATAAATACAAGAATAATCATTAACGGAACTTTGAACAATGAAACGTGCAGTTTTTTGCAAATAAAGTTTTTCTTTCTTTCAGTACTTTAAGCACATAAATTACTTTTCATGAGGCGCGTATGCATAGGTTAAAAACCACAAAGGTACGCGTGCGCGGCAACGGGTGTAGCCCACTCACATTACTCACATTTGGGGTCGGTGCATTTCACCCCGAAAGGGGTGAAGCTATATTTCGAAACAAATTAAAACATCGGCTAAAGACTAAAAGACAGGCAGACGGTCTACCTAATCGTAAGCGGTTACCAATGGACATTTGCAACACCAAAAGCCTTACAAATGCGCTGCTGCTCTTTTGAGGGAGTCTGGAACCTGGCCACTAATGCCGGAACACAACTCAAGGTTATTATGTTTGCATACTCTAGATCAGGGGTAGTAGCCATCCAGACGGGCAGTTATATGTTCTACACGTCACGTCACTAAATTAATGTCACACAACAAAAATAACCAATAAGCGTGTATAAACTCTAAAAACTTTCTTAGAAATTAAGTTGTAAAAAAGGGTACAGAACTCGAATCCGTAGGGTAGTTAAAAAATGTCCCTCTACCTATGGTTCCACATTTGCGCAGTTTGAAATCTTCAGCTGCTGAAGCAGTGTTGCACGACCATGATTTTGTTACGTACAAAAGAAATTTTGATAGAAAAATGGTTTCCTAACACTGACTAGATAGGTTAACAGTGCATTAACCCTAAATTACCGAGGGCTTCAAAAAGCTTTCAAAAACCTGCCAAACCACGCCTTGACCTGTGTCAACGGTCTTAATATAGGTAATGAAAGTGACTAGTTCATAAAAAAGTTAATATAATACCAAGTAAATTTTACAGCGCTTTTAAACCTAAGAATAGTGTGTTGAAATAAAAGATTTCCGCGAAAATGGAACTTAAATTTTAATGTGTACAGTCAGTTAAGTGCGTATCGGTCCACACACAGTGAAGTTTCTGCCTAGTGTTTTGTGAAATGAAACTGCTTTAGAATCGTTGTGATTTGAAACTTAAAATTGAAACTCAATGAAACGAAAAAGCGACAATAAAAAGAGATAAACACATAAATCTACAGGACTAAGCCTGCGAGAGAATAAGATTATATTTAATTATTGCGATGAAACCAGTGTGAACTAAACATTTCGCTTCTACGTACGGAAGAGTTGAGGAATGCACGACCAGAGTAAGTGTTTTCCGAAAATTACAGTCCGGGTATCTTCAAGTCTCGTGAGAATAGGTAGTACCTATGGCACATGGTCAAATGCAAACCAATTTAATATAAAAAAAGATGGTGTGCGTGTGTAGAAGGGTAGAAGATTAAGGGCCTGTTAGTGCCTGCGCTTCATACTTTCGATTGGTATAGAATTTGTTTAATAAACAAACCGGTGAAATGTTTTAAAAAAATATTTTTGTTAAATTATTAATTAATCATATACTGGACTGAAATTTTTTTGGCAACCCATATGCAATATATTTATTGACACATTAAATTTAATATGAAATAGGTTTCATCAAATAAGCATCTCGGTGAACGTCGTTGTATAGCGGGATCTTAGGCTACCAAATCACCTTAACATTCCTTTTTCAACTCTCATTACATCATCTTTTAATCCACAATGTTCCCTTATTACACTAGTCCGTATCATATCATTCAAGCTTACCTCAATCCTTAGATCATATAAACGACATATCTCAGTCATAGTAAAGTAAAACACCCAAAATATTTCCACGTACGTGAATGTCTATTGTTTGTCAATTATTATAAATCATTTTATTTGTAACATTGTTACACGTCAAATTTAGATATATCACAGATACAACGTATACATATTATTATTTTTACACTAAACGAAAGTAAGCAAAATATTATAAATAATATTGTCACGTACGTACTTTTGTTTCGGTTCTGTATATCGTGCGCTATTTTGAGAGAGGGTACGCGGGATGTTACCGAAATAATTTGATTGTGTGACATGCTACAGGATGTTTCCTCCTTTATTGACATAATAGAATAGTAAAAGGCAATTTTACGTCACTCCATAATACTGCTATACCTGCGTAGGAGAAACATGATACTAGGTAGGTAAGTTGGAAAGATAGATAATTCGAAAGAAAAACAAATAGAGATATGGATAAGTTAAAAATTAGGTGAGATGATGATTAATGTATATTGACAAAGGCAATTCTAGCCCACGTACAATCAATACCTTGACACCCTCTTGTAGGCGCGCGGTCAAACAAATCAAACCGAAATTCGGGTGCACATGGTGCAATTTTAAATGATGTCGGAAAGCAACAGGTACACCTTCAGTCTGTCATAGCGATGTGACGGCGTACGCAGATCTCTTCCGCGCACTCCTACGTTGTATCGAAACAAAAAACAGTGTATAGGTAGATTTAAAACAAGGTGGTCCTCATTACCCTATGGCTTTGATTCCCCCGTGTTCCCTTGTCTGGTTTTAATACAATGTTAATTACCGACTCTATACTGGGAGTGGCTCACGCGTCTAAAAGGTCTAAGGGCTTAAAACAGGCGCTTTCGCTGATTCCTATGACGAACATGACAATCTATACATATAATAAAATTGTAGAGGTCAAATTTCTGTACAATGAAAAAAAATGCTAAAAACCGAGTCAGGGGGTGTAAGCAGTGAAATAGAACTAATTTAGATTTTTTTCAAATTTCTAGTTTCTCTGTTTGTCTGTCTGTTTATATCGGCTAATCTCCGAAACGACTGGACCGATTTACATGAAATTTTTAATGGTGATAGTTTATATCCCTGGTCAACATGTAGGATACTTTTAATCCCGAAAAGTTAGAGTTCCCGTGGGATAATTAAAAACCTTTAATTTCTTACACAGCTTATAACAGACTGAATGTAATTTCTCTGCAACGTAACATAATAGAAGTAGAGATTTTGACAGGGTGTGGTGTCGGTGAGAGAGTTTTATCTTATATATATATAAAGCTGATAAGTTTGTTTCTTTGTTTGTTTGCTTGAACGCGCTAATCTCAGGAACAGAAAAAATTTCAAATCAAACCAGTAGGGTTTGATTTGAAATTTTTTCTGTATTTGATAGCCCATTTATCGAGGAAGGTTATAGGCTATATACCATCACGCTAGGAGCAATAGGAGCGGAGAACCAATTAATGAATGTGTGTTTAAGTGGGTTCCCGGATGGTTTAGATTTGCAATTAGAACCGGTAGGTGGCGCTGAGATCGGGTTCTAGAATCTTCCTAATCACCGGGAGCGATTCTGGTGATTTTGTTTTCGTGTGTTTGAGTTCGTTTCCGGATGGTTTAGATTTGCAATTAGAACCAGTAGGTGCGCTGAGATCGGGTTCTAGAATCCTCCTAATCACCTGGACCGATTATGGTGATTTTGTTTTTGTGTCATGAAACAGTCTTTTGGGAATTCAGAAAATATGGCGGTACGAAGTTCGCCGGGTCAGCTAGATAACAATATAGAACGAAATTTTATGTTATGCCTTACAATTACCAGTACGTCTATACACGTGTTAATTTCACTAATGATTCACCAAAGACATCCGCTTTAGGCTGTCAGGCTATTTATTGTTATTAGTGTCACCTTTTTCCCATACATAATACATATAGATTATTTAAGCCACAGGCAATATAAACGGCGCACCTTTGACAAATTCTACGATATCTACAGTGGAAAGGTGTTTAGGATAAAAGCAACTTGTCACCTTATCGGTGAAATGTGGGATATTAATGATTGGTGCGTATAAACAATTTCTGCATATTTCCTTTTACATTAAAGTTGTTACACATTGCTGTGCGTTGAAATATATTTTCTTGTACATCGTTAAGTACTAGCTACAGTCAACAAGTTATGTATAAACGATAATTATAAGGACTAAGTAATTATGATGATAGCTTATCTATTTATATATTTTGTTAACGAATATGTTTATGATCAATGTGTCGTTTCTATAAATAATAAGTAAATGAAAATACGTTTACAATAAATGTACATACTTTGAAATGTGCCTCAATACAGGCGACTTAATGGAAGTACAGTGGTACCTCGACATACGAATTTCATTCGTTCCGCAACCTTGCTCGTACCTTAAATTAATCGTATCTCGAAGCAAATTTCCCCATACAAAACAATTGAACTACCATTAATCCGTTCTAACCTCCAAAATGTCACACCAGTTATTTTTGTTACGTGGTTTTGAATAATAAAAACATATTTATGAATATCAAATATTTATTGCACAAAAACAAAAAAGAGAATGTAAAGAAATAAATTAAATATCCTCACTGGTCTTTGCCTTTTTCGCTACATTTTTCTCGCTTTCACCTGTAGGCCGTTTAGAAAAAAACATGTCCAAGGAGGTTTGTTTCTTCCTCCCTCGTAACTCGTATCTCGAATTTCGCTCGTAACTAAAAGCAAAAAATCACTTTCTCGTCGGCTCGTATCTTGAAAAACTCGTATGTTGGGGCACTCGTATGTCGAGGTACCACTGTATACAGAAATGTGGAAAGGAAAGACAATGTGCCAATAGTAATTATTTATTTAGTTTCTGAGGATATTTCGAAGAAAAGAGACTGTATGAATTGTTAATGACATGGGGCTGATATTACACGGATCAACCGAATTAAAGGCAGAATTGATTTAATGCCATTTTTGAAACAAAAGGTTAATACTAAAGAAATTTATATGGAACAATTTTTAATCTTACGCAAAAAATGAGCAAAGGCGATCCAGAAACAAAAAAAAGCTACGGCTGAAAAGCCGTAAACTTTTTATATTTCTGCCAAGATATAGCAAAACACAAAAATCTTCTAACATAGTCTTAAGATAATAATTATGAGATAAGCTTATTTAGATTTTTTAAAGGATATGTAGATAGATGGCATTTTATTGCTCACGAAAATAGATAAATACAAAAACAATATACATAACGACAATACCTCATGGCAAAACAATAGGCGGCCTTATCGCTAAAAGCGATCTCTCCCAGGCAACCCAGCTTAAAATAAATTCTTAACTAATCTGGCGATGTAGGTGGAGCAAATTGATAGGACTGTGCAATTTAAATATACATACTAATTTATAAATTTATTATAATACAATAGAATAATGTCCTAATGTTATAAATAAACCTAAATAGACTATATCAAAATTAGTTGCCTCTATCTTATCTACTGAAAGCTACGCGGTTATTAATTCAGTAAAGCAAATAATAAGAGCGTACATAATCTACAAACACAGAAATGTTAATGTATAATCATAAGTATATAATACATATCATATCATACACAGTGTTCTCTTAGTATCAACAGAGCTTTCATCTAATATATAAAATTCTCGTGTCACAGTTTTCGTTGCCATACTCCTCCGAAACGGCTTGACCGATTTTGATGAAATTTTGTATGCATATTGGGTAGGCCTGAGAATCGGCCAACATCTATTTTTCATCCCCCTAAATGTTAGGGGTAGTCCACCCCTAAATTATTTTTTTATTTTTTAGACAAAATTTTTAATTTCTATTTTTTAATGATACAACATACAAAAATACATACAACCCTAGATTTTGAACCCTCTAAGATCAACCCCTATTTTTTACCGGGCAAGACGACATCTGCCGGGACAGCTAATCTAATATATAAAATTCTCGTGTCACAGTATTCGTTGCCATACTCCTCCGAAACGGCTTGACCGATTCTCATGAAATTTTGTGTGCATATTGGGTAGGTCTGAGAATCGGACAACATTTATTTTTCATCCCCTAAATGTTACGGATAGTCCACCCCTAAATTTTTTTTTTATTTTTACCGGGCAGGACGTCGTCTGACGGGACAGCTAGTAAAACATAAAATTATGTGTTAAATTGCAAATCAGCAAATAATGTTTAAAATAACCTTAGAGCTTGTAATTAGTAACATTATTAAGTTTTCTGAGAATGACAAGTTATATTAACAAATAATTAATTATAACTGTATTCTATTTGTACGGCTGTATATCTCTCAACTTCGCTTATTAGAATTAACTTAAAGTTATTTAATAAAGTCATTTGATCATTTCATCTTCAAAGTGAATAATATACATTAAAGTTTCTTAATTACTGAAAAGTTTTTTTATTACTGAAAATTGACAATGTTGAACATAAGTATGAATGAATAGTTAAATCAATCATTAATATATACCAATTTACAGAACATATAGAGAAGAAAATAATTGCAAGTTGCAAAAAGAAAGTTGCATCAAATATCCTGAAATATGTACGTTTTATGTGATTATCTCGTTTCCTATGAATTCAACGGCTAAATGTAAGTACATTACTGTGAACACTGTCTATTTCAGTTAGATATACAACAGTATATCCAAATGAAATATATTTAATATTGTATGTAATAATTTGTGAAATCTCCAAGTGATTTTTCCTATCTGACTTTTTTGAAATTTTTATTCTTTTATACATTTATTCACAAAACAACTATAAAATTACATATAATCGAAAATTTTCAATTAAATTCAGATGTTGGATAAAAACATTAGTTAAATAATAACTAAAAGGTTAATGTACACACTCATCACTACAAAAATCTTATCATAGTGCAGGCAAGGCTCTCTCAAAAGGTGCTCTAAAATTTCAAGTGTTTCCTTCCTCTTTCAATATTTCCGAAGTTTTCTAACAGAATGTCGATATATTCTCAATTGTAACACCGCCCTATAAAGCCCTCATTAACTTTCTTTCACACGAATATATCCCGCTTATTATATATCCGTGTTTTTAATAATATACGAAGAGAATCGATCTATATACTGAGGTCCTCTAACATTTTGTTATTAAATTTTGTTTTGATGAATAACATACCCACTTTAGTTATTTTGTTTTATTTTGTTTCGTTATGAGATATAGGAAACAATATTTGTTCCTTACGAGCAAACATTCAATATAAAACAAAGTAAAATGTTCGATAAATAATAATATTTTATTATATTGCGGGTTGAATGACTACTTGTATCAAGCTACATCCTAATGTCGTTAACTTATCGAAATATGAAGAACCTGCTTTACAATGGAAATCTATATACATTATTCTTCGTCACATCTGGTACATACTTTTCACTTTTGAGATGGTTCAGCTAAATATCAGCTTGAAAGATTAGAGTTAATTTAGAGAAGAGCCAAGAGGTAGATTGGTAGTGACCAGCTTGTCAATACAAGGCTTCAAAGCTTACAGCATCAACGCCGGGTTGCTAGTCTATCGGTTTTTTATAGGATTCATTTCAGAGTGTGTGGTTGAACTATTCCTGTAATCTGCTTCCTCCTGCACCATTCCATCTTCGGAAACGCTACCAGTGCGAACTAAAGGTTTCGCCTCCACGTTCTTCTATGTACGGCGGAGTTGTGGAATGCACTATTAAAGTCCGTGTTTCCCGAAAGTACAATTCGGGTATTTTGAAGTCTCGTGTAAATAGTTACTATCTAAGTAAGCGTGCTCCATCTTCCACCACATCATCGTCCGGCATTCGAGTTTATCGTTGTCAAACGCATACCTATTTATATATATTTATTATATATAAAAATAGTTTATTATTAATTCGCTTTTCTGGGTCATGTTAAACTTTTTTTCTTAAATATTGTTGAAATATCACATAAAACAAATAGCTTTACACCCCTCGCTGTTTGTTAAATGTGTGTTTTATAACAATCAATTACATTCCTTAATAAAATAACAGTAGATATTTTTCTCCTCGTTATTTGCTATTACATACATTTATGAATTTATTTGTTTATTTCCTATACATGAGGTCATGTTCTTCTTACTACTGCGGGCTGTTCCCGTTGATTAGTAGGTAAGCCTTTTACTGGCAAGGGTAGAAGGTTAACCTACTCCACCTAACATAATAATTTCAGGGATTCTCTCAGCTTCCAGATGTTACTTCGCCCGATAGGTTGTAACTTTTTTAATAAATAGAGGCCTGAGAAAATTATTATATGTTCAGAAGCTGCACTAATATTAATCTTAGATGCAGTATCTAAACTAAGATGAAAAGTGGCTATGAATATTCGAAAATTGGTTCGGATATTAGTAATTTGGCTTCGGCCAGAGCTCGGGAAGTTGGACAAGAATCCGCTTGACCCGTAGCCCTGGCATAAGACGAAAAAGGTAACACTGTTTGGTTACAGTGGGCATCCCAGACAGGAATAATCATATTACTTCTTCAGGGGATTCAGATTTCTAAGTAAATTCGAATTTCAACTGGGAAGTATGTATGTACCACTTACGCAGTTTTATGCGAAACTTAACACTTGAAATAACTGATGTGACAAACCTGTAAAGCAGCTTAGATAAACGTAGAAAAATCAAGAGATCTAACATAGAGACATTTATGGGCTGATATTATAATAAATATTAATTTGAAATTTATTGACCTTGGAATATTAATTTATCTTAATAAATTTAAATTATTATCTTATGACAAGAAAGACGTGTTACACTATTTATAACTCAAGAACGACTGTACGGATTTGGCTGAAAATTGGTGGGGAGGTAGCATCAGAAGACGGACATAGGATACGTTTTATCCCGTTGACACCGGTAGGTGGCGATGAGACTGGGTTCTTGAACCCTCCTCATCATCTGGAGCGATTTTGGTGATTTTGTTTTTGTCGGTTTAATTGGGTTCCCGGATGGTTTAGATTCACAATTAGAACCGGAAGGTGGCGCTGAGATCAGATTCTAGAATCCTCCATCTTTTTTTTTGGCCAGGGGAAATCCGTTTGGGAACTAAGCCGCGACAGGCACAGAAGCCTGGGGGATGCTCGCGGCCCGGTGAGAGTGTGGGATTCGCCAGATCGGGGGTGGCACTAGCGTGCCCGGTCAGAACCGGAGCCACGCTATTGCCACTCCCCAGTTAGGGATACCCACTAAAACCCCTGGGTGTTCCGTCCTGCGCCTTATGCCAGGGCTACGGGTGTAGGCTATCCCGTCTCCGCTTGCCCTGGCAGGCGTGGACCTCGCTCACTGGGCCTCTTCCAATGCCGGGGGAGCTACTCCCCCGGCCCTACTCGGTCTATTCCAGGCGTGGGGCGGTCTGTAACGCGCCCCACGGGAAGAGAGATGAGCGCGCGCGGAACACTCGCGCTCTCATCTCGACGGCATGTGCGGGTGAGTGAGAACCTCTATACCCCTAGAGGCAAGCTTACGGTGGCCGAAGGTCTAGGTCAGACCTCCGGCGTCGGCGCGTCCTCCTTTGTCGGGAGCGGAGCAAAGACGTGCGCTCACGCTCCCGTTCCGCTCCTCCTTCGCAAACATGACGTGCTCGCAGAAGGAGGAGACGGCGTCCCATCCGGTGCGGCTCCCGACCATGGCGCGAACCACGGCCGGAAGCGAAAGGTCGAATCCGGAGAATCCTCCACCTGGTTCAACTTAAGAACTTATATATGTATAAGAAGAATATTGCACAGGTGTAATCAACAGGTGTATAAATATCGACATTGATGTATCGCTTTGTTTTAATTAAAGCAACATTTGGAGGTTTCATACAAACAATTACAAAGTTGATCCTCTATATCATATACGCGTCATTGGAGCGTATAGTTTCTTGAGTAGTTTGTACTGCAAATATTAATACCATATAGTTGTTGTGACAAGTTAGCGATGAATACATTGCTTGCTACATGTACTCTGGTGATTGATTTGAAGTAAATTTTAATATGAAAATGCAGGCAGGTGTTGTTCGTGTAGAAGTAGACGCCTACTCACATTAATTATAGCTACATATCAATCTCTAGGTATTACCAGTACTAAAAGTGACACAGAAAAGAAAACCTACTTTGATAAAGAAAACAGGGTTATATTTTGCTTAGCACCGACTCTAGGATTATATAAATTAATAAATAACTTTAAAATTGTGGTAGAAAACTTTTATATTTTATTTGTAGTTACTTTTGTATTTTTATAGAAGTCAGATGATTAGATAGATAGATAGATAACACTTTATTGCACACCAAAATATAAAATTACAGAAACAGACCACATAATATTGTATTCTGTTCAAGCTTATTAATTATTCTTGAACATTTCTGTTAATTTTTATGTCATCTTAAGCATGAAGATTGTTTCTTTGATTTTTTTAGTTAAGTGTTTGTAGTAGAATACGCTTTGTTAGCTTATTAAAACTATGAATAACCCGTTAAATCCATCCGAGCAAAGTTTTTATTATTTGCCCTGTTTATGTCAGGAGGCATAGTTTTACAATTGTTTGAAATTCTACACAACCGCACTAGTTGGTTGGTGGCATTCTTATTTCATAAACAATAAATGAACTTGTGAGCGATGCTGTACCTAACTTTGACAGGTTCTCTGATGTTGTCAATATTTTTACTATTGTTTTACATACAACACTGGAACATTTAATGAGCTATTAAGTATAATACATATCTATATGTATATAAGTTCCAGCCCAGTTGTGTATTGAGTTGTTAACCGAAAAATATTTGAAACCTATTTGTACATCCTTGTAATGTCTTTTTCCAACCAATTAAATTAATTTTTATGTCTTTTTTTTATTTCTATTAAAACACTCCACCAATCTATAAAAAGCAGCTACTAATCGGATTGGTACTCTCTAGAAGAACAGATGGTATAATCGCTAAGAAATAAATAAAAATATATTTTATTTTGAAACAAACAAAGAAAATAACTAAAAACGGTGCCATTACAACAAAGTAATTTGATAGCTTTCATACATCTTAATCTTTCATAATCTTGCACATTTACTTAAGACGTTTTCCTTCATGTTCATTACTGTAACGGCATATAAACAAGATGAGAAAATAATTAATATTGCCCGCCACGATTTGGATCCAAGACAGGAATAAGAATGGATCAGTTTTTAACTCAGAACAACATTTTATAATATACATATGTGTAAAGGAAACTTTTTAAAAACTTGACATAGCTAAATCCATGAGCCTTGCAAAACAATATCTAAAAATCTCTTTAATAAAAGGGATATTTAATTAACTATAAAGTACTGTATAAAGATATTTAAAAGACTGTAATTTAATTCTTTTACTTCATTAAAATTTTCGAACGCTTTTTAAAATTATTTTCCTGGTACTTTAGAGAAATTAAGTATTGGACTTCGTTTTAATTAATTTAATAAAAAAGGCTCTTTGACGTACTGAAAAAATAAACAAACGAACAGGTAACAGGCACTAAATTAAGTTTTCTTCTGCCTTTTTAACTTGTCCGAAAATTATTAAAGTTAATTAACACTTTATGTGCGTGTTATATAAGAAAATGTTTTTAAGAATGTACTGATCACTTTGTGCCTATTGGAAGATTATGCTACATAAGCGATATTCTCGCCGCGGGAAATAGCTCCTTTGGCGGTATAGGCAGAAAAAATATTTTGCATTTGTTATATTATAAAATACGCTTTGAGTTGCCTGATCACAGGGATTAAAACAGTAAGTACTTTTCGTCTCTGGTAAAATATTTTCTCTGCTGTCAAAAATTTTAAAAGTATGCAACTCATGTCCCAAAATTTTTATAAGCACTGTTTTTTACTGGTATATTGTAATAAAAATATCAAAAATTTAGCGACATCATTTTATAAGTTACAATTTATAATTAAAAAAATTACAAAAATATTTACTATTATCAGTGACATAAAATACTGGTTGGCAGAATGCCACAGAAGAAGAAACTTACTTAACGTATCGTATGCGATGTATTAAATTAATGAGTTCATCGGATTTAGATATTATGGTTTTAACGCCTGATTTCATTACAGAAGTCGTTGTTTGTTCTACTAATCAGTTTTTATTTAAGTGTCTCATATTCGAAACGAAAAACAGAGTGTTAACGTCGGGTGAAAGGCCTATTTAAGCACTCGAGCTGTTAGCGCTCTCACTACGCTCGTGCGGCAAACTATCTCGTCTCTAAATAGGTCATTTTCACCTCTAGCGTAACAACCAAGATTGTATGTAGATTTCTTTAAATAATATGTTTGAAGTTCTATATCACATAGAATCAAACGTATACTATATATATATCTATCCATTCTATGTATTATTGTATAATAATTTATTTATTTACGAGACAATGATATGACGCATGAATAAACAACAAAAAAAACAAATATATTTAATAATTTTAATTAACTCACTTTTGTATTTATTTAAGTAACAAACACGTTTGAAGTCTAGGTAAGGTTCTAGACTATACAATATCGCAAACAATAATAGGTGGTGTGTAAGTGGCTATTCTTGGAAACCGTCCCAATAGTAGATATCGTTTATATTGTTTTTATTAATAAGTACGCATAAAATTTTAAGCTTCTTTAAAACATTAAAGAAGCCTACAAACATAACGTAACACAATATGAATAAGACCGATTGTAGGTATTACTTATAGTCTGTTTC
Source organism: Dendrolimus punctatus (assembly GCA_012273795.1). Classification (NCBI taxonomy): domain Eukaryota; kingdom Metazoa; phylum Arthropoda; class Insecta; order Lepidoptera; family Lasiocampidae; genus Dendrolimus; species Dendrolimus punctatus. Next base: position 6,157,382 of record CM022540.1, on the reverse strand, counting down.
TATATATCTATACTAGCTGTCCTGGCATACGTTGTCCTGCCCTGAAGAAATAAAATTTAGATCCCGATTGCAGCGCCATCTACAGGGTCCTATCCTATCTTTTAATTTGGATCAAACTGCACACAGTGTGCAAATTTGATTGAAATCGGTTCAGTAGTTTTGGAGTTTATTGGCAACATACATCGTGACACAATTTTTTTATATAAATATATAAGATTATAAAATTTTACACAAATGCTCCTTACGAGTCATGTCAAAAATTCAACGGATATAGTAAGTGAATAAATAGCAAGATATAGGAACTGGCCATTAGGAATATACATATTAAATACGTGTTTGTAATAAAAAAATATGAGAGAGATAGAATACTTTATTGTTCACCACATACACATAAAGTAAATCATTTACAGTCATTTCGTGTCGAGGCAGGAACAAAGGGCGGCCTTATCGCTTTAGAGCAATCTAAGATTATCTTACTTATCCTATCCTAGAGATAATCCTAGAGATTGGCAATATAGAAAACATAAGAAAGCTTTCAGAAAATTTAATCACGTTTAAGTAAAAGCAATGCTGAATCTCAGAAATAATTAACACGTCAAAAATTGCCTCCTCAGTTTTCATTCATAATATCACTTAATATTGAACGTTGGGATGTTTCAATTAAATGCGCAGTGACACGGCGTTTATGTGAAAACGTTATTAATGGACGGCTCGAACAAACTTCATTAGGTTGCTAATAAAGGGGCTTCTGTTGATTCTGTACCTTAAGCGGTCTATTCACGCACATCTAGCTTTGACTGGAGAATTGCTTGGACTGATTTTGTTTTTCTATCTTAAATACTTAGCTTTATTTAATTAAACATACAAAGTCAAAGTAACTTACATTTTCCTAATGAAATAAAACACTGATCTAGAGTACGCTACCATAACAAGCTTGCATTGTGTTCCGGCATTAGTAACCTGGGTTCAGTCTCCATTTAGAGAGCGGCAGCATATTGTTAGCAACCTTTCGTGTTACAAATGTCTATAGGCGATTGTAATCACTTTGCAACGGGTGGGCCTGTCTGCTGAACTCATGCAATAAAAAAAACAATAATCAAATTCAATAAATTAATCTTTGTCAACAATCTTACACAATAACAAACAAGAAACTCATATTTACAAATCGAAACCCTCATAAGACATGCTAAATCAAATACCAACAGTTCAAAACAATAATTTACGCTCGTATATACAAATCGACAAGATAAACCCTTCTTAATCTGGGTGTAAGGCTGCTGTTGCTATTCCAAATATTTGCCCCATAATCTTGCAACAAAATGTAAATAAGCAAACTTCATACCCAAAGGCCTACCAAGCGTCACACTTTCACAACCGCACCAGTTGCCATGTGTGTTTACCTTCATTAACTTTACATCTCGAAGACGGTGCTTTACTTCGCACATAAACTTTAAAATAACTATATTTTGCAAAATTGTTATTTTTCTTATATACCTTTTGTACTTGGCATAGACTTCAAGAGGTTGTAAATTAAATCAATTAGATAAAACTCCCATAGAGTAAACAATAGCCATAAACAAAATTAAAAATAAATAATTAAAATAAGCAAGTTGGCGTTAGACTAAATAAAACTTAGACAATACTCATTGTGCGCAGCTCGTCATTGGTGTTGCCAATACTTGTTGACATTTGACATCTTTGTCTCCCGTTATCACGGCCACTGAAAAGTGGCCGAAACGTCGGAATAAGAAAAGCAAATAAATTACCGCGCTCAAAATCGTTAAAACGTAAAAAGTTTTATTATTTTGGAAAAAGTCTATTTTATTTTTTAGTTTCTCTTGAGGTCGGTTCTTTTTTGCCAGTATTTTTTTTCCCCTTTTAAGTTATGTACATGAATCGCCAAAATCGGTTGAGAAGCATAAAAGTTGTAACTGAACTTACATAAAAAAATAGGTACACAATGAATTGAGTGAAGTCTGTGAAAAATACTATAAACTATTTTTCACAGACTTCAAAATCCCTCGTTTTGAAGTCTGTGAAAAATAGTTTATAGTAGTAATATTTTAATAGTGTGATTGTACCATTTTTGAAGTGAAACTTCTATATAGACGGGTCTTACAATTTTTCGCTCACGAAAAAGCGTCACGGTCACGTGGTCTAATCTAATCTTTCGAATGGGATATCCGAATTGAATAATTCAAAAAGTTATATAAAGGTATTGAAGCAGTCTTAATATGAAGTAATTTATTTTGATGAGGATGAATACCAATATGCAAATAAAGAGCCTTTTCTAGCGGCGGTTTTTAAATTATTTTTTTAAAATAAATGAACACTCATTGTGGCATAAGTATAATAGTCAGACATATGCTGTTGCGACACTTTTAGTAATAATGATGTGTTTTACAAAGTCGTAATACATTATATTTTATTCTATCATCAATAGTTTTCGCAGCACACGCGATTTTAGGTTTTTTTACACCTTGGATTACATTATTGGAGTTTTAGAAAGAATCCCTAATCCTTTTGTAAATATAATATAGCCTATGCCACCCGGGGATAGTATAGCTTGCCAACAGTGAAAGAATTGTTCAAATCGGTTCAGTAGTTTCGGAGTCTCTTCATCACAACATGAGCAAACGAATTTATTGAATGGAAATATTTTCCTGTTAACATAATTTGATGTCCGAATGAAGATTGATGACGAAAGATGCGCATTTGTTAATGTTCCGTTGTGTGTATTTTAGAGTAGACTATGGATGTTTTTTTATGCAAAGCCTATAGGGGATTTCAATACAAGGGCGCGTGATGACATAAGCCTAGAAATGATTTAATACTAGTTAATAACAATTTACTGACTATATTCTAATAAACAAAGTACGTCACTGTTAAACCGATTAACGGTCCATTAGCTATATTATAATTAATACAATTACTTGGAACACCCGAAAATTTTAGGCAACCTTACTAACTTCTAATATGTATTTGTCACAAGTCGTTAAAGTAAGTAACAAAACTACTTGTTTTGAGTTGAGGGATACTGTTACCGCCACAATTAGCAGATAACATAAGGAAATGAATTAAATAAAATGCTTGAGTTCGTTTTGACTTGTGTAATGGCGGACAGCGAAGAAAGAATGAAAGTACATGTCATAATTGTAGTATAATTTCATTTTCGGGGTGAAGGTAAGGAAAGGAATGCTCCGGTGGCTCGGGCATGTGGAAAGAATGTATAATGAAAGAATGACTAAACAGATATACAATGCAAAAGTGGATGGATGCAGAAGTCGCGAAAGGCCACGACACACCTTCCATGATCAAATTGATCGTGTACCTAATAGCAGAAGGTGATGTCAGGAGCCTTAAGAACAGAGGAGCGTGCATGACAAGAGTTATTAATGTCAAAGAAGCAAGTGAGGTGTATAAGAATAAGCCTGAATGGCGCTCTGTTGTTCGTACTTACCCCGCAAGGGACCTGGCGTAAAGTTATGTATGTACGTATGTACAATTTCAACTGCCCATGACACAATGCGTAGAGCAATAAGTGTTGTTTTTAACAATAATTTTAGATATAAGTTTTATAGGCGGCAACAGATACTAAAATTATTTTTTTAAGTATTGCTTCTTGTAATGAACAGGATGTTATCACAAAAACAAATAATCCCAACAAAAAAATATGCGTGCAGGAACGGAGAAAGAATACAATTTCCTGCGGCTGGGCGGCCTGTCGTAAGAGGCGACAGAACATCCCACAGCCAGGTGGCAGGGCATTTGCCCGACTGGATGGCTACCACCCCTGGTCTAAAGTATGTCGCCATAGCAACTTTGTCTTCCAGCATTAGTGACCAGGTCCCAGTCTCCTTCAGAGAGCAATAGCGCATTTGTGTCACCTTTAGTGTTGTAAATATCCATAGATGATGGTAACCGCTGTTCATCTAGTGGGCCGTCTGCCTGTCTGTTGAACTCCAGCAATAAAAAAAACATTTTTTTCAAATCTCAAAAACTAAAAAATCGTAAAATGTAATGTTATTTGTAATAAAGTCGTGAAAACATATTTGTGGTTATTCTATGAATTACTAGCTGTTGCTCGTGACTTCACTCGTATATATTAAATATATTCATTCATTCATAGTTTGAACAAACTTTCTACACCTTTTTACCCACCAACTTAGAGGTTGAATTTCCTAAAAACTCCAACATATGCACACATTGATTTCTAATCAGAATCAGGTGTACAAAATGTATGCTATTTCCTTTGAAAACGATGGATTTTCATAGAAAATTTCATCACCCTTTTCACCTCCTTAGGGATTGAATATCCAAAAACGCCAATAGCCTTGTACATTTGTTTCTTGTTTACTTTAAAAACGACGCTTTTTCATACAAAATTTTCACCGTTCTAACCTCAGTAGTTTGGCCTGTGCGTTAATATGCTAGTCAGTAAGGTCAAGTAATTATATATGTAAACTAGGATAAGTCCGCGACTTTGTCCACGCTTGACTTGAAATTACCGCGGGATTCCCGGAAAGAAAAGTTCTCCAGCTAGCGTTTAGTGAAGACTGTGTGGGAATAAGCTAATTTTACGTACCCGAACAACTTCAGACCGCTCCTGGAAACATTCCCAGGGGATTCCCGAGGCAACAAGTACCACAAATTTTATTACATTAAATTTGCTATCAATCAGTAAAAAAAATCACATTGGAATTCGAATTTAGTTAATTTGCTCATTTTAGTAGGATATTTAGGGTTTTATTATAGGCGAAACAATGAAACAAGACCGAATCCGCGATATGACTGTTTATTTTCAAACTACCTACATGACACTATTAACATAGAATACCACACCTCCCCCTTTAAGACAACAAAAAAAAAGAAAAATGGTAAAGAAAAAGTGACCTTATCATGTTATTTAATTTTCTACAAGAACTGTGCTTGACTGTTAATCATTATAAACATAATTTACAAAGATAACACAAAATTGGTATGATAGACTCTTAAACCAATTAATTAAAAAAATAATATGGAAAGAGTATATTAGAAAGTAGATAAAATAAATATGATAAAGGTCCTTAGAAGATATAATAGTATTTTTTTATACAAATAAGTTAAACATATAAAACGTAAAAACTTAGTTAAGAAAGAAAAGCTTCCGACAAAATTAATATACATATTTGCCTCTGTAAATACATTTACGTCTGAGACGTTTTGGCAGTAATTCATCCTGAATAACGTTTTCATCGTTTGAGGTTGACTTTGGACTATCAGCTGAATCTATCTCATGTTCTATAATTTCATCAGCAGAATCTGGTACAATATGTGACGGTGTTTCAATTTCTTCTGATTTACCAGAGTTATCTGCTTCTTTATTTATCAATGAATGGCTAACGCTCAACCGTGTAGTTTTATTTGGAATAATTTGATCAATGTGACGCTTCCACTCGTGCCCGTCTGATAGTCTAACTCTATAAGAGAGAGGGGCCTCTCTAGCTACAACATTAGCCGGTGCCCACTTATCAGTGCGAGCGCGATAGTCTCGTGCAAGTACTGGATCTCCGACATTAACATAACGTTCAGCACCAGGACATACGCGACCTACGCGTTCACATATTTTTTCTACGTTACGCTCTGCACTGGGTTTAAGAATATCTAATCTTCCACGTAAACGTCTACCTAAAATAGCCACCGCAGGTGCCACACCAGTAGTAGCATGGTCACAATTACGGTATTGAAATAAAAACTGTGCAATTGCTGTTTCAAGGTCAACGCCTTCGTGCACCGATTTTTTCATAGCTCGCTTAACGGACTTCACCGCATTTTCAGCAGCTCCATTCCCTGCAGGTCTGTAAGGACTGGTAATTGTGTGTGTTATTAAATTTTTGTTCATATAATTACCAAATTCGCGTGATCCAAAAGGTGGACCGCCATCGCATACAACCTGTGATGGCAATCCAAACCGAGCAAAAAGTTCACGTAACTTATTTATGGTTGCGCTAGCTGTAGTATTGGTCATCTTCTGAACCTCAATCCATTTGCTATGTGCATCTACAGTCACAAGATAATGTTTCCCTTGAAACTCAGCAAAATCAATATGTAACCGCTGCCAGGGACGAGCAGGAAAAACCCATGGATGTAACAAAGACTGTGGTGGAGCATCTCTTTGCAGTCTACAGGCAGTGCAGTCACGACATAAAACTTCAATTTCATTATCTAATTGGGGCCAATATACATAATTGCGAGATAAGTTTTTCATTTTTACTACTCCTAAATGCCCTTCATGTAGCTCTCTTAGAACTTGTTTTCTTAAAATAACCGGAATAATAACCCTGTGATTATACAAAATACATCCTTGGTCTATTGAAAGTGATAAAGCCTTTCAGACAGTTAAAAATTCTATTGCTAGCACTAATGTATTGGTACATTATAAACCGGAATTGCCTCTTGTTTTAGCAGTTGATAGCAGTTCGTATGGTATTGGAAGTGTCTTGTCTCATAGATATCCAAATGGTGAGGACCGACCGATTTGTTTCGCTTCGCGAACTCTTAATACTGCAGAACGTGCATACAGTCAAATTGATAAAGAGGCTCTTGCTATTATTAATGGTGTAATGAAACACCACCAGTATTTGTATGGTCGTCACTTTATCATTAAGACTGATCATAAGCCTTTAACATTCATTTTTGGTCCAAAATTTGGATTACCACAAGTGGCTTCCAGTCGCTTACAAAGGTATGCAACCAGATATAATTTAACCAGATATAATAAGGTTTATAATGTACCAATACATTAGTGCTAGCAATAGAATTTTTAACTGTCTGAAAGGCTTTATCACATTCTTTAGACCAGACCCAAATCTTATTTTTTTTTAACAACTTATGTAATGGGTAAAGTAAAGTACTTAAATTTGGAATAAATTTGGCATAATAATTTATAAAGCCTAAAAATGATCTTAGTTGTGTTATATTATTTGGTGCAGGAGCATCAACTATTGCTTTCACCTTATTTGGATCCGGATGTAAGCCATTTTTATCAATATTGAAACCCAAATAACTAATACTATCTTGCATAAATTTGCATTTTTCTAACTTAATTCTCAAACCGACCTCACTCAACCGTGCAAAGAGTGCTTTTAGGTTAGAAAGATGCGTGAATTTGTCAGGACCACTCACTGCAATATCATCCATGAAAACAGCAACCCCTTTTAAACCCCTTAATGTTTCTTCCATAAATTTTTGGAATTTTTCTGGTATACATGTAAGACCAAATGGTGTACGTCTATAAACATAAGTACCAACGTGAGTAGTAATGGCAGTACATGGCTGCGAGTCTTCTTCGAGCCAGAGTTGTTGATAAGCATTGGTGAGATCGATTTTCGAAAATTGTTCACCACCACTTAATGCGGCAAACAATTCTTCAATCCGAGGTAGAGGGTACGGTTCGCGCATCAATTTAGGATTTATAGTTACTTTATAATCGCCACAAATGCGAATATCACCATTTTTTTTAATCACAGGAACAATAGGTGACCCGTAATCCGAATAATCTACCTTGCGGATGGTACCTTCTGCCTCAAGACGTTTTAATTCTAATGCAACAGGTTCTCTAAGTGCCAAAGGCAAAGGTCTGGCTTTAATAAACACGGGATTCGAATCTATTAATTTTAATGAAATTTTCTTAGTGCAGGTTCCTAAACCAGGGGAAAATACAGTTGGGAATTCATTTTTCAGTTTCTCCACGAAGCTGTCTAAATCTCTTATATTATACAACAAATTATTTAAATTTATATTATTTATATTTAATTTTTTTAACCACGACCTACCAAGCAAAGGTGGACCTCCTTTTTTAATCACAAACAATTTTAAATTTTGTGCCATATGTTTTTCAATAACCACGTTTACATATATAAATCCAACAGGTTCAATTACCGTTCCTACATAAGAGTACAATGACAAATTATTAGGAAGTAAAGACACGTTCTTAAAATGTTCTTTATAAAATTTCCAACTAATTACAGATAGTTTACTGCCTGTGTCAAGCTCAAAAATAATTTTTTTATCGTTAACAATAGCGGAAACCAGGTATGGTTTCCCTTTTTGGCTGTATGTACTCAGGTTAAAAATAATATTTTCACTTTGATGCTCATCACTACTCTCACTATCCTCGATATAATTTTGTTTACGATTTTGTGCCGGTTGAAATTTCTTATTTTTATCACTGTTTTTCTTACACATTACTTTTATATGCCCTTTTTGACCACACACGTCACAAGAGTAATTTTTGAAACGGCAAACATCGGGCTTATGTTCACGGCCGCAACGCCAACAAGATCGAAAAGATCGTGTATTAAACGACACCTCCGCCGATGAGCTGCTGTTATAGGCCGCCGCACGCCCGGGCGGCGGCGGTTGGGCGCTCCTCGGTCTCGCTGTAGCCCGATGTATCGGCTCGCACGCGCCGGACCCGCCGGCCGCGCCGCCGTATTGCGCACACGACGCCCCGCTTGTCTGCGCATGCCGCTCCGCGGCCTCCAATGCCAGGGCCAACTCCACTGCCCTCTTGTACGTCAAGGTCGGTTCAGCAAATAAACGAGACCTCATGTCATCGCTAGCCAAACCAGACACAAACTGATCACGTAAATTTTCTTCCAAAGTTGAGTTAAAATTACATGTACTTGCCAAATGTTTTAAAAACTGCAAGTATTCACTTAAACTTTCATTCAACCCTTGTCTTCTTTGACGGAAAACATGCCGTTCTGCAATTTCAGAACGCTGTGGTTCGAGGTGATCGCCGACTATCTTCACTAATTCCTTAAAGTTTTTCGCCTCCGGATGGTTAGGTGCACACAGATCACACATAAGATCATAGGTGGCCTCGCCAACCAATGTCACTAACGTAGCAACTTGTAAACTGGGTTTAATTTCGTTTAAAGTTATGAACTGTTCGACCCGGCGAACGTAAGCCGCCCACTTTTTACTTGAAAGGTCAAATTGTTCTACTTTTCCGATCGGCATGTTATTATTTATATGTTTTAACTAATAAACGTAATTAAACTGTAAAATATAACACTATTTAACGTTAATCCTCGTCGCCAGTAGGATATTTAGGGTTTTATTATAGGCGAAACAATGAAACAAGACCGAATCCGCGATATGACTGTTTATTTTCAAACTACCTACATGACACTATTAACATAGAATACCACAATTTTTAAGTAATTCCCAGAAAAAATCCTGAGGATTCCCAGGATAAAAGGTAGCGCAGACTCGTCTAAGAATTAGCAGTCGATCAGCGAAAACTGCATAAAATTGAAGAAATAGATAAACCAACAAACAGACAAGAAACTAATCAAATCGTATTGGTTTTTTTAAATAACTTTGATGTACAGACAACGCATGTTTAGAAATTTATGAAATTATAGATATGTAGATATCTTTTCTTACAACTAAATATTTATATCCACCCACCCACACGTGGACATACATTTGCATCTAAAACTTTTTGATAATCATAAAATACTCTTTAATCAACATTCAATACAAAACCATCATTAGTTTCTATCTAAATACAATACTGTATATTTATGATGAATGACTAATATTTAGTTCGGATCTAATCTGAAACACAATCGTTCGTGATTAAATCACTCAACAATTCAAATGTACCAAAGGTTTAATTCGACGCCTTAATTACTCAAAGGCCTACGAATATTTACTAAAATTAATATTCACAGGATACTGTTTAGTCTAAGTAAGTATGCTTGTACACTTCCGTTTGGTGTAAAGATTTCAACTGTGGTAGAAGAGTCCTAGATGAAAGCGCAGCAGTAAAAATCTAGGAAATGCGAGCGTAGAGATGCGAAAAGTCATTTAGCTAAATCCCATGTCCAAATATTCGTCGTTTAGCTAAACACCTATAAAAAGTATTTAATTTAAAATAATCCATATCTCATAAATGACTCAATCAAATTATTTCAAATAGATTTAACTTAAATTTATTTCTAAAAAATTTGTGAAATTTAACTTCATAGTTTAACATTCAGAGGGAAGGGATAACAATTATTTCGATTTTGAAAGTTAATATCTGTCCACTTATTAACATTAATAAAAAGCCAGAATCAATAAAAACTGACGACACCCCACACTATTATATACATTTAAAAACATATTATCAACCATTAGTTACACGTATAAGAACAGCCCGTAATTGTTACGAGTATCGTTTCGTGTTGTACTACACCATTTTCGGACATGTTGTCCTGAAATAAAATTATAAATAAATAATGACTGTATAGTACCGATAGGTTATACCTTTTGATTATTTTTCATCCATATTTCCTTTTTCATTTTTTGTTACAATTTATGCCATTGTATATTTTTTTTTTCTTTTGTTACAAGTTTTGCCTTTTTATGTCACTAAAATGGCCGTAGTGGTCCAAAACTAAATATGGCGAAGACGGAGAAATTGGCTTGCAACATTACAGATCCCACACCCATGTGCATAGGCCGCGCAATGATCAGTATAAGTACCTGGGATCTGTAATTAGTATATCAGCAGCTTGGGCCAAGTGGCGTAAGGTGACAGGTGTCATTTGCGACCCCAAAATGCCAGTGAAGTTATAAGGACAGGTCTACAAATCCATCATTAGACCTGTCTTTTTGTGTAGCAATGAAGCGTAAGCTTTTACTTGAGCGACTCAATCAGGAAGTGCGTGTCACGGGAATGAATATCCTTCTGTCGATGTGTGGAGTCCCACGGAAGGATTGTGTCAGGAACCGTGGCAGCCTTCACGTCCGCTACAAAGCAGATAAACTGCAGGAGTGACGCTTGCCCTGTACGGGCACGTTTTACGGAAACTGCCTAGTTATGTGGGGAACAAATATTTAGCTATGCCGTCTTCCCAGGTTTCGGTCTAAGGGGTGGACCTTAGAAATGATGTCTTGATGTTGTGAAGGCTGACATGCGTACCAATGGTCTCAATACCGAAGAAAAAGCAGGAAAGATTTAACGCTCGGATAACGATGATGATGAAATGGGCCAAGCGAAAGATCAGTGCTAGTTATTTGCCGAGCTAAAGCCGGTTTAGAATTCATATCTATATAATTCTAAATCAATATTTTTCTCTGTCTTTTCATATACACCCAGTACCTATCTGAGAAATAATACCTACTATGAATTGTAAAGACAGACGAAAAAACTGACAAGGTTAAAACATAAGTATTCCTTGCTAAAACGGCTATGAAAATCCTAAAAGTAGTGTTAGTCAATTTGCTTAATAATCTAGCTTATTTAATTGAGCACATAAGTAGAAATCAATATTCTTTTCGTTGAACAAAATATGTATAAAATTAATAAATGAAAGAATCCATGCTATAACGTCGTTTCTTACGTTGGAATTCAATTAGGTTATGCCGAAAGAATCAGAGGCCATACATTATTTAATATTATAAATTCATAAAACCTGCGTATATGTATTGGATCGTCATATGTGAATCAAATATAGAAATCTATGTACAGTTCACCAATAATAATCTAGATGTTAAAGTGATTTTATTTGATTTTGAACTTTCGAAACCTAACATACGGGTTTCACAATTATTTTTCTCAGAAACTAGCGAGTCGATATGAATAAAATTTAGCAGAAAAATATATTCTATACCCCGCTGCGTATTGGTGTAGTGAAATTGTGAAAACAATAGAAAATAAGAGTGGCCTTGTCGCATATATAATTGGAGGAGGTATTGGGAGATGATTTTTTTTTCGTATATATGAGAGATTTACCCAAAAGTTCTAAAAACGACAATTATGAAAATACGTCGTATAAACAGAAGAATTTATTTTAATATTGGAATTTTATTTTAAAATCACTTCCAAGTTATATTATATATGTCCATGAGTTCGTCCGCGCTTGACTTGAAATTTCAGCGGGATTTTTGGGATACAAACTACCGCATAATTTAAAAAAGAATGTAAGCTATCGTTTTAGGGAAAACTGTGTTGGAATAAGCTGATTATAATACGCCCAAACAAACAAACAAACGATGACACCAATTTGGGAGTATATCCTTTCGATTAAATGAAAATTCTTCAAAATCGGTACATAATTGCCAGAGAAATCGTGTAACGAACATACAAACGAATTGAGAACTTCTCCGTTTTTAAAATCGGTTAAAAAGCGGAATGGTTGCCCTTGAATACATTATTATTATTCACACAGATTCAAATCACGTGTATATTACACAATTTAAAAAAAAATATTTTTATTTAATTTCACGTTTCTGTCTATACTTTATTTCGTCTGAAATTAATACAATATAAATATTAATTATTAGCAATTGTTATTCGTGAAAATTAAGTATGCAATCGAATCTCAAGGGCAAATATATTAAGGGTGTGTTGGCAAATTCGTGTCGCATTTTAATTTTTCATTACTTAATAGTTATTTCCTTTGGGAGTAGCGTACTAGTGGACCGTGTGAAATTACGTGAAACTTCCACTCCAAATTATTGCTGCTTTTGTGGGTTTCCCAGCGTTTCATTAATTATATAGTATTTTTATACACTTTATGATTTAACGATTTTTACGAGTCGAACTCTTTTAAAGGGATGATTTATTAAAAAATAATCATATCAAAAATAAATCCTTAAACTAAAAACTAGAAATAAAACATATAAGTCAAATTACAGTATGAAAAGAAATCTAAAATTTAAAAATAGAAGTAAAAAAAGTAGAGCATAATTATAGATTAAATATTGGTCCCAAACCACCGAGTGTTTACCGGGAACGTTCCCAAAAGGCTGGCGGTGTTAAACCTTAAATAGTAATACTTAACCTTTGAGTAAAATAGAGCCAGTCAGCAAGTAGGTCTAATCTGTATAAAATATAGTCTGTTAGATTTGGTCTATATGAACATAATCGATTTTTGCATAGTGTATGTATTTCTATTACATCCATAAATTATGTCATACGAATTTCATGGTATTTTGTCCTCTCCTCCTTTCTTGTCAATCAGAATTTATTTCAACTTGGTCAATTTAGTATTAATTAATTATAAGTACATAATACATAAAATCACGCCTGTTTCCCATGGGGGTAGGCAGAGACTATGGATCTCCACTTGCGACGATCCTGACAAACAACTTTCGCTTCACCTACTTTCATTAACCTCTTCATACATGCGCGTTTATTTGAAATGCTTTTTACCTGCCTTTTTTTAACAGTTCTGATATCTGTTCATGGTATGTTCGTCTCGGTCTACCGCAACAGCTCTACCATTGACAATACTGTCATTTACCTGTTTTGTGATTCTATTTTCATCCATCCTCTCTACATGCCCAAACCACCTTAACATTCCTTTTTCAACTCTTGTTATTACATCTTCTTTCAAGCCACATCGTTTCCTTAGCACACTGTTTCTTATCCTATCATTCAAGCTAACCGCACATATACTTCTCAAAGCTCTCATTTCAACTGCGTTTATCCTACTTTCATGCTTCTTCTGCCATACCCAACTTTCACTACCATACATCAGGGTCGGCACCAACACTCCTTTATGGACAGCCAAGCGTGTGTTTACAGACACTTTCTGGCTATTCATAAAAGAATTTAGCGCTCCATTCACCCTATTACCTGCCATAACTCTCCTTTCAATGTCCCTTTCATGCTTTCCGTCTCTGGTAAACATGCAGCCTAAGTAAACAAATTCACTAACTTGCTCTAACTTTTGATTTCCTATCCGTATATTACAACTTGTCATTCTTTCATCTCTTTCAAACACCAGAACTTTCGTCTGTTCACATTAATTTCATACCTTTCTCTCAAAGATCATTCATAATTGTTACCATCTCCTGTAACTCCGTTTCCGATGACGCAAGTATAACTTGATCATCGCGTAGAGTAACATTTGATAAGTACCATTCATTCTTAAACTTTCACTTTCTTTCAATCGTCCAAGCACTGTCTAAGAATAGTTGAACAGCCACGGCGACGCTACCAGCCTGTCTAACCTTTTTCAATGTTAAACATTCAGTTAATTATAAGTATTAAGTTTTAATAAAGTAATTTACATACTTACATTAATCTATGACAATTGTTGTTTTGAGTTTATAACTTAATTCAATAAATAATATTTCTAACAATTTTTGAAGTAAACTATTTACACAATGAGCCTTACACTTTAACATTTGAAGTTTAATCCTTCCATCCAATGCTACCTCGTGGCAATTACGAGCTTAAATTTCGTGAGATGACATATCCTCAAACCGTATAAAATTCACTCTGCTTTATCAATATTTATATTTTACTGTCCGTCGGCTAACTTAGGAAACTTGATATTCCTTCACCCTCATGATTGAATTGGTTATGGTCGTTTCATAAATTTGCCGCTGAAATTTACACAGCCGATAGGAGCTGTGAGATTCAATAAGATTTAAACGTAATCCCGTCCTAATACATTTATATTACCATCGCTATTTGACCCTTTGCATTTTACTACACGAGTCCTGACCGCTTCATTTGCAGAGCTATCGACTTGATTTCATTTTACCACAAGATTAGTAATTCTATATGCTCCAAGTCTGTATTCAACATTCTGACTATTCTTAGCAGTAACTTTTAAAAATAGAATATGTCTTTTGTTTAAAGTAGGACTAGAACTTAGAAAAACTTTTAGGGTCGGCTTGCACTGTTGTGAAACCACGCTCAAAAATATGTTTTATCTAATATATAAAATTCTCGTGTCACAGTTTTCGTTGCCATACTCCTCCGAAACGGCTTGACCGATTTTGATGAAATTTTTTGTGCTTATCCGGTATCTATGAGAATCGGCCAACATCTATTTTTCATCCCCCTAAATGTTAGGGGTAGTCCACCCCTAATTTTTTAATTTTATTTTTTAGACAAAATTTTTAATTTCTATTTTTTTATGATACAGCATTAAAAAATACATACAACCCTAAATTTCAACCCTCTACGACCAACCCCTATTTTTTACCGGACAGGACGACGTCTGCCGGGACAGCTAGTATTTAAATAAAATCGTTTTTATTGCGAACTAAGTGTTACATAGATCTGTACAATATAACTAAGATCTTATTACTTAGCTGGCCTTCACTAGCATCGCAATATTAATGTAACTTAACCTATATCTGTGATTGGATAGAGATTTAGAAATAATTTTGAATGAATAACATTATTTTTTGAAATTCATATACCAAATTCTTACTAAACCATCTTAAAAATTAATTACACTACAAAAAAAAAAATTAAATACTATTAGTTGTTAAGGATCTCTGTGAAATGTAATATTTAATTTGGTGCCTTATACACATTTTATTTGATTTAAACAACACAATACAATATCGTCTTAATTTTTACCTGTCAATTAAGTATTCTTGGACGCTATAATAGGATTTTCTAACCAACCACTCGAATAGTTTTTGTTTGAATATGTTCAAATTATTTCGTGCATTATATTACACGATCACTTATTTATTATATATATTCTTGGTACCATCCCAAACACGCTTTTTTAATTCCATCGTGCGTATTCTTTTCCCCTTATATTTTTATTTTTATGTATTATTTTCTACTCTTAATACATTATTTTACTACTATTTAATGTATACATATTTTTTATCATCGGCTAGACTTAGAGTACATTTTATTACTGTCTAATATGCCAACGCAAGCGGGTGTGTATATTATTATATACCTGCTGCTTTATTTACTGTCCACTTTTTATTGACTGTCTTAGTGCCTGAGAAGTTCTTGAAGTCGTCACGTAGCCTTTCTACGATTAAATCCGGTATTTTGATACATAATTTCACGTATGTATACAACGCAAATTATGTGCAATGAAAACCCGAAGAAAACTCACATACAAAACTTTGGCGCAGGAAGTGTAAATAAATCAAAACATTTCGTTAGCTCCAAATCTTTTATGTATTTAATGTTTACTTTCAGAAACGTTTATATCGTTTGGACTAATATTATAAATTGCGTAGCTTAAAATATTTATAGATAGACCTACATAGGGTGAAACCACAAGTTGTGTAGATATATAAAGCTTTATTGCACACCAAAATAAACAGTGTAAAAAACAATATTTACACGATGAATTAAGCATCTTCTTTTTTATGCCGGTAGAACATGCAATTAAAGTATTTTTTCGGAAAAGAATAAGATGTGATCGAATTCCTAGAAATGTTCTTTTCAGGCCTAACTTTATCCACAACAGTTCCTTTTTATCTACGCTAAAAAATTAGAGAACACGTATATAAAAACTTTCTCATAGCACTTCTCTGAATTATTAAATCTGTGTTAAAAAGATCCAAATAAAAACCACCTCAACTTTTGTTAGCGAATTTCACAATCAGACATGTGAAGACTAAGTGATGTAAGTCTCAGTTTACGCACGAGTTCCATGTAGGACAAAGAGTGCTGAAATATTCAGTGGTTCCTCGTGACTTTAGATTTTGAAAAGGTGAATGTAAAATGTGGAGTGTTTGAACCTATGTAACAATATTCCTCAAAGACATAAACTAGTACTGACATTATGTTCATAAAACCCTTTCTTAAGCTTCGTCTGTGTGCGTGTTTTCGTTTCTGAAAGTTACCGTAGATTCTTACGGTGACTGTCCTGTCAGGGTCCACAGGGTGGCTTGGTTGCATACCTATGACCCGGCCTAAGACTTGCCAATATAACTTCGTAGTTGGTACTAGTGCCATACCAGTGTGGCGAATCCCACACGCTTCCAGTGCGGTCCCCACGTGGTAGTAAGACCTCAATCAAATTTTCCCTTGATAAAGGTACTTTGATATGAATGAAAAAGTTCACCGAGTCGTAAGTACGAGGCGTAAGTACGCGGTATTTACTTGCACGTTTACCATACATATCCATTGAAACAATAAGATTTTATAACTTAACTTTGTTTGAATAGGCCTACATATTTGAACAGGCAATAGAAACAAACTTGTAATTCCTTACATTGTCTTACGTTGGAAGTCTAAAATATTAAGAACCTCGCAGCGATCGTCATTCAATTTTACTCTTAAGGTCTCAAACAGCGGACGGGACGGGACGGCGACGCGACGCTGGCGGGACGTGAAGAGTTGTAATATATTAGTTAATGTAGAATATGTCACAGATGGACGTGACGCGACCGCTAGTTGAGCGTCGAGTGCGACGGCTCTATGTGACATATTCTATATTAACTAATAAATTACAAATGTTCACGTCCCGCCATCGTCGCGTCGCCGTACCGCTCCGTCCGCTGTTTGACCAGACCTTTAGTAGTATAGGATTCCGCTATACAACGACATTCACCGAGATGTTTATTTGATGAAACCTATTTTATATTTAGTTTAATGTGTCAATCAATATATTGCATATGGGTTGCCTAACAAATTTCAGTCCAGTATACGATTAATTAATAATAGATTTATTTTTTTAATATTTCACCGGTTTGTTTATTAAACTAATTCTATACCAATCGAAAGTATGAATCCCATACAATATGCAAATGTTAGGTTGCCTATTCTTTTCCAGTCACAACTCTCGGGTAGCCAGGTATAAACAGGTAAATCGATACTAGCATTTTGCACCGGTCTGATTATTGAATTAAAATTAAATGAAAATAAAGATTATTTCATTATGAACACGGTGGTATAGGGTTGCCTGCTAAAAATCAGTCCCGTATTCCGGACGTCGAATTTTAAAAAGTGAAATATTGCTGAGAATATGTGCGGCTGAGAGGTCCAACCAACCATTTCCCATGCGATAGAGGAGGACACAGCATAGCAGCTGTTTGAAGTCCGTCCATTTAAAGAACGAGAGTGCGCATGCTATTAGATCTTGAAAATGAAAAGGATAGCGATGGACTCGTATAGTTGCCACAAAGCCCTCCTGCGGATATTAAATTTTAAATATATTATTAAATATATTTAAAATATATATAATATATTATATATATTTTAAATATAATATATTTCGCTCGCTCATAAAAAGTATCTTATTTTCTCCCTATTATTATCAATAATAAGTTCCATGAAAATCAACGAACTTTACGTAAAAATAAATTCACATTCGTTATTGGACTGAACTTCTTAAAATTTAGTACATCTTTAAGCTTTAAGCAAATGAAAAACAAATTCCCTTAATACTCTCTACCTTAATAAACACGAAACATAATCCGTAAAAGTCAAAATTTAATCTGTGATAAGGACTTTCCCAGAGAGACGTAATTCAAACGAATAAGTTCTTCATAAAATATTTTAAAAGGACAATGATGCCTACGGGACAATAAAGCTGTTAAGATGATAAATTTTCATAAATACACAAAAAGCGAATACTTACAGTTATGAGAAACCAAAACGAGTGTCTTTCGTAATTTTAAACTGTTTATTATTATAATGTTCTTACTTTTCTCGCTTAATACTTTGAACTTTGTGAAAGAATGGGAAAAAGGATCCTCAATCAGCCGATATAAATTTAGATTTCATTATGCATTACGTTAGTTGCTTACGTCGGCATGTTCTGTCACTATATAAACAGTTACAAATGTATTGGGAGCTGATTATTCGGTGTCGACGTTGGGAACACATGTCGTACCTTGTCAAAAACACTATCTGTATGTGGAATTGTGGATGTCGTGCGATATAATTGGCCGGGGCATTTCACTAATAGTAAATTTGCTATTTCCGAGTTTCACGAGTAGTAATTTACTGCATTACCATCAACGTTCACTGAAATAGGATTAATTTCTCATTATATAACGATTTTAAGCTTACTAGGCTTAGAGTTCAGTGTAATTAGACAATGCGTTTAGAGGGTAAAATAATGTATATTTTCGGCTTATTAGAACATTTTGAACAGATCTCTATTCAAAAATTTCGAATAATTAGTGGCCAGGTTGCAGTCTTCCTTTAGAGTGCAGCAGCTTATTGGTAGTAACTTTGGTGTTATTAATGTCTATAGGCGATGGTAACCGCTTTCCATCAGATGGGCCGTCTGTCTATCTGCTGAACTAAAAAAACAAGAATATAGCCAAAAATATGGCGCCGCGCTTTTTCACGCCCTAATTGCAATTTACTGAAAAACATTTCGGCAATGCAAATGAAGTTTCACTGGCACACGCTAATTGTTAATTAAAGTTATATAAACGAAAAGTCTAAAAAGTGAACCAAAAAAATAACCAACAAATATATACAGAGACTAAGCTAAAATTAGTAAAGATTATTAATTATTAAACCAAAAAAACCTTTTTTGACCTAAAAAAATACTCCTTACTATTTTGTAAAGATTTTATTTTATGTAAATGTTTATAATTTTAATAAAATCGACTATCAAGAAAAAGGTATATAGAATATAATTACCATCTTCAAATTAAAGAACAGGACATCTTTATCTGCACACAGTATCAAACAAACAACGCAACGGATTTTTAAGCGGTTTTCGCTATCGGTTAAGTGACTTTTCTAGGAAGGTTTATAAATAAATATATTAGCTTTTGCTTGCGACTTCGTCCGCGATATATAAAAATCTAATTAAATTTCTATGTAAATAAATTAGTGCTACTTACCAAAGGTTGACTCGTGGCATACCCGCAGGTAAAAATCTGGTTAATAAAATCCATTACAACAAAATATAGCTTTGGATTTTTTAAAAGATAAATGACAGACCACTTTAAATTTATTATTAGACACCAAATATCAATCAAACCTTTTATTGAGCCCACACGAAAACGCTCCGTGAAATTATACAAAATTTGAAGGTAGTTTCCTCAATTTATTTTTTATGTGGTAAATGCCACGGGTAAATTGAGGAAATTTAGTCTTCAATAATTAAATAAGGCAATGTCTCCTGTTAGAGTTCTCTACGATATGAATCGACTTCTATGACAATTTATGAGTTGAACGTTTAAATTGATAAGACAATTAGGAAGTTTTGTTTTACTTTAAATGTTGTACAGATTAAACGTATGTAAGTTCAAATTATTTCCAAAAAAGTTAACTTATTAAGAATACTATTAACATAATATAAATAGATGGAAGGGTTTTCCATGACTGACATGAGAATCTTGTTTTTTAGTGTGGGTACACTAGAAAATTAAATTCTTTGCATTAGATGCTTCTGATTTTCCTTTATCGTTAATAGAGTCGTGAATTTAGAAACTATTGTACTGACTAATCAACGTTGTATTTAATAAGTACAAAAAAAAATCAATGTTTAAAAACATATAAAGTTTTAACACGATTAAATGAACAAAACATCTTAACTGCATGAACGTATGTCGTTATCTTTGAGTGGCATAAGCAAATTGTACCGCACTAAGAATTGTATACATACCTAATAGATACCAATAGTTTATATATAGATAGTTAAGATGAACAACAGTATATATAAAGATAGATAACAGAACAATTCTTTTATATAATTTATGTATTTATTATTAAAATTTAAGTAGTTCGTACTATATGTTACATATACCACCATCGTCATTATTATTTCAAATCATTCCTGGGGTTGTCTAGAAGAGATCGCCCTTTATACATAACTACATATAATTTTAGTCTTTAAGTTCATTCTTGTATTGGTATATACTAAAGTGTTATCTATCTATCTTACATTTAGACCAATGTTACCAATTTGTATTTTAGGTACTTGTTATATACCCCATCAACCAGTATAACGATGGGTTTATTTGACAATACTGAACTGTTCACCAACACTGAACACACTGACCACAAGTTTGGCCAATTTTTTAAATTAATATCGATAGAAAATTCAAATAGCCACTGACACTATCACCTGAATATAAGAGTAGACATCTGTAAGAATTAGATATGTATATCAACGTGATAACTACTTATATATTATAGAATGATATTAAAGAAACAAATAACACAGGCCAACAAAAAACACCTTTTGAATGTAATATGTTTTTTTTTTGGCTGGAATGTTTAAAACATGAATAAGGATAATCAAATAAAAGTAATATATTTCAAATACGAAGACTTTTATTATTACGATGTTTTTATTGTATACAGCTTTTCTAAAGAAAATAAAGTTACATTATAATATTGCAACATTAATATCTATGTTACAGATAATTTTCTTTATTTTATTTTGCTTCAGGAGGGCTTTGTTGTAATGTCTAACAGTAGTAGTAATACGCAAGAATTAATTTCTACTCTAATTATATTTTATTCATGTATTTACTGTTAAAAAAAAATAATTAAACATTGCACAAGTACATTTTCATGCATTACATATTACATGTAACCGATTACAAGTACACGATTTGAATATCAGGAGTAAAAATGACTAAATAAATAATGTATTTTTTTACCTGGCACCATTAATATTCGCTGCACGTACAACTATTATAATCTCGAGTTGCCAGCTTCTTATTCTACTTCATATACCTTATTTACATTCATAATGTATTCTTATAGTACAAACGGCCGTAATAAGTGAGCTGAGAATTCCTTTCAACAGCTCTCGCGTGAAACTTGAGCAAGTTAATAAATAATATACTTCTTTGCATGTTAATAGAATACCGAAATTTATGTAACGCTACTTATCGTTCCTTATAAATACTAATAAGAGTATATTTTTAATGAGCAGAAGTATTTTGTAACAAGAATGATTGTAAGGTTGAAGGTAGTCTCTAAATATAGAAACTTCTTCAGAATCGTTGCGATTTTAAAACGCGATAAAACTTCGTGTGGAATAATAAATCTATAGGACTAAGCCTGCGAGTAAATGATATATAATACATTATATGTATATAATAATTTTCACACTATGCTCATACAGATAGAGTTATAAACTTTTTGAAGTTTTCGTTAATGCTTCAAATTTCGTGTTTTAAAGCTTAAATATAATAAAACGATATAATATATGAAATGAGACGTCATGAATTTAGAATCCTTCCACCATCACACACACTTTCTTTTATTTCTATTGCGTGTGAACTGCACAAACACATTTTTTATTAGCATACATTCCTGTGCCATATTTCTGGTGAAAATTTGAAGTTAACTCCATATAAATAATGTCAATTTTCTGCCACTTGAAAGATAAAAGAATTGATAGTAAGATATATGAACCTTTTTTAGGCAATGATACAATCACGACGTCGTGAGTGCAAAGAAAATTTTACGCAAACTTACTTAAAATTACTTACAGGCCAAACTTTACACATGTTTAAGCTATTAGTTTTCGACTTTAAGTTTTTGCCAGTGTTATATTTTGTGCTATACTGAAGGCTTTTTGAATATTTTAAAATATACTTACATTAGGGTGGCGCAAAAAACCGACTTTTTTTGAGTCTCGAGTGAAAAAATGTAAGTTTTTGATGTTTAAAAACCTCACGAAATACATCTGAAAAAAAAATTTTCAGAGGTGCTCCAAATTTTTTAAGATTTCAAAAATAACCAAAAACTGACTATTTTGTTAATTTTTCTCGTTACGGTATAATTTTATACACTAAAAAATATAATTTGTTTCTGAATGTTTCACTTCGAAATTTGAATGTTAAATGACAGAGCGACCTCTTAAAATTTTTTTTTGAGCTGTCCTTTGGATGGAGGAGGTGTTCTTAAAACATCAAAAACTAACATTTTTTCACTCGAGATTCAAAAAACGAGGCGTTTTTTGCGCCACCCTAACCTACATAGATTTATTAAAATATATGATACAAATTACAAGTTCTAAATTATTCATGTTTCGGACTTATCTGAAAGTTTAAATTACATCCCTTCGCGTGCTATCAAGACAGTTTTGAGTGACGTTAAATTTCGTACATAAGATAATTTGTCTTATGTGTATTGGTTTCCGACCGTATTAAGTCTTTGAAGATAGCCCGACACTGTCTGATATCAGTGGGCCTGCGTTTATTATTACAGAAAACCCTTGACATATATTTCACAAGGGATGTTCAGAGAACCCTCTTCGAAGTCTTGACTTTCTATGACATTGTATTTCAAGACGTTTACATTATAAAAGTGTAAACTTAATAATGAGTGTGATCTTAAATATTCACTCTCGTAGGTTCATAGACAGGCATAGACAACACTTTATTGTTCACCAAAACAAAAAATTACAAAGAAATGCACAACAAGACAATAGTTACTTGGTAAAAAAAGGCGGCCTTATCGCTAAAAGCAATATCTTCCAGGCAACCTGAATTCGTTCGAATTCGTATTTCGAATATCACAAATATCAAAATAACGTGCAAACTAAAGCCTTGTTCACATTTTCATTAGTTAAGGATCAAGTAACTTGGATAATGTTATACTTTTATTGTAAACTTTACATTTTTACTACTGTTACTCTGTCGGCTCAGCGACCCAAAGTGAATCTTGCCCTCTGAAATCGTGATTTTTCCCATATCTTGTGTATTTTTTGCGAATTATTGTTGGCCCGAAGGTCACCCAGGTTAGTCTCCACTCAGTCTTTCCTTTCTTATTCAGCCTTAATTTTTAATTATTAATATAATTTAGAATAATTACAAATTAACCTTAAACGTATTATTTAATGAGATATATGTAAATTACAGTTATTTATTATTATTGTATCTAGTCGCTTAGTACTAGGTTAAGCCTCTTTTACATTTATATTAGTTAAAAAACGAGTCAACTCGCGAAATTGATGAGTTAAGTTTTTGATCCTCAGGTTTAACAGTGCTGCTTATTTTATATTTACTATGTCACTTTTTATGTTTGTATAGCAAAGCCTATTTTTTATTTACTTATGTTCTGAATGTTTCATATTATTTATGATCTTCACCGCCACTATCATAATGATTTAATATTTTCCTTAGTTTATGGGGTTGCTTAGAAGAGATAATGACGCCCTGTGTTCAAAAATTATTTTACCCACTTTTTAAGAACTTAGTTTTAATATTTAGAGAGCACTAAAGTGTTTTCATTCATTCATTCATCTATGTAAATTGTGATTTTTTATTGAACTAGCAATGTTTTGTTCAAACAATGATAAAGGCTTAATTCATCGGTTTTGCAAGTAAACTCACTGCATAACTAATGCAAATAGAAATCAGATCTTGCACTCACCAGTAAGTATAGACACATGCAAGGTTCACAATGCAATTCTCCAACAGTGACCATATTAAGGCTGCTATATGCCCGCTAGAATTAATTCAATTATTAACTAGACGCAATTCAAAGTAAAATCGACTAAGTACATTTCAACATAGAGTCTGTTAAGACTATTCGACGCAACATTGGTTCATATTAATAATTGGTTTTAAATTTCAAGGGTATACACCTAGTTTTTATGATTTTAGAAGTACAAGACTCATCTATCAGTAAATTAATTAAAAAAACTCAATTTAATGTGTCACGTCTATTGACGTCTATTGATTTGTACATGAAACCGGTGTGAAAATCATTATTTTCTGTCGTATTGATCATTACCTTTAGTTACTTAAAATAACATTAAAATTATGTCACCAGAGAAAAAATATACTTCACCCAGACACAATTAACGAGTTAAAAGAATAATTAAATAATTATCCATTGCCATTGTTAAAAATAGTTAATTCACATAATTTCAAACATGCTATTCAGAATTCCCCGCACAATTTGGCATAACATGCAATGACTTCGACAGTCATCGATAAAAAACATAATTAAATCCTACTAATATTATAAACGCGAAAGTTTGTAAGAATGTGTGGATGTATGTTTGTTACACTTTCACGGAAAAACTACTGGATGGATTTTGATGAAACTACAATAATATAGCTTACACATCAGAATAACACATAGGCTATAATTTATGAAGGTATAGTGTGAATTATCCAAAATATATCGACTTTCCATCATCACGCGGATGAAACCGCGGGGCGCAGCTAGTTGGTTTATATTCTTGACAGTGATGGGGTTAAACGGTTATAGCTATGTAATACGATTTGTGATCGGATATAGACGTAGATTAACGTTGGATTAGGGCTTCGTGTAGTGACGCTTCCAGCCGCTTCCTACACTTATAGGACGACTTATACGGATAGAGTATTTAACAAAGGAAAGTCTCTAGGCTATATTTAAAACTAGTCGCCCACGGTCGAAATTTGACCATAATAATTAATGCCATAGACTATAATACTTCTATAATCACGGATTTCGCCAAGGCTACATACTGTTAATTTGACTTGAACAATAAACAAATATATGCGTGTGTGTGTCAAATACATGGTGGAATGTGTAATGTTTTTTTATTGATTTAATTTATTTCTTATGTATATTGAAAAAAAAATATATTAGCATTCGTTGCTTCTTCTATAAGTCTCCGAAATTTCATACTCCACCGTCCGCGCAACTTTCGTAAAAAAGGGTACAAAGTTGTTGGACCGGCTGGATTTAATAAATTAAATTAAAAAGACTTTAAGTCATCTTATATTTAACTGTTCATTCACTTTTCTATCAAATTTTAATTGCTCGTAAAGCAAAGAACGGTCACTAGGATATAGGAACCATCCTATTTCATACGCGGAAACTTTGGATCCTCACTATGAGGATGTTAGTTTATTTTTTGGTATAAAATATTGTACACTTATCCTATTAACAAAAGTAATAGTCTACAACTTTTCATGATATTCAATTATTCAACATTAATTATTCAAGCTTACAAATGAGCTTACTATAGCATGTAATACGGCTTAGCAACGTGTTATAGAGGTTTTAAGAAACAGTATTTTCAATCTTCCCAACAACACGTCTAGCCAAGTTTATTTCTTACTCCGAGTTTTTCATCATCACTAACACGTTTAATATTTCACAAATAACAAATACTGTTTTATTAGACGTAGTACAACCATGTTGTAATCATATCTTGATTACACTGCAGGGCAAGCTTGATCTATGTTTGTGATATCACGTTCCCATAGAACATCAGCGTGAAATGGCTAGTCTGGAGTTAATAATTTTGTCAACTCTAAGATAAAATAGATATAGTCGATGCCAGCCTCTAGGGTGGGTACCCTAGAGGCCTAGCATCGACTAGTGGTATCGCTGGTATAGCTACAGTCAATAAAAAAATATCCTCCCGATAAAAGGATACTTTGCGTAGGATACATAATTCCTCAAAATCTAAACGGAATAATCTATATAGACCGCTAGTGTGCAATAAAATAAACGCTGTCATAGCAGCCACTTAGCCCGTTATCCGAAGCATAGTTGCTAAGTGGTCATAAAGGAGACAATATCACTATAAACCCATTGTACGCCTGTTGCTTCTCTCACCGTGTCGTGGTCGTAAAACGTATCAACATATTATACGGTCCATTATCTTGTACTTACACAACTAACACCTTTGATGAAAGGTCGCTGTAAAATAGAGATGTTATACCCTTGAAAGTAAACAAGAACTTTCCTAAAAGGAGGTAAATAGTTTAGTTTTACGTTTGACGGGACGTAGATAAAATAATTTTATTTCAATTTTTGATTAGGTGAAGAGTCATCCTAATAGAGTCGCTTCTCCTCGGCATTACACAACAACAAAACTCTAATGGACACAGCATAATGTAACACGTTTTCATTCTTAGCTCTTAATAAATGGATCGCTATCTTGTCGGCTTCAACAAGAACCTCTTATTGTACACATATAGTATACATTTGTGTTAGTCCTTAAATGGATCGTTATCGACTCGCCTTAGAACAATAACAACAACAACACTCTTTACTGTACACCAACATGACAAGTAATACATTTTGTTGTTTTAGCTCCTTAAATGGAGGTCGCTATCTTGCTCGCGCTTCACAACAACAAGAACAGCAACAACAATACTCTTTATTGTACACCAATATAAAAAGTAATACATTTTGTTGTTTTAGTTCCTTAAATGGAGGTCGTTATCGCACTCGCGCTTTAGAACAATAACAACAACAACACTATTTACTGTACACCAACATGACAAGTAATACATTTTGTTGTTTTAGCTCCTTAAATAGAGGTCGCTATATCGCTCGCGCATTACAACAACAATTTACTTTCTACTATTTACTGTTCATGGAATACCAACATAAAAAAGTAACACATTTTCTTCTCTTAAGATTAGAAAGGAGTAGTAGAATCCGTGGCCTTGTTGCTTAAAGCAATCTCTTCCAGGCATCCTTTAGATGCGCAAGAATCTCATTTAAAATAATTTGTTGCCCTGGACCGATTTTGATGCAGTTTTCGCTGATCGAAAGCATCTTAGACTTAAACTTTGCGCAACTTTATATCCCGAGCATCACGCCGATTTCTTTCTGGGAATGACCTGATTAAAAAAATCTACTGCCATTGTTCTAATGACATGTTGTTTATATTAAATTATCTAGGTTTAAGTTATGGTGAATAATAAAGAGTTTCATTTCATTTCTGTTCCAATGTGATTTTTTCTGATCGATAGCAAATTTAACGTAATAAAATGTATGATATTTTATATCACGAGAATCCCACGCGAATTTGCTAGTGGGAAAAACTAGTAACAACATTGAAGAAATGGCTGGTGCTGGAATTAGATTAAGAAGAATCTGTCTGATCTGTTGATATATAGTTAATTAATAAAAAAATACTGTATAATTAAAATAAGTAATTGTGTTAGTATGAGTTGTCTGTTTATTATATTTGTGACAAATTAGTGTTAGTGAGCTATTAACAAGTCATTACAGATAAAATTGTATTACACATTTTAATTAGTTCTCTCTTTTGTCCCCAGCAATGAATATCTCAATGCATTTGGCTGTGCTGGTGGCCGCGGTGTGTTTATGTCTCGCGGAAGGTGCCCCCGACGGAAGGATGGTGCGGACCAAACAGCAGCGCCCCACTCGTGGATTCAAGAACGTCGAAATGATGACTGCTAGGGGTTTCGGTAAACGTGACAATCCGCATTCCAGGGCTGAACGTAAGTGTCTATCTATAAGTAGCAGTTGATGATTGCCGCGCTCCTTAAAACCGCAACTCGATGCGGTATACATTCATTTACCTTGCTTAACAACAGGCTATTTAAGATAAAAATGTTTTTCTTATTGTCATGTTTATCGTTATAATGTATAATGAACATACATATGTAGGTAAAAATTAGCTTAAATATATACCTAGTAAGATCATATTTATTATATATATCATGATAATTACGCATCAGAGTAGCCATCCAACGTGAAAATGGGCATTTTGGGCACTCTCCACGTCGACAGCGACCTGGAGTCAATTTTTTTACTTATACATTGTTATTTTGTAAGTATAGTTGTACTGTACTTATACTGTACTTTATTTTTTTTATATTAATTTATAATTAGTTTTACTTATGTTATTTTTTTGTTTAATTCATTTTCATAGTAGTTTAATTTGTTTAAAATATCAAAGTTAGGTACTAAATCAAAATAAACGAATAATATTTAAACTGGTAGTGTATTAGCGATTTCGTACTCTCACATAATATTTACGCTCATAATAGTAGTAAAGTAAAACCAACTACCCTGGAGATATTTCGATATAAAGATAACATTGATTCATGACAAAGGCTTTGCCTGCGGCTTTTGGTTGGTAAGTTTCACTTCCGTATTCTGAGATAAGACGCATATGTTCAACTTTACTATCTAATAATACAGAAATACCTATCTATTACTATTACCAATGCGATCGTAGCTCTGTCTTCCTGTTACGTATCCAAGGCCAACCAATTTTGATGCAATTTAGTATTGAACGTATTTTTTTATAACGGACATAGGACTTTTATACCGAAAAATGAAATAGTATTAGCGGGATGAGGAATCCAGAAGAAAACTCCAACTTTAAATAGATTAGTGCATATACAATAAGGTACTTGTATTTTAAAGAGAGAACAAACAAGTAACTCATCAAGCTCTCTTTTAATTTCCGTATAGGTAAATATTATATTTTCTTAAGTTTTTAAGACTAGTACGTTTAAACTACGTTTTAACGGCTTTAAGCGCGGTACTTAATTTAATTTTTATCATCCCGACGTTTTCAGTAGCCGTGATCACGAAAGACAAAAATGTCAATTGTCAAAGGGTTTTGTTAAAGTTAAATGTTAAATGAAGTTTATACAATATTTTTATTAAGTTTCTATTTTATGTGAACTTCAGAACCTCGAACCAAAGTTTAAATCTACCGCCGTGGGTTGAATAATTTACTATGCATATTACTTGGGTCTTTCATTTTGCTTCATAGCGATATTTTAATGACTTTTCAATTGCATGAACAACTTAAGAACTTCTCATTTCTTATGTATACGTAGGAAGTTTTTTGTTTTTAAACATATAATATTTCGTATATTTGGGTAATCAGTAACGCAAATCATTAGAATGATGGTTGCACAGTATTATATTTGATATATAGATACCTTTTCTAATTGCACATGATATTATTTTACCACCGGACAAGCACTTACGCCACCGATATATGGTGGAATTACCAACGAAGCCGACGAAACGCTATGCTTCCACATTCACTATACGCACCGCTGAAGAATGGAACTCTTTACCGTCGTCTGTTGTTCCTGAAGAATACAATCTAGTCTTTAAGTCTCGCGTGAACAGGTATCTTCTAGGTAAGCGTGCTCCACCTTAGACTGCATTTCGCCTGACATAAGGCGCAATGTCGGTCAACGTGAACTTATTCTTTATAAAAAAATATTAGACACAACTTCCCACTGCTGGACTTGAGCCTCCCTTTTTAATGGGGAGGGATGTGACATCTGCTAGGATTGTCCAAAGTGGGTTGGCGAGTTTCATAAGCCAGTTATATCGTCGTGCAGGTTTCTTCGTGGATTATTTTCTACATCAGCAGCATAAGAATATAGTCTTTATAATAAGCATATTAGGATAAAATATTGGCCAAGTAGTGTATGTTTATACGACCGGCTTTAAAGCCACGTCCTTAGACGAGGCGCAGGTGTGTTCCCCATTGAGCTACCACGACTTTATTCTTCGTATTTTATATAAAATAAAATATTAAGTAAATATTTTTGGTATTTTTTTAAGTTGAACTTATAGTGGTACTCTTTAATTTAGCCAATTAGCCAAAGTTACTCCTTACAACATCAGCTGTAACAGAGATTACCTGGAACATCCAGACAGACAAACAAAAATGATAGAAATTATTATTTTGATATAAGTACCGTATATACTTGCATTTAGTAAAAAGCTGTTATTTTGACATTACAAAGAGAGACTTTAATTTTGTTTATCTGTATATAGATCATATACAAATATCTGTTGTTGCTGAAATAATAAATAAACAATAATAATGTCCATCTATTATACTCACTATAATCTACAACACTAGTAATGTTGCCAAAGGCGATGTAGAACACCAGTCGTCACCTTCGGAGCGCTCCAGCCGCGGGGTACCAGCATTTAAGAGCCCTAATGTGGTGTTGCCCGGGATTTCGGTAAACGCACTCCGGATTTCGACACAGAAGGTACTATAGAAACCAGACTGGGTTTCCAACCTTGATGTGCTATGGAAGAAAAAATACGACCAATAAAAATTATGACTGTGTGGGAACAGTTCAAGCTTAAATATAAAGTGAAAATCCATTTGGTACTGGTTCAGTGAAGCTCTAGACAGTACATTTCTGAAGGCTGTGTCGCTTTGCAGGTGTTTGTTGGGGATTGGAATCTTGTTACCTGCGGAATGAGCTCTAACATTGGCGTAATTCAATAAATCTTTTGCTTGGACTGAATAGCTATATCTACCTGACTTAAATTATATTCAAAAGATATTCGGTATTACTCAACGATTTCAAAATTACAAAAGGCTTGATTGTCTACGCACAGTAAAGGGTTTCGTAGTAGCGATAAATGTCGCGGTACCCTCACAAAGGACAAAATTTGGTAATGTCCTATAGGTGTCTTAAAAACTAATAAGCGAATTTTATCCTAAACAATATTGAAATTTTCCACCTTATTATCTTCCAATTTAGAGTGGTTATACAGTTTGCACTTCTCGATAGCAAAATAAATTGTCATTAATAAAGATCATTATAGCATTATAATCATCGTTATATTATTTATATATCAAGTTTAATTCAAATATGCACACTCCTTTGTGCGTTAAATTTTTCACCACTTCGTTACAAATAGGCATACGATTACCTTAAATTTTTAATTAGTGAAGGCATTCGTCCGAATATCATTTGTAAATAGCTAACTGTATTTGAATATCAACTTTGAGATAATAACTAATGGACGTAAATAAATTATATCGTTTCTTTCGTAACCTTTTAACTATGAAACCCTAGAAAACTGTTCTTTCCAAATGAAAGGATGATTTTGAACTTCAAAACTTGCGAAGAATGAAGCAAAAAGAAATTATTTTTAAAGTATTTGTGGGTCGCTTTCATTACGGAGTTGTAGAAAGTTAAATGTGAAATACCAACTTGACTGGTGGCTGATATTGGTTAAATTAAAAAAAAAGTGTGCGTGTACTAGTGTACACACGTAAGAAGTGAAACTTCTTTATGACCTTATTTCTCGAAAAATGATCTACTATATGCAACTTTACAGAAACTGGTTAAGTAAATAAAGCCCCTACCTCGGTCGAATCGACCATTGTAGGGGCAAGAAAAGATGGCGCGTAACCGAAAAATGTGACAGTATTTTTTTTCGAACACCGATTAAGAAGTTTCACTTCAAAAATAAGACTTCTAAACGTAAAGGACACTAAGTAATTCAAAATTATTTTAAATCCTAAAATCAGTTTACAGTGAAACAAGGCCTAACAAAGGCCTTGTTACACCTAGGTATTAGACCACAGAGATGTGGCGGGCTTTGATTCCACGTGGTACAAATTTCCTATACTAACTGTTTATACTCTGGTCTAGGTGTTACTGAGATAGTTCCAGGTCTATCAGGTATTTATTTATTTACTTGTTGTCCTTTACCAGATAATTTGTATATATTGTAAATGTAAAGTTCTGTATTGTTATGATTGTAATTTGTTGTGTGTCCTAATATGAAAAAAAATGTTGCTTCCAGTGTGTAAGGCTTTATTCAACTTTAAAAAGGAACATTACCTTAAAGATTTTTTATACAATAAAGATAATTATATATTTAAAATACAAATTTAGGCATTTAAGATACATACTTATACATTTAAGACAGTTACACATTGTAGAACAAAGACTTGCCTCTATCCTTATCTAAGACATACTGCATACATTATTTCACACAGACCAAACTGGATATGAAACTCATCCACGCAAGAAGTTTAATCCTAAGAACAGCTTGATGGTTGCCTATGATTTTGGCAAAAGAAGTGGTGACGACAATCTTGATGAAGGTAAAATTATGGAAGCAGGGGAATATGCTAAATACGCTTAATGCTTAAATGATAAAATGCAGCATATTAGAGTCAAGTTAGGTAGAAATAGGTTGCTTATTAAAACTTTATAGGGAAAAAACAGGTTGGTTGTTATTGAAAAGTGTTCGTTCTTTTCGAGCACTATTGTAAAATATAGTAAGTCAGGTAAAATTTTGGTAGCGTCGATATGGTAAGTAGTTTGAAAATAACGTTGAAAAGGAATGATAGTACCATGGGAGACGATTACTACGAATGACAATCCGAATAGCTAATTAGATACTTTTTTGTGTTATTTTAATGATGATTTTAACTGTTCACTCGAAGTCACTAGTAATTGTACATATACAACATCTGTATTATTTATATATAATATCGTTTAAAAATTAAATAAAAAAATTAAAATAAGTCTTACTACTTTCAATTATAACTTGTTTTTTTTAAAAGATCTTTAAATACAAGCTTTTGAGATCCTGGATATCATGTAGCTGCAGAGTGCTGGCCAAGACAAGTAAAAAGAGTCCAAACACGACGGGTCTTCTTGTTTAGTTTATAGGAGTTCCTGTGGCCACCTACCGACTCCATCGTCAGATCAACTCCGAGGTACATATATATATATATATATATTATTGCATTGTCATACGATATACATATGAGCGCCAAATTTCAGTTCAATCGGGAAGTTGATCAAATTTAACTTGCAAGATTCCACCCGACCTACATAGGTACATCTATTAAATAAATGCTTGTTATATTTAAAACTATGTTTTAAATAATTATAGTATTAAATTTAGTTTTTAAATGAATAACGATTATTTATTCTATATTACAAATTAATTTACGTTAAAAGTTAAGCAAAATAATACTTATACTAAAGAATTTCCTCACGATTTCGTATGACTTGTTTCATCTTATTTCATGGCATGGTTTTAGTGATAGTTCTCGAGTCATGAGTAAAAGCACACGATTGAAGGCTTTTTTCAGGTTTAGTAATATTCAGCTTTAGTTATTGCTCTAACGCTATTATTCTATCCGGAAGTTTGTCATTCGTAGTATTAATCGTCCATAGTACTTACACAAATTAAACAAAATCAGTATGAGATGACATTTCAACAGATGAAGAAATTAGAGTGACCCGTGGAACTTTCAAGCCCAACTCAAACATTCTTATCGCGCGTGGATACGGCAAACGAACTGAAATGCCCCAAAGCGATAGAGGTACAAATATATCACATAAGATTATCTCCGATCCAATATTAAGGGAAAATACTTACGCAGTTGGAGATATGGCTTTTGTTCACGTGAAACCGGCTTAAAACCGCCGATGTCGCGGTCCAAATAGGTATTTATTGGCCCAAAAATCGACCGAATTAAAGCCTGAGGGACCGGCGTAATCGTGACACGTTTTTATTAGAATTACATTAAGTTTGTACTTACTTGCTTGCACATAACTAACGTACCAAAATACATAACAGGCTTTTGTCTTCATCATAGAATAATAAAATCACCTTAACTGCGCTATTTTGTCTATTAAAGTGGCTTAACTAATTAAGGGCAGGTTGTCCCAAATCCCCAGTTATCTAAAGCACTAAACGCGAGCTACGCATATCCATGTCCATATTAATAATTTTGATTGTAATTGAAAGCAAAAGTAGTTATAGTATTGATACAATATATATAGAAAACGGAAAATTTTCTAAAACTACTTATCACATTATTTATCTAGGAAATTACAATATAGCCAGATAGATTATTTTATCTATCTACGATGTATATTGCATTTCAAATCTATAATCTCATTTAAACAAGCACTAATCTGCGACATATTGTTTTACGAATTTAAATACTAGTAGTAATTTTATTAATTATTAATTCCAATTTTATACATTGGAAATATATTTTTCAAACTAGTAAGACAACATTGGGATAACCTTCCGTTAACAAATTAGAAACGTATTCACATAACCGCTAAGTAAAATGTAGCCTATATATTTAAAACGCTCGGTATGAAATACATTCTCTTACAGAATATAGTGTAAATATCACACAATGTTACAAGTCTTTTGATTCATATACATTCATGAGATCATATTACTGCTACATTTTATTCGAGTGTGAGGCTCTGATAAGGCGCTTCGATAAATGTCTCTTTTTAGTCTTATTTCCTTTATGAATGGGAAAAGATGAAAACGTGCAAACATTTGAGGTGTGTGCTTATTTACTCTTATAAAAAAGTGCCATATGGAGTGCTTGTCTCGTATATCCAAGGGATTGTTGTAGCGATTTTTCATTGTATTAATATTGCTTATTACGTCAAGTGAATACGCTATTTTTGTACTGCTCTAGGTTAATTGGATATAGTTATATTGTTTACTAATGGGTTTGCTGTTTATTTACTGACATCGACTGACAAGGATGGTTATACATATTAAACCTATAAGTGATTTACAGCTTGAGTGGTTTCTTGAATTGCAGCGGAGTACGAACATTGAATTGAACTATTTGACGTGCTTTATCTAAATCCCGTTTGTAATTCGGGAACATTAATGTACACGTCTATTTGTCGAAAATGTAAATTTATAAAGTTGTTTTAAAGAAATTATTCAAAGCGTTAATCATATCAAATTAAGGGTCTGTCCCTCATATGAAATTTAAGTGAATACTTCAATTTACATTCAAACGAGTTTTGGTATTTTTGTCTGTTAGTCTGTCTGAACGTTAAATAAGCTTTCGACACAACCAATTAATATTCATTATATTATATTAATGAAATGAAATATGAATATGTTTAATGTCGGGTTCAGACGAAGTCCAGAAGAAACGCAGACAAAGATATATAGATAAATAGAAATAATTTATACTTCTTTAACTGCATGATTTCACTGACAGGCAGACGGCCCGCCTAATGGGAAGCGTTTATCATCACCTATAGACATTTGTAATATCGAAGGAGTACCGATGTGGTCTCTATAAAGGGAGACTGGAACCAGGTCACTAATGCCGGAACACAAGTCAAGGTTGTTATGGTGGCATATTATAGACCAGGGCTGGTAGCCATCCAAACTGGCAAATACCCAACCACATGGCTGTGACTTTTTCTTCACATTGGTTGCGCACGCATCTCATGACAGGCCTTACTTCTTCCGTTCTTGCACGGATAAACATTTACATTATCGACAAATTTGACTCCCCTTATTCATAATAGCTATAAAAGATTTATAGTCTCTTAAAATTAAGGTAATAAAGTGATTATTAACAACATTTTTTATATTTTTTAACGAGCTAGTAAATTGTTAATAAGTAATATGTAATATGTAAGGGTACTTTTATATACTTACTAAGCGAGATGTTTCTTTTTCAGTGTATGGATTGGACAACTTCTGGGAAATGCTTGAGCCATCACCTGAAAGGGACGGCCAGGAGAACTCCGAAGATAGGTCATTGGAAAGGTATCTAATCATAAAAAAATGTCTTACTTCTTTGGTATAAATCTTATGGATTCTCATGGATAGTAATCCATGAATTAAGCTTAAGGTAGAATACGCCTAAAGCCAATTTTTACAGCACCTTTTTTTAGTTATAAATGCGGTTTTAGAATAGTTATTACATTATCTTAGTCTAAACTCAAACATAGAAGTGATTTAGATAAATAATTGCTCAACAAATATACAATTTGAAAAATACACAATTACAATATTGTCTTGTTATAATACTCGTATAAAAGAACGGGCGTTAAAATACTATATTAACATCATACTTTTCCATTATCATAATATAAATTATTATAATTAATATTTAAACAATAATTAAAGATTTGTTTAAGAAATGACGTCATGAGTTGCAAACCACGTACGAATTGTTTTAGTGATTTGTGAGATGAAAAAGTATTTAAATTGATTTGGCTGTCAAATACCTATTTTATTATGCTTCTAGATTTTCAACTTTATAGATTAGTTTGAAGCAGTTAGGTATGTGTCGTAACCGTATACGAATATTGTTTGTTTAGCAATTTTTAGGGGTATCTAATAGGCAATTACCCGCCTGTTTCCATTCTTTGACCTCAAAGCGCTCGTTTTACCATGCGTATCCTTTTCAATATTCCACCAAACCTGTCTGCGAAATTAAGGAAGCATTAACCTCTAACTTTAATGTGTGTAGGTTGAAAAACAACGATACCCGTTTGCTTTAATATCAAAATTTGCAATATAATGTCTTTAAAAAAAATATGTATAAATAATAAAAAATATTCCCAATATTTAAAATTTATTTGTACATGGTATAACCATGCTGAAATCGTTATCTTTCTTACAGCCCTTTAGGCCGGCTCGCTCGGTGTCATACCACGCCCTCACAGAATACATGTGTGAAACGATTAACCTCAAGCTAATCGTGCTTCGTGCAATGAGTAAGAGTTCCAATAGCCAACTTCCCCTTGCCCATATGCAGACCTGGGACTAAAAAAGAACCATATACTAGAATGATAATAGTCCCGCTTTTATTATCAAATCAGCACTAAGCACTAGAATGATGATAAAAATTACTCATGTCGGCTCCTACTTTTGATATAACAATATTGTGTACACGACTGCGGCACGAATAAACCCATGAGGTTCCTGTGCCTCAGCCGAATGTGTTTTTAATGTATAAGTCGTGCGTAGGTTTGCCGATGACTACCCCTCCCGCCTCTCACAATCGCGACCCGCGGTCGTCTAGTTCTTAGTACTACTTAGACAAGCCCCGGTCCTAATCGTAGGAAGGGAGCTGGCAATTTTTATTATATTCTCTTCCTTTTCCAACGGATTTCTTCCTACTATTTTTTTTCTTGTTTTTACCATTTTCAGAGGGAGCAGTGGTCTATATTGAAAACTAAATTTGATAAAATCCCTCCTTTCCTATATCCCATCATCTATCTATCACATTTCTACTTTCTGATCTCTGCATTTCATCCCTGATCCTATCCTTAAGGCTGACAATGAATTGGATTCGCCGTTGGTGTTGCAAGCCTCTATTAACGAGGGTAACTACTTTTGATGACCTGGGCCATCTGCCTGTTTGCAAATATACCTAAACATATTAAAATATTAACATATTAAAATTATTGGAAACGCGTGTTCTCTTTCAACCTAAATCAGTAATTATTATTCTAACCATTACTTAGAGCTAAGGATAATGGTTTTGCAGGATTAAACTGTAGTGTCTATTCAAGTCATGGATTAAATTTCACCCAAATTATAATTATATCCAGAAAGAACGAGGGCAACCTGGTACCATTCTGTATTGTATTTTGTATACCTAGTGACTCGCTTAGGTGCCATAGACGTGTAACGTGTAATAAAAAAATATGTAAGTCAAAATTTAGGAGTTCAGATATTTTCTTATAAGACGCGTGTTTATTGCTTAAAGAAATTCTAGAATTCAAGAGATCTGCGTTTGTAATAAAAATGAACAAAATACACGATCACTTCTCTTTTTAATATACAGGATTTTCTAATAAACACGCGTTTTATTATAAAGTCTCCAAAGACTTACATTTTACATTCATCTTTTTTTATTATACGTGCGATTTAAGAATATAGAAGATGAGGCCTCGAACAGTGGTATTAAAGGAGTATATTTAAATAATTGTAGTGTTTCTGACACATATTAAAATGATCTGACTGGTAGAATATATTCGATAGGGTCATGTGTCACTTTGACACCACTTTAACACCACCAACATCCCAAAAAAAATATTTGCCAAAAATACTCCATTTCTTGTATGTTTTTTAATATGTCATCATATTTTTAACTTCAGCTATGAGTATGTGACTAAAAATGTTCGAATAATATTTTGCGTCGCAGCTTTACTAAAAAAACCGACTTTGAAAACTAAAAAGTATAAAATCTTATTTTTAATACTTACTTTTTAGTGTCTAGCTATGGGTAGGCCTACGAAAGATGCCGGGCGCCTTAAGAAATATAGGTCCCAAAAACGGGAACAAAAAAAATGTTCGTAAAATGAAAAGTACTGAGTCAAACTATGTTAAATTTTTAGGGGACCAAATGGCATCTATTTCGCATCGAACTAAAAAAGAATAACATAAATCGGATCATAAATCTCAGAGTAATCGGTGTACATACATTAAAAAAAGCATACCGGCCAAGTTGAGAACCTCCTCCTTTTGGAAGTCGGTTAAAAAAGTCCAAGATTGGTTAAACGTATAATAAAATAATTAATATAGAAGTAGGTTATCGAATATTTTCATTGAAAAATTATGCGTTTTTGTTGAGACTCAAGAAATCTCTTGTTTGGCGTCAGTTAAAGACTCACATACAATTTTATATCGGCTTTTGTTTGAAGATTATTCTAAAATATGAATAATCATATATACTTAATATTGCTGGCTAGATACACAAGTCGTGCAGAGCCGATAAAAAAAGAAACATGAAGTATTCTTCTAATTCTATTTAAAAAATGAAAAAGTATTAATTTAATGCTGGGGCTTCATCTGCATTAGTGTTAAAGATACAGGCTGTGGCCGAATGCGTTCTTATTTAAAGCGTTAAAGAATAACGTCGTTAAATCAAGGCCACATAAGTGGCCACGAACACATTACATTAAAAAGAACTCATTTTTTGTGTGTTTACAAATTCTTTCAAAGGCAGTTCGAAACAAATATCTAGCTTTTTGACATTATTAATTTACGGGACGTGAATTTACTCTGCCGTAACATAGCTTTAAACTAGTACAAGAGTAATTATTGTTGCATAACGTTATGTTAAGCATTATTGTATATTGTACTTGTTTGGCTTGTATAACTGGAGTGCATTAAATTCTGTAATTCTTCTTTAATATGTGTATGTATATACGTCATCTGTCAATATTTAACGACATTAACAATGTTGCATCGCAAATTCCGCATTACACCTATCGCCACATCTGCGTGAAACGGCCTATACCATTAACTTTATCCCTGATGAAGCCGCGCCATAACGAGAGCGGGTATATTTATTAATAGGTATAACGCGAAAATTGAAGACACTTCAATTCTGTTTATTCATATAGTATATTTGAGAAAATATCAAATATAGTATTCATAGGAAATGACAGTAGTAATACTTCCAAATAAGATTTTGCGAGAAAATGTTTTTATTATTCGTTTTGTCGACATGTGTCATAGAGAAGCCCAAATGGCGCCATTACGTGATTATGTCATTGAATCTATTGAGGTTTTTATTCTATTATATTTTACACCAAATATAGAAAACCGTGTCCTATTAGGTAAAAAGGAAATAACTACACAAATACCAACACCAAATCAATAGGATGACAAAATATTTGTTTTTAATAAACACTATTGGAAAACTACTCTGATTTGTAGAAAAAATATTAAATTAGTTTAAGTCAAAATATAATATTAAAATATTGCACTTAATATCTGGTTAATAAACTAATTCGTGCAGACAATAAACTATGCTACTAAACTAAAGTAAATACTCCAATATCATTAATTTCCATTTTCATAAGTTTTATTTCTGAAAAACCATAAACACAGTTCAACCGTTAAAAAATTCAAAATTCGGCTAAACAAAGAATCGACAATCAACTAACGAATTCGTTCAAGATTCGAAATTTGATGAAATTCAAGAAAAAGAATATCCTTGCATAACTACATATTACTATCATCCTTGCAAAATAAAACGATGAAGTCTGTAGAACTTTTTACTGCAAAACTAGGAAACAAATTAGTACAAGAGTAGGAAAGTTAATGCACGAGCTCTGAACGAGTTTCCTATGAAGCCTTTGAATGTAATAGAAGTTTTTTTATATTACTAGAAATAAAATTCTTGTAATATATTTTTCCACGGCGTTCTATTGCAGCTTATCATCATTTTCCTGATTACAATTATAGAAGAACAAATCCTACATAACTACATACATGCGGCTATAATTTTACATTTGCTGCAACCTTTTATTTCCTGTGTTTTCCCCTGAAACTCATCTATTAGTGCGCTTGTAATAAATTACAGTTAATTAATGAAACTGAAGGAATCATTTGGGGTACCTTAACTAGCAACACTGTGTCCTATTTAAGTAGAGGAAATTCACTATTATGTATATATTACGGGAGTTTTTCAAGCGGTTTCATAGACTTAAGATCCATAACATTATGAGATTTAATAAATTTTTCAGGATAATAAGTATCCCATATTATTGAAACAACATGTATGTCAACATCTACTAATAAAATGGAAGTACGTAGGTATCTTTCTATGAATGTAATGGCCAATTTAAAGTGAAAAGGTATTATATATACGATAATATGAATAAATCCTTATTGTATTTCTTAGATTTTTCGTCTATCAAAATTTTAAAATTTTAATTTGAAAAGTTTTGTGATTAAAATAGCAACTTTATTTTTATGTAGTAACGTTTACAATATATTTATATGTTATTATATATACTTTAATGTAAGTTCCATTTAGATATTTAGCAGCGTTCAAAAGATATGAGCGTAACGTCTCACGTAAATGGCTTGGCCATCAAGGCCATATATAGTTATAACATAATAATATAGCAAAGTATATGATAGATATTTTGTCTACTAGCTTAAGCATTGATCTGTGCAGTTAGTTTACTGGAAGACGGTCGTCCGGAATTCGATTTCCGCTGGAGTAAATTTCATAAAGACCTTTCCGGTATTTATATTGGTCTAGGATCAGAACCGAAGTATTGTTGTATAGGAACCATAATACAAGCGCAACTTCCTTAGTTTGAGAATATAGGAAGTGCATCTTCATCCCATCTTGTTAAAACCAATTTCTTTGAACTTATCTTTGAGCTCCACCAGCTCGAT
Source organism: Dendrolimus punctatus (assembly GCA_012273795.1). Classification (NCBI taxonomy): domain Eukaryota; kingdom Metazoa; phylum Arthropoda; class Insecta; order Lepidoptera; family Lasiocampidae; genus Dendrolimus; species Dendrolimus punctatus. Next base: position 6,116,221 of record CM022540.1, on the reverse strand, counting down.
GTTTTCAGATTTTTCCACTTCATGCTTCAAAAGTTACTACGGCATAAGACATTTGATAGTCGTGATAGCGTAATGATTAGCGAACGCGTCCCAGACTCAAAGGGCGCGGGTTCGATCCTGGCCGGAATGCATGCACCACTTAGTCAGTTTTCTGATCTAATGTACATACATATTGTTACAATTACCACGTACTAACAACGGTCAAGGAAAACGTCGTTATGCAACCTGCACATCGTGATAACCGATGTGTCAAACCTGCCAAGCCGCCTCGGAGAAGCGTGGCGGGTATATTGTCCCCTATAATGGAAGGCCCGAGCCCAGCAGTGGGACATTTATGGGCTGATATTAAAAGATGTAGATGTATGATGAAAAATAAACAGATATACAATGCAAAAGTGTATGGATGCAGAAGTCACGGAAGATCACGACACACCTTCCCACCTTCCATGATCAAATTGATCGTGTACTAGCAGAAGGTGCCTTAAGAACAGACGAGCGTGCATGACAAGAGCTATGAATGTTAAAAAAGCAAGTGAGGTGTGTAAGAATAAGCCTGAATGACGTTCTGTTGTTCGTGCCTACCCCGCAAGGGACTTGGCGTGAAGTTATAAATGTGTGTATTAAAATACATTTGATAGTTGAAGAGGTGTACGGAGGAATATGATGATTTCATTAAAGTTCCACTCTTGTTAAAATATCTTGAGAACTCTAAAAATAAAACAACATATTTGATTTTGCTCGTAATTGTGGAACGTAAATCCTGAAACAGAACAGCCACCCACGCACGGATACAAGCTGAAGGATTTGGATTGATATCTCGTGACTTTCCATCCTTGACAAATAAAAGTTGTGTTTACTATAACAAATTGGATTGTTGTAACAGAGAAAAAAATAATATGAATCTATATGATAATAATATGAATGTGGGACGAGATATTGAGCCTGTTATGAAAAAAATATCGTAAGGGATAAATATAATTGTTTACAGGAGAGCTACTTTGCAAATTATTTTTTATACATTGCTCAATATATCTCCGAGTATTTAGTACGTTCATAATTTTGTCATTAATGCAAAGATGGGCTTAACAATCACTGTATTGGAATGTAATTTACATTAGCTGTATGTTACAATAACAATGTGAAATATATACATTCTGACGCTTAGGATTTTTTTATATAAAGCTTGACATTAATAATTATTTTAAAACGAAAGTCTCTTTGGTTGTATGCTGTTTGGTTTTTTTTGTACCATTCTTGTTTTGGATAGGTTTAGAAAATTCGACCAAGTGCGTGTGAGTTCACGCACATTGCACGGTTCCTTAGTAGTAATAAGCGATCACTGTTACAACCTCTTTCTCTTTTGTCTATGGAACCCTCAGAAACACGTGTTAAAAAATGCAGCTATTTATAAAAACCTACTCAATGTATCTTAGTTTACTCTGCCGTAACACAGTTTTAAACTAGTACGAGTAGCGAAGGGGGATTCAAATTTTTATACGACATATTTCAAAAGCTGGAGAGAAAACATTTTTTAGCACTTGGGGGCAAATATGCACATATGTATTTAAATAACAATACAAATATCACTCCTAAATCTTTACCTTTTTTGTGATTTAATTTTTCCGTTTTGTCTTCTTCATCCAATCTCTGTCCACTGTTGGACGTAGGTCTCCCCAAGTACGAGCCACATATCCTCGTCTCCCATCTTCCTAATCCATTTTATATCAGCATAAAAATAAAATACATTATCTAATAAAATAGAATAGAATTCATATAGAATGCAAGACATAACCTACCAATTATATCTTTGAAAACATGACATGCTCCACATTGGAATATAGTCTTATTAACTATTTTTTTTAATACAACAGAGAGACTGATGGTCCATCTCATGGAAAGTAGCTACCGTCACCTCTGATCATTTGCAACAACAAAGGTTCTTCTAATGTGCCACCGGCCCGAAGGCGTCTGGAACCAGGCCACTGATGCCTAAATACAACTCAAGGTTGTTGAGGTGCATATTCTAGACAAGGGATGGTAGCCATCCAAACGGGCAAATGCACTACCACCTAGCTTACCTGGTGAAAAATTCCGCGACTATTTATTTGTAAGATTTTTTTTACAGTATCCCATTGGACTGGTTCGTCAACGAAATGCTGAACAACCCCGACTTCACGCGGTCCGTGGTCCGCAAATTCATCGACGTTAACCAGGTAAACTTTCATAATAACACGCGTTTAAATTACGCATATATACAAAATGATTACTGATTTCAATACTAGATCAAGATGGAATAACAATTTGATAAATTGCAAATTAAAATGTTCATAGGCAAGAGCGCTTATACTTCTCAGTAACTATACTTTATAGACATATCTTACTATTATTCTTATTTATTGATTAATTATTAGATTAAATTATAGAAAATCGTGGCAGCGTAATGGCTAGCGCACACGTCCTAAACTCAAATTGATTCTGGCCGGAACGCATGTACCACTTAGGCAATTTTTTTTACTAATGTGCAAATTGTTATAATTACCACGTGCTGACAACGGTGAAGGAAAACATCGTGATGCACATCGAGATAACCGATGTGTCAAACCTGCCAAGCCGACTTGGACAAGCGTGGCAGGTATACTATCCGTTCCCCTACAGTGGGAGGCCTGAGCCCAGCAGTGGGACAGTTAGGGCCTGTTGTTATTATTATTATATTAGAGAACAATAAAAAAAGTTGGTTTGTGCTAGTTTTCATTAAGCTAGGGTAGGTAAGTGAAGATCGATGATTGGATAGGGTAAATAGTATGTAAATAACAACGAAAACCATAAATAGTCACATAATTTAACCATCATATAAAATATGTTTTACAACAAATCCTAGCAATAAGAAATCTAGGTGTTTGTAAATATTTTTTTTTAAATTACGTATGTGCCCCTTAAACTCGTGGCCCCAAATATTATAGTAAAGCTGGTATACAGCCTGCTACTATATGTTATTAATCGGTTATCTTAATATTAGTTAAAATTTGGCATAAGGTAACACATAAGTAACACCAATGGCTACCGATGCTAAGACACTTGAATGAATAGTAACATATAGGAACCGGCCAGCAGTGATAGCTATGCCCTTGGAAGCTCTAATTCGACGAACACGTTGAAATTCTATAAGCAAAATTAGTTAAATTGAGTAAACACTTAATCGTGTTCAGCGTTCCTTGAGGACTCATAAATTTCTTATGAGACTTTATTAGATTATTTTTTTATAACAGCTACAACTATTCTCAAGGCTTGTATTAAGCTAATTATATACAAACAATGATGTAAGATACTAAAAAACATATTGAAATAGGGTTTTGAATTATAAAGAAATTACCAGAATTTTACATATTTCGAGTGTCTTGTCTTTTGCGAACGCTTGCCTAGAAATGGAGTTAAATTCTTTAAGGGCTATTTCCAACGGTTCTTTATTTATAATTTTATGTTTAGTTTTTGTGCTGATAATAGATTTTTGCATTGTTATTCATTTAATAATTTCTTTTCAGGACGGAATGCTGTCATCTGACGAACTACTGAGAAACGTTTAAATGTTGTGGTTTTCAATCAACCCACTATTATTTCGGAATTGGTTAACGTATTTCATATTTTTATATGAATTAAATACTCTCTATTTATTATTGAGTTACTGTATGTAACATTTACTGTGATATAAAGTTAAAAAACTTGACGAAATAAAAATCACAAAAAATACTGCTGTTTTGTTTATTAGTTGATATTTATTTAAATTAATATTTATAAGTTGTTGTTCGGATGTATTGTTGTAAATAATTTTAAATACAATATTGATGGCATAAGAATTTGTCTGTCCATAGGATACTCTTTGTAATAAAATATGTAGAATAATATTGTTGTTTGCATCTTGGATGTTTATTTGGTGTCTATAATTCAAATCCTAATTTACATTTGGTAAAGTAGCAACTGTAAAGGGAAATCAAATATATCTTAAAATTCGAGACGGAGGGGCTGTTAAATATTTGACATTTGTCAATGGGGAACATAAAGAGTGACGAACAGAAGCTAGGATGGCACGTGGTCCCTGCTTTAGATCTTTTACGTAACTCTTTCAGTGTTTCTATCTAACAGGCGATTTTGTTTTTATTACAGCCACGAACAGAATATACTGCCTTAGTATCGGTTAACATTTGACATTACTCCCATACTAGTAACGTAAAAATTCAACCGATAGGTAAATGAATGATTAGGACGCGTTCTTACACGAGTATCTTACTATTCATTCACTTGCCAATAATTTGACGTTACTTAGCTTATGTCAGATTTAACCGATCGTAAGGCAAATTGAACGGTTATTAAGATATAGAAAAGTAATGTGAGTACTATTGCTACTTGGCCAATGTAAATTAGACTTTAAGCTATTTCTCTCTTTATACAAGGTGAATGTAGAGGTACAAGACTTATATTTATTGATGTTATTGATTTATTAAATAGTAAAACCACATGTGTTAGAATTTCTAACTCAATATCAAGGGAAAGGCGTACTCGTACAATTATTTCACATTACTTCGGCTGGAAATGTTTGTATCCTAAGTAAAGTCAATTCTCGTTAAAGGATGTTAACTGAAAAACGCTGTCCTAATCTAATTCACTCTACATACATACATATAAAAAAATATTATACTAAAATATTTTTAGGCTATTAAGTAATCGAAGAAACTAAATGTATGTTTAGATACCCATTATTTAGTTAGTTTGTTGTTAATTAACAATGTCGACGTTATGGAAGATATAAAATAAATTATATCGGGTATCAAAAATGGTGTTTCATTTCTTACAAAAATCAAATCTTGTTTCATTTAGTTTTTTTATTGCAAGGAATTCAGCAGACAGGCAGACGGCCCACTTTAAGGAAAGACGTTACCATCGCCTATTAAACATTTACAACATTAATAGTGCTACAAATGCGCTCCTGCTCTCTTAAGGGAGACTGGAACCTGGTTACTAATGCCGGAACACAACTCAAGGTTGTTATGGCGGCATTCTCTAGACCAGGTTAAGTAGTAACTATTTATTAATCTGTGACCAAGGGTGGTAGCCCTCCAGTCGGGCAAAGACCCTACCACCTGGCAGTGGGTTGTTTACAGAAGCTTACAGAAGGAAAGATCGTAAAATTGTTTATTTAGAGCCGTGCTTTTCAATCTTTTTCAATAGACCACTTTACAGGTAGACAAATTTTGGCTCTCCCGTGGGTCATGAAGGACAAAAAGTTAGTACTTTTAAAGACTACGTCTATGTTTTCGGAATTTGTTTTCTTTTATTCATTTGTAGCAGCGAGTGGTAGGTTAAATGATACTTCAGGTGGCTTCAAGTAGTAATCACTGTCGAATGCTTATGTGAACTGATTTATTTTGGAAACGGTAACCTTAAATACAAATATTAACAAGTCGTACTCAAGTATAATGTAGCACAGTGTGTGCCGCTTCATCTCCTTTAAACACAAATAACACGTTGCGAAGAGGTGTACATAGAAAATGAAGTTTTAAGTCTTGACTTATATGTATGGACCTTCAAAAAGTGATCTCCAGTGGAACTTATTTTGAATTTATGTGTAAATAGAAATCTACTGAATTCTCGGCAGTGATAGTTGTCAGAGTAAAGCTTAATCAATTCTCAAATTAAACACGTCTCATCTTTCCAATGAAACCTATTGATATTGAAGAGAGATTGTTAATTTAGGAGCCCTGAGTAAATTTACAGGGATATTGTAATGGTTTAAGTAGTATTATCTAACTTCTTTACGAATCATCTTCATAATCATCATAATCTTCTTTTGTACCTACAGATATAAAAAATAATCGTTTAGAACTATAAGTACTACAAAGTATTTATACGAGTATATAAATTGTAAATTAAATTACGTTTTATTTAACACAAACATTTCTTTCTAATAGAATGTTTTCTGTTTCCAATCTTAGTACCTAATTTTATTTAAGTCATCTTAAGAATCCTTTATTCTTTGTGGCCAGTGGCCATGGAGTAGAGCACTGATGAGCTGTCATACAAATTTCTTTGTAAGTCTATTTCAGGCAGCAGTCTCACTCATCAGGTTTGTTTGTAAAACTGTTGTAATGAAAAATAAATAAAGTTTATAATTTATTATAATTATAAATTTACAAATATTAAAAAAAGGCCGTAGTGTTCAGTTCACACGCAGCAGAAGTGAAACATAGTGTGACAAGGGGTTAGAGGGATTCTAATTCTGTGAAATCACATTTCATATATATAACGTGATTGTTTCCGTAAAATGTATAAGTACAAAATGTATGTCAATGTACAAGCGAAGTAACGTGAAAATTTAAAGTGGATAAGGGGCCATCTTGGCTACTTGATGAGTGGTGCCGTCTTGTGGAGGCTTACGTCCAGCAGTGCGAATGCTGACGATGAAAGAGGCCCTCTATAAATTACGTAACACGTAGTAAAACAATAGGATAATTAGGTCAAACTGTGTGATAGAAATGTGGTCACCTTGCTTAGAGGTGTATCTTGAGTACGGTTGCCACCTGCATTTGAGAAATATAGTATTTTTGTTTTTATCTGTAAAAATATAGTACACATTTATTTTTCATTATTTTATAAATATTTTGTATATTTAATTATTAAATTTTCCATGTGTATTAATCAATGTAGTAGTAAATTAGATAAGGCTCCCAAATAGTAAATAATAACGACAAACAAAATTAAAATGGACAAATTGGCGGTAGGCTAAATAAAATAAGGGCGGGGAGTGGTTGACGAAGTGTGACATTGTGTGACAAGGGCTCCATTTCGTGACATCATATTTCGAAATCTATTTAAGTTTTAAAACACGTAATTTACACATTTACACGAAAAGATTCAAAATATCCAACTCTATGCATAAGAGTATAGTGCTCAATTTATTAAAAAATAATTTAAATGGAAATAAAACTAATAACGGAACTGCATTTTTAATTTAATATTTTCGTGATATAAAATTGCAAAGATGTGATATTACTAGGGAGGGAGGAGTCTTACAAATGTGACCGGCTGTGACAAGGACGGGAAAGGGGTAAAATAGACAAATTTGTTAATACGGGAAAAGGGTAAAAAAAAACAAGAAATTCGTGTGGCGTAATTTGTGGATGGTCCCTAACGGTGCATTAATTAACCTTATGCACTTCTAGCGGGCAATATAAACAGAACTTGTTCTTTGATGAACTCCCTTAGTTGATGTTGAGAAACTTTAGCACACTAATAAACTAGGTGTAACGGCTTATATTAGCTAGTGAGAGCTTAGGAACACTTTGAGCATTAAATTAAAGGACTAAATGACTTCAAGTTCTGAGCGAGAATTTAATGACCTTTGAGTATGAAGATTTGCGTTTTATTGAGAGTAAAGAGTATTAGATTACTGTAGTCAAATGATAATAACAAGACCATTATAATTTTATCACTTAGGTCTATTTTGTATCTAAGAGCCAATTTTTTTCTTTGGCTATTTCACACTACAAAAACAAAGTCGGAAAGTGCATAGCTTTCACCGAACAAATCTAGTTCAAGGTAATTTCGTTGAAAGGGTTTTTCTAGTTCTATGACACTGAATTCTTTGATTTCCGTACCATATTTGAAATTTAGATAAATATGAATAATTTAGAGTAAAAGTAAAGAAGTCGTGGCGGCGTAATGGCTGGCGCACGCGTCCAGAGCTCAAAGGGGCGCAAGTTCGAATCTGACGGAACGCGTGCATCACTTGGGCAGTTTTCTGAACAATACAATGAATGAATGAATAAGAACAATATGCACATAAGGATGTGCATATTGTTGTGTACATTTACCACGTCCTAACAACGGTGAAGTAAAACTTAGTGATGCAACCTTCACATCGAAATAACCGATATATCAAACCTGTCGTCCCGCCACGCCTTAGACAAGCGTGGCGGTTATACTGTCTGTTCCCCTATAGTGGGAGGCTCGAGCCCAGAAGTGAGACGTTTATGGGCTGTTATTATCTATAGATATATAAATGAAAAAGGAATCGTAGAAATGTATGCAAGCGCATAACTATTCGATTATGTTTTTTTTGTGTGTTTGAGTGAATCCCCGAATAGTTTAGATTCATAATCGAACCATAGGAGCCACTAGAATCAGGTCCTAGATTTTTATTTTTTCATGGCCGGACAACGCTTGCCAGGATTCCAATTATTATACAAATAATTTATGACGTGGTAGAGCTATGCTGGAATCATTCGCTTTGATAACATTCTCTTACAGAATATCGGCGTGAAATGGGTAGCCTTGAGAACTGTACGTGCTTCGTTAGATGAGGGAGAATTCCCATGGACTGCTTCCTCTTCCCCCTACCCCTTCCCTGTTCATTCTCCCTATACTGTTCTCCTTTCCTATCCTCTCTACTCCATCCTTAAGACTGGGAACGTGTTGACTTCGCCCCCTGATGTTGCAGATGACCATAGGAGAGGGTAGCTGTTGGCAGCACCAACCTAAATAATATTATTTTTATACTTACAACACTGTAGTTGGTTTTTCTTTATTCTTCCATTTTCGTTGCAGCCGTGGGCACACGTATTTGTTTAGTGAAAGTGATTTATTATTAGTTTTAGCTACTAACAGTGAATCGCCCACACCATCAGAGTAGAATGAAATATATATTATAAGTGCGACGAGCTGTGCCATTTGCACAGTTCGTCCTTCATATGAACTGGTTGGCTTTGGAGATTGATAAGATACGCTGCGATACTGATCTGGTATCAGGTTCGCGATTTTAAGTTAACGCTGCGAATGGTAGATGAAGACAGAAAATCACAAAAAATCACTATCCATCATGCGCCGTATACCCGTTGCTGTTGTTGCTTGACGCTGCCTACCATTTTCGCAGTAAAAGATAAGCAATGGACTTATATTGTGTGTTGACTTAAATAAAAAAGTCTATACTCTAAATGTGTATAAGTAACGTCAAAATGCTCTGGAACTCTAAAAGGGTTGTATGTATATCACTTCAAATCAAGTTGGCTTCGACTCACCTCTATGTTCAGACTACACGGACTTGTTTCTTTGTTATGAATTGACCAAGAAACAGTAAGGTTAGTTCTGATATATATAAAAAACCTACTTTTTTATGTATGTAAGATAGAGCTGACAGTTTTTCACGTGGCCTAGCTGCGGGGAAATCTAGTATATACAGATAGGAAACATAATTACGTCAAAGCAAATTACAAGCCCCTATTGGGTTGAATTCACGAAGCCTAATGTTATTATCGATTCCTGGCAACTCCAATAAAGTCGTTAATATCATTAACAACCCATCTTAGCTTTCTATTTAATATCTGTAATGTCATCAACAATAAAAGTACAGTTCAAAAATAAACTATATGTTAAAATAAATGTAATTGAATGAATATCTGTCTGTAATTTAAAAATTAATGCCAACATTAAAATAAAAATTAATTTTTATATACACAAAGTGTTATCGTCGACGGCCTCTGTGGTTGAGCCTTTCCAGACAGTTGTGTTTTACTTACATAAAAACTTAATAGGGTTTTGTATATCACGAACGAAGCCCCGGGCAAAAGCTAGAAAAGCTGAAAAATTACCTAACTGGCGTTAACCACTTAAAAATCCATAAAGTGGTTTAGGAGTTAGTGATTGTACTGTTGCGGCGTCGCTGGATTTGGCATAAGCAAACTGTGTCAATATAGAGAAAAGACGAATGGGATAAAATTTGAAGGGTAGTGGAAAGGAAGGACACGCACGTACCTGTTTGAAGAAGCAATGGATATCGGGGAATACTCGGCTCCTCACTACACTTCACGTTCACGTTGTAAATTATGTTATTGTTAATATTAATAAGCTTTGCAAGTTATATTATATGCTATGTTATTTACAGTGATGAGATTTCTTATTTATTTGTATTAAGATATTTAAGTGCTGTGGCGTGGAGTGGTTATATTAGTTATTTTATGTGATATATTTGCAAAAGCCATGGTATCAATAAAATAGATTGAATATGCTCCGTATTTAATTTATCTTACTGATACCATGACATGGATGATTGGCGTGCATGCGAAGGGGGAACATCAGATTTGAAGAGATGATTTAAATATAACAGAAGAAATGTTTATATAGGCCGAAAGAGGTTACTCGGCGGTACCATATACAGACAGACGCGCAAAGCGTCTTTATTTCATACAAGGTTTGTAAAGATACATTTCTTTGAGGCTTGCTCTACGAATATATTGTCAAGACCAACCCTAAAGACTAATCCATCGTATTAAACCTGGAGTCAATAAAGTATAAAATTCTGTTGCAAATCATTATGTCAAACAATTGGAATGCAGTTTTAATGTCATTCGACATTATTAGCTAATCAGTTTTGTATTAACTGTTTTCATTAACTTTTTTGTAATAAACTAATGGTTTGTAGAAGAAATTTTAAGTAGGTTCTAAGTTCAGTATAAAAACGCTTATCTTGATCAATGTAATCATAGTTTTCTTTGTGCTGTAACGTGGAACGATATGGTGTTAATGCGTGTGTCGGTCATCTTACAATTTTACACTAAAAAAATTAAGGTAAGAAATCTACTCAATATTGCATTATTATTTATTATAAATTTGTTGATGTGTTTTTAATCCTTCCTATCACTTTTAGTCTGTAATTGCTTATTTAAAAAGACTGCTAATTAACAAGATCTGTCTTGTCATCTTTGTCTTCCATCATCACGGCTACCGAAAAGTGTCCGAAACCTAGGAAAAACAACCAAATAAACTATTGCGCTTAAAACCGTTACAATATTATGAGTGCTAGTCGGACAATTGAGAAAATACCAAAATTGGTTATTGACTTCATAAATCAATAAGTAACTTTTTTGCTTACTGCCACCAAAAAATTTAAATTTTATATGTCGTATTGTTTCAGAATTCATTCAATCCTGATAAGGCAAATTCATTCAAAACTTATTAGTATCCTTTACTAAGCGAAGACGAAGAAAGGCTTGGCAAGACTTATGAAGTTCCTTGAAAAAAGGGCGGAATGATTGGATTGATCTCGTTAATTGAACAGATTCCTAAAAACCAAAATCTAAAACAAAACATTCGACATTGGCCCGGAGTATATAACGAAGGAATAAGCTATATTTCTTCAGATTCAGTTAATTTAACTAATGCGATACACATTACAAAAATAGATATTTACGATATGAAGAAAATATCAAAGATACCAAATACAGACCAATGAAAATACAGGTATCAGTCTTAAATATTATACGAGGGAGACATCTAATAAAAATTTTGACAGCGTAATAGCCATCATATATCACGCGACAGAAGAAATTATATAAACAGAAGGCTGCAAACAGTACCTACAATTTTAGTCATAGTAAATAGCGATTAAAATTATAATTTATTGGTCAATAATTAAGGAATCGTAGAATTCTTTTTAATCGACTCTAACACATTTTTGGAAATAATAATTACACTATAGCAAGTTTTTAATTACAGACATTACATAAATATACTTATTAGTACTATGACTAATCTTGTAATGACAGTGTGTATAATGTATATATACTACCAACTATATCTAGTTTCGAATAAGAACTCTAAGACGCCTTTCGTCAATCAAATATGCAAAATTTTACCGACGTTTGTGTAAGCACCTTCTTTAATAACATTTAAATGGAAGGGATATACATATTTTATAAATAATAACATAGCCCAGAAGTATGTTAAAGAGAAGAAAACAACAATCTTCCTATTCCTTTTTCAATGAAGACGCATATATAAAATATTTATTTGGCTTACGAAAATATAACCAAGTATAAATATATAATATAAGAGTATGAGTTTATATATTGTATGTCTCTAGAGACCACGGGCCATAAAATGGCCTGGACTTTTAGGCGGCTTGCGTAGGGGAGGGCATGGGAAAGCCAACACGTAGAGGCAGGCCCCTTGACAAATTTATTGTAAGCGTGGCGTGACGCGGACCGGCGATTATCCCTGTCTACACCATATAAAATGCACCCAAGGACAATCATCCCAGTCAGTGTAGGAACATTAGTTGCGTTTATATTATTATTATTATAAAAAAATATCAATGTTTCATCTTCTCTTATATATAAATATATATATATATATATATATATATATATATATATATATAATATATATATATATATATATATATATATCTAATTGTTAAAATATTAATAATTTAAATCATAAGTAAAGAAACAATAAACACATACTACAAACAAAAACTTAGAAATTAAATACTATAAACATATTTACAAGTAAAGATGTAGTCAAATCGCTGTCGTGGGAGCGTTCCAAATGCTGGCGCATTCCTCGTTGTATGGCAACGCTCATTTATATATATATAAAAATGAATGTTTGTATGTCCTTTATATAATCGTTAAATATATATTTGATCATGTGATGATGTTTAGCAAAGTTGTTGTGCATGAGCCAGAGAAGGTTTTTCTGAGTTGGTTCACAATTGGGTCCAGTAGGTGGCGGTGCTGTCGACATATCAATTGAAGCATTTCCGGGCAGTACGACGTCTGCGGGACAGCTAGTTACTAATATTTATGACTGTAATATTAACCTACATGTATATTGACATGTTTTATTTTATTTAACAGTCAACCACGACCCATTGGAAAAATGTCTCTCACACGTCCAGTTAGTCAGATTACACGTGATGGTCCTAAAAAAAGAAGGCCAGTACTGACGTAGAAGCTTCAAAATCTTAGGGTGGGGGAAATTATGCAAATAAGGATACCATTGAGTGCAAGACATGTGAATTTTTTGTGAGTAGACGATACTATTAAAATCATCAAAACTACATATTTAATACGTTCTCAAACGTATCTGTAATGGTTTTTGCATACGGTAAGAGAAATAGTATATTGTTACACGAGATGTGGAAGTGTGGAATCTATTTAGGCATAAGATGGTTTGGCACACGAGCGTAGTAAGTGCACTAATAGTTTGAGTGCCCAAATAGACCTTTTACCCAAGGTCAACACTCTGATTTTCATCTCGAATATATGGAAAGCAAGTAAAAACTAATTAGTTAAACAAACAACTATTTCTGTAATGAAATCATGTGTTCAATCCATATCTAAATCTGATGTACTCAATAAATACGTCACATGCGAAACATGAAGTAAGTTTCTCTTTCTAAGGCATTCTACTAGATATTATTTTTGGCACTTATGGTATTAAATATTTAGCTAAATTATGTAAGTAAATTAACAATTTAGTTAAAAGTAATTTACAAGTATAAAATTATGTTTCAACATTATTGATATTCTTTATTACAATTTAAGCTGCGATTTAACAGTGGCTGTAAAAAAGATGCTACATGAGTCGCATGTTTTGTCTGTGGTTGGCATAGTTTTTAAATTAAGCATACTTTAAGAATGCGAGTAATCCAAAATATATTAGAAAACTAAAAGTAATAATGACAAAGCAGAATTTGAAACACCAGAGGTACTTTTAAATTGTATTTGAGATATTATTCATGATTGTTTCCTAAAACATGTTGCTATTAGTTTTATACTTCATGCTGATTTCATACAACAACCTAAAAATATTTGTATAACTTTTGATTTTCAAACATCTTTCTAAGTAATTACTCAGGGACATGACTTAATTTTTTTATTTACTTTCGACTTTCGAGAAAAAAGATAGCGGTTCGAGTATTAAAGATATTAACTCGATAGATATGAATGTTAATAGATAAAGTCTTGCCAGGTAGGTATTTGCCCGCCTGGATGGCTACCACCTCTGGTCCAGTTCTGGCATTAGTTGCCAGGTTCCAGTCTCCCTTTAGAAAACGGTAGCATATTAGTATCACCTTTGATATTACAAAAAGCTACATATTATTTCTGCAAATTCCATAAAACAAATTTCTTTAACACGTTTAATTAAATTTGATCCCCACATCGACTGGGTTTTGAAATTAAACGAATGGATATAATAGAACTATGACATTATGACGTGTATCTCCGTATATTATAAATATTCTATTATAAGCTTATATTATAGTTATAATCTGATTTCACAAAGCCAGTCAAATATTTATTTCTGTACAGTAATTAAAAATCTTAACTTATTTATACTTAACAATGATATACTTTCACATTTTATTTAGATACATACAACTTGGCTTACAATTACACCATGGAAGATAATATTTCTTCCATGCTTATACTATCGTAGCTTAGGTACAACTACCTCATGCTAATGTAGTTGTCAAAATATGTCTTTGGTATCGTTATATGATAAACACACTTCGTTAATTTTTTGTGTGTTTCAATATCTAAATCTACGCATATAACAAAGTGTTATATTTTTATTTCAGAGATATGACCTAAAATTCTCCATTTTCATGTTCTTTGTTACATATTTATTTACTTTCCTTTGCATTTTCATGAAATTTATTTTCAACGTCATCCATATTGTTGATTTGAAACATGCAATTTTTTGATGATTGTTCCATTATTTTCATATTTTAAAGAAAACTTTAATTTTTGTTATTAAATTTTGCCTTATATGATATTTTATTAATGTTTTTGCACCAATAACACTCGATTTTCCCATTGAGTTAAAAGTTTGACATTAACCCGTTCTTCACTGTTTTCCATGATTTTGTGGAAAATGTAATTAGTCCTCAATTTGTGAAATTCTTTTACTAGGTGATATATAATGTTACTAGATGTTCCGCTCGTATAATATTTAAGACGGACATCTGCTCTGTGTTTCCATTGCTGTGTATTTGGTATCTTTGATATTTTTTTTATGTCACAGATATATTTTTATAATCTGTGTCGCATTATTTAAATTATGTGAACCTGAAGAAATACAGCTTATTCCTTCGCTGTTACTCCGTATCACTGTTGATTATTGTTTAAGATTTTTTGTTTTTAGGAATTTGCACAAAAATTCCTAGTCGAAATTATTTGACTTTTTTCTTAACGAACTTTTTTCTTAGATGTTACGCTCGTATAATATTTAAGACGGACATCTGCGTGTTTCCATTGCTGTGTATTTGGTATCTTTGATGTTTTTTTTTATGTCACAGATATCTGTTTTTATAATGTCTGTGTCGCCTTAGTTAAATTATGTGAACCTGAAGAAATACAGCTTATTCCTTCGCTGTTACTATGTATCCCTGTTGGTGATATTGTTTAGGATTTTTCATTTTTAGGAATTTGCACGAAAAATTCCAAGTCGAAATTATTTGACTTTTTTCTTAACGGACTTTTTCTTAGATGTCCCGCTCGTATAATATTTAAGACGGACATCTGCGTGTTTCCATTGCTGTGTATTTGGTATCTTTGATATTTTTTTATGTCACAGATATCTATTTTTATAATGTCTGTGTTCCATGCTTATATTATCGTAGCTTACAATTACCTCATGCTAATGATGTAGTTAACATTATTTGGCAAAAATGGTATATCGTTATATGATAAACACACTTTGTTACTTTGTAGTGTTTCAATTATTTAAATCTATGCATAGTACAAAATGTTATACTTTTATTCCAAAGATTTGACCTATAATTCTTCACTTTCATGTTCTTTGTTACATATTTATTTATTTTAGCTTTGCATTTTTTATTTTGCATGAAATTTATTTTCGACGCCAATGTTGATCTGAAACTTAATTTTTTTGATGACTGTTCTATTATTGATACGCGCGGCGTCGTAGACATTGTTTCTTACCATTGTGCGTCTCGTTCGCGCGAGTGTTGTGGCGGATAGGACAGACAGGGAGAGAACAATGGGGGTATATTGATACTATTTTTTCTTTTCTTTTCGCGGTTACGTGTATGTACGCTTTTAATGATTCTATTTTAGATTTTTTGGTTTTTTGGAAACTGATAAAAATTCGTTAAGTCTTAGCTTTCTACCTTTCTTTTTCTTAACGAATTTTTTTTTTAAATCATGACAAGTTTCGTCGTTTTCGCTCAGTAAAGGATAATGATAAATTTTGAGTGTATTTTCTTCATCAAAATTTAATTCTGAAGCAATGCGTACAACATCTTGTTGGGGGCTACAAAGATGAGATTAAAAAATACAAGAGGGTTTCGTAGTTACAAGTAATATTCAATTTGATAAGCAAATACATCAAAGATTATCAAATCTGATAGGCAATTTAAATATAAATAATAAACTGGGATAACGTAAAGGTAGCGATATATATCGAAGATAGTGGTCTTGGAGAATATTTTGATTCATACGATCGAACATTTAAAGGGTACCTTCCTACCAACAATATTTGTAGAATACAAAATTATGTCTATATGTGTTGAATACTGTTTAATGTACATAAATTAAGTTAAATGGTATGGTCATGAGTGATGCTACTCAGTTCTTTAGAACAGTATCTGTTCTAAAGAACTGAGTAGCATCACTCATGACTCATGGTTTACAATGATTGTATTAAATAAAATATTTCGAATGTGTTATGATAAGAAATAAACTTTGTAAAGTGATTTGTGCTTGAATTATTGTTCCCATATTATTTTCGAAGTAACGTGACCATGAGTAATCTGGTATCAGAAAGTCATTAGCGAATTATTTATTGTAATGCAAATGGTCATTGATCATTGGTAATGCAAATGCAAATATGTAATGAGCGTCCGATTAGTAACAAGATCATAAAGAAAGAATTAGTGTGCTCTTGGGTTATTTTCAAAAAGCCATCTTTGTAAAGAGACGAGTTATAGCAAAACACAGACGCACCCGAAATCCCCCATTTTGAAACCAATATTTTATTAGCCGGCGTAACCAATGCAGATAGAAATCGCCCACCTCCCCCAACGATGTGAGTGCGCACGAATCCCCATAACCATACTTTGATATAGCATAACACCAAATAATTTGATATACCATAACACCAGGATCAGAGATCCTTTTCAGTTATCATACAAATATTTCACAGCTGATTTTAGAAAGAAAGAAAGAAAAAACATTAATTTAGAACTACAACACATGAAAACACAATATACATGCATAAATAAATGTACAATGTATCACTTTGTACATTTATGCAATAAAATAAAAAAGTGTAGCTCTAATTTGGTCCTAGCTCAGCATGTTGCTGGTTAAGTTAACCAGCGCTGATCTTCCGCTAGGGCCATTCAAGTGACATACACGGACACCGCAGCAAATAATATATAAATTAAAAGAAAAAAAAACTATAAAAGAGAAGAAAAAGAAAAAAAATGTGCACAACAATTGTAAAAAATATTAAATACATATTATTTAAATTGTTATAACAATAAGAGTTTAAAAGAAGCAATGTCAAGAAAAACACGACACAACACAGACAGGATAGGTCAGGCACATACACATCATCACATCCTCCAAATGGGCGCCATTATATAGCACTGGTATCGTGAACGAGATCAGATTGGCACATTTGGTGGGCATACAAGAACTTTTTTAATTTAACTCTAAATCCTGAACACTTTTCATATTTTTTATGGGGGATGGGATATTGTTCCAGCATTTGGAGGCAGAATACCTAAAACTACCCCTAAAAGCAACTGTGCCATGTCATTGCGTCGTAAGCTGCATAGCGCATTGCCGCAATCCAACCGATTTTTTTGAAGAAAACCAAGAAAGCTTTTCATATAAGTATGAAGGAGCTTTATGATTAATAACTCCAAAAAGTAGGCAGGCGAGATGCAATTTAGGGCGGTGTTTCATTTCAATATTGAACATTTGTTTATAAAAGGCGTCACATGATTTCTAAATGGGATGTCAAAGCAAAAGCGTGCACAAGCGTTCTGTAGTCGTTGGATGAGTTTCTGCGTTCTACCTAGTAGACGAGGGCCAAAAACGATATCAGAATAATTAATTTGGGACAGGACTAGTGACTCAATTAGTTGGATTCTCAGACTATGACTTAGATATGGCCGAATTTTATATAATACCTTAAGTTTATAAAAGCATCTTTTTACTGAGTTGGCAACGTGATTTTCAAAACTAAGTTTACTATCGACTTCGAGGCCTAGTTTCGCCCTTCGTACACCCTTTCAATAGGAACATCATTAATCATAACTGCAACTGTTGGGTTAAGTTTTAATACATTACTTTTGCTGCCAAAAACAAGATATTTGGTTTTGGAGGGGTTCAGCACTAAACAGTTTTGTTTAGACCACAGCGCTATTCTCGACAAATCCTCATTTACTTTAACTAGAACACAATCTACATCTGCCGGCTTAAATGATATATAAATCTGGGTATCATCGGCATAGGTGTGAAATTTGCAATGTTGTATTTGTCGAGTGTGTCTGCGGAATATAAAATAAAAAGAAGAGGGCCCAAAATTGATCCCTGTGGAACCCCTCTACGCACCGCCATCTTCTCAGGTATAGAAGAGGAACCATTGATACGATCAAGTTTAACGAATTGATACCGGTTACTTAGATAGCTAGTAAACCAGTGCACTGCCTTCTGATCTAAACCGTAATATTTTAATTTTGAAAGAAGTAACTTAATATTTATGCAGTCAAACGCCCGGGAAAAATCAAGGAGCACAAGCAAAGTGCACATCGTCTTGTGCACATAGTATATTGTCCGTAAAATCTAGTAGCGCTGTCACCGTACCGCGACCCTTCCTAAAGCCCGATTGTAACTCCGGCAAAATATTATTAGACTCAAGAAACCCTGTCAATTGTAAGCAAACTGCTTTTTCTAAAATCTTTGACAGGCATGGTAATATACTTATCGATCTTAAGTCTTTTACGTCAGTTGGATTTTGAGTCTTAGGAATAGGACAGATAATTGCAGTTTTCCAGATATCAGGAAATATACATGTTTCTATAGATAAATTTAAAATGGACCTAATTACTTCCATAGTATAAGGTAGTGTAAACTCGAGCATGTCCAGATTTATAGTATCACATCCCTTGGCATTTGATTTTAAATCATTAAATATTTTTTGTAATGTGTCTAGACTAATGGCTGAATTCTAAAGACAGAGTCACTAAATTTGTTGTTATCAAAATATGACATTAAAGAAGGACAAGCTTCTGAAGTACCAGGTATGTTCAAAAAATGGTTATTTATGACATTCGGTTCATTAAAAATTGACGGAAGATCCATAGTGATCTTGGGTATAACAGACTGTTTAAGACTTTTCCATAACAGTTTTGGGTTCTTTATTTTGTTATTAATATTAACTTTACCTTTAGTAACAGGACTCAAGCTCACGGCTACTGAAAGGTGGCCGAAACGTCGGAATAATAAAAATCAAATAAATTACCGCGCTTAAGAGCGTTAAAACGTAATTTTATTACGACTCGAGCCCTTAGATCAGAATTAGCTGTCAATCAACGAAAATCGAAATCGGCCCAGTTTTATTTTTATTGCAGCGTTCAGCAGACAGGCAGACGGCCCACTTGGTAGAAAGCGGTTACCATCGCCTATAGACATTTAAAACACCAAAGGTGCTACAAATGCGCTGCTGCTCTCTTTAGGAAGACTGGAACCTGGTCACTAACGGCAGAACACAACTCAAGGTTGTTATGGCGGCATACTCTAGACCAGGGGCGGTAGCCATCCAGTCGGGCAAATGCCCTACCACCTAGCTGTGGTTTTGTCACCTCTTACGACAGGCCGTCCGGCCGCAGGAAATTCTATTCTTTCTCCGTTCCTGCACGGACAAAAAAGTAAATTTTCACGAAAAACTAGACAAGAAATCTAAAATATAAACCCATCGTGTTCTCCATCGTTTATATAGTCTATTAAAGTTGTTTTTTAAATAGCTTGAATGTACAGACATAGCATGCTTAGAATTGTATAATATTACAGATAGACATATAATATACCACATCTAATCTATTTCCGACTTCATCTACGTGGAATTTAAGTTTATTCGCCTTCCAGTGCGGCGACGGAAGCGGCGTTCGCGTGGGCCTTTCAATTATTATATTTGTACTAAAATAGAAGTAGTTAGTTAACGTTACTCCTTATAACATCAGCTATGGATTAACTTTATAATTAAGTCTAAGAAATTAATTATTAATGATTGATGCCTTTTATGTATTTTTGTGAGCAATAACGAGGGTGACTTATCTATTTGAAAAAACCCTCGTAAATAAATAAAGATTTTAAAAAACCCGTTGTCTGCCAGTGAAAGTACCGGCAAAATTGGTCGAGCCGTTTCAGAGATTAGCCGGAACAAACAATGAGACAGACAAAAAATATGTTTTTGATATAAGTACCATATATACTTTTATATGCATTATATGCCATATATTTTATATGTAGCGGGGACCTTTTGGATTGTGAAGATTAGATGCTAAAAAGAAAAAGAGGTAATGTGGTTGTATGCCCTTCACTGGTAGGGGAGCGTGTACTGTCTTAAAAAAAAGAGTCGCACAAAAATACTCAAGGTCGTCAGATGTTCAAAAGGTTAAATAAACCCTAAACAAATTCCTATTGAAAAGACTGAAGATTTGGACGCGACCAAAAATCATGGCCAATTTTTGAAAATGCAAAATTTAAAAAAAAGACATTGAATTACTCGAGCGCGTCAGAATAATACTAAGACGGTTAAACTTGATGCCCTTGTTGTGCTGACCCATAATCTGAAAATTATGTGGAGGAATTTCTTCAATCTGAATGTTTGAAAAATATGAAGAACAATAAATACACCCACCCTTTATAAAAGGTTCATATGTATGATGGGGGTTCATAAAAGGATGCAAGGTTTCTCCCCTTATGTTATTGTGCCACGCTCGAGTGAATCCCAAAATCTCCGCTTGGCCGCCCCTACTGTAAAGGAAATATGTTCAGCAAATGTGTACACCTTCGTTACTACGTTTTAGTTGAGACGCAGTGCACAATAATTTGCATCCGAACCATCTAAATACAGTTATGCACTGCAAGTGTAATCCATTTATAGTGCTCGACGGAATTCAGTCATGGCTGATTGCACCAGAATGTGACGTTGGAGACCAATTAGACTGTTTATATGTTGCTAGACATTAACGTGTTAGTTCAGCTTGATGTTATTAGTTTAGATGTTAAAAGTTATTAAACTTCTAATGAAAGATAATACTTTTACGAATCACACGTCCCTCATGCTGGGGTTTCATCTGCGTCAATATTAAAGATTTAGACGGGCCGAATGCGTCTTGTATAAGGCGTTAAAAAGTAACGCCGTTAACAAATAGCAACATACTGTTACGAGCTACAGAACTCGAATCAAAATGTCGTTGGGATTACTATATAATTTATTAAAACTTTACAAACACGTAAAACATAGGTACAAATATAACTAGATACTACTAGTACAAACTATACAATAAAAAAAAAGGACCGCCTGGACTCGGGTGTCCGAGAAACTGTAATCTGCACACCTGGATAATTATTCCTGCGAACGGCCAACAAAGTCGAAATCAATAACTATAGTCTAATTGCAATTTTTAAGTAAACAAAAGAAATCCGAATGCGGGAAGGGTAATAAACCAGGTGTGCATTTCTTTGTGGGTATGTACATACCAACACCTTAACTGTCAATATTCAACCTCATTAACAATGTCGTATCTCAATTAACGCATTAAGCCCATCGTCATATCTACGTGAAACGGCTTAAATCTTTGACACTAACACAGATGAAGATCTACCTTTATAAATGTTAGAGGTTTTTTTTTATTAAAGACCAATTAAAATTCAGTATTAAATTAGCTTTTCTAGTGAAACTTCGTTCGCTTTGCCGTGAAGTTATTTGTTAGCAAATTGTAATGGTGGCACTAAACAAAGGCGATCTCAGCGCCATATTGGCTTTATTTATGTCTTCCAAGGAAATGACATTATTTATCGAGAAATAAAATCCAAGTATTAAATCGAGATAGAAGCTAGTTCTGTGTCAAGTTTCATTTAAATCCGTTCAGTAGTTTTCACGTGATTCTCTAAAGAGAAAAAAACTATTTCTCTCTCTCTTTTAAATTTGTTTTACACACTCAAACTCTCAAGTCTACGGATTTATTACATCAATTTATAGAGCTAGACTTGTTAAACGTGCATAAAACCTTTATCTCGCTTTTACGGGCAAAGTAAAAAAAAGCCAACAATATTTAAAATTGATTTTGAAAATAATGTTTGGTATAGATATATGAAAAAAGCACTCTGTGTGTAAAATTCTCTAAAACTAATTAAAAATATAATTTTAAATGTTAAATCCGGATTTTCCGTCTAATTATAAGACCACAGTACTCGTATACTATAATTTTTTATTTTCGGACTTTATATTCATTAATACCTACTGAAAACTGAACACGAAATTTTTAGATAAAATTTTTGTTTTGATTTGTAATATTTTCAATAATACTATTGAGCCGTTTGCTAAAATAAGTATTTTGAATGCACTCCAAAATAATTTTTGTTTAGTTACTAAGTAACAAGTTTTAGCAAGACATCACAATCAAAATTCTCAAAACGGTTATTTATGATTTTTAAATCGTAGACAGGCAGTTTAATCTTACTTGTATAGTTGTTTCCAACTGATTTTATATTTTATTACCTAACATCAATGTAGAAGAAAGGAGAATTTTACCCATAGACTGGTAAACAAGTGCCTTTTGGACCAACTTTTTTCAGCAGTCTCCGAAAACTATAAATGAGGTGTCATTCGATTTGGAATGGCATCTAGATAATTTTTGAAAAAAATCAAGTTCCGGTTGCAACAATTGTAAAACTTATTAACAATTAACTAAAAAAAGGGGTGTTTAGTTTTTTGCAAAGATCTCAAAAAGTAACAAAGATTTTTCAAATTTGAAAAAACATTCGAAAAGAGGAGGATTTCCTAAAAAAAGTCTTGACTCCCGAAACTGTAAGCTCAATATTTATAATAAAAAAAAGAAGCCGATTTTGGAATAGGACGTAGATCGCACCGCAATGCATTACGAGAACTTAGTATTAAGTAATCGAATAATACTTCGGTCGCTCTTAGAATGCGTTCCTACTTCGTGAACATACGGACAGAAAATATTGTAATGACGAGCAATTAACCACAAAAAAATCGGTTTCTGTAGACATTTTTTACTAAATGAAGTAAAATCCATACCACCACGACAGTTTACGGTATACTAAATTAGTTTAGTACAAAATTTAAACGCGTTCTTAAAGCCGCCGAACTACATTACTTAAAGGTGGAATACTTGGTTTCCACTGGATACTATACTATTACCCACACAGACGCAAAACACGTTTTGTTCTACATAAATTTACGCACATAAGTAAAAAAAAAATCTGCACTTCATTTGATTCTTTTGTTCGCGGAGGCTTCGTCTATCCTTTATTCGACTGCCTAAGGAATTCATATAAACAAGATAAAACTCAAATTCGGTGGGCTTTTCATGCATTTACAATAGCTTTTTAATTTAGCCGGATATTATCTCTTACCTCGGTTTAGAATTAAGGTTGGTTCTCAAATAGTAACGTGCCAGGTAAACTTCGTTAGCGTCGAGTTTAAATTATGCCATCCTGAAATAGACGTCGTCATCGTAACCTGCTATTACAACACTACATAATTATTCTGAATTTTGTAATATCGCTAGGGTCCCGGCAAATGTTGTCCTGCTCTGAAAAAATAAAAATCTAGGACATGATTCTAGTGCCATCTACTGGTTCCAATTGTGAATCCAAGCCATCCAGGGACCCACACAAATACACAAAAATTCAATCAAAATCAGTCCAGGAGATTAGGAGGATCAAAGAATCTAATGCCGCGACACTTATCGGTTCCAATTGTATATCTAAGCCATCTGGAGATCCACTCAAAAACATACAACATACACACTTCATTAAAATTGCTAGTCATTCTCAAGTTATACACGTATATTCATTTCTACGATTCGAATTTTATTTATATAGATATAGTTATATTATATAACTTATACGGGTCTGAATGTTGGACCACAGTCTGTGATAGACCACAAACGTCTCCTCTCAGCTGAGATGAGAATGTTGATATGGATGTGTGATGTTACAAGAATGAATAAGGTGAGAAATGAGTACACAAGGGGCTCTTTAAAGGGTACCTACTAAATATCATTTATTTATAAACTTTGTAGTTCCCGAGAAAAGTAGTTCTGATATATTTAGATTTTAAGAACATAGTTTTAAATTTTCGTGAACAATAAAGTGTTTTCATTTATTCCTTCGAATACATACAGGCAGACAAATTCATGAGGGTTCTCATTTTGGCCAAAATAGCTTCGGGACATTAATAATATACATGTGTAATTTACACAAAAAAGTTTCAAATAAAAGTAACAAAAGATAGAAAAAGTTTCAAAGGCATGAGTTAATACAAATAGAAATGGAATTAGGGTTGTCGGCTTTCTTAAAGGAAAATTATTTAATATATCAAGCCTTGCTTTTTAAGATTTCGTGGCTATTTTAGCAGGAATAGAGAGCCTTTAAAATGTTGTTGAATCTGATCATCTGGCCATCTGTTTATGTACAGTCGTGGTAAGAAGAGGTTACAAAACCTAGTTCAAACTAAAAAGCAAAAATAAATATTTAACCGACTTCTTTCTACAACATCTTGAAGTCGGTGCCAAGTAAAACAAAGTTTAAAAACTCCACTTAAAAACAAAGCCTGTCTTCTTCATTGCACCAATCCGCCACACGTATAAAGACAAAAAAGGAAAATATAGTAACTTTATGTGTTACTTCCCACCGACTTCAAAATGTTGTAGAAAGAAGTAGGGTCAGTAAAAAAAGTATGTTTTTCATTCTTTAAGTCGGTGTCTTTTGTTTTTGTTAAAAAATATAATAACACATACACAAGTTTTTTTTTCAGAGAATGTCGGTGCTCGTGGTTCTTTAATAAAGGTTACTCTTAAATTCCGTAGGATCCACTCATCAAACCTCACATGGTAACTATGAGACCAATACAGACCTTTACCCTTTTGATTAAAAAAAAAATCGGTCCAAAAATGACGAAGAAATCGAGTAAAACATACTCACAAAAAAATTATAGACGAATTAACCTCCTCCTTTTGAAAGACGATTAAAAATATTATACATTTGTTATGTGTAGAGAACCTTTCACTGCCTGTCGACCAATACGCACTTGGCCAATTTTATTATATCTGTTAATAATGGTCTATAAAATTACATATATAAATATAATAAATACTGTACATATATAGTTCTGTAATTGCTCAGCCGAGCTCATAGATAACATACCAATCTGTGGCCGAGACATAACAATCTACGAACCTTACTAACAAGTCAAAGTATTCGTGCAGGAACGGAGAAAGAAGACAATTTCCTGCGGCCGGGTGGCCTGTCCTGAAATGCGACAAAATAACACAGCCAAATTGTAGGGTATTTACCCGTGCTACCACCCTTGGTCTATAGTTCCAGAGTGTTATTTGATATTATGTGTGCATATTATCTATGTGTCAAATTTAATGAAGTGTCATTGTGTGAAGCCCGAATAAAGTTCATTCTTCCACATTTCATGAGTTTTATTAGGTTATGGGCCCAGGCATATGCCACCATAATAAGCTTGAGTTGTTTTCCGGCATTAGTGGCCAGGTCCCGGTTTCTTCTTCAAGGCCGGTAGCACGTTTCGTGTTGCTAATATCCATAGGCGACAGTAACCACTTCCCATCACAGTTGGGCCGTCAACCTGAGTGCTGTACTCCAGCGATAAAAAGTACATAGATTACCAAGCTAAGCAAGTTACGTTTGTGTTATGGGGAATATAAAAAAGATCAGTAATTGCGATCCAAGACACCCAAACAATACTAAATAATTGAAAATACGAAATTTACCATGCGTGGAATCGAATTCGGAGCCTCTCCGTTTCAGTGCGCTAGACCGGCAAAAGTTTAGTCTACAACCACAGAGGCTGACTACTGCTATCTTCTTTCAAATTCTTATACCAGCGTAATTTGTATTATATAGCCGTTTACCTGTCTGCTTAGCTCCAGTAATAAATAAAATAGAGAATAAAACACTGCAGTTGACAACCCTGCCTTGCTCATGCCTGTGTATCAAGCCTAATTTCCTGTTCCTCTATCGAGCCGCGAAATGGTTTAACTAAATTACGTGTACAAAATACAATGTACTATTATGATATAAAAAGAAATTCTATTTTTATTCGTATTTTGAAAAATATTTTACACAGTTTAACAAAACTATTACGAAAGATAATACAAAAAATACGTCTCATGTAAGATGTGTTATGATGTCATTAAGATAAATCTGTATATATATATAATATAAAACAATTGTTGTTTGTTAGACTCGCTAAAACTCAAGAACGCCTGTACTGATTTGGCTAATTTTGGTTTCGGATTAATTGTGGAAGTCCAGGTAAGATTTAATAGATGAGTAAATATGAAAAAATGCTGGGAATATAGTAAAAACAACAATTTCGCTTTCCTTTAGAAACTGTCATTTAGTGTTCGTCCCGTCGTGTGGTATTTTTTGTCCTGGGAATTTTATGTACGCTTATTTGAGCTTGTCACCGGACCTCTCTTTCTTTGTGCTGTTTGATCATGGTATGTACGTCTCGTTCTACTGCAATAACTCTATAAATCACAACACGTTATTGTAATACACGTGTTTTGTGATTCTTCTTTCATCCATTCTCTCTACTATAACAAGAGTTGAAATGAAAGAATGTTAAGGAGGTTTTGGCATAACTTCTTCTTTAATCCACAACGT
The DNA here is from genome assembly GCA_012273795.1 of Dendrolimus punctatus. Classification (NCBI taxonomy): domain Eukaryota; kingdom Metazoa; phylum Arthropoda; class Insecta; order Lepidoptera; family Lasiocampidae; genus Dendrolimus; species Dendrolimus punctatus. The sequence goes on along the minus strand of CM022540.1, from coordinate 6,089,462 downwards.
TCCCCTATCAGAACTTTCCCGTATCACTGTTCCTTATCATATCATTCAAACCAACCGCATATATACTTCTCATAACTCTCATTTCCAGTGCGTTTATCCTAATTTCATGTTTCTTCTGCCATACACAACTTTCACTGCCGTGGTGACCACCATGTTCGTAACATCACTGCTTGTATTGAAAATTCGGCACGTTGTAGAAATAGAGGAGATAGCACTATTCTTAATGGGGGAAGGAATTGGGGCTAAATATTGTCGCGGAGGTTTCGTAGCAATTCTTAGGAGATAAGCTTAATATTTTAGGGGAATCTGTTTTACTGTGAAAAAACTTGTAAGCAAATAATTTCAAAGGATAGATACTTGTTAGCTCGTGGCTTCCTTCATATTAATATACATTTTTACAACCAATCAAATAACTATAAAACTGTTTGTACAACGACTGTCTTAAACTTATTTGTCATCCCACAGGAACCCTTTTTTTCTGGATGTAAATGTAACTTAAGTATTTTCTGCACATCTAACACCGTGTATAACATCTATAAAAACTTTGTACCCCTTTTTACGAACATTGCGCTGTGGAGGAGTAAGAAATTTCGCACACATAATTTACATAGAAAAGCAGCAATGAATGCTAATTTAAAAAAAAATGCATAAAAGGTACATTAAATAATAATAATAATTACAGCCCATAATTGTCCCAGTGCTGGGCTCGGACCTCCCATTATAGGGGGAACGGACAGTATACCCGCCACGTTGTCCAAGGCGGCTTGGCAGGTTTGACACATCGGTTATCTCGATATGCAGGTTGCATCACGATGTTTTCCTTCACCGTTTAGCACGTGGTAATTGTAACATTAAATCAATAAAAAACATTACACATACTACAATTTATTTTTTATATTGCAGGAGTACAGCAGACAAGGAGACAGCCCACTTAATGGAAAGCGATTACCATCGCCTATGGATATTTGTATCACCAACGGTGCTACAAATGCGCTGCTGCTGAAAGTATTTGACACACACAAACGCATATATACTCTTTCGTTTATTGTTGCCTTAGCGAAATTATTATGGTCGAATTTCGACCACGGGTGAACCCTAGTTATAGTAACTATTAATCGTTTACATCGATCGTCTAAGAGTATGTACTCCTGTACTCCTAAGAATGGTTGTGGAGATTTCATGATTATATGTTGAACAGTTAAGGTGCCAAATCATATCAATCAAAGTCACATTTGTATTTACAATATTGGTACTTTTATATTACAACCAATCTAGTCCCACATTGCTGCCTATTAATTACAAATTTTAATGCAACATCGCAGATGAATATTGAAAACAATCCTATTTGTAATATTCACGTGAGATAGTTTCAAAATAGTTGGACCAAGTATGCTGTATACGCAATATTCTGCATGACATATTAAAGCTCCGGCTCCGTTTATTAAGCGGTATGCAAAATCTAATGAACTAATTAAACGCGTTTATTCATTTAACCTTTTAGTTGGAATACTAGGGTGATAAAGCTATAATAAATGCAATTTTGTGCTAATTAAGTGTCGCTCCAGGCAACGGCAAGTTTTCACAGGGACATGACGGCCCACAGCTCTTGTTTACAGAGTTTCTACGCCACAGGTTAAAACCGCTGATAGCAATAGATGACGCAATTTTAATGTATTAAACGTGAGATTTGTTCCCCACATAGCTAGTCGGTATTCATAAAACGAAGCCTCTCTTACGTCAAATTCTTCAGAAATAATCTTTATATAATGCTCACCAATCACTTCACTTATTACCAAAATAAACAAAGATTATTTGACCAACGTATCACCTTAATTAAGAGGGCAACCTTTACGATCTCATAAGTGAAATAATGACGCCACTAACCTGAGGTATTCAGTCTCTAATATTTTCCTTTTATGTTGGCGACAGGTCATGACTGTAATTTACTAAGTTCATAAATTATGGAAGATTTTTGTTATGAATTACAAGGATTGAACGACAAGTTTGTGTTTATATCCAAATATAATTACAAAATTCGTGAAAAGTTTAGCTGATGCAGTCACAGCATCCTGAAGGAAATAGCCTATTGAATTGACTGCTGTCTGATTTGGACATATAATCAGTCAGTAATGACTAACTCTAGTAACTAATGAGTTACTAACGTAGATATAATGTAATAAATAACACTACTTATTTAAGACATTTTATGCTGTTTGTTTGTGTTATTGTGTATATATTGGACTATCATCTTTAAATAATTAAAACATTGTATCGTAATTCTGGTCTTTCAGACAAAAGTATGCATCACTTTGGATCTGTTAGAGTGGATATCTCGACATTTTAGCCTGACAACAATTATGTATGTCTTTCAAGACCACGGGCCATAAAAATAGCCCGGACTTTTGGAGGGGTTGCGCGGGGCGATGGAAAGGCCAACACGTAGAGGCCTTTTGACAAATTTAATGTAAATGTGGCGTGACACTGACCGGCGATTATCCCTGTCTACACCATATAATAATGCACCCAAGGACAAGCCCAGGCCAGTGTAGGACTATTGTGGAAAATGAGGACAAAAAGTACCAGGCTATTGGGGTGAACTACTAGTGGTACTGGGGTTCTGGGAATATATAAGGACTACGGCGTCTGCCCGTCGCAATGTTCGGGAAACATGGAAAAAGGGGAGGAGGGTGACTCGCCACTCCCTGCATGGGCCCCAAAAAATGCCATAAAAGGCAGGGGCAACATCGGTATGGTGGCTAAGGGGTGTAGAGAGGTGGGCTGCAGGTTCACCGAAGCTACTTCTGACGTGATGCCATTTATCACTTCCACCCCTGGAGTTTGAGTTGACAACAATTATTATTATATATTATAATAAAGAGAGTTTGAGAAATTACTCTATAACCTTTAGAACTTTACGAGAAATTCCTTCAACAACTGATAGAAACTATTTCCTTCAACTTATGTAATACAAGCTGTTTCAAGGTATTTGTAGATTGTTCGCACATATAATTGGGTATTGGTGCATAAATATTAGTTGCTTTAAACTTCATAAAACTTAAATAAATATAAAACTGTTTATTTTTGTCTTTCGAATTAAATGAATCAAGTAAAGACATCGTATTATCTTGAATTCAATTCCATTGAATGCCGTCGTATCTTTCAGTTGTCTTTCAAACAATTAGATTCAAATTCGTTGATCCGTCTAATATCATTATTATTGTCAATTATTCTTTGCATATATTCCGGAAAAAAAAATTATGCGGCGCAAATTTTGTTTTAAGAAGAGTTATTTTCATCTCTGTATCTCTATAACCTCTGTGTCTATAAATATATTTTCCAGTTTTTATTCCAGTTTTATTGTATCTTAATGTTATACAATACAGCATAATTATTCTAATTCTAGCTGTCGGGCGGACTGCGGTTTCGCGTAAGAGGCGACAAAGCAATTCACAGCCAGGTTATAGGACATTTGCATGTCTGGACGGATACCACTCCAGATCTAGAGTATGTCTCAATAACAACCTTCAGTTGTGTTAGGGCATCAGTATCCAGGTTACAGTCTTTCGAAGTTTGACCGTTAGCCTGTCTGCTGTACTCCAGTCATTTTACGAATAAAATATGAAACGAGTATACCTATATGAGAACCAAGCAAAATATGCAAGCAGTGGATCTATCACGTCGATGTTTTACTCAGTGACTTTTCATTTATATTTAGTCGTAGATAGTAAACTATTTATTAATTTTTAGATGTCAAATTTTCTCTATTTTGATGTTATAATTGATGTCTAATGGCCGATTTTTCAATGGTCGATAAAAGCTACCATCAAATAAAATATAACCTAACTGAATGTAAAAGTGCAACAGTTTCGTCCACGCAGCTGTTATTTTCAATATCTTCATGTTGTATTTTATTCGATGAATAATATTTATTTGACTATAGAAAAATAAGTCCTAAAGTAATTAAATTAAATTATAATGTCACTTCTTACTCAATGAATAAAGGAAAGTAAGTAGTATATCTATAAAAAGTGGTAAACAGGGATTTAAGCGCCTTTCTCTTAGACCTCTAAAATTAGAACATCACTATCAAGAGTGGTATTTCTTGTAAGGACAAAAGGGCGATATATTTTTGAGCCACAGAAGTAAAAGGATACAGGGTCAACTTTAAGTAGATAAAAAATAGCTATAATTTGCCCTCATTTTTCACGTCGAGGTGTTTTATATATATTTACATAAAAATATACTAAAATTACAATCCAGTATAAAGAAGAAAACTTAACCTAATTAATTAATTTCTATGAGTTATATAATATATTGTACTCCTACTCGACCTATAATGTAGTAAAGACTACGTATAGTACTAAGCTTCAGTCGTCTAAGTCAATATTTTATTAGTTTTGTGTAATTGTTCAAAGGGGATTCCCTTGAAATTACGACACCATGATTTACAACCAGAGTGGTGTACACTCTGGTTACAAATAAATCTGCATCTTGGGGCCGTCGGGTGTATATACAATGATGCTTCAGGGAGTTCCCAAGTCTACCTTGACAATTTTAATTTTTAAAATACACATAAATAAACATACATACATATCAACATTTCTTTTTAAAAACAAAACATTTTAGGTTAAAAATTTGTTAGCGCCGACCTATTTGTTCGCCGCCTCTTTTGTTTCCTTTTTCTTCCGCCGCATCTGTCACTATGCAATGTGACATAGTCTACGTTCGACCGCCGAACGCATCGCTGCTCCCGCACAAACCTCGCCGCGTCTTGTGTGTTGTACCGCTTTTTACACCCGCTTACAACAACCCGCACGTTGGAATGTGCATGCTGCATCGTTCCAGCTGGTCCACTAAGTCGAAGGAACCGCAAGACAAGAAGAAAGGATCAAGAGGAAGAAGTGCCTGCCGCTGCGAAGACGCATCGTTCTTAGCGTGTCTGGTGCGGCGTACCTTATCCTGTAAGTCCTTTCCTCCTGTTTATCCCCGCTCCCGCCCGCGCCATCACAAATTATCTAAAATCAGATATCAGATTTTGCAAAACCTTATAGACAGATAGATATTTCTTTATTGTAAACTTTACGTCACGTACATGGAATATGTATTGCTACATTAAAGCAAACTAAGTACTTCATGTACGTGCCAAAATCTGTCAATACAGAAAACCTTCGGAGATGCATCTATGAATATCTTTAGGTTTTACATAGTTTCACGAAGCAGTAAAGATTTCTGCATATATAGTCTTTTTTTAGGCCGGGGAAATGCATTTCGCACAATACTGGTCCTTGCTAGGGATTAGACCAGAGTTGATTATGGAGGCAATCCCCTATGGGGCTGCCAAACAGTAATCAACCGGCTTGTGTGGAGACTCGATACCAAACCTACCTCCCAACTCAATACTCCACTAAAACCACCCTCCTCCATGTGCCCGCGCTTATGGCAGGAAGAGCGTGAGACTTAGAATGTAGTTACGCCCACGCTGATCCTAGCGCATCAAGTGCCTGAGTAAGCCCCGGGAATCAGATAAACTCACTTCATCAACAGGGGTGAAGACTCCTCTGCTCCCTAGATGCATGAGCGCCCCTGCAGTGGTATTTCAAGGAGGGAAGTCATGCGCATATCTGCACCTCCCGGACCCCGACTAACGTCGGTACTACATATATAGTCTTTTTTTTTGAGGCGAGGGAAAATGCTTAACCGATTTACGCACAATCTGGGTCGTTGCTAGGGAACGACACACGTCGGTCGGGGGCGATAACACTGCAGCAATAGTATGCTCTTGGCAATGCTCCATCCGCGATCGACTCAGAATAGTGTGGAAAGACTCAGAGGAAGTTGCACGGGCAAGCGACCCACTAAAAACCCCCTCCTCCCTGTTGACCCTGCGCTTTAGTTTGTGAAGGAAAGGCTGAGATTTAGAACATAGTTTCACCCAGCCGAACATATATAGTTTAAGCCAACACTCGCCGTCTTATTTTGTAGTCCTCTCTTGCAACGGTTGAGCGTAGCTTCCGCTGCGATGGAGCCATAACCCCTCGCCAGTGGTGTGTCACCCTATCCACGGGATAACATCCTCGACGCACCACACACATATAAATAACCCCCACATAAACCGAAGCATAGATAAACAGAATTATAAAAATACATGAGACAATACAACGGCGGCCTTATCCCAAAAAAGATCTCTTCCAGACAGCCCTTGGCAGGAATAGATAGATTTACTTATATACCTTTTATGAATTATATACCTATAGATTATTTTCATACAGTGTAGTCGTCAAGGCTCCTAGTTGAGAAAGTTCATGGTTTCCACGGTTCCTGGGATTGAACCTAATTCCTATGAACATTTACAATATCAGGAAAAACATGATACGTTGTAAGAATAAGAACCTCAATTAAGTTGGAGTAGTTTTACTACGAAATACTTAGGTACTTAATTAATTAATGAAAATAATTAATGTCAGAAAAGATTGCGGAAGACTTGTGTATTACATAAAAATAATTTCTGATGTGCTGATATACATGATACTTTCGTCTCTTAATTTAGGTGAAACAACCAAAGTCACCAATGTAAGCGTAAAATTGAGTTATTCAAGAGAGTAGTTTTGAGATTATGAGGTATTTTCGAATAAAAATATTTGTATGATTCCGTAAGTAACTAAACGATGGAAACAGGGGGATATTTGACATCTACATGGAACCCTTCACAGTTTGTGAAGTCCCACGCAGGTGTCCGGTTTTTAACACTACTTCTTTTTTGTGTCTATCTCTTTGTTTACACTTTTTTTAAGGCGGGGAAAAGCATTTTGCACACTACCGGGTCGTTTACTAAGGATTGGACCAAAGCGATGAGAGAAAGCAGGAGTCAATCGCATGTGTGAGACTCAATACTCCACTAAAACCTTCATCCTATGTGCCCGCGCTTATGGCAGGATGAGTGTGAGACTTAGAACGTAGTTACGCTGATTCTAGCGCTTCAGTGCTTGAGTGCTCCGGGAAGCAAAACAAACGCACTTCGTCAACAGGGGAATGACTTCTCCGCTACCAAGATGCTGGAGAGCTTCGTTTACAATTTACAGTATGTCTTGCCAACTTCAACATTTCATAATCTAACTTACTTCTATATATCCAACATACTTATACTTTCAACATTTCATACTCGCGTTGCCCGATTTCCTTTGCCGCTTTTCTACTTGCTGCTGTAGAAGTGAGCATATTCTTAATAAAGAGTATATTACTAATTTATATTTTAAATTAATGTTTCAAAACGTACTCGTATCATAATAATACGTGTTTATTGAACTTGAGGTGCTTGTTTAAAATTCCAATCAAAAAGTTTTTTTATATGGGTAATGTAACTTTTATATTATAGTAATTTGGGCTTGGAATACTGCCTTATGTTAAAACAAATCTAAACTCATTCAAATAAACACAAACAAGTTTACGTTATATCTGAATATGTTAATATTTTTTTTAGAAATGTAATAAATGAACAAGTTGCTTCTTTTATACAAAAACAAGAAACTGGAGAGAATATTCCATATAGCTTTCTGTGTTACTTAATATTTAAAAAATTTACGCCAGAGATTAATATAAAAGTATCTAGTATAATCTCAGAAAACGTCCCATTGTAAGGCAAGATTTCCCATTTCAAAAGAATTAACGGTATACCAACGCGCTTCTATAAAGTAAATAAAAGATTTTAAACGTTGATTACTCCACAAAACTCAATAGTCAGTTGTCTTATAGAATTTTGATGTGATATTGACTTTTTCACATATGCTTTGGGGCAATTCACATGTAGTGCACTTTGCTCACAAATTGTTTAATATAGATAATACTGTTATTATAAACCGCAATGTACACAGTAAAAATGTCTTTAAAAAATATTTTAAAACTTATTTCAAACGATACAAATTTGTGCCATTTGCTGTTGAGACACTGAAAGCGACTAAAGCGTCTAACATACTTGGGGTGATCAGAGGGCTGGTGCCTACCTCAGACAACGAGGCGATCTAGCGATGTATTGTATTATGACATCCTTCTATACACCTTACCCATACAAGACAGTAACCAAGGCTCAGTGTTATTTACTTACGAGTATGTCAGACCTACTATTATTCATACAATACAACATAAGTGTACTTACGTTTTCGTATTTGTTTATAATATTAAGAGCCGCTTTTTCAGTCATTAAGTTAATTTAAATGTGAAACCATTTAACTATTTTATTCATGCAACTTTAATTTTTCCATGTACGAATAACTTATATCTGGTGATTGAAAAATCAGCACTGAGTTTAATTTTATAAAGATATAATTTTTAAATTAGTAATGACAAAACAAAGAATAATTATCTTAGGAAAATAAGCAGGGATTACACACAAAAGTCTATTACTAGTCACGTGAGCGATACGGTTTTATGTTACGAGAGGAAACCAGTCCGAGCCAACGCGTTTCCCGACAATAAAACGACCATTTCAATGTGCCACTACACTACTCTCACCTGACTATTCTATTGCTACAATTTAGCTCACTTTAGAAGCAGATTATACTGTTTTGTTTGATTTTTAGTTCTGTAACCAAATGGTAGCTCGACTCTTATAGTTTTGTAATGTCCATCTGTACATTGAGATCACGGCGTACTTAGTACATGGAAATTTCGAGAGAAGCTATAGTTTATATACTGTTCTTAGGAGAAGATATAGTCTGGTATAGAACACGCATACCTAGAACAGATGCCACTTGAACACACCCAGGTTGTAGGCGTCAGGAAACATAGTTATTACCAACAACAAATATTTACCTATTACTCAAACTTAACTCCCTGAATTCCTCCATTTTCCAGAATAGAAAGCGTTTTCTATGTTCTTGATGGATGTAAGCATTTTTATGCTAATTGTCTCTAAGGGCGAAATTGCGCAGATCTTCGGCCAATGACTAGAGACTTCTATGCTAACATCTGTAGATATAAGGTTTACAGACGCGTGATTACGACTCCAGGAATGATTTGCTTTATCGGTCATAACCTAGATAGGCTATATTTACCCGTGCAGGAACGGAAAAAGAATACGAATTCCTGCGGCCGGGCGGCCTGTCGTAAGAGGCGACAAAACAACCCACCGTCAAGTGGTAGGGTATTAGCCCGACTAGATGGCTACCACCCCTGGTCTAAAGTATGTCGCCATAACAACTTTGAGTTGTGTCCCGGCATTAGTGACCAGGTTCCAGTCCCCCTTAAGAGAGCAGCAGCGCATTTATAGCACCTTTGGTGTTGCAAATTTCCATAGGCGATGGTAACCGCTTTCCATCCAGTGGGCCGTCTGCCTGTCTGCTGAACTCCTGCAATAAAACGAAATAAAAACACATATCTAGCATTCTTAGTTCGAACAAATAAAAAGTAATATATATATTGTGTACCAGGTGGGTGTTAGAGGGAAGCGTGCCCAGAAGGCATGAAGGCATGTAAGTTATGTTTGGGCATAATATACAATAAATGCTATTGTTATTGTAGGTACTAGAAACAAAAACCCTAACCAATAAGACGATAGATAGATAGAGGTGACGTATAGAAGCCGTGAACTATTCAGACATATGAGCTTTAATTAAAAGCATATATCATTCATAAAACTTCCCACGCTTGTTGTTTGTTTTATATTTCGCGATTAAATCCAATATTTCACAATAAACTTTTAATTCATTTCCATTACTTTCCTTTATGAGTAATTACAATATGAACAGGAAATTAATTACAAAAATAAATTATTTAATTTTGGATGGAATTAATTGTTGGTTATCATCACCTATGGACCTTTGTAACACCAATGATGCTACAAATGCGCTGCTGCTATGCTAAGGGATAATGGAACCTGGCCACTAATGCAGAATACAACTCATGGCTGCCTCATCTCGACCAGAGGTGGCAGCCATCCAGATGGACAAATACCCTACCTGGTTGTAGATTGTTTTGTCGCCTCTTGCGACAGGTCGCCCGGCGTCAGGAAATTGTACTCTTTCTCCATCCTGCACAGATGAGACTACTGCCTTGAGTTGCATATATGTTTCACAGCAACTCGGTCTTATTTTGATAAATGCTTTTTCCCTAGACTAGCTTTAGTTATTGATAGAGATTATAACTATTTATAAAAATAAGGCATCTGTTTGACAAACGTCATAGATTTTTTCGGCAACTTTTGATAACTTTTAGTGATGCTCATGTCTGCTCCTTTCCTGATCGACAAGTTAAGTCTGCTTGTATTAATATTATAACCATGGCCATTAAGATTATACTAATGTGAATACTAATCCATTGTAAAGACGCAAGTTAGATAAAAATATACCATCAAATATGAACTAACTTTTGCAACACGTCTTAGAATTGATCTATAAGAAATTCTGTGCACAGTCTGAAAGCACTCTACTTTGTCCTTATTACCAATATTGTCTTGCACAAGGTCGCAGCATAAAAGCCTACGCATATTGCAAATATCAAGTAATGGACTTGCATCCATTGTTATGAAACAATATGTCGTGTTTCTTTGTTCACATCAAGGTTTCTCTGCAAAGTGCTTGTATACAGACAGCTCTGATTCACTTAAGTTTACCTTCGTTTTACAATACATTATTTTTAAACTTTGTAGCACACAAGAGAGCGTCTCACCTGTCTGTGTAAGATTGAAATTTATTCATAACTCGTGTAACAAAATTTGAAGAGACCTGTTCTGGTATTTTGCACGGATTTTAGGGTTCTAAAGCTAAAAGGGAATACCAATCGTATTTTTCTAAAGAATCTATCTGTGTGACATAAAAAAATATCTCTAAAACTATTAGGACTGGAGGTATAAAATTTGCAAAAATATTTTTGTCGTGGTTTTACTACTATTATGAAATTTCACATTTTATGTACTTAATGTTTTATTTATTTAAAATTAACTGCGTTGGGGCGGTTGTTAAAATAGGACGTTGAGAACTAGAAATTAAAGGTAAAAAATTATATCGACTCCTGGCTTCTAAGTAAGTACTGAACGCAACCTGCATTTAACATGAGAATTTAAAAGATTAATAAAACGATAACTTAAAGTATGAAATAATGTTTATTTCAAGTTACGATCGAATTAAACGATACATCTTAACGTAAGGTAAAAATATAGTTTTCTTCAGGATAAAACTTGTAAGGGAATATGAAGTTATCTCACTAATGCGCCTTCCAGACACTATCGGTATAAGGAGTTAGAGAGTTGTTTTATCAGACATAACTAAGTTTTAACTTCCAGTTGTTATAATTGACTGCTTTCCATATCTACCTGTATATCTAATGATATTTTTTCCTTTGTTATAATCGTGAAGATGTATTTTATTCTACTCTTGTATTCAATCCACACTAAGTTGTCTGAAGATCGCTTTAGCGATAAACGCCTTTGTACACTATATATTTTAGTCTTAATTCATGTTTGTATTGTTACAATAAAGATTATCTATCTATCTAAGATTATTTTAACATCATGTTAACTAGATAAGAGTTTACCTTATGTATGATTAGTAAAAATTATTAACACAGTAGGTAATATTATTTATTAAGAATAATTATAATACCAGTCCTATTAACACAATGTAATGTTTTTAAAAGAAACATTTTAATAATTGAAGAAAATGATTACATTCACCTTTGTTACGTACATTATTTTATTTTCTCGTATTACGGTCTTCAAAACTGAACACATTCTGTTTAAATACATTATTCATATAATAAATTAAACTAAATTACAAATTAATTAATACGAGAATAAGTATGTAACACATCGTTGCCAGAGGGATCCGTTCCCAGAAAGAAGGTAATCCGCAACGCCACGCTGTATGGCAATGCTGATTCGTTGACCGAAATACGAACCAGCCTTCTGATCACGCGGGTGGTATCATAGAATTTCTAACAAATTTCTTTGAAGAAACCCTTTGCCAATGAACCTCATCACGGACCTAAAGTTTTAACTCCAAGCGCCACAAATATGTAATCCCTTCCTAGAGTTCCATATTTGCGCGGTTAGAGATCTTCAGAGGTTGAAGCAGTGTTGCCATATAATATTTTATAATATATAGAATGTGTTCTGTTATAAGTAGACGCAGCTTGTTTTGTTATGTACTAATGGCACTAAATTATAAAAACCAATATCAATGATGGTAAGTCGGCGCGAACGCCCACACCGATAAGCGCACGTCCGCACTCGGTACAAAATCTTATTATCTTACGAAAACTACGATACAACAAATTAAAATTATCAAAACAGTCAAAGTATTACTTATTTGTGGATAATCTAGCACCTTATTAATAAAAATTTCGTCGACGACAAGTTTTAAATTTTTCTTTTTAATCTTATTCTAAACATTCCTTTCTTTTTGTCATCTGTGGAGGCTTATCAATAGCTCACCCTTACCCATTTCTACACCTAAATTGCTAAGATTTCAGCCTAAATATTGTAAAATGAAATAATTTCAATTAAACATTCATTACAATCTTGTCTACTAACTAATAATAACTGCACCAAAATGAAATGTTATGTACTCTAAGAACTAGTTTAATATTAATGATGTAAATCTAAAAGCAATTAATGGGCCGCATCGTTCAGTTCACAGTGGGTTTGTTTCATTAATTTTCCGTTTCCTCTCAAACAAATCCATTCATCGCCTACGTAGTTGTAGAACAATCCGTTGACGTCATAAAATTTGGCCGAATTATAAGCTTAAGTCTGTTCTTTGATTGTGAAATGCAAGTTTTATTTTTGTAAGTACTAAGTATTACCATGGAAGAAGGTAGTATTCTTTTTCCTTGGTAATACTTAGTTCTTACTTACTTCCATATTTCTTTTTACACATGACTTTGTCCCCATTTAGCTATATATAGTATATATGAGTAGCTTTTTTGCATTCTAATTCCGTATGTCAGTATTTTGAAACAAAATTCAGGCTACAACTCTTTGGCGCCAACTACAAGATACTATAGAAGCTACATACGCCTAGTCATCGCAGCGGACAACAAGCTACTGACTAGAGCGGCGCGGGAGCGCACAAATTAATAGTTGCTCTATCTCGTTCGCACATCATCCGTCTCGCTCACGCACTGTGCTATTCATTGTACTAGCAGTAGGACTTGTTAATATTTGTAATTAAGGTTACCGTTTTCAAAATATTGTAGAAAGTTTTTAATTTTATTTTTTGCTTCTAAAGGGTGGTTAAATTGTAAGGGCCGATGTTGAATGTGAACCACACCTAAACGCCAAGTTTTTTTCCGAATTTTATTTGACATTTCTCTATTTTAGACTTACTCAATTTGAACCATGGAGAGATACACAATCCAACAACGTGTTAAAGTTATCCAGACTTATTATGAAAATGGGCGTTCAAATCAAAATGCATATCGTGCACTTCGTGATTTTTTTGGTCAATTTGATCGTCCAAATGTGCGTACAATCGCAAAAATCGTGGAAAAATTCGAGCAAACCGGGTCTGTAGAAGATGTGAGAACACCAGTGCATGCTCGTACAGCTCGTACTGCAGAAAATATTGCTGCTGTTCGCGATAGTGTGGCTGAAGAGCCGTCCACCTCAACTCGTCGTCGTGCCCAACAATTGCACCTCTCACGCTCGTCGTTGATGAACATTATGCATAAAGACTTGCATTTACACGCTTACAAGGTGCAATTGGCTCAAGAACTAAAGCCTCTTGACCATTCCAAACGTCGTGAATGGGCAGAATGGTGGCAAGAAATGGCAACAGTGGATGATCAATTTTCGAAGAAAATCATCTTCAGTGATGAGGCACATTTTCACCTCAGTGGATTCGTCAATAAACAGAATTGCCGCATTTGGGCGAATGAGAATCCAAGAGTGATTGTCGAAAAACCAATGCACCCACAAAGAGTGACTGTTTGGTGCGGTTTATGGGCTGGCGGCATCATCGGGCCGTATTTTTTCCAAACTGAGGCCGGTCAGGCAGTTACTGTGAATGGTGTTCGCTATCGTGAGATGATAACAAACTTTTTATGGCCCGAATTGGAAGATATGGATGTAAACGATATGTGGTTTCAGCAGGACGGTGCCACTTGCCACACAGCTAACGAAACAATGGCTCTTTTGCGCAACAAATTCAATGGCCGTGTTATCTCACGTAATGGCGATGTCAATTGGCCGCCAAGATCATGTGATTTGACACCGTTGGACTTTTTTCTTTGGGGTTATTTAAAAGAAAAGGTGTACGTCGATAAGCCAGCAACAATTCAAGAGCTAAAGGATGAGATAATTCGGCACATTAACGGCATAGAACCTCCATTATGCCTCAGGGTCATCGAAAATTTGGACCATCGGATGGAGGTGTGCCGCCGTGGTCGCGGCGCCCATTTGGCCGATATTTTATTCCATACATAATTGAGTAACACCAATATATCATAATAAAATAAAATTACAATAATTTCCTAAATAGTTTGTATTTTATTCAAAATCAACATCGGCCCTTGAAATTTAACCACCCGCTATGTAAAACAAAAAGATTACAATCTAAAATGTTCAAAATCAAACTAAATATTTTCTATATCTTGAAATCGGTGTCAAATTAAAAAATAATCAACAACAAAATATCAATAAGCATCGACTCCATGCTGTTGTACAAAATAGTTATGTTTTGCTTTTTAATTTCCAGCGTGTGTTAAAGGGTGTTAAGACGCGCCCGTTTACCGATACCCAACGTAGTGTAGTACTAAAATATTATTTTTCTTAAGAAATGCACGTTCGTATATAGTCGAATTATTACATTATCTTCCTAGCGCTAAATCCTGGTAGTTATTCTTTATTTCGATATTAATTACTTTCAATCATATTATTACTAATTAATTTTTCTTCTTCACTTTGCTCCGATCTTTGACATGTCTTATTATAAGACCACACATGCCATCCTTCACAACATTTTTTGGTACTCCTCCTACCAAGATCTGGTGAAGGTGGCAAAGCAACATCTTTCACCATAGTACTAGTCCGTTTCCGAGTAGATGAAAATGTATACATTTGTATGTTCATTATACGTATGTAATTAAAAAAAGAGATAATGCACTTCAACACGTCCTGGACATTAGCTAGTTTAACAATAAATAAGATGCAGAGTTATTTCAAATATAAAGAACGTCGTAAAAGAGATCCCAACACAATTTAAAAATAAATCATCGACGCGAGTCAAAGCTTTCAGGCTTGCAACGCAATATCCGTAAATAACTCAAAAAGGTTCACTTTACAAAGGAGCTTACGCTGTACATTTCGAGTTGTAGCACAACTTAGCGTTTCCGGGCTTCGTAAAAATAGTAGAACACGAATGGAGGTACTAAATTACATTATGATATGGATTTAACTTCAACACTATGACAGTAACATGAGTCTGCAACATTACTTAATGTAATTTTTGCTGCCGTAGCTCTTAGATTCATCTTATTTCTGTAAAGTGTAAATCATATCAATCTTATACTTCTTATACTAATACATAAAGCTGAATAGTTTGTTTGTTTATTTAAACGCGCTAATCTCAGGAACCGCTGGTACGATTTGAAAAATTCTTTCAGTGTTGGATAGTACATTTAATTTTGTTTATGGTTATTAATTACTCTATGGGAGCCTAATCTAATATACCACCGCTTCGCACGTGTTATGACTTGAAGAGAAGAAGCTGCGCAAGAAACTCTTGAGCAAACATGCCTAGCTCTAATAATATTATATAATATTAAAATGGGTGGAAGGAAAAAGAAAAGAATTTTTGAAGATTATTTTTTTAATAATTTGTTTTACTCAATTATTCTAGCTATCATTGAAAGCTGAGCTCTGGTCCATGGAGCCTCCTCCAATCTTCTCTATTTGCATCAGCTATTTCACTTCTTTGTACGATACGACACCCATTTAATCCATGTATAGTCGCCTTGACGATCCCTTCCCTCTCCATGCTTTCACTCATCATAAGAGATAGCCAAACATCCTTCCCTTGTTTTCATAACACTTTCTTTTATCAAAAACTAAATTATTATAAACTAGTTTAAAAAAAATTAAAATTGTATTAAATATCGTTAACAAATACTTGTATAATGTAACAAAAAGTCAAGAAGCGAGAGAATACTAACCTAGTCAAAGTTCCTAAATGCGATGCGATTATGCGATTTAGAATCTATAATTCTATATACAAAGTTTTTTCGGTCTTATTTTAAGTTACAGAGGCTAAAACTTATTGTTACGAGTTGCGGGACTCGAAATAAAATACCGTTGGAATTACTATACAGTTTATTAGAACTATACAAACACGTATAACACAGGTGTAAATATAACCGAACACAACAAATCCAAACGTATTGCAGAAGGTCATAATTCAATAAAACGCGCAAAGTCCATTACTTATTAAATTCCCGATTGTAGTACACATGTCTCCCTTCGATCGTGGTTCTCGCTTGACTGCTCCCTCCTCAATCGGGCCATTGTTTCATACTGCACAAATGCAATCCTAGAATCAGCTTGTACTTTAAAATCCAGTTAATTATTATAGCCGCAGGTATGTTAATATATAAACAAAAGAAGACGATCACAAAATAATTATAATAGTTTCAATGTTATTAGTTCAAATGCGGTCGGCAACAAATGTGCTTTGTTTCAAATATGCAGGTGTTTTTGCGGGACCTGAGTTGTAACAATATTATGGACGCAAGTCTAGTTTAAATCAATTACTTTTAATACCAACTTTAACTTCAGCAATTAATAATAGAATATCAATTTGTAAGTGAAGGCATTGTCGCATAATACCTTTAGAATAACTATCTACAAGACGTTCGTGGTGTGTATAAAATTAATGAAACCAAAAAAACGTTATTCCGTTTAACTACGATGGAAAAGTACAACAAGAGCTGTATTTACCTGGCCCAAAGTGTTTGGAACATACATGACTTTTAAAGGTTGTTAAGGACCCGTAATCTTACTAAATAATATAATAGAACACCATTATGTTGATGTGCCGTGTACGGACATATTGTTCCTTCTTGTATTTAATTCAACAATACACTTACAATAAAATGTTTATTTAAAGGTTTCGGTGGTTAGACATATACTGTCGTACAATATATTGTAAAAGAGGATCTCTTTGTTTTTCGGGTCATTCCGACGACTTTCTGTCTGTTTTTCACAGTGATCACCAACGTACTTTCTATAGCTATAATGATTTCTTGAGATATATATATGATTTATATAATTGACGTGTAACAATGTTTCCAATATATGCTTATGATTCATTTCATCATTTATTAAACATCTAAACCTAAACGTAAATGATACACTTTCATATCGCATAAGAGTAAAAAAAAAATAACACAAAGAGTATATGCAAAAGAGCCTTTACACATTACATTCTAGTTAGGAACTTGGACCAAATAGATTAATCTGTCGACAAGGCGTTAGATAAAAATTGGAAAAATCGTCTTAAACGAAGCGGGTAAATCCGACAATGACTGATGACTGATATGCTCTGCGATACTCTTCTAAAAGTGTGGTGAGGATGTTGGAATACACCTTAAATGTCGTTTGGTCAACTATCAGATGCATTTTCCAGTGATCAAAATTCTCAATATATAAATATTAGGTATAAAAAAATATTTTAAAGAAGGTTTACAATTAAAGCTACCTAACAAATATGAATATAAACTAAATAATTAAATCGAAAGTAGAGTTACGCAGAACTCGAATTAAAATGCCTTTGGAATTACTATAGAATTTATTAGAATTATACAAACACGTATAACATAAGTACTAATACTAGACACTACTAGTACAAACTACACGATTCAATAACACGCGCAAAGTCCGTCACTATATCGCTCATCGAATGTACGTCTTGCTCGTATCATAATCCTCGCTTGACTGCCCCACCCCTCCGTTCGGACATTGTTTTATACATACTACCTATACAATACAAAAATCGCCTTCGTGGACTGGGGTTTCTGAGAAACCGTAATCTGCACACTTGGTTAATTATTCCTGCGAACGGCCCACAAAGTCGAAAACAATAATAATAGACTAAAGTCCAATTGTAAATTTTAAACACGAAGTAAACAAAAGAACTCCGAAAGCGGGCACGGTAATAAACCAGGTGCGCATTTCTTTGTCGGTATGTAACAGTAGTATTATGTAGCAGATCACTGCCAACGGGGAGCGTGTCCACAAAGCTGGCTGGCTGCATTGCCACGCTTTATGGCACTGCTTATTTGTTGGGTGAAATACGAGCCAGCCTTCTAACCACGGGTAGCATTCTAAAATAGTCATTATAAGGCATAAAAATTAGTGACCCAAAATACCTATAGTTTATTCTATCCTCTTTCTCTTCAACTTGCAAATAAATTTGGATAAAATTTAGTGACGTCAAGTAAACTTTCAACAAAATTTCGTTAAAGATTATATCCCTATAAACTGAGTTATTACTCGAAATAACCTGGACAACACTTTTAACCAAATTGTACAAAGTTGATCGGCATAAAGTTGTCATCTTCCTTGATAAGTCGCTGCCGGCGAATCGTTTGTTATCACTTCATCAGCCAAACAATTTAAGTTGTGGACTTTTGGCTCTATGATAAATTTGTGATTATATACATAGGATCAATAATACTTCTTATTATTTTAACTACTATTTTATTCTTTATATAGCCTTGTTAAAATGTGACCAGCATCCGATGAAACGACGGATTTTTTGTGTTAAACTGGTACCTTTTTAAACGTGCAATACCATGATGAACACACAAATAAATATCTAAACAAACTATCTTTTACACTTACAGTCGTGGTATGAAAATCCGTTCCGCGAGTTCAGCGAGCACATGTTACTTAGTTACGCGCTAGTTTTTTGATGGTCTCGTCGCGTTGGCAAAAATAGCAGAATGGATCACGCAATAAATATAAGTAACCCTCTATTGACAGAGGACAGGATACCAGAGAGGACTCACCGATTATTTTACTTAATGACGATGCCGGAAGCCAGAAGACACAGCACTTTAGATTTTATAGTTTATTAATTATTTGCACAGCAGTTATTTTGTAAGGGTAGCAATAGGGTGGCGCACGCGCACGGTAGTTCCGCCGTAACGATCGATGACGACTGGGCCGTCCGCTAGGTGGCGCGGCATTTCTAATCGGCGAATTATGGGATAAGGAAAGGGTTATTAGGCGCTGTAAAGGTGTGAAGGAAAGGCACATAGAAGGCACTAATATCATTACGCGATCCAATTCTTTAATATGGCCAATACATATTCCCCCCAGCTTGACAGGACCCAGTCCTTCAAAACAAAAGCTAATTTCAAAGCAGATCATATAAAGGACAAATGAACCCCAAAATTATCCCTATTTGCGCAACCCAACTTATTAGTCATTAAATTTAACTAATTTAGTAATGCGATTACTTACGCATATAAAGGTAGTAAAAGATAAGTAAATTGAGATTACATGGCAAGGTTTATCCGTTATATTATTTGTAAATTATGAATATTTGATTTTTTGATTATTTAATAGATTTATATATATTATTTGTATTTACGTTAATATTTACATCTTTGAATAAATGGACTGTAATTATTGTGTAGGCAAGGGGTAAATTTTAACCACTGGCCTACGATAAACACCAGTTTTAGTTCGGTTCACTCTATATGAGGGCAAATCAGCCATCAACGGAAATTCATTTTTTGGAGAGCTTCTAAAACAAGTGTTGCAGCGCTGAATACGTTGCCGTACAATATTACGAGCAGACAGTATCCAGTATTTTTGTCGTAACAAAGACAATGACAATTGGGGGCCAGTATGCAGGTATTTTCGGTGGTAGTACTCGATAATAAGATCGACAATATAGTCGCGTTTGGGAAGTAAAATCGGATGCCGGCTACCGAATTTTAGGCCTGCATTCGACAAACGCCCACCAACGCGAAAAACACCTTCATGTATAAATGCGTTAAGTTTTTGGAAGGCAGGAAATAATTTTTTACCAGCCTTCAAATTCTTAAATTCGTCAGCAAAACAAAGAGACTGCAAGGCTTTAATAATAGCTAATTCCGCAATGTCTAAATGACGAATCTTAAACTTACTTGTTATGATTTTAACGAAACGCAAAACATACATGAAAATTTTTGTTAGTTTTGGCCATAAAGAGACTCGCTGTGCAAGAGCGTACAACGGCGAAGGCTCTTCAGAGGTCGTCGTAACCATAACCTGCGCTCGCATCTCAGGTGGATCTATAACCACGCTAGAGTCAAACTGGCTCGTGGGCCACACATGAATTGGCATATGCGCAAAAGTAGGTCCGCGAAACCATAAAGGGTGGTTTATTAATTCCCCTGGTGTAAGGCCACGAGATAGACAGTTTGCGGGATTCTCCCTGCCTGGTATATGGTAGAAGTTACGTGAGTAAATCAAGTCCTGTATTTTTGTAACTCGATTGGCCAGGAATGTTTGCCAGCGAGATGGAGGCGAATCGATCCACGCTAACGCTACCGTGCTGTCCGTAAATGCATATATGTCATTAATTTCATATCTTTCAGAATATGTATCAATAACAATGCGCATTATTTTAGCTAATATTAAATTAGCACACAGCTCAAGACGCGGTAAAGACACACTTCGAATGGGAGCTACTCGCGATTTAGAGTATACCAAATTTATGCAATAACTATTGTCGGGTAATAGAACATGGATGTATACTACGCCTCCATACGCTCGCTCAGATGCGTTTGCGAATCCCAAAATAGTGATTTTTGAATTGGCAATTACACCCAAGTGACGTGGTAACTTAATATTTTCTAATAAATTTAACTCTGATTCAAACTGCTTCCAGAGAACAACTATATGTTGGGGTGGTGTTTCGCCCCAATCAATATTTATTTGCCACAATGTTTTTACAAATAATTTAGCATATAGAGTGACAGGGCCAACAAAACCCATTAGGTCCCAAAGACGGGCAATGGTCGACGAAATATTTCGTTTTGTGCATTGACGCACTCGCTGATTTATTGAAAACGTAAAGAAATCATCAGCTGGCTGCCAATTTAACCCCAATATATTTAAATGGCAATCGGGGTTAAAATCCACAACGTCGGTAATTCGATGTGAGGTTGGGATGGCATTCATAATTTCTGGAGAATTGCTAGAAAACTTCACTAATTCGAAGCCTCCAGCACGGAATAGGGCAACTGCCTCTTTGGCTAATTTAATGCCTTCCGAAACAACGGAACAAGATGTAACCAGGTCGTCCATATAAATATCCCTATTTGCTACAGTGGCAGCTATCGGATAGCGAGCACCTTCGTCCTTCACTAGCTGACGTACTGTCCGAATAGCAAGATAAGGGCTGCAACACAGGCCAAATGGAACTCTTGTTAATTGATAAAGTTGTATTTTATCATTAGGGTCGAATCGGTACAAAACTCTTTGAAACCGACGATATTTTTCATCAACAATTATTTGCAGATACATTTGAGAAATATCTGCATTTATCGCAATGGCGAAAAGACGAAAATTCAAAATTATTTGAAATAAATCATTTTGCAAGTTCGGCCCTGTATGTAAAATATCATTAAGCGAATAACCAGAAGAAGACTTCATACTGGCATCCATCACGACGCGGACCTTGGTTGTCGTCTTATCTTGACGCACTACGGCGTGATGCGGTATGACGTAATGAGGTTCTGAGCCAATATTATCAGTGATTGGTTCTAGAAATCCTTGTTCTAAATAATCCTTAAATACGCTGTCGTACTCCTGCTTTAATGAGGCACTCGACAATAACTTACGCTCTAAGGATAAATATCTACGCAGTGATAACTGCATTGAATCCCCTAATGAGCATTCATCACCCTGAAATGGCAGGCTGACGGTATACCGACCGCTCAAGTCGCGAGAGACAGTATTACTATAAATGTCTTCGCATTGTTGATCATTAGGATCAAGTGGTATACAAATATTCGGGATATCTTCAATCTCGAAGAACTTATTCAAAGAACTTTCGATTTCATATGTATGAAACATATGTACAACATTTGACGTTGCATTATTTAATGCGGGAGCTTGGCCTATAATTAGATAACCTAATGAGGTCTCAATAGCCACAGGCTCATTGTCCAAACGCGAGATTTTATTAAGCCCTATAATACGGGCAAAAATATTTGACGACACAATAAGGTCGATTTTTGACGGCTTGTAATAATAACAATCTGCCAAAATAATATTTTTATTACGTAAATAATCCAACTTCTGAACGTCAATCGTTGAAGTCGGTAATTCAGTCGTAATATTATTAACTACATACGGTTGTAACGTAAATTGAACGTTCTCATTTATTCGAGAGCGAATCGTAAGGCGAGTAACACCTTCGATCGCATTTGTGACGTCACCAACCCCAGAAATGTATTTTGTCTGTGATGTATATAAAGGTAAATTCAATGATTTGCAACATTCCATAGTAATTAAGTCCTTTTGTGCCCCGCTGTCTACTAAAACACGCACAGTGTTCGTAACATTTCCGTAATCGTCGATAACGTAGCACAAAGCCGTGCCGAGTAGCACAGATGAATATACCGCGAGCGCCTGAGTATCGACACTCATTACATTGTCGTCAAGTGCGCATAATGATACAGTGGCGGGCGCCGACGTACACGGGGCGGCCTGAGTCGATGCGACGTTGCCGTTGCTCATAGCGCGAGCGCCGTCAACTGCCGGCGGCGCACGCACATGAGAAGCAACACTATCGGAATCGGAAGGGAAATGCAAAAGAGCGTGATGACTACGCGAGCACGTCGTGCATCTTATTTTCGAGTTGCAATTTTTAATAGAATGATCATTACTAAGACAATTAACACATAATTTATTACGTTTAATTAAAGTAAAACGTTTATGAGGAGATATTGACAGGAATGTGGGACACTCGACCAATTTAGTGTGGTCAGTTTTCCCACAAGAAAGACATTTCACGTCCTCCTGTATGGTCATAAATGTTTTAACGTTATTATTTGAGCGCGATCTTACAGATTTAACTGACAATTGATTAGTATTAGAACTAATATTTTTACGAGACTGAGAAGGTAGTTTTACGTTTGTTACATTGTGTGCGCGTTGTAAAATATGTGAATGATTACGGACAAAATCGATAAATTCAGAACAAGTAGGCATACGAGATTTATTATCATTTAATGACATTTCAAATTCTTTAACTATTTCTAAATTAACTTTCTTACAGCCCAGATAAATAAATAATAAATCTTCTAAATTGTCAATTTTTTATTGTTTTAATGCCGAAATAATCGAAGAAAATTTATCGATAAATTGTTCCAAACTAGCGGGTGAATTCGACTCAACCGCCGGTAAATTCATTAATTTATCTAAATACGACGCGGCTAACAAACGAGTATCATTGTATTTATTTAACAACGCATTCCAAATAACAATATAATTATCAGCCGATGGTAATATACCGTGGCACACAGCAAGCGCCTTACCGTTCAACCTACCTACTAAATATTGTATTTTCTCGTTATCAGTTAAATCGGGATTCTCGTGAATCACCGTACGGAACGTTTCGTAAAAAATTGGCCAATTCTCATATTCCCCGTCAAAAGAACACATCTCTAATCTAGGCAATTTAATATTCCTAAGATGGCCCTTATTATCTGACGAATTGCTACCATTTTTGTTTTCAGTTAATGATTTTACCTTATATTTAATTTGTGCATAAAGTTGTTCGAAAGCAATTAACGATTTATATGACGGTAAGCCCGCTTCACTTATTGATGATTCGTAACAACATCTTTCTTCAAGAATTGATATATATTGCTCCCGTATTGAGTCGATTGTACAACTCCGCCATATTTTTAAAATCTAATGTATTCATAGAATCATAAATCGATTGAATGTGTTCAAAATATACGGATAATTTGCCTTGTAATCTCATCAGTTCCCTCTCAGGGTTCCTATTCGATTTAGCCATTGTAAATGCTAATTAACGCGATTTAAACCATCCGGCTCGAAGGACCAATAAATGTATAGTTACGCGCTGGTTTTTTGATGGTCTCGTCGCGTTGGCAAAAATAGCAGAATGGATCACGCAATAAATATAAGTAACCCTCTATTGACAGAGGACAGGATACCAGAGAGGACTCACCGATTATTTTACTTAATGACGATGCCGGAAGCCAGAAGACACAGCACTTTAGATTTTATAGTTTATTAATTATTTGCACAGCAGTTATTTTGTAAGGGTAGCAATAGGGTGGCGCACGCGCACGGTAGTTCCGCCGTAACGATCGATGACGACTGGGCCGTCCGCTAGGTGGCGCGGCATTTCTAATCGGCGAATTATGGGATAAGGAAAGGGTTATTAGGCGCTGTAAAGGTGTGAAGGAAAGGCACATAGAAGGCACTAATATCATTACGCGATCCAATTCTTTAATATGGCCAATACATTACTTTTTCATTTAAAGTCACAATACAGACTATTCCACAAAAAAGTATGTTCAACTATTTGACAATAAAGTTTAAAATTACTAAGATCAAGGTTATTTAATTTTCTATCTTGTCTATGAAGTTTGTATAGACATGTAAAACCTTTTTATTGGTTTTAATATTTATATTGAGTGTAGTGATTACATCCTTTTTGTTTCTTATTTTTAACCGCAGCGTCTGTCATTGTCAACATTGCAATTTTCTTTTTTCACGTTCCTATATTTTATAAACGTAACATTTATCAAAATGTTGGCAGTATTGTTTCTTGTAGGTACTCCTGCTAGCAAAAGTCGACTGTAGGATGACGAACATTTTCATTCCGCGACTGTACTAGCATGTATAGTCCTACCTGAGCTTACTGTTAGTGGCGAAAGAAAGAAAGAAAGAAAGAAAACAGGTTTATTTTTAGGACATATACAAGTAAACTAAGCACATCAAAAGTAATAAACAAATCATAATAAAAACAAAAAAACAGAAAACAACCACAAGTATCAGGAGATATACATAAGTCCTAAAAATTGGATCAAGCTCAGCAATAATGTCGATCTATTAGATCAACGCTGATCTTCCGCTTGAACCGAGAGCGACGTCATGGCAAACTATACATTATATTAAAATAGATAAATAATTACTAATAAATAATTATATTATTCTGGTAATAAAAACAAATAGTTCAATATATGCCAGATATTTATAACATAAAATTATTTGATAATCAAGGCAAGGAAATTATAAGGAAAGAAGACTGAAACCTGAAAATCGATATAATCATAAAACAAAACTAGTTTAAATTGTATAAGGCTGAAATTTGGAATATCCTTCTTTTTAGGTACACTTGTAAGACTTTTTAATGTAACATGCATAGTTTTTAGTAAAAAACAAAAAAGTGTCATTTTTGGTATATGCCTATATGTTATGAAGCCCTCCATATACATATATGTATGGTATTGCACATAAGAAAAGCTCTTTTCAAAATTATTCTGTCTTTTTACTACCATAGGTTTTAAAAGAACCCTTAATGTCCAAAAATTACTCAAATAAATAAAGCAACTACTTTAAAACTATTGAAACCGCGGGGAGCAACTAATATTGCGTAAATACAGTAACTAAAATGGCCTGTATACATAATGTTGATAATTTTGCATTAGTTAAAACTTTCATTTGCTAATTATCCAAAGTTACTTTCTGCGTAATTCAAGTGAATGTAAACAAAATTAAGTAAAATTCGTGACCTCATATAAATTCGTTTGCATAAAGTGGAGCGTGGGATATTTCAACAATGTATATACTTATTTATGCAATGAGATGTCATCAGCGCAATTTAGTAAAAAACCCAAAGCCATAGGATATTTTAAGTTATGTACAAAGTCTGCCGCTCCTTCCAAGAGATCGTTTCACAACGATTTGAATGCAAATTGCTTAGGAAAAGTGGTGCATGGAAAAATAACATTTCTTTTTGGTTAACGAGTGGTTGACCGTCGTTTTCTGGTCTATCTTGTTTCGCACGTAATTTTCATGTCACATTTTATTTGACGACATTGGAAATGATTTTTGTTTATATTTCTACAAACGCTTTGCACTATACAATGCTAAATGTTGTTAGTATATGCAATGTATGTAATACATTCCTACATATAATAACCCCAAATATAAAAAATTTCTTTACTTAATTCCTTACCGTAAGAAATATATGTGAAAACCTTTATCCAAAATTACAAGATATTGTTACAACCTCAACGCCGAAAAAGACAAATTCCACGTACAGATTTGTAGGAGCACATTTATTACCCGTAGGCATTTGAACTTGTAATCCCTCTGAGATCGTCTTCTTTTGTTCACTTATTTATTGGCATACGTTTCTAGAGACTATTTTCGTATTGTTCTCGCTCATTAGCATCATCAGCCAGGTGTGAAGCCGATTCTAGGAAATTCGACCAAGTTGCGGCGGGCTCATTAGTTTAAAAACTATTTTTCTTATAGAATAGTATCTTAAATGTGATTTTTATTTTTTATGTCGAACTGTTTTTATCGAGTGAAAATTATTGAAAGGAATACACGTATAAATATCCATTGTTGTGTTTATTGAGTTTACATTTTGAAATAATACAAAAAGCAGGAGATTTCTATTAAAATACGATACCTCTCTTCAACTACCATAACAGAGCTTATGTCAAGTTTTAACCGATAGTAAGGAAAATGAACGGTTTGTTAGATCTAGGAACGGGCCACGAATTGACTGACATCTATCCTATGTCGAGTTGCGGATAACGTCACGTGAATGTTAATTTGACAAGGTTCCAGCGCATTACCAATTTGCAGGGGTCATTTTTCAGTACCTATAGTATATCGTCCTATTTGATTCAAAGTGAATACAGAAAGTCCTTTATGATTTTGTAGACGGAGATTATCCCTAAAATCATAAGATTAGTCGTCAGAGTTTTAATCACACCTAATTTTCTTGTAACACCTGTTGGAAACGACGCGGTTACCTTTAGACTAATTCGCCGAAATGTTTATTCATAAATTTGATGTCTCGAACAGTTGTTTTTGTAAGAGCGATGTGATATCGAGATAAGGTTGGCCTGAAAGACGAAATCATTTTATCTAGTTTCTTTGCATTTAATTTATTTTACAGTATACTTTTTGAAGCGTGTACGTATAATTTGGTAAAAAGAATACTCTAATAAACCAGTTAACATATAAAATACTGGCAGGCCAGACTTCGCACGGGGTTTAAGCACTGATGTAACAATACTTCTTTTATTGATACATCAATGAGTTTAAGGCAATTTTTTTCACATCTTGGGTTAATATATGTAATGTTTCTGTAAAATCATAGTAACAAATCGGCACGTCAGTTACGTCAGTAGCAGTGTCATAACAGTCAGTACAATAATTTTTTCTTAGAGATTTTTGCGTTCTATTAGTAGTACGTATTGCAGTAGATGTCACTGTTCTCAAATTGAACACAATGAAAGAAAATAATATGTTTCGTTATACGCAGTTGTTTTAATACTTGTTTAAAATATTTGATATGTTTTAGTTTTTGCAAGCCATGTCAGCTAATAAATATTTAAAGTGTGTAAATTCTATTCCTCACTTTTCAAATTATAAAGCTCTTTTAACTTTAATTACTGGATTTTGATGAATTGTCGATTTACCAAAAACTTATTTCAAAGATGTCAATTATGTCAAAACCAAAAAGACATTCCGATCGATACGAGTTACACTGGTGAATGTATGTAGCTTTGTTTGTGTTTTGATTATTTTTCGATTCCTGGACTCCGAAGACTTCGCTTATCACGTTTACTAGTGTTCTGTGATCACGTTGGACTTACGGATGTACCCTGAACACCGATTTGCCTAACGATTTGTTCTCTGATGACTTGGAATATGGCTTCTTTTGAAAGAGGTTGTTATGTGCCCAGATGTGGTAAAACTTGTAAGTAAATCATCGTAACGGCACCAGATTACATGTGGATACAAATGATGTTATGAAAATGTATGCGTTTGAATATTTTAATAAAAGGAAACATAATAAATCACGCTACCGCTAATTTGTTGTTTTATTTACTAACAAATAAGCATTTTTTGGAAAGGCTTTTGGGAATTGCAGGAGTTAAATTATTAACCCCCGCAATTTCCAAAAGTCTAACATAAAATCAAAATAATACTAGACCCTGGACGGTTTTTGCCGTTGAATAGTGTCGTATACCGATAGAGTGCGTTAGTATATACATTGTGACTGTTGACTCTATACCAGTATATATAAAGTACTCTGTGGTCAGTAGATACGTTAAGTCATGAGAAACATGACATCTTAAAGATGCTAATAATATTATTTACAGTAAATAGTTATTTTATTATTTTTCACTAATAAAATAAAATAGAGAGTGAGATATTCATTAATAACATGTTTAGTTTGCACTTCAGTTTATTTATTAGAGAGAGATAACACTTTGTTTTACACATTTATTTTTAGAAAAATCTTATAGTCTATAATAAATGTGCACAATGGGCGGTCTTATCGCTAAGAAGCGGTCTCCTCCAGACAGCCCGTGGCAGGAATAAAACAGATCATATTGGTCAAAGGTGGTATACATAAATATTAGAGGATATGGAGCTACTTATTTTATTTTGTTCATTTATAAACATATAAGTATGTAAAATACTATATAAGTAATAATTATACTTAATTATTTTATTATTGTTACGATCCTTGTTATTTCTTTTCGAAACACTAAATAGTAATGATACTTGCAGACCACTCAAGTTTAAGACAAATTCTTGGGTTTATTAAGAATCGGCAAGATTCTTCGTTCTAATTAAGTTACCCGCAACATAAACGTAACTTACATGGGAATACACGATTTTATCTGACGATTGAAAAGAACGTGATAATTCCGCTCTCGGTAAATAATTAAACGTCTAGTGGGCGCCAATGCAATCTAATTAGCCCCATATTAATGTGTTAAAGCATTACGATCACTGCACGTCGTATTTACAACTGATGTGAAATGATATGGTAAATGCATGAGTGTCTGGACTACTTCGAAGGACTTTATACAACTCGATTCCGCATAGCCTATTTAAGAAACTAGTGACTAACGACCAAAAGGTCGAAAGCGCCCTGAATTTATTCCCGCTTTTGATTTTTGTTCATGCATGCATGTATTATTACTTTAATACTATCTCTTACGTTTGGCGACTTTCCACACGTATTGGATGTAATGAGAACTCATAACCCGATCGGGCACCGGGTTTTGTTTCAAATATATTAAATACATCGCGAGTATGACGTTGTTTTCAAAAGCAGTGTAGGCAGCGCTTGCATCATACGATCTGTTTCAACCGGCTTACCATAGCCGAACTTCCACCCCGCGCCACTACTATCTATGATACATTATGTTAACATATGTGTGATGTTATGATACATATGTGGAGAAGAAAAATACGAAAGTAGACCTCAGACTTCGAAGCGAACACTAAACGCAATTACAAATTGACGTTCGGATCATAATAGTGTAAAACGTCCAAATGGTGAGATATCAAACAAGAAGAACCAAAGAGCTTATAGAATGGGGGGATGGAATAGGTTCGGAGGAAGTGGGGTATCGGAATTTGAGATTATTTTAATAAAACGCGCATTTATTAGTTGGTTAAAACAGTACGAGCGATCAGGCATTTCACTCACTTTCAATGAATGTGAGCTTTTATATTGATAGTTAATTATGAAAAATAATTGAATGAATGTTAATATTTTCGGAGTTATTTTAGTGATTTAACTGCATCTATTGTATGTTTAATGATGAAAACGATGTAACTCCAGTAAAACGCATTTTTTTACATAAACATATTCTAAAATTCGTCAGCAGTATGTAGGTATGTAAACTGTACATAATGTTGATTGCCGAATTTAAAAGATGTACTCATAATCCAAGCACATGTCTTTCATAATTAAACATACAATATATGCAGTTTAAAAGCGATAAAAACTCTATAAAAACTTTTCTTAATTAAACATCAATAAAATGCAAACTACCAAAAACATCGGTATAGTGTGTGGTGCGGTGGTGTTAATAAAGATTTCAAATACAAATACTTGACCCATATTAGAATTATATACGTATTGCTTATTATCTTCAATTTGACTCGAATATACTCGTATTATTTCGAACATAGTCGTAATCTCAACAAGCTGAATGACACGCTCGCGATGTATTAAAAAGTGATAAAACTTTACGACGTACAAAATAGAAATATAAATGCTTTTATGACTTTTTATTGCTTTTGTGACTGCGTTGACATACACCATGTTTTGATTTTAACCGGCGGTGCCTTCCACATATAATGGCATCTGAAAAAAAAGGAGAAAAGAAAGAAGAATATTTTTGTTGCAAAATAGTACACAAAAAACAGTAAATACACTTATTTGTTACATATAAACAAGATGACAATAAGACGTAAGAAAAAAATATAAATATTAGAAAAATGTACATACCCAGCTTTATGCTGTGGCAGAAGCTGCGCAGCGCTGATTTCCAGTACCAGCCTTGCATCCGTTCAATAAAATTCGACCCAAACAATAAATTACTGATTACCATTATCAAATTTATTTTAAATACAATGCTAAATACTAATAACAAAGACTTAAATTATACTAATCTACTCTGTGCATATAATCGTAAGTTATAAAGTTATTATATTAATATAATATTTGTGGGTAGGTTGAATTTCTCTTACCTTACCATTTTTATGCCGCGAGGTACTGGCAAAATCAGTGTCGGTCATTACAACAGATCTTTGAATCCAATAATAGACATTCGGTGTCTGGGATTAGCTCCAGAGTAGTCCGTTGGATATTATCCGTAACACAAGCGTAACTTGTTTATTTCGGGGATATACAATATTGTCTGCCGATTATCATTATTACACATGTATGTCTCTGTAGACCACGGGCTATAAAAATGGCCCGGAATTTTGGGGGGCTTGCCATGTTGAGGCCAACACGTAGAGGCCTCTTGACAAAAATCTAAATGTGGCGTGACACTAACCGGCGAAAGCACAAGCACCGGTAAGGACTATTGTAGCGAATGAGAACAAAGGGTACTGGGCTATTGGGATGAACTTCTAATGAAACTACAGATTGGGAACTATGGGGACTAAAGCGTCATAGAAAAAATGGGCAGACAGTGACTCGCCACTCAGTGCATAGGTCCTAAAATGCCTTATAAGATTGGCGAGAGGCAACATGAGTGTGAATGGCTGAAGGGTATCGAGAGGTGAGCTACAGGTTACCGAAGCTACTTCTGACGTTATGCCATTTATCACTTCCACCCCTGGAGTTTGAGTCTTAGCTCTAGCGATCTCCTGTCCATGCCGGCTTCCTAAGGCAAGATCGGAGGCCCTACCTTGGTCCCACCGGAGTCGGATGCGAGGTGTCGCTACTCACCCAAGGCTTCCCCACAAAGCCTACTGCAGGTATATTATTTATTGTTATTATTATTGTTAAATATCTATCTATCTTATTTTATCAAACATGCAGCTTATTCAGTCTACGGGCAGATAAAGGATAGAAATAGCCAATTCCTTTTTTTTAATTCATTATTCACCTTTCCTGTTTACTTTACGACCTGAAAAAGAATTTTTACTTTTATAAAGGTAATTTAAATTGTCGGTAGCATTTAATTTCTTCCACCTTTTTATAAAACTAAACTTGTCTTTTTTTAAAGAAGAAATTTTAATTTGAGATTGAGTACTCGTATATGTATAGACTTAGAGGATTCTTATAATTCTATGGCTTTAAACATTTTTGTAAACTTAGTAAACATTTAAAATTTGAAAATCATCTAAAATGGTAGCCGTGATCTATTCGTCTATTGCTGATAAGCAACATTACATACACTAATAATCATCAACAAATTCATGAAATTGTTTGTCGAACTATTTCATGAATTTGTTCATTATTATTAGTGTATGTAATGTTCCATTATGGCTCTATTAAGACGGCGTTCAATTACACAAGGTTCAATTGTTGAGAATTATTTCCATACATTAAATATGCTCTATTAAACTAACAACAACTATTGTAAAGATATATTAGCTTTAAGACGATTTTGCGTTTGTGAGTATCATATTTATTATATTATATATATTTATGTGTACTGTCAGCACATAAATAAATAAACTAATTTTTTTAGGCAGATACTAATTTGATACTAATAATATTAAACGATATTAAAATAATAAATATTAATATCAAATACAATTTTTAATACTAAATTTCAATAAAATTTAAATTTCAACATCACATCACATGATAAGTAAATATTTATGAATATAAGGACAATATCTGGTATAAAGTTCGAAGTATAAACTTTTATTTAATGTATTATAATAAACTAAATCAAACCACTATTATAGTAAAGTTGTTGTAATTGTGCATTTATTTTTAGAAAAAGATTTTCTAATAATCTAAAGAGAGAATTTTGCAATATTACACATTAGTAATTAATAGTCGTTGTGGTGGGGTATTATAAAATCTTATTGTCTTTAAACAAGAATGTGTCTGTATGAAATCGTACAACTCTCTATCTCTTTAGCCTTACCTTTTAAAATAAGTATAAAACTCTATGTAGCATTATTCGTATATTATTTAAAGATTAAAATAAATACTGACTGATATTAAGAATTAAATTAAAAACTTTAGAATAACTTAATTTTATAACAACAAATTTTCAGATCACACTGTGAAAAGTCACGGAAACAGTTTTAAATAAATTAAAATGAACGCCCACCTCACCGGCGCTTTTTAATAAAAATCGCTCAATTCTTTTGTCATGTTAAACCAGAAAATTTAAATTACGCTTCGCGTTTTATCAAGTCCAATCCATATGTAAACATAAATAAATTATCAACAGGTTTTTGTGTGAACGTAATTGTGTAATATAAGTTATATCTATGCTAAATGGATATTGTTTAATTAAATCGGTTGGCAAGTAATATGTGTAAATAGTTGTATACATACTTATTACGTATTATTCTTTAAATTAGGTTATCTGGGCAAGATCGCCTATTCAGTTTGGTCTAAGAGCCCGTGAAAGGCACCTGTGTGTATTTGACCAGACCTGAGTTTTTGTACATTGAGGCCCCTATACCTACCATTTATGAGGTGGGGACACGCTAAACTCAAAGTGGTGGAGGTGACGAGCGCTCAAACAAGACAGGTATCGATTTTTGACGAATCTTAAATCCATTTGACCACGTCTGCCCTTTTGAAATTTGAAAATATGTGATAAGTATTATCGGAAAATAAGAATGGTAGTCCATTATCGCGCGTTTTACTTTGTAACAATTTTGAAAATGATGCTAAATGCATCGCCTAAGCGATGACTTCTTACTATTAATATATATACTTATGTAAAGTATATACAATAATACATTTATTGCAACAACTATTTATGTAACCCTTTTTTGTCAACCCTACTGACCGACGCATGACATCATGAGGCTATCGGCAAACCTGTGCATGGGTAGTAGAATTATATTTTAGGTAATTTTGCACAGTTTACAGAACGACTATTTTTTCGTAGTTCCACACTGTTAATTCCGCCAAATTTAAATTTGTTTTATTGTTTTTTTATGTCACCAGTAACGGCGATGTAAAGGTTGATACGAATTTTACAATAGGTGCCGAAACACTAAGTAAGTATTTCACAATTAACCTATGGTTAACTATGCTGCCCAAAGCAATTGCTAGCCTTTCGGTCTCCATCTATTAAGATTAGTCTCGAATATCCCATAGCTGGTTTCGAATTTCTCCATTTCAGCAGATTGTGTTGACATATGCCACGATTATTCAAAGTGGATTACAAGGTCTCGTACAACTGAAATTTGGATCGGCAGATATTTTGACTGCATTAATTTATAGTGGCACATACTGTCCTGGCTGTTTTCGTATGTACATATGTCAACTACAATTCAATTCTACATCAATAGACTAGGATGTATCCACTGAGCCACCATAACTCATGATATTAATGTATAACACAGTAGTTAATACAAAATTTTCAAGCAATATCGTATTAACATTCAGTTACGATTGTTTCATAAACAGATGTGCATATAAGACTCAAAAGAAATATATCTTTCTGTCATTAAACTAGCGACAGCGTTATCTGTAAAGTGGAAAATATTCATATTCTTATCAAAGATTAAATAAAAAAATGGTATGTATAAAGATACGGTTTGATGGAGTTTTATTTTTTTCGCCATTGTGGATATTTAATTATAACTTTGTGATTTACTTATGGAAGATAATATCATAATCAAAGCAGGAAAAATATGTTCCAGAATAGCAAAGTGCAAGATTTAATGATAGTATATTAATAAAGTTTTTATCAGAATTGGGCAAACAGACCCATTGTCTCTGGCAAAAGCTGCGCTATTCTGTAATATAATTATTTTTTTATCTTGAAGTCTATTAATAGATATATGTTTATTCCTTCTCACAGTATTGGAATATCGATAAAAAAAATTGACAACAAATATAGATATACTAGATTGTACTTTGTATGTGGTAATGAATAAACTTAAAAATACTACACACATTTCAAACATTCTTTACCCATTATAGTGCTACATTATCTCAGATTAATATAGGCGATATTTATTTAATAAAAAAAATAGTGGTCCTACTAAAACTTCAATGTAACCTAAGGTGTAAAAAAATGTGTTTAAGTGGGTTGGAAGCTTTTATTTTTTCAGGCAGAACAACGTCTGACGGGACCGCTAGTATAAATAAAATTTAGAATATTTTTATTCGGAAATTGAAATGCATGATGCATATTCCGTGGGATATTAGGTCCGTTTAGGCAAGAGAAGCTGAATAAATCGATTTTAATCACATTCGGTACATGTAAAGTTCTATTAAAATGATGAACTGAGTATAAATTTTATATAAAAAACTGGGATATCGGAAATAGATTCAACTTTGGAAACTTTCGGAAATATGTTATTTAGCTCAGATAACAGAAAATTCCTTAAACACAAAATTCTGATATTAAACACATATACAGTTCGTACTACTATTTGATACTTAGTATTGTTATGTGTCATCTGACGGTTGTTTCTGTATTTTCTGTCTAATGCATCCTCTTTCAATATTTTGGTCTATGGCGCCCAATTTTTCACAATGCACATCTCTACTTATCAATAGTTGTTTCACAATATGCTACCGATACGTGATTTGATAAAGCTTCTAGATGTCACGGTTAAAGAATAAACATGTTTTACAATCTAATACAATCAGGTCATGGTTGACCATAAATACAGTATTTTCAGTCGCTATTTTTCAGACCATCAAAATACTCTTACTGTCATTTTTGCGAAATTAATTAGAACTGATATATATAATAGTGACATACATACATACATAACTTCATGCCAGGTCCCTTGCCTACCCCGCACGAACAACAGAGCGCCTTTCAGGCTTATTCTTACACACCTCACTTGCTTCTTTGACAAAGTGGATAACATTATATAATAGTAAACCGGTTGTAATTGACCAGGAAGCTGAAGAAAAAAATAGTATGTTCCACAATAATATATTTTGAAAGATAAACAAAAAACACACTAAACTAACTGCTGGAGCTCTCCGATTCAAAATAAATTCTGCTCTTCGAAACAAGAATACTTTACCCTTTTTTGCCCAATGCTGTTTCCTGCCAAATATAGGCTTGATGCTCATGCAGGTCAACCTCCACTATAGCCATCACGCTATCAGTGAATTAGTCAGTCAGTCAACCCAGATATATTCTCTTCCACGATCTTCCACCATTTTCACACATCGAATTTGTAAGTTTGCAACAACCTTGTGCTTCGGAAACAGATAAGTGAATCACTTAAAAATCTTTAAAAAAGGTTTCAAGCACAAAAAAATGTGTGCGTTTACTAGTGTACACACGTAAGAAGTGAAACTTCTTTAAATTGGTTAAATAAATTGGTTAAATAAATTGGTTAAATAAATAATCGACGGTGGTAGGGGCAAAAAAAAGATGGCGCTTAACGGAAAAATGTGACGGTATATATTTTTTTCCCAATGCCGATAAAGAAGTTTCACTTCAAAAATAAAAACTATCACTCCTTGGACTTTTTAGGTGTATTCTGCTACCGTTTCCCTGCGTGCATTTTTAAACCTCAAGAATTCTAAGATGAATCGTGTTTTATCCTGTTCGGTTTATCGCATATTACCGGAAATTCGTTTGGATTACTTTCGACAAGAAAGTGACAAGCTAAAGAAAAATTTCATAAACAAAATTTATCCAAAGAGATAACAGATGAAAAGCGATTCTCTACTTCCGATGATCTAGGCGGAAATCAATGAATTCTTGTATAAAGAAAAAGGAAATGGGCACTTCATACAAATTTGTCATCATTATCACACAACAGCTTATTGGACACTTTCCGACAGCACAAGTCGAGATCTCTGATTAACAATGGATGTATGTAAAGGATTTCGAAAAATGTCTAAAATGTATAGATTAGAAGTCCTTTCTCCGAGTACGCGACCCTCGTATGATCGAAGATACTCCTTCGAAAAGCAGTTTAAAAAGAAAAGTTACAGAGCACTATATCTTTCTTAGTATACCCATATATGCATACATATGTATTTTATGTGTATGTAATTCCTTCTGTCGGTAGGAATTACAGTTACAAATAAAACATTATATGTATTCTGTGCTAATATGAAAGCTAGTTTTGTTATTTTTTCATGTTTCCTTTGCACAGGATATTCATGAAAATTTACATGTAACATTTAAAAAAATGCTATATTATCTAATGCTAATGCGCTGGAACCTTGTCAAACTAACATTCACGTGACGTCATCCGCATCGCGATATGTACGCGTACTCGCTGGCCAGTGATTCTAACAGTACTGAGTGTTCGGCTACGGTTGCGTCACCAAAATGGCGGCCAGGCGCAATAGCAATTTGCGGGGATAATAGTTTATTCTGGATACAGTACTAATTCTATGGTGAACTACCCACATGCAAAACTTAATTCGTGTGCAATAATGTAATCCAGTAAACCGGTTTCTAACACGCACATGATTCTTGACGCTATCATGTTACCTGTCATATATTGACAAACGAATAGATAGCCAATATTATCACTACTTATCGCTACATAGAATGTTGTGAATGCCAATGATTTTATTCATCAGAACAAACTAGAAATCTCTCAAGAATCTAATATAAATTTGTTGTTAAGACGCAATTTGCATATTCGTACTGCTCCTGTCAAAAAATAATTGCTATTCAAACAGCAATTTAGGTATACAGAAAATCATCTAGTATTGCAAACTACTGCTGTAGTCGCAGTACTGTGTTTCATTTGCTAGCGGCTATTTCTCAAAATCTCTACTATAATAAATCCGTAAATGATTTGAGTTTATACATTAAGTTTAATAATATAAAAATAATCAAGAGGGCTAATTCGGACTAGAAGATTCCAAAAATACATTTTTTATTTTTTCTGTCTCTCTGTTAGAGCACGTGAAAACCACTGAACGGATTTAAATGAAACATAGATAGGTTATATCCCGGGGGTAATTTAGGATACTTTTTATCCCATACATGACGTCATTTCCGTGGGACAGACGAAAATAGTAAAAAGATGGCGCTGCAATCGTATCTTTATTGGAAACTACTGAACGTATATGAACAAACTGACATAGTGCTGGCTTACAATCCGAAATAGTGTCGTCATAAACAACATATCACTCATTATATCAAATCAGGTTGGCTTCGACTCGCCTATAGAGAGAGAGAGAGAGAGAGTAAATCAGGTTTTGCTGGGCACTCATATAGACTGTATGGATATAGTTTCTTGCTATTATTGAGAATTTAAAAAGAAACAGTAAAATAAGTTTTTTGTAAGTAACATAGAGCTTTTCACGGCGCAGCCGCCAGGAAACCTCTAGCTAGCTGTCTAATAAATTTAACATAAAATACATTTAAATTATCTAATTAATTTCTAACTACGCATATGTGATAAGTATGTATATGTGCAAATACATTTAATCCCTATATATCAAATATACCATAATATTTGATGAGCTACCATGAACTGTAAAATAAATTTACTCAGTTTTATTAAAAACTTAATTTAAAATTACAATTGGCAGTCCACGCACACCGTAGGTTCTATAGAACTGGCAAACGTCATCTGTAGTCGTTATTTGATACCAATCATAAAAAGTATTTGTTTGAAAAAACGGTTATCATTCCTGGATAATGGAGTGAAATATAGGTGAATTTTTAAATTAATTATACGGTATATACAACTATATAGTATACCGGGTGGATTACTCTAAAAAACTCGCTAAAAAAACATTAAATAAAACATTCTTGAAAAAAGTTACTGTAACATAACACACATTATCAGCTATACTAATATTATAAAGAGGTAAAGTTTGTGACTTTGTCTTTTTGTTTGTTCATAAGAGTAATCTCTTGAACTACTAACCTATTTAAAAATTCTTTCCCATAGAAAGCTACATTATTCCTAGTAGAAATGTTTGCCTCCCAGCGAAGTTGGCATGAGTTCAGCTAGTACATAGGTAAACGGACAGACAAACAGACATTAAATTAAATAAGAGTAAAATTATTTGCCAAAATGGCTACGGAACCTAAAAAACGAAGTAAGATTCTCATAATCCAACTTTCTAAAAATGACATTTGAAAACATACCGCCAGCGGGCAGGACACTAATCTCTTAGCTACTGTAGTCATTTAATTTTAAAAATTTCATTAATGTAACAGAAAACCTTTTGGTATAATAATGTGTATATATTAAATGAAGAATTTACGCATACTTATGAATAAAAACATTTGTTTTACTTTGCAGAGCTATAAGGGTAAAGATTTTACATAATTATAATTCTGCCTTGCTTACATTCTAACCTAGCTTGCACTAAGCAGCACGGATTTCCATTTTTCATATTAATATTATGAGATCGTAAGTTTTAATTTCAACCACTTCCGAAATAGTTTTTCAGACCTTATAGGTACTCGTATGCAAAGTACTATAATAAAGACGTGCTATTATAAACGAACGTACTGATGTGTGAAACTCTCTAAGCTTGACAATGGGGCGTTTGCGTATTACAGTAATAAAACAAAAGAACTGTAATATATTAAACTAGCTGACCCGGCGAACTTCGTACTGCCATATTTTCTGAATTCCTAAAAGACTTTGTTTCATGACACAAAAACAAATCACCAAAATCGTTCCAGGTGATTAGGAGGATTCTAGAACCCGATCTCAATACCACCTACCGGTTCCAATTGTGGGGTAAACCACCCCGGGACCCACTCGTTTGAGTAGGTCCCGGGGTATTTTATACCCACAACACATTTCATCAAAATCAGATGTATAGTTTACGATTCTATAAAGGACATAAAGACAGACATTCATTTTTATATATCAAGATTAGCAGATTACATATTATGTTACGACTTACGCATAAGACGATCGGGTTGCGCCCCTTATACTTAGGACGCTCTTGCAATGTCTTTTTACATCTTGAACATATGGACGAATAACATTGTAGTGAAGAGCAATTTACGATAAACAATTATTTTAGTTTCTGTATTTCTTACTGATTCATGATTTAGTTAAAATTCATATCACTATGACAATTAATAATAAACTAAATTAGTTTATGACAAAATGCAAATGCCTTCTTAGAGCGGCCCGCGTCGGGACTATAGGTCTGTGTGCCTGGTTGCCACCCAAACCTTGCACCTCCGGGTAAAGATGGCGCTGGTAAATACTAGTATGTTAAGGGCATTTAAATGAGTTTTTTATGATTACTTCTAATAAAAACAAGTTTAAAAATATTTAAAGCTTTTTTGTATAATTTTGCACAGTTCTTTCATATGCTTTTAAAGGGTTTTAAGGGAAATGTTTAGCCTTAAGCTAGTCGTGTTTTGAAGGTAGTAATTAAAGTCCATTAACCCTTTTCATCCTATTCCATATATCCTTTTTTCCTATAAATTCTTGAATGCCCATTAAAAAATTAATTAAATACGGAATTGAACGATTCATCGGGTAATCAATAGGCATGGAAAATGTTTATACATATATGTGGGCATGTATAGTTGAAAGAAGTTGCAAAGAAGCACAAACTTGATTCATTGATAACACTTTATTGCTCACCAAATATACAATTTCAAAATACACAATTACAATATTATCATGGTAGAAACAATAGACGGACTTGTAGTTGAAAGCAATTTCTTCCAGCCAACCTAACTTAAGGAATAATTTAACCTAATCTGGCGATGTAGGTGGTGCATCATGATGCATCACTAAATATATCATAACTAAACATACTTAAACTACATAATTTATAAATTAAATACACATACAAAAACTACTTTATAAATTAAATACATACATATACTAGCTGAGCCGGCGAACTTTGTATCGTTTAACCAATTAACTATAAATTAAGATGTAATCTAATCTATCTTTCAAGTTGGATCAAACTGCATACGGTGTGCAAATTTGATTAAAATCGGTTAAGTAGTTTAGGAGTCCATGGCGGACAAATAACGTTACACGTAATTTATATATTAAGATATATACAAATATATTACTTGTTATTCTTTTATGAATCTTTAATTTTAATAATTTTAAATACGTCTTAGGCTAGTGTGCATATACGTATGACCGATGGTTAAAATAAAATAATTGCTAAACCTGTATAGTTAAATAACGGTTATTTTACTTTAACCGTCGGTGAAACATCTATGCACACCAACCTGACTCTTACATCTTTCGTTTCACGTCGCCAACTGACATCTCTTAAAAGATAACAGTCTTTGAACCTATTCATCCACAAAACGTACAAAGGGTAAATTATAGTACAGTCCACACTCAAATATTTTAATAGATTTGTTTTTAATTTCTATTAGACTAGATCGCGCTTCATATACAAGACATGCAGTTCTTTGAAGTTTTATTATTTAAACAATTTTAGACCAAATTCGTCATAAATTGAAAGTCTTAGTTACTAATCTTAATATATTTCTTCTGTGCGTGTGTATGTCACTGAACTCCTCCTAGACGGCTGGACCGATTTTGATGAAACTTTTTGTGTGAGTTCAAGGGGATTCGAGGATGGATTAGGTTCACTATTGGATCCGGTAGGTGGTGCTGCAATCGGGTTCTAAATTTTATTTCTTCAGGGCAGGACAACGTCTGCCGGGACAGCTAGTAATAATAATAAGATTTTTCTTATGAATTTATATTAGGTACTAATAAACTAAATTACTTTGGAACCGGTGGTAGGTAGAATCATAAATATCAATAAATCGCGATCTTCAAGGTATGTAAAATTCAAATTTGAAATAAAAACATAAGGATAAATAACTTGTAATATGTTAGTCGTCGTATGAATAAGTTCATCACAAACGCACTGTTCCACAGAAAATTATGTTTAACTGTTTGACAATAAAGTTTAAAAATACTGGTTCAAATTTATTCGATTTTTTATTGGTTTTAATATTTATGATAAGCGTAGTGATTATATCTTCTTTGTTTTCTATGGTTAATCGCAGCGTCTGTCATTGTCAACATTGTAATTTTCTTTTTCACGTTTCTATATTTTATAAACATAACATTTATTAAAATGTTGCCGGTACGGTTTCTTGTACTCATGTAACCAAAAGACGACTTTAAGGTGTCGTACCTTTTCATTCCGCGACTGTACATACAAGTACCTAATGAAATTTACATAAATAATGATATAAAGGGTTTCCCAAAAAGAACCCAAGATTTGAAATTGATGAAAAACACATTTTTTTTCGTTATAATATATTTGTATATAAAATCTTGAAATACATAAAATAGGGTTATTTGTGGAATAATACGTCAGGCAAATGTCCTCCTAGGCTTTGCTGGCACATACGCACTCTTTTGTCAAAATTTTCTATGACCATTTTGCATAGATGCGGCTGAATTTCTCCGATGCAGCGTCGAATTTCCTCTTTTAAAGCATGAGTGGTTGTGGGCTTATTGGCATAGACTTTAGACTTTAAATAACCCCATGAAAAGAAGTCTAAAGGCGTTAAATCGCAAGATCTAGGGGGCCAATTCTGATCACCGAATCGAGAGATCACACGACTAGGAAATGTTTCATGCAGTAATTGCATCGTTTCTCTGGCTGTGGCCCCGTCCTGATGAAACCATATTGCTTCCACATCGATATCCGCTAATTCGGCTAGAAAAAACCTTGTTATCGTGTCGCGATATCGAGCTCCATCAACAGTAACTGCTTGGCCGGCCTCATTTTGAAAAAAATGGTCCAATAATGCCTCCAGCCTAAAATCCGCACCAAACAGTGACCTGTGGTGGATGCATTTGTTTTTGAACAATCACATGTGGGTTCTCTGAGCCATCGAGATGAAAATGTGCTTCTTCGCTAAAGATAATTTTGTTTGAAAAATCTGCATCCCTGTTTCGGCGGTCGATAATCATCCATTCAACGAACTCTCTTCGCTGTCCACGATCATGAGGCTTCAGTTCTTGTGTTATTTGAACTTGGTAAGCATGGAGATGTAGAACTTTAGTGAGTATACGTTGGAGAGAGCTTCTTGAAATTTGCAATTCTTGTCCACGATACCTAATGGATGTTCCTGGATGTTCACAGACATTCTGACGCACTGATTCGATATTGCCATTTGAACGGCTTGTTTTTGGACGACCAGTGCAATGAACATCATGAATTAATCCACTCTCCCTGAATTTTGCAACCACTCTGTTCACAGTTGATGAAGTCAAGTCAATATTCCGACCATATTTTGCACGGAATTTTCGAATCGTGCCCGCCAAACTTTCATTACTTTTAAAATATTGTTCAATAATAAAAACGCGTTAATCTTTATAACTCGCTGTTTTTACATACCCTAAACATTCAGCTGTCAACTAGATTTTTTTTAGGGTTGCCAGCACTAAAATACAAAAATAGCGGCAAATTGAAATCTTGCGTCCTTTTTGGGACACCCGATATTTATGTAAATTTAAGGAACTTTTCAGTTGCAATTTTTACTGCGCGATAATGATTCTTGTATTCTTTTTCCAAGCTCTAATTAACATACGTGGTAGTATTCTAAAGAGAAACAACTGCAAAAACTTTTCATAAACTGTTTATTGTATGTGATGCAATCTGGCAACCGTTTACACCCTTAACAACAAGCGAATCTAGTGATTCTTACCGAGTTTATCTTTGATAGTATGATTAGGTACTCATGCATGATTACTGATCATTACTCGTATTGTGAATATTCGCATGACTTCGGCACAAGGTCATGTTGATTTAGATTATTTGACCGCAGGAATTACGGTTAAGGTGCATTTTTATTAATGCGATACGATGCAATTATTTTTATAGTTTCGACATAACTATATTGTATTCGTTATTGACTTGTGATAGTTGCTTTATTACAATTCTAATAAAACAATGAATATTGGAAAAGCTATTCATACTTATACAAGTATATGTGTGAAAGTCATGATGTTTCTTCAAGACTTACATATGAATCGGCTTTCATTAAATTTCGTATTTAGATATTTAGATTGATCTAATTATACACGGTGAAGCTATATATACGAATATACTCATATATGTTATAGGCATTTGTACAAATCCGGTCACTGTGAATAATGACCGGTCTGTTTACTTAATGCCTGCATCAAGTGGGCAATATAAAAACTGTAGTTCTTTGTTTATTAAATGAGGTAAAAAAATCGAATCTGTTCATAACAAATAAAAAATCCATATAACTATGAAATATACATAATTCTTATGGAAAGGTAACCGAATTTATTACACTGTCCTGTTAGAAAGGAAATTATTCATACTGCCCGGTCCAAGTAATAAATTCAAGTTATCTTTTTTTACCACCGCACCGCTTGCCATCGACGGGATTTTCTCCCCCATTTCCTGGAGCTCCCACGCTCAACTAAGCAACAGTTCCCTAGAACGCTTATTCCGTGTACAACAATGATCTGGAGAGAACTTCTTGCCGAGGTTTTCCCTCTGCGCTACGACATGGGGTCGTTTAAGAATGGCGTTATAAAATTTCTTAGAGGCCGGCAAAGCGTTGGCTACACCCATGATGTTGCAAACATCTATGGGCGACGGTAACCATCTTCCCTCAAGTGGGCTGACCGCCTATTTGCCTGCTTCAGGCAATAAAAAAAATCTCAAACCACGATTTTTTTAAATGGACAAGGGCCGTCGGGCATTATTAATATGGCTCGGCCAAAGTCATTAATTTA
The DNA here is from genome assembly GCA_012273795.1 of Dendrolimus punctatus. Lineage (NCBI taxonomy): Eukaryota > Metazoa > Arthropoda > Insecta > Lepidoptera > Lasiocampidae > Dendrolimus > Dendrolimus punctatus. Next base: position 6,045,085 of record CM022540.1, on the reverse strand, counting down.
TCAAACTGACATGAAAATTTAATCGAAATCTTGAAAGTTTCATTAAATTTTAAATAAAGCTAGCAACGGCGTGGCAAAATTTTGGTTATAGCGATTCATTGTGCATATTATATGAATTCATGTTTTGCGTATTTCTCTTAACGGTTTTGAACATAAATAAAATTTAATAAGATATAGTTTTCGAAAATCCAAAAATTTCTCCCGGAGTACCAATACGCGACGATTAAATTATTATTTTGTCATATAACTTTCGTAAGTGTCCAGTTGCAAGTTGTTATAGTGAAACAGCACTCTAAGTAGACCGAGCCATTTGATGGACAGTATCTCCGACGCATATCTTAGTTCACAATATCTGTGTACTTTATCGCATCCCAGATACGATGCTCTCGATAAAATTGAAGGCTTTCAACGATTTTGTTTTACTTTTGTCGCGGGTTGCATTAGTAACACGACACACATAGCCGTCAACATGAACAGTAAGTACATCTTAATAAAAATGCTTTGGATTTATTACAGATATATTATATAAATACTTTCAACTCATATACACGGTATTTGAAGTATCTTTACAACAGCAATTTTCGATTATGTATGTTATGAGACCAATATTTAAAATAATAAACACGATTTAGTGAAAAGATTTATTGTTTAAAACATATAAAAATATAATTTTCAATTTTGAAAATAGCAGAAACATGAACAGTTAGAGGGTTTATATAGTTCACAGCACGTTACGCAATTTCAATACTACTTATTTTTTGACTTGGTTGGGAGCGATATCATGTTTCCATACAATCTACATGTTTTAGCAAGCACAACAAATCAGCAATTACCCAATATCAGATGCTGGCTTTTGAAATCGTACCGCTCAAGTAATCTGTGACTGTGAGATACTATTTTGAAATAAATACTTTATTAAAGAAACTGCAAACTAGGAGTGCCCTTACCGATGGATGAAAATTATTTGTTAGTTGAACTAGGCGTGTCACCATTATAGTAACTTTTCTTTATTACTTTTTATGTTAATAGATAGTTAGAAAGTGGCCAGTCATAAATACTGTTCCCATGCCTCAAGTTTTCAAAACTGAAGCGGAAATTCTAAGAAAATAAAGTTGTTGGAACTTAAAAATACCTTAAAAACGAAAATTTGTTTAAACAATCCGTTAAGTAGTGTTTAAGATATGGGGTTGTTCAAACCAGTTTAGTAGATATGCCATCACATCGAAAATCGTAATTTTCACGTCACTCGGACTTATGATCGTCTATGAAAAACGGTGTACAATTTGATTGACCAACCAAACAAATAGCCAAAGGTGTTTGAAACAACAATATTAATTTATTGTATGTACTAAAATGAACTTATTGTAAAGCAAGAACAAAGAAATAAACGCAAGTTCCTTGAATTTGGTGATTTATTAAAGTCGAAAAAAACTGTTAGTATTATTTGACTCTAAGGAACCCTACGATGTGCATGGTTCTACACGAATTTAGCCTTTTTTAGATAACAATAAATTTCTAGGTCCAAATTTAGTATTTTTGTAACTATGTAATTCTGGGTATGGAAGAAGAAAAACAGATACGGTAGTGTCATTCGTAAAATCTAGATTTATTAAAATAAGCATATTTTGTAAATATTAAACTATTTCTAAAGCTAACATTCCAAGAAATTCATAAACAAATCAAAATAAAATGAATAAAAACAACCTGAACTTATATAACAATAAATGGAAATTTCCACAGAGATAACTTATTTAACATATGATCTTTATCATTGTCTTATCAATATTTTAAAAAGTAACAACGTTATGTCATGATAAAATTTTAAATGTGGAAACTAAGAATTCCCAATTGCTTAAAAACGAATCAATTACTTAAGTTAAATATTGAATTCCTAATATATCTCGTATTAATTTCATAATTAAATAAAGTACTAAAACTAAATTTATGAAACTCAATAGAAACTTATTAGGAGTTTTAAAAAGCTGCTTTAAAAACTGGCAAGCAAGAGAAAATTACAAAATTCTTCAAACTATTCCCTAAGCCTTAAGATAATTAATCAAAATGTTTGAAAACTTCAATTAAATTGATTTTTTTTATATTGTTCTTTTTTGCCACCTAGGAATTTATCCCCTTTAATCTATTACCATTCCGTATTCACGGCTTCTGTATTCGTGGCATATTTATGGAATATATACCCCGCAAATAAAGAGCTTTTACTGTACTAGCTTCTGTCCGCGACTTCGTCCGCTTGGAATAGTTAAAAAAAACCAATTTTGTAACATTCTTCATTGGTGCTCAGCTCCCATTAGTCGTAGCGGGATGATATGTAGATTTTCGCGATAAATGGGCTATCTAACACTGAAAGAATTTTTCAAATCAGACCAGTAGTTCCTGAGATTAGCGCGTTTAAGTAAACAAACTCTTCAGCTTTATAATTATATTAGTATTAATGTATAAATTGTTTGTAATGTATAATTTGTTTTATTCTATAATTATACTATACTTAATTAGATGCATAAGTTGTATAATAAGCTGTTTAAGTAATTAAAGTTTTTAAACTATCCCACGGGAACTCTTTAATTTCTCGGGATCAAAAGTATTTTATATGTTGACCAGGGATATAAATTATCACCATACATAAAATAAATTTCATTTAAATCGGTTCAGTAGTTTCAGAGATTAGCCCGTACAAGCAGACAGAGAAAATACAAAAAAATACAAAAATCTAAATTAGTACTATTACTATTTCACTTTTTAGATCCCTGACTAGGTTTTTAGTATTTTTTCTATATACAGAAATTTGACCTTTACAGTTTTATTATCTGTATAGATTTAAATTACTTATTAGTAATATTAATAAGGTATTTTTTCTTTAAAAAAAAAATATTGCAGGAGTTCAGCAGACAGGCAGATGGCCTACTTCATGGAAAGCGGTAACCATCGCCTATGGACATTTGGCAACACCAAAGGTGCTACAAATGCGCTGCTGTACTCTTAAGGGAGTCTGGGACCTGGTCACTAATGCCGGAACACAACTCAAGGTTGTTATGGCGGCATACTCTAGACCAGGGGTGGTCGCCATCCAGTCGAGCAAATACTCTACCATCTAGCTGTGGGTTGTTTTGTCGCCTCTTGCGACAGGCTGCCCGGCCGCAGGAAATTGTATTCTTTCTCCGTTCCTGCACGGATGAAAATACTTAATTTATAAAAAAAGCTTTATCGTACTAATTCGATCATTTAATACCAAGTTCTTGTACAACTGCGGCGCGATCGGCTTCCTTTAGCCGGCTTCGGTCTGACAGCTTGGGGCTCCCGCTACCATTTTGCTCGTTGGAGAGATTTTGTATTTGATAATTTGGTAAGCATTAAAGAGTTATACATCTATAATTAATTCCAGTAGCCTTCTGGCTTCTGTGCTGCGCGGCTGTGCTGGCCGGCGTCTCCGCTGCCTCAATCAATTTGAGACAAAACCCGGAGACACTATGCGCAGGTCAGGAGAACTTCCTGAGGATAGCGCACATCGGCAGCTGCGTCCAGTACTATCAATGCTATGCAGGAAGGTCGTATCTTATGCAGTGCCCTGATCAGACATGGTTTAACGAAGCGGAACAGGTGCGTGAAATATATTATTCAATATTAACATGATAGAAGAATGCTGTTCTTATATTCTATAGTATTATTTTTCCAGGATATTAATTACTTTTTGTTAATAACTGCTGTCAATTTTGCACAGAACGCCATCTGAAGAAATTGAAAAGAAGTCTGAATGTCTAGATGTCCGCAGCATAATTTGAGATTTTTCCGCCGTTGACGGATACGTCAAGGAGGACTATATATAATTTAAGATTGATTGGTTTGATATTACTGCTATACTAATTTTACGGTGTGGAATTTTTTTCGACTCTGAAATGATTGGGGAAAAGGCAAAAGTGTACAACAAAAAAAATATTTACAATTATCACGCTAAAAAATATCGTGATGAATGACCTGCACATTGAGATAATAAATATTTCAAACCCGCTAGCTAATCCACAACGAATCAATGTGACAAGTATACTTATTACCCAACATATTTATTATAAGTATTACCCAAAATAAATTGGAAGATCCGAGACATTAGACGTTGTTAGCTGTTATTATTAAACTTAAATCCAATTACGATAATAAAACGTCTCGTATCTATAGTAATCTAAAATTCGTTATAAAGAAGCTGACTCCAATAATTTTATGCAAGTTATCTTTTTTAAGACAAATACATACATTTTTATTAAAAGGTGTTTATTTCACCAATAAATAAATAATAAATCAGCAGACAAACACATACATTGTATCCCCAAGCGAAGCAAGATAAATTTGAATTATGAATACTGTTTAACGGACCTGTCGGGTCCATTATATGTTACCGATAATATATAATGGACCATCTGGAGCCGATTCCAGACACCTAGACCATAGCAAATAACAGAAAGTTCGTTTATGAAATTTGCCATGTCAGTAATGGAACCCGGAGACTCTGCGTTCCAGTGAGTTTGGTCAGCTAATGCTTAGCCCAAACAACCACAAAGACCAATTACATATGTACATGTTACACACAAGGTAAATACAGTACAATAAAGTTTAAGACAATGAGTTGAAGACTTGCTTCAAAACTAGAACTGGCTTGTACTTTAGGAATCGTATTCGGTTAAGATATTTTCTCAAAAATATTGTTATTATTTAAAATATTTGTATTATGTACTTTAGGATTTGTTAATAGAACAACTTATTTCTCTTTAGGTTTGTGATTGGTCTCCAGCACCATCCCACTGCGCAGATCCAGAGCCGGAACCCGAACCAGAACCAGAACCCGAACCCGAACCCGAACCAGAACCAGAACCAGAACCAGAACCAGAACCAGAACCAGAACCAGAACCAGAACCAGAACCAGAACCAGAACCAGAACCAGAACCAGAACCAGAACCAGAACCAGAACCAGAACCAGAACCAGAACCAGAACCAGAACCAGAACCAGAACCAGAACCAGAACCAGAACTAGAACCAGAACCAGAACCAGAACCAGAACCAGAACCAGAACCAGAACCAGAACCAGAACCAGAACCAGAACCAGAACCAGAACCAGAATCAGAACCAGAATCAGAATCAGAACCAGAACCCGAACCAGAAACCGAACCCGAACAAGAACCAGAACCCGAACCTGAATCAGAACCTGAATCAGAACCAGAAGAATTGGAGCCTCTCCCAGAACCTGAGCCAATCGATTCGGAAGAAACAGCAGAAGAAGTAGAGGAAGCTGACGAAGAAGAAGGTTCAGGTGATGAGGACTGGCAAGAAGATACTATCAAAAAGTTCGTCAAAGTATTTAAGAAACGGCAGGAAGTAGTAGAAGATGATGATGATGAAGAGGAAAAAATACGCCAGGAAGAAATGGAAGAGGAAGAGGAAAGGGACGACCAGGAAGAAGTAGAAGATGGCGAGGAAAAGAAACGTCAAGAAGAAACAGAAGATGACGAAGATGGCGAGGAAAAGAGACGTCAAGAAGAAACAGAAGATGACGATGATGAAGAGGTTAAACCAGAAGAAGACGATCTTGAAGTTGAAGATGATGAAGAGGAGAAAAAGAAACGTCAGGAAGATGTAGAGGAAGATGGTGTAGAAGAAGAAAAGGAACGCCAAGAAGAATTAGAAGACGAAGATGATGAAGAAGAAAAAATGCAAAAGAAACGCCAAGAAGAAACAGAAGAAAACGATGATGAAGCAGAAGAAGAAAAGAAAAGACAGGAAGAAATGGAAGAAGAGGTAGAAGAGGACCAAGAGACTGAAAAAAAGCGTTTGAAACGTTCGTTGCAAAACGAACTTGATAGTGATGATGAAGATGAAGTAGTAGATGATATAATGAGGAGATTAATGAAGCAAGACGAAGGTGATAATGACGAAGATGAAGAGAGTGACAGCCCCAACGCTCAAGATGACAGTGATCTGGAAGAAGAATTAGAAAAACGCCAAGAAGAAGTTGAAGAAGAAGAAGAGGAGTTCGAGGAACGCAAAAAGAGTTTCTTTAAAAGATTTTTCAAAATCTTCACGTAATAAATAAAGCATTCTAGCACTTTCAACTCGAAATGCTGAATCGATGTGCTTTATGAAGATAGTTTTATTAATTTTAGCCGTAAATAGTTATTTATATATACTTTGTGCAATTTTGTAAATATGTAATTTATTAATTATAAGTGAGTTGCCGTTTGATGGTTGAAATTGCAATTTCGATTTTATTGTTTTATTTAACATCACCAAATTTGTTTTAACCATGATTCACACATGACAGTAGATGTAATCTAGATAGATTATTAAGTAAAACAGCAGCAGATGTACTGCTGTATTACATATTAATCTTCTATCTACATATCGAAGACTTCACAACATATAAGCGTATACGCAAATTGTTGTTAATTCTTTTGTAATGATTTTTTATTTTATTTAGGTTTATGGCTTGGCAGCTAGGCCTTCAAGCCAAATCTTAATATTTATTATAAAGTTTCTTCATTTTTTTAAGCCTATGTGTAGCACAGCTGAATTGTAGGTAACCAGCTAGTACCATTCAACGGAGTTCTTGTGACAACTCAACAGGCCACATTTGACTATACAGTTCACATTTCTCACAAAACACATAATTACTACTCAAAAACTATCAATATCCTACAACTATTGTTCATTTTAGAGTAATTTTACACATTTTTAGAAAATAAAACTGCAGAGCACAACATCTCCTTTCAGTGTCCACCAAAAGCTCTGGTTTTAATGAAGAATTGAATTTTTTGTGTTCATAGGAACAAATAATAGACAGAGCCTGCGCGAACAAAAGCGTCAAATGAAGTGAGCATTTTTTAGAAACTTGTGTGCATAAACTTATGTAGTACTATATACGAGGTTTGCGTCTGTGTTAATAGTAACGCATACACCGGAATGTTCCACCTTTATACCTGCTAATCCGATTATTTAATACTAAGCTCTCGTAACAGCCTGCAGCGCGATCAGCTTCCTTTAGCCGGCTTCACTCTGAAAGTTCGGGGCTTGGTCTGCTTATTCTGTAAGTCAGACTTTAAAAAATGTCATGAGTCCAATGAAATCTGTTTTACGAGGTGCTGTATAAACTTCTATCCCCTATTTATTAGAGAAGACGAGCCGTATAAGAGGGATTTTTGAATTTACTCGAACGCGTCATATTAAGGTAAAGTTATAGGTATATAGGTAATTACTAGCTGAACAGTGTGAATTTCACTAATCTGATGATTTGAGCGTAAAGCAAGGGAGTGGGAGGGTCTCAAACTTGCAAAAAAATGTCGTCTTGATATTCTTGAGCGCAGTTTTTTTGGTAGTAAATAAGGATACGGAAAAAATATAACCTGCAAATTTCCGCAATCTGACGTACCAAAAATTATATATTAAATTATTCAGTATTATTACTTAGAAAGACACGAACATAGGTAATATTATATATATATATATATATTCGATGTACTTTTTCCTCGTTTCAACCTCGAATCTTGGAAAAATGGTACCTAATTGATTTGTTAACAATATAGGAGACACATTCCGACCCATTTGACCATTAAAACAGTTATTACAAAGTTAGACTAGAGAAAATTTCGTACAACTATTGTGTTTTGTAAAATAGTTTTGGCGTGCGCGCACCGCAATCTATTTTTTCTGGCATTTTCTAACATTCCTTATGGCCACCCCCACCATGCAGGTTGGCAAATTACCATACCTTTGTTATCAGAGACACGTTAGGCACCTAAACTAAAAATATCTGACACGCTCGAGCAAGCAATTTTTTCTTTTTTTACATTTTTAAAACCTGTAGACGCTTTCCCACAGCTGAAAGAGAAATATTAAATAATCTATACAATCTTGCAGGCTTCCCATCATCTAATTTTCAAAACCCAATAGGTCCCCTCGACGCTTCAGCAAATCCCCATTGTCTACGATAAGGTGTGATGCCATAATTCCAATTAGTGGCAACACTAAAGGTTGCGCACATTTGATTAGTTAAACTGGTAGCACAAACAGGTTAATCAAAGGTCTATGATTATTCTAAGGCTTTTACTTGAAGATTTATTATGTGTCATAATTGAATAGTCATGAACACTAGAAAAATATTTAAAAACTAGCTTCTGCCCGCGACTTCGTCCGCGTGATGTGGTTTTTTAACTATCCCACGGGAGCTCTTTAATTTTTCGGAATCAAAAGTATCGTATATGTTGACCAGGGATATAAGCTATCACTATATAAAATTTCATGTAAATCAGTCCAGTCGTTTCGGAGATTAGCCGATACAAACAGACAGACAAACAGAGAAACAAAAAATTCGAAATTAGTTCTTTTTCACTTCTTACATCCCCCTGACTCGGTTTTTAGCATTTTTTTTTAATTATACAGAAATTTGACCTCCACAATTTTATTATATGTATAGATATGAAAAATTGTGCCTATGTGCATAATGTCCTATTAGTCTTTACAACAATTTATACCTACATTAATGTGTCAGACATAAGTCGATCCTAGAATCATCCCAACCAGAGGGCCCAAGGAGGTAGTTTTGGCAGATTCATATGATGAACATGACAAGTATAAAAATCAACATTCTCCAACCCACACAGAAAATTTGAGTTGAGTTAAACTGCATATCAAAGAACAGTGGCAAGAATACAATCGGACAGGAAAACTATTGTAGCTTTACTAAGACTTCGCTAAGGACACATTCCTTCAAATTCAAGTATATGATGCAGGTTTCTAATTCACCAAATTCCTCTGAATGAACAATCTGAAGATGCCCATCACGTGTTCGCGGAGTGTCCCGGGCGAGACGCTGCAGCGTCAGCTTCCAGTCAATTATGTGGGTATATATTATAATTATCTAATATATAAAATTCTCGTGTCACAGTTTTCGTTGCCATACTCCTCCGAAACGGCTTGACCGATTTTGATGAAATTTTTTGTGCTTATCCGGTATCTATGAGAATCGGCCAACATCTATTTTTCATCCCCCTAAATGTTAGGGGTAATCCACCCCTAATTTTTTTTTTACCGGGCAGGACGTCGTCTGCCGGGACAGCTAGTAGCCTATAAATGTCCCACTGCTGGGCTCGAGCCTCTCATTATAGGGGAACGGACAGTGTACCCGCCACGCTTGTCCAAGGCGGCTTGGCGTGTTTGACGCATCGGTTAAATCGATGTGCAGGTTGCATCACGATGTTTTCCTTCACCGTTCTTAGGAAGTGATAATTGTAAGAATACCGATAATGTGGGTAACTGGAGTATTGTCTTCTCCATTTTTAGGCACGCCAGAATGTTCGTTCAATTATTATATCTTAGTACTAATTTCAGGAAGTAAAAATAATTGTAAGATTCAACGGGGTGACATTATCACAAAGTGACAAAACCCCATTTATGTAATAAACATTTTAAAAAAGTAAAGAGGATCTTTATACTATGTCTTACATCTACCAATATATCTAAACAAAAAGACAAGCTTTTGGCCCTCAAAACTTACATCATGGAAGAAAACAAGAAGAAGTAAAGACAATAAAACAAAGTATCATAAATATTTTTGCAATTTATTACATCGTATTTATTATACAAAATAAATCTCAAATACAATAATAATTATGGGTATAATTAACACAACCAAAGCAAAACATTACACATTGGATTTGAGAGATACGTTATCATGTCACGGTAGGCCCGCGTCGCTTGTTCGGCCGTAAATGCATTTTAGGACATTAAAGGGTTAAAAGTTAACTAAATACGACTGTTAAGAGTTACTCTACTCATTGGCAGTAAAATCTATAAAATACTGGCAATTTTCTGTCGCCAACAGTACAGCGAGCGAGTCGATAGAGTATATTATTTTTATACAAAATAGTACAAAATTCAATTTAAACAAAATTAAATTCAGTATTAACTAATGCAAATTTAATACAAACACCTTTGTATTATAATATTTTTGATACTGATAGCACGAAATTTCAGCACCATTTGAAATGTCAAATCAAAAGGGCCCGTAGACAAGAAACTATTTTTAAATTCATAGACCGTCTATAAATCAAACGGCCAGGACACCAAGATACTCAACAATGCCATGGCCTCCTATTTAAAACTGTTGTTATAAAAAAAAAATAAGAAAATGTTACAGAAGTACAAAGTATATTTAATTTTAAGATATTCTAAACATTTTAATATTCAAATCACAAGTTTTTGATTTTCGGAACATTCTCAATTTAATATTAAAAGAAACGAATAAGAGCAGTAAGGCAAGATTAACGTTATTTATTTATACAGGTCTATAATATAGTTAAAGTTTCATACAATTTAAATTTAATAGTCAATACGAAAATGAAAAATTTAAATATATGTCAAAAATATATACGAGTTCCCGAACTCTTTACAGTATAAAACAAAAGAAAAAACAGTATGGCAAACCGTATATTAAAATCAATTACATAATAATGGTCCACCTAACGCACAGTATAAAAGTGTAGCAATGAGTAGATATGTGATGTGTTAAAATATATAATTAGTAATACGACGGGGAAATTACACACATTAAGCACACAACCTTGTGTAATAAAATAATCTATTACTTTTTTAAAGCTGGCAACAATGCAAGCTGTAATCCGCATTCGATTTTTAAAGTTTCAAATTCCGAATAAGTGTTAAGGATGCAAATATATGAATCTCCGTGTATTAAAAAGAGACACTGATAACTTAGCCTAAGAAATGTCAAACCGTCGTTCAGTGTTACTGCAGTAATGCATTTAATTCCTCCCGTCGCGACTAATATAAAAGCCTACCCCTAAAGCGAATAATTATATTAAAGTACTGTATATCTAGCGATTTATAACAAACAGATAACCATACGTTGACCAGATACATTTCGCCTACAAAATACTCTTTACTGTCCAATATTGTCGAACGCTACGTACAGATTATAATTATAGTTGAAACAAAAATTGTCCAACCAACTCATTCTTTATCAAAACTACCATCTTTGGCATCACGCACCGTTCAACAATACTTCGAATAAAATATCACCACTGTTACACAAAAACCATTGCAATTTTGTCATATCCATGCTTGACTTTCTATACACTTCTAATAATACTAAAAAATTAAAATGTTATATTACAAATTGGTACTAAAAAAAACGTTAAAAATTTAATAAGAGGAACAGGTTAAGTAATAAATAAAGTAAACAAATCTATATACAAATTAAAACACGCGACTTCGCGTTTCGCACATGGATGCGACAAAAGGCAATTTCATTTAAGCCTTCGACGCACAATTCCAACAAACAAATCCACAGCATTATTATTCATCATTAATATTCGTAAACTATTTATCTATTGTCTACGGCGATTACATGAAAATATCACGAGAGCGAATACATAGTTAAGTACAATTCTTTGAATTAAAGACTTTTGACCGACCATTGTCGTAATAGGAACAATTGAATGAATGAATGACTGGATGGATTTTTAGCGAACGAATAATTACTTTGCAATCAAATCATATCTCAAAAAGTGAATGATATCTTTGTAAAGGAATGATTTGTTCGCAAACGAATGATGTATAGATGTAAGTACTTGGAAATTGAGCGTACGATCATGATTCATAACAATAGAATTTGTTTTAAAAATTTGTGATATGTTTATATTTTTTTCGATTTAAAAATGTAAAACAACCGATCTGTAGTCTCAGATTAAAAGAACTGCACAATGTTATATCATTAGTACAAAACGACAATTGGTTTATTCATTGATTATAATAGAATTTAAAGCGTGCTTATTCTTATGCGTTAATTTTTATATGTTTTTTATCAAATCCATCGATAACACTTTTCTTCGTAAAAAAGTATGAAATAGCTGCGGTTGTACAAAATTTTTTATTATCTAAATAGAGCGATATTTGACCCTATACTTTCCTTATATTTTTCCAAGAGATCGCTTTTTAATATGAACACCACGCTTTTTCCAAAACGACAAAAGCTGACCAGCACACACTCATGTTAACCTCTATCTAAACTGGGGGTAAAATCTGAATGCACTCGAATAATTAATCAGATTGTTTCCTTTTCTTAGTCATCACTCGACGTCGCGCGATGAACTATGTCGCAAAAGAGCACGACCACTCGACGTCGCGCGCTCAACAATAAACGTTCAAACGTCTCACCGTGGGGTCATTCCCCGCGCGCTGCGCCCAGTAGCGCCGAGTATCGCGAGTGGATAAATTCAACAAGTGCTTGAAGGCGAGTTGGTCAAAAGAGGCCGACGTCCTTCTTCATGTTGGTTTGCTTCCACGCCGGCAGTACTGAGAACTCTTCTTTGGTCATGCCGAAAGCCTCCTGGAATATACATACAACATACTTATGAGATAAAGATTTAGGAAATTCCCCATATAAATGCGATATTTCAAGATATGCATGTTATCTAACATGGATATCTTGAATACATAGATATGCATATCCACATGAATACATCTGAATCAAAGAAAAACGGTATATTTTTATATATATATATAGAACCCATTCTTTATACTTTATCAACGTAAATACAGCGATCATGGATACAATTTTAATTATTTTGATTCAATGACTATAATTAAGAAAAACACGCGCTTCTCGCGGGGCAATGAAGAATGGGAATAGGACAGCGTCTACTACGTTTGCATTTTCATACTTACAGACCTAATAGGAGGCGAAGTGACGCACCGGTAATATCGATATTACAACTATGAAAAGTTACGCTTATCGATAAATTCCCCGTTCACGATAATTTAACGCGCAGGCTTATCAAATTCTAAAAATTAACATAACTTAATGTCATGTTCTAAAATAGGTTTTAAATAGAGATCAATACAAAACGTGAATTATTCATAATTTTTGGCAGTGTTTTCTAGTAATTATCGCGATTATAGGTGCTTTTTAACCGACCATTCTCAATTCGTCGGAATCTTTTTTTATGTATGTTCACCGATTACTCCGAGATTTATGATCTGATTTACGTAATTCTTTTTTTGTTCGACGCGGAATAGCTGCATTTGGTGCCTTAAAAATTTTACATAGTTTGGCCCAGTAGTTTACATTTCATGAACATTTTTTATAAAAAAAAATTCCATTCCGCGCGGCACCTTTCGTGGGCGTACCCTATAGCTAGACACTAAAAAGTAACTAATAAATAGAAAAAACTTCTTTTATTTTTTAAGATAAGATAAGACTAAGAAGACTAAGTGTAAGATAATATATATTAATAATAATAGCTTTAGAAATAAGTTATTTTTTTACACTTTTTAGTTTTTGAAGTCGGTTTTTTTATACCAAGTTTTTTTATGACCCTTGATAATCCTGCACAAGTTATAGTGAACAGCACCGCCACCAGCGAGTTTATGACACAAATATAATTGTATTCGTTACTTCGATCGCGAAAACGATAGACTTACACCTCTCCCACATTTCGCCTATCACATAGGCCAAGTCCACAGTGGCCGTCGATGGCGGTCCACACAGTCCATACATACCATGAAGTCGGGCGTCGAGAGATGCCTCTCGAGGTGGTGCGGGTCGACGTGCTCGGGCAGCGGGCGCCGCTGCAGCGCCGCGAGCGGCAGCACGCCGACGCTGCTCGTCAGCCGCGAGATCTCGCCCTCGGCGGATAGCACTTCGCCGGCCTTAAATCCGTGCTGCAATTTACAGTGCACCCCGTCAAGGCACGTGCGAATAGATACATTGTGGGAAGCGTTCAAGCGAAGCGTATTTATACATACATATTTCAATCATATACTGGAAAAGATGAGCGAAGTGTGTTTATATATAATAGCTTAATCCTATACCGTAAGACTGAGCGAGATATATTTATATATAAAGCTTAGTACCTACCGTGAAAATTCGGTATACATAATGTATTTCTATATAACAACTGTATTTATACATAGATATTTCAGTCTTATAGTGGAAAAGTTGAGCGAGGTGTATGTACATAAATAGCTTAATCCTATACCGCAAGACTGAGCGAGATATATTTAATAGCTTAGTGTTATATTGTAAATTTTGGGCGAAGTATATTTATACATAAAGCTTAGTACCTACCGTGAAAATTCGGTATACTTAGTCTATTTCTATATAACAACTGTATTTATACATAGATATTTCAGTCTCATACTGGAAAAGTTGAGCAAAGTGTGTTTATATATAATAGCTTAATCCTATACCGCAAGACTGAGCGAAATATATATAATAGCTTAGTTACATTGTAAAGTTTGGGCGAAGTATATTTATATAAAAAAAAACTTAGTCTTATACCGTAGAAGTTGTACGTTTTCAGAATGAGTTATCTCTATTACTAAAGACCATCCAAGCCATAATATTTACAAATATCTTACCATATCTAACTTCGTAAATGTATTTCATATGTACAATTTAAGAGACGTACACACTATATACTTTTGTAAAAAAGATGGATTAATTAATCTGAGAAAAGTTATCTTTCTACTTTAAAAAAACTTGAGATAATATTTTTTTTAATTAATTTAAAGTATTACCCAAAAAAAACGGTTTCAATTAGTAACAGACAACTACGCCATAGATTATGTTAGACAATTTGTTTTTCATTAATCAGAATAAACCCTAAATCTTTACGCGGAGTGAAGTTGGGTAACGTTCGAAAATCAAATAAAATACACGTATAATTTACAACGCTGTCAGTTCCCTTAAAAGTGTACCCTCGAACCAATCGCTCCCATACACCCGCCACCCCGTTACAAAGCGCGGCGTACACTCACGGCAATGTTGGCGTCCGCGGCCTGGTCGTGGTCCTGCCACGTGTCGAACAGGTCGGTGAACTGCTGCGGCTCGAGGCCGGCGGCGACGACGCGCACGGCGGGCCGCGACGAGCGCGACGCGCGCCAGTACGCCTCCGCGGTGCGCAACGCCGCCAGGCGCATCGCCTGCCATCGGCCCGCGAATGCGCCCACACCTTTACAATAAGCGAGAACGAACACGTCATGTATGTGCCATCCATAAGTTACGTCACACGCCAAGAGAGGATCGTGTGACAAGGGGTGAGAGGGGTGGAATGTATGAAGCTGAAGAGTTTGCTTGCTTGCTTGAATGCCTTAATATCAGGAACTACTAGTCTTAATTGAAAAATTATTTCAGTGTTAGATAGCCCATTTATGAAGGCTATAGGCTATATATCATCACGCTAAGGCCAATAGGAGCGGAGCACCAATGAACAATGTTAAAAACGGGGGGTGTTTTTAACTTACTTTTTTTTACTATTCCACGCGGACGAAATCGCGGGCAGACGCTAGTCTATAATATCTAATATTAAATATATAGCTTTAAAAAACGAACTTTGAACTGTTAATGAAAAACTTTAAAATATCGCCAACTTGATCTGTGTAGTGTTTAAATAATTAAAAAATAATTAAAATGGAAATAATACTAATTACCGAACTGCTGTTATAATTTAATAATTTTCTGATGTAAAATTGCAAAATATGTGACGTCACACTAGGAAGGGAGGAGTCTCACGCATAGACAGGGGAGAGTTCAAAAATTATAAAATTAATAAGCCAACACTATATATGATTTTAATATAATTTATTTACCGGTGTTGATCTCTGCAGGCTCGAGTTCCCCGTCCTCACTCCTGGCCACCAGCCTTGCCACAGCCACACGTACTTGCCGTCGTCCAACAGGAATAGAGCTAAAATCACAAAAGCATGTAATTTCAATGATTTGAAAAAGAAAAGAATGATTTTGTACAAAACGTACGTGATGCTACTGGCCTGAGGTACAGATTTTTGGCTCTTTACTGATTTGAATTCAGAATTGTAGAGAGAGAGAGAAAGAGAGAGATAACTTTTTATTGCACACCAAAACATACAATTACAAAAACAGACCATATTTACAATATTTTATAGGCGATACAATAGGCGGCCTTATCGCTCAAAGCGATCTTTCCAGGCAACCGAAATAAAATAAAAAAATGAATCAGGCGATGTAGGTGGTGCAGGAAAAAGGTAATGGACACATAAATACTCAAACAATTTAACAAATAAATGTACAAATACATAAATATATAAATAGTCATAAATATAATATACAATAATATATTACAAAAGAATATACGTAATATGTTATTATTATAAATGTATTAGCATGGTTATATTTTAATTTTTAATCTATTGGATACGTTCCACTTGTGGCTCACGACGCCTAAAATGCTTCTTCAGTTGTTCCACAAAGTAATCACGGTCGTTATGGTCGTGGCGAAAATGTCATTAATGACTTCATAATTTTCGCACACACAGTGCTCACAACGACCCATGTCAAGAGATGGTCGAAGTGGGCTTGGCAGAGAGCATTAATTCTCTATTTTTTTTTCAAATTCATTCAAAATTTGAGGGGTAAGAGCCAAAAAACCTCAGATACTGATTGCGCGCATTGAACTACTTATAGCTCTGGGTCGGGTCAAATGTATAAATCACTTTGTCTTTTTGTGTGCCCTTTATTTAAGACCAGCAAGTAAGTCACAAAGGACAATACAACACGAAAATAATAATCCATTATATATACAATGCGTTTAATAAATTTATATACTAGTATGAATATGAATTATGAGAACTCACCCGGTTGCGAGGCCGAATACAGCTCCTTTTGTTCAAAAGGGAAGGGTGTCGCGAGCAGCGGATGCCGCAGCGGCGACAGCACCTCGTGGCCTCGAACGAGCCCCCCAAGTCCGAGAAGTGGAACAGTCGGGGGGTCACTTCCCCGCCACTCTCCCCGCCCCCGATCAACACAGACTTGTAGTACTGCTTGTTAGTCACCCCCAAGCCCTCCAGGACCTCTTTCGGCTCCTCGCCCTCCTTGACCTCTTCGATCTTCACCTCTAAAGCCTTATCGCCGAATAGGTAACTAGAGTTCCTTGCGATCAGTTTGTTGGCCAGCTCTATCGCTATGCCCTTTGTGTGTTTAAGACTTCTTGATCCGTGCCAAATGTATAGTCTAGCCTTTTCTGTATCCACCAGGAGTAAAGAGCCTCTACTCCTCAATTGTCTAACAGAACATGGCACTTGGAGTAAATAAGCCTCGTTGGCCAAATTGCCACGAGTAACGTATAATCTGTATCGGCTTTTGTCGGTGTCTTTTTTGCCCTGGTGGATAACTAGATTGCCTTGGAAGAGGTTCAAAAAGGCAGGCGGTTCAGTTCCCTGGGATACTCGGACTTGAGGTCCTTTCTCCCTATCTAACTCAACAGTGAGTAAAGCGGCTGCTCCTTTTTCGTTCGAAGAAGCATCCTTTCCTTGCCAGCAGAAATAGGCGCAACGTTCACGGCCGGTAACGTTATGCTTCGAAGGTTTTCCGTTCAGTTCTCTCCCCGAAACGGTGATCTGGTATTCCCACCTAATGATATAACTATCAGCTGAGTAGAAATCGCCTATATCTGCATCTCTATCCACTTTCTGATAATCGTATTCTTGTATCACCCACTTGCAAACGGATTTAGTTTTGATGTCGTAATGCCTCATGTTCTCTTTGTCGTAATAACTTGTACCTCTACCGATATGAGATCCTTCTAATATGAGATCTGGATCTTGGTATTCGTTCGACCACATTTCTTCGGCATCGCATGGAGTAATTTCTACACTATTAGATTTGTTTTCGGGAGCTTTAACTTTGATGACTCTGGTATAATCGGGCCAGTCGAGGAATTTCTCCTTGAATAGTATCGTTTCCATATGTTGGGTGACTTTCGACAACATCGCCCAGTCGGGTCGGGATTTTGATATTTTTTCGGGAGAACCAGCTTTTTCACGAGCACCTTGGTATATAGCGGCGTTTATTGGATTAATATGGCATTCCTCATAATTGTAACCATCGTCGAACAATTCTTGAGCCAGTTGAGCGGCACGTCGTCTGCTTTCGAGCGGGACATTCTTCCCGTACCAGATATACATTTCTGAACCAAAATCAAAGACAATAACTTTTGACTGGTTGAGCATTGCTATTTTGGGCATTTGGCCCCAATATTCCTTTATTGGCACCAATTCATCGTCCATAACTTCATAGCACATATTCGTTTGAACGACGCAAGTCTCATAAATCTCATCTTCGTCAGGGTGACCTGTTTCAATGGGATGATAATCTTCGACGTCTTCATTTACGCCTAGAAGTGACCAAAATTGGTTCCAATGTTTGTTTGAGTAATTTTTGGTTTGTTCATCGATCTTTAAGATGCCGGTGGAATTTTTGCAGCCCAAGTCTTTTGTGTTCGAGATATGCATGGCGATGTCCGAGCTACGGTTTCTGTAAAAGAATAAAGAATATAGAACTATAGTTAATCCCGGAATATACCTCATTTTGACATTAGAAGATCTCCAAGATTGAACAATTTACTTAAACCACACCTAAGGATAACCTTACCTACGATAGGATACGCCTAACGACGAATTATAAAGTTTTAATTGTTAGGTATATATTATAACAACTATAATGAATTGTAATAATCATTTATAGTAGTAATATAAGTAAAAATGACAATTCTATTGTTAATATTTTAATCGATTCGATAATTGTATGTTAATTTATAAATATATAAATTTCTAGTATAGTATGTAATTATATGTAATATGACATGTTTGAAACCTAGCTTTTTAAAGTACTGTTTTTATAATTAATCTCAAATATTGTCAAATTACAGTCTACAATTTGGATATTAATAAAAATTATTTACCGTTCAATCACATTGGCGTATAAGCCTATGTACAGGAACAGATGATCGGGAGTGATAAGTATGAAGCAATCGCCGCGATTTACACTCGTGTGAACTGGCTCGACGAGTCGTGTCTAAAATACACGAAAAATAAATAAGAGGTACCTATTCATTCAGTGTTACTTCAATCCCTACAATTTTGATCACAGCAGACTGTCTCTAAGAGAGTGGCCTATGTAGGCATTTGTATGTGTTGGTACAGACATGTTTTGCAAACTTGCCATCACTCATTACATTTTCTTCATTTGGACTTCTTTTGTTTACTTTGTGTTTAAAATGTGTAATTAGAACAGCCCACTGTGTATTGTAATATATTATGGTAGTCATTAGCCAGGGGTGATTCTATGAAATTCAGTCTACACGGCCGAGGACATATTGTAAATGTGCAGTATAAAGCAATGCCCCCACGGAGAGATCGGGAGCCGAGCGATAAGCGCAAGCGAAGCAAGACGTGTGTACTACACTCGGTAATCTATTTAGTGACGGAATTTGCGCGTGTATTTGTACCTGTGTTATACATGTTTGTATTATTCTAATAAACTCTATAATAATTCTAACAGCATTTTAATTCGAGTCCTGCAACTCGTAACAATATTTTAAAATATTGCAATATCGCATTGATGAAATGTGCCCGTAAATCGAAAGAAAACAATACCTGCACACGCCTCCTGCCCTTGACTTGAAGCAGCATAGTGGGCTTGACTCCGTGCGGCGTCGCGCTGGCGCTCGCGGCGCTGCGCAGCGCCACGTTCGAGAAGTCCTCTTTGGTCGCAAGCGCAGCCAACGCTTCAGCGGCCAGACCGCAATTTGCTGTCACTGCAGTCAAAAGCGTTTCAAACTCATCGGAAGAATAACTCAAAAGTTTCAGTACCACGTAAAATAGTAAGAAATGTACATATCGATAACTAGCTGACCCATGCCTACTTCGCTGGGCGACTTTAAAAAATACATATGCACCCACGCGCACATGCATATCAAAGTTTAATTAAGCTAATAAAATGGTCAACCTTTAATTAATTTATAAATCCAGAAAGCACTCGCAGTCCTCGTATCGTACGAGGATGTGCGCAACTCTTGTGTGGAACGTTATTGCTTTTTGAAAAACATTTTTACTTTTTTGTTTATTGGTCATAGTCAAAAATACTCGCAATAATGTAGCTTTCCACTAGTGGAAGAATTTTCAAAATCGGATCAGAAGTATCGGAGATTATACCGAACCTCCCAAATCAGAACATAAATCTGTTTCGGTTTGTCTATTTTGTACTAAATTAAAAATAAGAAAGCATCAGAGAGCCTAATTCGGACCGTAGATTTCCAAAAAGTATTTTTTAGATTTTTGTCTGTATGTTAGAGCATTCAGTGAAAACTACTAAACGGATTTAAACGAATCTTAATACAGAGCTAGCTTATATCCCCACAACAACACAGTATACTTTCTGTCACGACTAATTTTATATTTATAATAATGTTCAATACAATATTGTATCTACATGGCAGTCTTCCATTCATTACAAATTATTTGTTGAAAATGCTTCTCTTAAAAAATAAAACGCAAACTGCTAAAATGTAGAAACAAATATTTTTATATGCATAATAATGCTATTTATAATTTCATTTATAATATATATAGATATGTAGATAACAATAAATAAATAAATATCGGCAAACAAACACACATATTGTATATGCCCAATTAAGTAAGTTACGCTTGTGTTATGGGTAATATACAACGGATTACTCTGAGGACGATCCCAGACACCCAGACCATAGTAAATAACGGAGAAAAGACGTTTCCGAAATTAACTATACCAGGAATCGAACTCGTAGCCTCTGCGTTGCAATGAGGTACGCCGGCAAAGGCTTAGCCCGCTCAACCACAGAGGCCGTCAGACTCAATACTATACTATAATGTGGCCATATCGCTTACGTGAAGGATCTGGATCTGGAAGGGATCCAGGCAACCTGACTTACATGACATTTATAACAACTTGTGTCTATGTAAAAGTAAAATGTATATATAAAAACAATATCCTTCAAATAAATACTGCATGGCATACAGACAGACGTATGAATATGAGAAAAGTGTAATACTCGAAGAAAATAGAAAAACGAGAATAGAAAAAGTGTAATAGTTTCCTTTCCGACATGACACACATAGACAGACAGACGTACGAATATGAGAAAAGTTAATAGTTTCCTTTCCGACATGACACACATAGACAGACAGACGTACGAATATGAGAAAAGTGTAATAGTTTCCTTTCCGACATGACACACATAGACAGACAGACGTACGAATATGAGAAAAGTGTAATAGTTTCCTTTCCGACATGACACACATAGACAGACAGACGTACGAATATGAGAAAAGTGTAATAGTTTCCTTTCCGACATGACACACATAGACAGACAGACGTACGAATATGAGAAAAGTGTAATAGTTTTTCACATGAACAAAGACAGACAGACTAGAATATGAGAAAAGTGTAATAGTTTCCTTTCCGACATGACACACATAGACAGACAGACAGTACGAATATGAGAAAAGTGTAATAGTTTCCTTTCCGACATGACACACATAGACAGACAGACGTACGAATATGAGAAACATGACACACATAGACAGACAATATAGATGTAATAGTTTCTTCGACATAAACATAGACAGACAGAAAAATATGAGAAAAGTGTAATAGTTTCCTTTCCGACATGACACACATAGACAGACCGACTTACTAATATGAGAAAAGTGTTATGGTTTTCTTTCCGCTAAGTGACTACGGAGACTTGGCAATACTGACCTTTCTCCTTAACCAGTTGGTCCCGTATGGTGGACGGGGGCGCCACGTACTCCTCGCGCAAGTCCGTCCTGGCGGCCAGCGCCTTCAGCGGGTTGCGGGAGGCCACGTGCCGCCGCTCGCGCTTCGCCCTGCGGGTCCACTCGCTCGCCAGCCTGGAGACACATTAAAGCGGCCCCCATGTATACGAGTATATTGGCGTACTTGCCCTGCGGCGCGTGATGAAACGATAACTTAATTCGGTTTTTACATCTATATATATACATATAATAAAATTGTGGAGGTCAAATTTCTGTACAATGAAGAAAATACTAAAAACCGAGTCAGGCGGAAGAAAGAAGTAATATAGAACTAATTTGGATTTTTTCATTTTTTTTCTCTCTGTTTGTCTGTCTGTTTCTACCGGCTAATCTCCGAAACAACTGGACTAATTTACATGAAATTTTGTATGGTGATAGCTTAAATCCCTGGACAACATATAGGGTACTTTTGATCCCGAAATATTTGTGTTCCCGTGGGATATGGGATTGTTTGTTGGACGCGCTAAGCTCAGAAACTACAGGTCTGATTTGAAATTTTTTCATCATTAGATTGCCCATTTATTGAGGAAGGTTATAGGTTATAAACCATCACGCTAACAGTAATAGGAGCGGAGCACCGATGAAGAAAGTGTTTTTTTTAAATTACTTTTTTTTAAACTATTCCACGCGAACGAAGGTAGTATTATATGCACAGACAACAGTGGCCAGTAAAATATGGGAAAGTCGAAGCCAACCTGATTTTAAATTATTATTATTATGTTTTAGTTAATGACATTTTGTTTCTGACAACGTATTTATTTTTGGGTTTTCACTTTATTACAGAAATTGTATATATCCCAACGAGCTACTCTGTATATAAAGCTCGATTTTCTCTGGTTTTTTTTAATAACTAGAAAATTATATAAGATGGTCATGTTGTTTAAATATCTGAAAATATGTTTATCATGTTTTTCTAGAAACCGCCATTTTGCAAGTACTGTTTAATATAAGGAGAAAGCGAAGAAAAGAAAGAAAAAGGTCACCATTGCCTACGGACATTTGCAACACCAAAGGTGGTACAAAAACGCTGCTGCTCTCTTAAAGGAGACTGAAACCTGGTCACTAATGTCGGAACACAACTCAAGGTTGTTATGGCTACATACTTATATCAAGAGTGGTCATCCATCCAGCCATCCAGTCGGGCAAGGACCCTACCACCTGGCTGTGGGTTGTTTTGTCGCCTCTTATGACAGGCCGTCCGGCCTCAGGAAATTGAATTCTTTCTCTGTTCCTGCAGGGATAAAAGGTCTACGGTCCTTAATGGAATGTTCCTGTATTAAAAAAAATCTTACAATTGTCTTGACCCGCTGTCGATGGCGTCGAGGTCCACGTCGAGGCCGCTGTCGTTGGTCTTGTCGTGCCCTTGCAGCACCGGTGCGAAGAAGGCATGGAAGGTCTCATCGTCGGCGCGGGGCACGCGGACTGCCAGTCCGGTCTTCTCCGCGCCAGGAGACGATTCATCCTCTGTTAATTGAATAACGGAGCATGTAATTTCAATTATAAGCAGTTCCTATGTCTTGATGTCCATTTGTTTGCCTTACTACTCTGGTCAAAATTTGAAATTAACTCCATATAGATAATGTCGATTTTGTAATGGATGAGTCTCCGAATGTGATAGGATCGTATTTTATTTAGTACCGTATGAGGAAGTATCATATCGAGTAGCATATTCATTATGTAGTATCGAATCATATAACCAGGTCAACGTGACGCTTTTATTATGCAAGATATCAAATGGAGTCACCGGAAGGAAATTATACGGATGGAATTGTTATACGAATGAAGTGACCCAAGTATTCAAGGATGTGTCGTGCAGACGCATAGAGATTTATAATCTCGTGTTCGGCAGAGGGAGCTAGTCGTCAGCTGACCACTGTCTACAAACGATAGTCAAACAGTCTACAGATTTATTATTATTCTGCTAATAAGTGCATCAATGGCCGCAAAAAGGGTTTTTTTAATTCTCGTATCTTCTTAAGGATTTTTCCATTTCAAGAGCCTTGTTGATAACAATAATGAATATTTTAGTAATATTGCAGCCAAAAATGAACAATCTAGCACGAATTTAAAAAATAAGTGGTTGCAGAATTGACCCGGTAAGGTAAAGTAATCAATATGTATATTATGTAAAATTATGTAGAAGAATGTCGGCTTATACAATCCATCTCATCGCCGTAATAATATCTATTATATCGCTTGGTTGGTTTAAGAGAGATTGAAGAATTTTTGAAATTGTGTTATACCCCTTGTTGTCGGTCCAGACATCAGAATTATTTAGAATAAACATCGACATTTGCAAATTGAATTCAAAACGGACAACAGTATTCTTCCATGATATTTATAATTATGATACACTATAGTTGGGCTGTTATAAGAAGCCCGATTTGAAGTTTCATATAAAAATACTGACAAAGTAACTCTGGAACAGTATCAAAACAATTTAATATCAAAATGAAAACACCAGAATTCCCTTCTTTCCCCGACAATGTTGTTTGTCAAAACTTTCTTTTTCCTAATTATTAGTTGCGTGACCTGGAAATTGCTTTATAATCGAAAAGTTTAAACAGAATTATTAAGATATGCATATTTTCTATATTTTAAAGATAAAAAGGCAACTATACTAAAAAATTTTTTTTATTTTAATCTATGATTCCATATTGTGCGACTTCGTGTAACGGTTCTGATTATTAATTGTATCATCATCGATATTTTACGTAACGAATTGAAATCAGTTTGGTGGATGCCAAATAAAGATTTATACAAAGGCCCAACTATAGTACTCTTTAAAAAAAAATATGTTACCCATATTAGTACACTTACTATCTGCTATTTTTGATACTTACTCTCGTCGACCCTGCTGATACTTTCGCTGACGGAATGGCTCCGTTTGAAGGACTCTCTGTCAACTCGCAAGTTCTCCTTCGGCTTGGAGTCAACTGCAGAGGCGCTCACGACTGCACAGGAAGCGGACCGGAGCGGGCCGGACGCAAAACCATTCGTCGGTGATGACGGCTGTTTGCGAGACCTGAACGAAAACAAAAAAAAAACAACTGGAGTACAGCATATACCTCGGCCACATACTGGTAGAAGGTGTAAGTTCAAGATTTTTTGTATTCCGAAGCTGGAAAACAGGCACTTGGCCTATGTAATGGAAATAGGTTACCGTCGCTTGTATAAGTTTGCAACGCCAGGGGCGAAGCAAACGTGTTGCCAGCATTTAGGATTGAATAGAGGGGATGACATAGAAAGAATGGGATAGGCAATGTGCTAAAGGGATCAGACAGGCGGAATGAAATTGGAGATCGGTGTGAGTATGATTGAGCCCTAGAGCATCCAGTCAGCTGTAATAAAAATAATGATTTCAGCATGGCTCTATCATGTAAAAAATATAATGGTTTAACGTCGTAAAGAATGACATGCATGCCAATGGTCTCAAAATAAAAGACACTGACTGTTAACGCTGGAAGTACGAGAGGGAGTTGCGGCGGTGAGTGTGCTTGCGACGAAAAGGCACCGAAGACATTCGTCTCGAACCATGTCAATCTTTATAATCATTGTACCGTTTGAGTAAAGAATTTGCATATTATACTAAAACTATCCAGACTACTTCATTAAAATTGAAGATAGCGAGAAGTGCAACAGAAAAATAGGAAAGCGGACCACACAGACTGCTAAACGAACACAATGGCGATTTATTGACGGTCGAACAACGATAATGATGTAATTAAAATGAGAAACTAAAAGGTGATCCTTGAGTTCAGAAACGGAAGCTTAAGTACCAACCGGGATTAATGCTAACATGATAATGAATTACTGAGAATTAAATCAGAATTAGACATGCTGTTTTTGTTTCAAACATGACTTTAAAAACACCGTTGTCTGGATACTATGCCCACGCAAATACGTTTATTTTGGGCAGTCGCCGAATGCCAAAGATTTTAGTTTTATGATACAGAGTTTTAGTGGAATATTAAATTAGTCTTAGTTGCAGAGTTAACGGCAATATTCAAAAATTTCGACTTAGAACAAATAAGTTTTAAAATGAAGTGCGATTTGACGGCCTTATATCTAGACGCGTGTTCATTTCACAAGCGGCCGCATTTGGGCTCTTTGAAGTAACCAACTAACTCCGTTAGTTAAGCAACCCGGAATGTGTTGTGGCCTCCAAAACGAGAAAACGCCATTTTTTTTATTTTGAGCAGTATTTTGCTAATTACGGGCTTGGAAATCACGCAGGTCCGCCTCTACGCGGGCGTCCGCGCGAATGTCACGCATCTAATGATGCCAAAAAGGCTTTCTTTACGCTGCTATCCTCTACCATCTGTTATACGTGACCGAGCCACCGGAGGTGGTGAGATTTTTTTCTCCTATCTAAAGCTTGATCGGAGAACCTTTATTTTTGCAGGTTCTCTTCCTTGAGGGTACGCATCCACACTTCAAACCGTACATCATGATGGGTCGTATGACAGTTTTCCAAAAATGTTAATTCGTACTGCAACAGAACTTGAGCTTGTCTTCTATTATATTTCTATTCAGGAATAGTCTAGTTTCTAAAGAGTGTAAGTGTATTCTATGATTTTTTGCCAGAAAATTAGATATTTCCGCGCAATACCGATTCGAATTCGCGACATGACCACGTCACAGAAGAAATAAAGTAAGGGATCTATCGATCTTACCTGAACTTGTTCGGTGGTGGTATACCCGGCGACGCAACTACAGCAGGTGCGGCGGCAGGCGGTGGCGTCAAAGGCGGAGTCCCTGTCGTCCCTTTGTCGCGCTCCAGTCGTCCAGCGACAGTGAACAGCGACGCGTCGCTCTGGGGCACTCGTTTGCGCCATCCCTGCAAGATAGGCAACTTCTAGAACCATCGCCCATAGACTCGTTCATCACAATATTATTGCCACAGATTGTCTGGAAGCTTTTTACCCTTGGAAATAATAAAGAGTTATCTATTTATCAACGCTCTTCAACAAACTGACAATCCTACTGTAAAATACCTCAAATGTTAGTAGCTTGGGGGACGATTTGTGGCAAAGGGAAGCGACTTTTGCCGCTTTTATAGAAATACTTGATTACGTCCATAAGTCGAATGAAATGTATATTAAAAGATACAGTTAACAGAAATAACGAATAAACATTGGAAGAACTTTAAAAAAATGAAAGCTAATGTGGTCTAGTCACTTTAATGTCCTCCGCTTAAGTGATTAGAACACAGAAGTGTCAGTTTTATTAATTCGAAATGGTTTATATCTCAAAATCAACTTTTACTGTTCCTGGTGTCACCTTTGGCCAATTTCTATATATCTTACTATTCCTTAATTTGCCATACGAGAGATTATGGCATAAGCTCCATACAGATGATAAGGCAAGTGAAAGAATAGTAAGATATGGGCAACGGCCATTAGTTGTTTTCAGCCATAACAGAGCGTAATAAGATTCAGAATATAAAAAGAGTATGTTCAGTTCCTTTATCATTAAGGGTAAAAAGAGGATGAATTTTAAACTCAAAAAGTAAACATATTAGTTTTTGCGAGATACCTTCAAAGTTTACGTCAGCAAGTCAAAATTTGGTGTAAACTTTGGATTACGAAGATGAACATGGAAGAAATACGTTTTAAATGAAAACCTTAAATATTTTCCGCTGACCGATCACTTCCGCATAGGAGCTTTACGCGACTGAAGATGGATTGGAAAGTCCTAGTAATATTATAAACGTCTGCCAACTGTGTGGGTATAAACCGCAATGTGTCATGTTATTCTATAAATTTGATATGCAACTAAACGATTTCTTGGTCGATGATTCAAGTATTGGTCAAAGTGTTCAATTACTCGTTGTTTAAAATATTTTGAAGTCTGAGACCAATTTCCACATCTTTACAATTTTAATGAACAAAAAATATAAAAGATATATTAATAAATAGTTGGAGTTCAGTGCAGTTGTCTTCATGTCTGTGACATAGCAGACCAACTGCAAGAGTGTCGCCTACGCTGGTACGGCCACGTTTTACTCATGTCTAGCCATGCCGCCTCCGCCAGGTCCCGGTCGAAGGGGAAGGCCCAAGAAATGCTGGCTAGACGTCGTGAAGGATGACATGCGTGCTAATGGTCTCACAACGGGGGATGCTGAAGACCGCGCGAAGTGGAGTAGAAAAAGTAGGAAAGCGGACCCTGGGCCTCGGAGTGAACGCTCCGAACGCAACCGGGATTTAACGCTCGGATGATGATGATGATGATGATGGATGTCAGCCAAAGATTTTGCTCAGACCATGTACATAAAGTCGAAAAGTAAATGTTGAAGAACTGAGTTAAAATAAAACCCTACCGTCTGTCCAACAATAAAACAAACAAAATCAAGGTAGATTGTATAAAATTACCAATTTTATGGCAACCTCGAACTTTAAAATACAAGTCGTTCTTAAGGATACATAAATAAACACTATTTCTGTTCAGATTGTTTATATCGAACTAAGAGTTAACGAGTAATTTGGAAAGGCAAAAGACCTGGCAAAGGTCGAACAATTGTTTAAACGACATTCCGTACGAATATTGCTCGACCATTTAACTCTAAATATTCGTTTAGGCAACGAAGAGTTGTTTAAACAAGCCTTTGAGCACAAGCCTATTTGAACTTTAACATTTGTCGGATATGGTACATCGAAAGTGATTTATATGAATGAGATAAAAGTAAAAATAAATACGACTGGGAGCATAACAGCTCTTTGTTCAAGCGTCCGTGTTAAAGCGCATGCATTCTTTTACAGTTCTTAAAACCCATAAAATAAAAAGTTACGATGTAAAATTCAATCATAAATCTTTAATAATGTTTCTTGGCTTGATTGTCTGGATTATAAGGAAAACCTGTACTTGTTAATAATTACTTATTATTTGCACTTTCAGCTTAATACTTAAGATTGGTCATATCCAATTCAATTTAAGTTGCAGTTATTATTATTGCATTAACTGTATATTAATCTCAATTATTTGTACTTACTTGTGCTGCAGTTTCTAATTTGTTTCGCCTATCAGCTAATATGTTCGATCCTAATTCGTTTTCATCAATGTGATTTTTTTTCTTTTCATCAACAGCCGCATTTAGATTTTCCTGTAATAGATAGAAAAACACGTTTATTAAATTGCAAAAAGGATAATATTGTGAAATTATTTGGTTTGTACATAACAACCGATTTACAATTCAAATATATATAATTTACAATACTGTTTTTATATAAGTACACAATTATCTTGAAATTAAACTTGTCTGAGTAGGCAATTATGTTGTAATTATTCAAATCTTTAACTCATTTTTATACACAGTAACTATTAAGATTAGGCGTTTGTTTTTGTGTCAAGTTTACCTAACAGATGCATATATCACACAAACAATTCATTTATTTAATCAACCAATCAAAACCACTGCTGGAAGTAACACGCCTTTCTAGAGCGACATATCCAATCATCCCCTGTTTATTCAGCCTCTACTAACA
Organism: Dendrolimus punctatus; assembly: GCA_012273795.1. NCBI lineage: Eukaryota > Metazoa > Arthropoda > Insecta > Lepidoptera > Lasiocampidae > Dendrolimus > Dendrolimus punctatus. The sequence goes on along the minus strand of CM022540.1, from coordinate 6,015,896 downwards.
GCCTGGCTTGTTGGTCTACCAAGCGAGAGGACCTGTTCCAACCATCTTATTATAAAATCGACGCGTTTATGTTCGAAATAAATATTAATATGTATACAATTTCATTTTAATCTTTTGGTATAACTGAATACTCTATAAGATCATCATATAAACGTATTTAAAGAACTTCTCGGCCATAATCTGAGTTAACAAAATAGTTAACAAATTACATTAAGGCAAATTTCATCCGATAATAAATGTGCTGGTGGAATGATTAACTGTCATGGTTATAATTATGGAATTCTTCTTTGTATTGAAGTTTTTATAAAAAAACATTGTTACATGTTAGACTGAAGTTATATTTGATCTACATTCACGGACTGCTTGTTTATTGTCACGCTATGTTACATAAAATATTACATGTCACTTTATATATTATGTGTACATCGTTTTATATGATACTTCTACATGTACAAATTAATAATGAGTCCAGTGATGAAACACCGACAATACTTGATAATATATTATGTTATAAAGGAAATTAACCGCTGTAACTAGTTAGTCTTGGCAGTTTGAGTTTCCGATGACCCTGAGCAATAAAATTAAATCCTAAAATGAACAATATTACATGCCTGCGTGTTATCAACTGCGTCGGCATCAATATCGAATTTGCGAAAAACTGGTTTCAGGCCGCCGTTTCCTGCACTTTTAGTTTTTAACCGTAACTCTCCTATTACAGAACCAAAATTAAGCCCTACAGGAACACCAGCTTGTTTCTGAAAGCGTTTTATTAAAGGTTTCTCTTCAACTATTTCTTTTTCACACTCCCAACGCTTTCGCCAAGATTATTTATATTAAGCTCATTTAGATGTTTTATTTTATCAGCGACATTGTCTATAGATTGTTGTAGCTTAGCAACCTTATCACTCACTGTTCTTTTTTTATCAAGATTTGGAATTAGTTCCTCCGTTGTTTCAATTTCAGATTTCACCGCAAGCTCGTTTTTAAAAATCTCAGTCTTGTCCAATGATAGATTCTGGATAATAGATTGTATCTTATCATTTCTTAGTATATTTTTTTCTAGGAACTCGGCGAACTTTCTTTGGGCGGATATCGCGTTTATGAATAATTTTTCTGACGACTTGTTTCCCTTTGACGCTTTAAAAGCTGACTTGGTGTGAGTATTTCTTCATCTTTTAAAATTTCAAAAGTAAGTAAAGACAAATCTTTCGGTGTTTTGAAGGCTTTGGGTTTTTCTAACACGTCACTGAAGGTTTCTTTTGTTTCTTCAACCAGTATCTTTCGCAATATCTCGTACTGGTAGTACGCATTTCACTGATTTTATATATATATCTTGGTTTTTATTTTTGATATGTGGATCTGTTGGTTTAATTTCTATATCTTTACGGTCATAATTAGTCTCCAATTGCTTTCTTTGTTCATAATCACTGGTCAGTAAAAACTTCCATATTAGGTACAAAACCACACAAACTCCAATAATCGATTCAAGTATCATTGTGAATTGTTGTTCAATCACATCACTGACTAGAAAAAATTATTTATAACATTTGAAGGCTTCCCGCTTCATTTGTAACAAGGTGTCAATTGAGTAATAAAGTTTTTGCACTGTTAAAGAATAAACATTATTTATATATCTTTAGTTATAATTGAGTTTATTAATAATTATCGCTTAACTTCAATTTAAACTGCACGCCTTGCACGATGTAAACTGTTAAACGAAAAAAGAATAATAAAACGACTGCAAAGAATGTGCATCTGACGACAGACAGAAGCAAACTGATCGTTCGGAAGTATCGTCATTATCATCTGGCAGTGGTCACAGCATGTGTGACTCATACGGAGGACCTAGAACATATGTAAACATTATCAACCAATGAAGGCAACAATGTGACGCATATTCTTCCACCAAAATACTGTTATACTGCAAGAACGTACGAAACATGCACCCAAACATTAGAGCGTGACGGTTCGAAGAAATTGTGTATATGAAGAATAAAAACAAATAAAAACAATTTAAAGTTGGAAAGTGCATATGACTGAAAATGTTTATTTGAAGATCCGCCAAAATATTTAATGTTCTCATTAGCGAGAATATTCAGGGGTACTGCAGCGGTTTTTCCGCTTTGTATGATTTACGTACAAAATATGTTTATGCAAAATTATTGGAAGGATACGAGGAAAATAAACATGTGACATTACTGTAGTTGACAATAATTATTACGTCTAAAGCACAAAATATCCTGCTAACATCAACGCAGTTAGGCTTCAACACGCACTAAATTAGTAAAGTAGCTGTTACCAAACAAGGAAACTGGCAAACAGATTATGGAAACTGAATAATGCTTTTGTAAGGAAGATTTTGATTAGTGTAAAATAAAAAAAACATGATTAACTATAGAATACAATTTTAACATTAATAATCAATTAGCGATATTTTTAAAATAAAATGCCTATGAACCCCTAACAGTTTGTAATAAAACCGTAAAACATACTTCTAAAAATACTTATAAATGTTTAAATTATTTGAAACCAATTTATATTTAATTCAAAATGAAATCACATAAGAACGAGATATGTCAAACGAAAACAAAAATTTAATAATACAAGTAAAAAAACACCGAGCAAATACTATCAAACTATCGATTATTACTACAATAATATCTTGATCATCAAAAGCCGCCATATATGGTGTATAATAAGGTGTATTATCCTCTTTTCTAAAGTTAAAAAGGGACTTCAAAATATTTATAAGTGATCATTACAACAATATCTTAATAGATGTTGAACACATAAATAACCCGTTCGTATTCATTGAAATTTCAAGCCACACATAGAATATAAAATAGACACACACCAAAACAACAACGTATATGGACTGGTACACAAATAAATGAGGTGTAACCAAAACAGTCAACACGTGTGAATGGGCGAAAGTTCATACATTAATTAAACAAATGACAATTTAGAATCTAGATAATTAATTACTGAAAGTACGAGTAGAAAGTTACAGATTCCCACAAACGGCAATGAGGTAACCTATAAAAGATCACAAGGTCAAAGACAAAGATAAAGTAGATAAGCATATGACTATGCATGATAACGAAGAGCAAGAAGAGAACAATAACAACACACGTCGAAATCAATCTTAACCGACGATCGTTAATATCGATTGTCAGAAGGCGTGATCGAAACACTTGTTCAAACATATAATAGAGTTAAAGTCGAATAATTTTTACTAAAGATAAAGCAATTAAATAAAGGATAAAAACAACACAGTTTAATAGACGAACACGATAACAATCACTACTAAAGGAACACGAATTTCAATTCCGCCAATTAGTTTTGCTAGGCACAATTAAAAGTGGCACTGTTTCGGATAGATTTCGGGGCGGATTAGAGAAAGCATTTTTTTTACGAATTCTAATAACTATCCACACTGTACGCGAATTTGTTCAGATGAGTTCAAAATTACAAGGCAGCGCACGCGCACCTACGGCGAGCCCACAAAAACAACTGGCGGTGCCAGCTCGTCTCGCTGACCAGCTGGGTCACTGTTGAACGCATATAAAATGAATCCTTTTGTGTTACGTAGAATGTTTCCTGAAAGTTTTATACTTGTGTATTCTACTCAAAAGATATTCATTTAAAATCAACAGTTTTCAAGTTATTTATTCATAACACTGTAAGTCTGCGTGGGCCGCCCATAAGCACAACGGTATTCAAATTATGTAGCTCGATGTTGATAATTATATGGTATTTTGCGGTTCCCCTTGAAGAATGCGTTTGCGCACTCACGCAATTGAGATGATTGATGTATACCACAATGTTGGAATAATACCAATAATAAACATGGAAATGTATTTCTTCTATATTAAAAATAAATGGCAACATTTACGTAAAAAAATGTTAATTCTACGATTGTTAATAATTAATATAATAATTTACTGTTTTTAGAATTTAGTCTTACTGAAGTTTGCTAGAATAGCCTACAAAAAATCTCAAATGATTTTCGCGCTAATAAAATCACAAGCACAGCTAGTATTAATTAAAAGAACGTGGATATGACTTCCTCAATTTATTACGTTTTTCAGACATACCGTCTCAGAAATGTTGAAAATATTGTTTAGCTTATAAACATTATTTAATTATTATAAGCATGGAAAATCCACATAACACTAACCAAGTTTAAAAAGAATTACGCATACACCAAAAGAAAGTAAAACAAACAGCACAAGAATGTATACAAAACAGTGGCAAAGATATCCGGCGTTGAATTCCGTGTGTGAATCAAATAACTATTAGCTTTGGAAAACTTTAAACAACTTTTATAAACAGTACAATTACTTAAAACAGATAGATAGTCGTACATCGTTTTAATGTAGCAATCGGGTTCGAAATTACCATTATCAAGTTCATTGACATTTTTCAACTATGTTTTTTTGTTTTTAATCACAGTAAAAATAAAGAGATTGCCTGATCTAATAGCAACTAGTTTTTGTACAGATAACTCTTATGCGCTCTCTTAAGCAAAAAGTTCACTCTAGATATGATTATAATTAGTTAACTTCTATGAATAATGAAATTGAATGAAAGAAGGTACTAGGAATGACAATTGCCCGTAAGAAATGTTATTCTCATAACTTCCTAAATGCTTTGGGCTTTTAAATTCTAAATGACTCTTGATTTCCTCGCTCTTTACCGTTTAATCCAAATCAGTCAACAACAGCTACATAATATACAACTTAAACTTAAAATTTAATTCTACTTAGGTTATATTGTCCTCATTTTTCTAAATTAAATAATAGTTAACATCTTTTTTTTAAATTTTCGTCAGATTTGGTCTAAAGTACTACCAAGTACTAAAATAATAAACTTTTTTACAACATAAAATGCTATTTATTTTTATTTCTTTATTTGTTTTTAACAATAACAATAAAAGTCAAAAACTAAAGATGGATGATTGCTGCCATAGTGGCGGGGCTAGGCGTCGGCGGCCACCGACGTCCTCGCTCCCGAGGGGGCCTAACAAGAAAGTTGATGTCGCCGAAGTTTAAATTTGGTCTAGCCCCGTCACTGTGTTGCACCATCTAGTCATGTAGCATCTAGATCTAGAAACTTCACAGAGATACAGTTTATACTGGATTACGATTACTCCATTATTCTTGTTCCATGTTGTGTAAAAAGAGATTTTGAATATTTGCGTATTTTTATAAGGGAAGCTTTAATTCACTTGATTAACATGATTAATTTTCCATTTAAAACCGGCAAATATCAGACCGTATATATATCTGATTTGAAATTACAAATATCAAGTTCATTGACTTTTTCAAACTAGTTATTTTATTGATAATCAAAATACAATATCAGATGACATAACAGCTACTGAACCATTAAGTTGACTGAGCACGTATTAAAATAAAATAATGATTATATGACAATTTCCCAATTCCCGCCAAAATCATACAAATTCGTTGCTTCTCTTTTCTAATGTAAAATGTCAATATGACAGCTATTGATACTAAAAGTCACATAACAAAATAATATTCAGCTAGGATTTCAATTGTGTCCAGGCTGCGGTCTGGGGCGCTGGATATGATTCTACATTTCTAGGAAAGCAAAGAGCTATACCAAACCCGAATATGCTAGGGTCACATAACGTCGACTAAACGATAGTACCGTGACCAGTATCTTGACTCGTAAAATGCAGTCATAGCATGGTACCGCAGCGCGAGGGTGGCCTATGTGTGTATGTTTTTCCATTAGTGATGCCTAGACATGACGACTCAAAAACACCCTTTCGTCAATGTGATTTAATTGAGTAATCCCGCGTCTGGCTTACTTTTTAAAGAAAGGATTAAAGTGAGACTTATAGTAGAAATGTAGTTTCACACTTCTAAATAGCAAAGCATAATGGAATTTCAGTATAATTTGGTGCGGCTTGGCAGTGGCCAAATTTAAAATTAGCACGTGGTATCATTTACGCCAAACTCGACGTGGGGCACTTTCGTAGCTCACGATTTGTTGGCACTGTTTGACTGATGCTTTAACACAACTCAAATTGTAATAGAACACATGCTAGTTTATTCAAAATAGATTGAGAGCGGGTAAGAGTGCCATGAATGTTATCGTCTAACTCAGCTGAAATCGTATTAATTCCTACTAATGGCACTTAATGTTTCATTTAATTCTTGACGAATGTAAAAAAGTCTTCTTCTTTTATATGGCTTTGATCGATTCGTATACTCGTACAGTATTAAGTACTCATGAATATTCAAGTTCTAAAATAATCTAAGGACACAAGCAGCATGATGAAGGCTAAACTCATGTAATAGAAACGTTAGCTTAATTGTAGGTCTTTGACTGACGTCTAACGAGGGGTCTTGTGGCAGCGCGACAAGACGCGTCACTAAACAGTTGAGCTTTTCAATACAAACACAATTCTTATTTTATTTAATGTGTTTCATTTATTAATTATTCAACTCTATCTAATTCTATACATTTCTCGAAAATAAAACTCAGTTCAGCAGAACATCAGTCTTCAAGGAACCGCCAAAATTTTCATGTTAATAAATCGACCAAGTGCATGTCAGTCGAGGCGCAGTGAAGGGTTTTCTACAGGTCACAATTATCTACTGCTTCTGTAATTTTGCTAAAGAACTTTACAGAGCCTAACTGATTCATAACATGCCCTTTGTGTCATAAATTTATAAACATGGCATGATAGCTGAAACAATTATGTTGATGATACCCTTTTTAAGAGACAACACAATATACGAGATATTTTCTTAGATATCATGGAAAATGTTAGTCATAATGTAAAAGGTATGTGTGACAGTGTGACTCATAATAATAATATACCTACATAAGGTTTTACTTTATATCGCTAGACGAGTATTTTAAACCATCACACAGATTAAAATTTATCCATTTAAACATCGGAAAGGCAGTTTTGAATTAAAACATATTTTTTGAATCTCTCATTTATTTGGTGAAAATATATTAATACTAATATAAATGCGATAGTAACTTTGTATGTTTGCTTGCTACTTCTTCGCAATCTTGGCGGTGAACTTGTCCTATACAGGCAAAGCAGCGTTTATAGCGAAATCGATATTATAATATCGGCCAAAAGTGCCTGTCATTGATCATACCCGCACGCATACATACACAAACAAGCACACACAGACACAGTTGTAATTTTGTTACGATTGTTGAATAATCTGAGTACATTTCGCATTTATATAGAACATTGGAAATAGGCGTGATGCCTATCCCATAAGGTTAAGCAGAAATAATGAATCTCCAGTTGATATGATCTTAAAATACTCTTTTTGCTTCATTAACCGTCATAATTAACATTCGTATTTGAATAATAGTATAAAACAAAAATAATAATTCCAAATGCTTAAACAGTGACATCTAAACAAATGATCCCCAAAAAAAGTATACATTAGTTCTTAACTTATTAATAGTTACTCATCTGCTAATCTGTCAACTTAATATATTACATAGACAGTAGTTATTAATACAATAACACAACACCTGTGTGGCAATCGGATATTCAGTGCCAAGTTACATTGAGATCAGTTTAACGAGTGATGAAGGTAAAATTACTCGTGAATGAAATATTTATAAAAATACTTTATATGACGTTATTTTTTAGTCCCAGTAATAAACTTAAGTCTGCAATAGCTCTAAATCTTACATTTCTTAGTTGACACTTGACATGAGGACACAAAAAACAAACCATTCTTCTGTTGCTTTTTCAAATTGAAAAATATATAGCCGGGATCAATGTGTCAAGTAAAATAATAAAAATGAGGTATTAGTTATCATTTTCTACTTCACGCTGATGCTGTCTTTACAATTAGATCTTCTTCATCCAAAGCTTACTTTCTAAATCCAAATTGATTTTAGCAAGCAATAAAGCAACCCACTGCACCTACTACCTTATAGTATTTAAGATTTTTGTGTATTTCTTATAGTCCAAGACCCCAGTCCCCCAGACTTACGTGATTTTAGGAAAGATGTAATTTTTAGGATCGGTAGTTTAACATAAACTTAAAAAGCGCTGGATACTCTCTAAGCTGAAAGGGGGCCGTTTCACAGGTAACAAGTATCAAAGGTAAAAAAAAAACATACTAACTTACGTCAATGTAGTAGGAAGGCTAGTTATTACATATATATGATATTGTTATTCAAGACAGTAAAGAAGGAATGAAACTTACATGCCAAGTATATACTAAGTTATTTCATATACGTAGAATTCTCATGACTTCGGCCGTATTAAACAATTTAAGCGTTCCTGGAAGTTTTATGGAAGATTCTAAAAGCAATAGAACAGATAGTCCCACATTACTCCACGACTCGAAGCTGAGCGCTTATTCTGCATCACAATTCATCTGTATTTTATTTTTAAAAGTATGTTACTACTAAACAAACTTAAATACAACTATATATACGGAATCGGATTAATCAGAATCCTTCTAGCCTTAAATGTGAGCCGCGTCATTGGCTCTCACTTCAGAGAGCCAGGCTCAGTTTTACTATTTAAAATTGGCTATTAGAGTTTTTAATCAAGTTTAAAATATCTTAATTTCTTAGGTGTAATATTTAATTTTGATAGAATAATAGCGAAATAAAATGATATTTCTTAAATATAAAAATTGAGAGGTGTTAAGGAAAAAAAGCCATTAAATTTTATAATAACTGGATGATGACCATGTGCAAATGAGCGTTGGTTTCTTAGTAATCAATATATTTTCCCTGAGATTTATTGTTCCGAATCCAAAATAATGGAAAACATACACTTTGAATAGAAACACTAATTTAGCCGGTTATGTTTGTCGGCGCATAACAGGTGAGTAATATACGAAGTCTTATTAAAAGGAATTATACACATATTATCTTTATATTTTGAATCAATCACATTATTAAACAGCCTTAAAGAAAATTCAACACTGCTGGAATTAGCATCAAAATGAACATTTTAAAACTGAAATCAAATGCGGGCTATTTTAACGCCGCCCATTTTGTACTAACAGGACGTAACATTAGTAAATGCACTTTTGTTGTCAATCAAAATATGTGCTTTGAGGTCACGATTCAATTAGCAATTTGCAATGTTTGGTTTTCTGCGTATTTTTAACACTATTCATTGAAGTATATTTATAATATGCAAATAATAATCCATGATAATAGGATTTCAAATAAAAATATTAGACCTTTTTTATGATAAGCAGAATCGTGTTTGGCCACAATCACGGCTAATCATAGAAGATGATGCAGTAGAAGATGGAGCAACGCTTACCTGGAAAACAACTGTTTCATACACTTTTCGGTAAGCACAGACTCCCGATAGTGCATTCCATAGTCCTATAAGATGACATGCATATTCCCTAATAAGTAAATAATACTTAACATAGAATACGCTCGCATGTCGTAGTATTCGAGTCATGAGCTGGTGTGTTCATGCGATGATAATACAACACAGAGCATGGCCGCGTGTACTGATTATAGGATTCGATTCGCATTACTGTGAGAACCTTTTATCGCAACCAAACATACATAGATCTGAGATTATATAGACATTTATACCTTTATGACATATATTATATGAATAAGAAATTATTTAGTTTATTTTCGCTTGAAAACATTGAGCATTTGTTTAATACAATTAATATCTTAAAAATCTTCGTCGTCTTGTTTCCGTTTTAAACGATCCGTTTTACGCCAAAGAGAATGATCTCATTTGATTGCGAGTATATTGTGAATAGGCAATAACGCTTTTATATGAAAACTATCTATTGCTCAGACCTATTTTGCTCAATAAGAACCACCACTAAATGTTATTTGAACCATATTATTTCATATTATATACACCTTAAAATTATTGTTGCAAATATTAACAAACGTGAAAGTTTTATTATATTAACATTTTTCGTCCCATCCTTAAAAAAAATAGTCATAATGAAAAAAAAACAATTAAGCACAATTTAATATTACTAGTGGTCGCCCGTGATCGTTATTCGACCATAATAATTTGTTGTCTAAGACTATATTTCTATAATCACAGAATTCGCCAAGGCTACACTGAATGACTTTAAAATAAACAAAGAGTATTTATAGTGTGTGTCACATACATGGTAGTATGTGTAATGTTTTTTTATTGATTTAATTTATTTTTTATGCACAATTAAAAGAAATACTTGCATTCGTCGCTTCTTCTATATATAAACTATGAGTGTGAGAAATGTCATACTCCTGCGTCCTCGCGATTTTCGTAAAAAGGGGTACAAAGTTTTTCCTTCACATATTAATATGTAGATAAAATAGTAAAGAAACACACAAAGAATAGTAGAAACAATTGCCTTCACAATGCATAAACATTATTCAAAACAAAATTACAACACTTCGACTTATATAAGACAAAATATAAACACAAAAATTATCTTAATCGGCTTACAAACTAGCGACACCTGGCGGATCGCGTTCACGGGCCTCCAAACTCACCAAATATGGTAAGGGACAAGGTAAGACCATAACAAGAAAAGAGGTCACGTGATAGCAATGCAGTCAAATGTGTTCTAGAATGCCGCTACGAGTATGTTAGATAAATGTGTACATATGTAATTATGTACCTGGAAACATCATATAGGTGTCATTATACTGAACTTATAAAGGTTAGGTTAGGTTGGTGAATGAATACTATGGTTCTGCAGTTTTAATAGACCACATTAATTGTAGAAAGTTTCAACTTAGTAAAAATATGTGGTCAAAACTTAACAGGATCGACTTTCAAAAGTTTGACATTAAACCAAGAAAAATGAAAAAATAAACTTTAAAATTTAATTGATTTCTAATCGATGCAATGGGACAAACATCAAATGTTTGATAGGTAGGTATATTTTCTAAGGGAAAGCGAAATTGTTGTTTTTACTATATTCCAAGCATTTCTTCATATTTATTCCCTTTTTTAAACCTCCCCTGGACTTCCACAAATAATTCAAAGCCAAAATTAGTCAAATCAGTTCGAACAGCAATTGATTTTTATATATATAGATGAAGTGACAGATTGTCGAATGGATTCAAATTAACATGATAGATTGTATAAAGAGTGTATCAAAAAGAACATTTAGTTGGAGTAAAAAGAAGTAATTGTTCCCGGCTGCGTTTGAGCCATGGTTAGGATTAAGCCCATATGGGACACGGGCTCCTTCTTTTGCAAGCGCTTAATGATGGCCAATGAGGAGCGGAAGCATGAGCTTAACAAACAAAAACAATCATACCGAAGCGGAAGAAAATCTATACTATAATAAATCTGTAAATGGTTCGATTTTATATATCAGGTTTAAAAATGAGAAAAAAGTCTGGAGGCTTGATTCGGATCAGAAAATTCCGAAAATGCAATATAGAATCTATGTCCGTCTGTCTGTTAGAGCATCACGTAAAAACTTATGAACGGATTTAAATGAAACTCGATACAGAGCTAGCTTATATCCTGGGTTGTAACTCAAGGATACTTTTTAACCCGATAAATAACGTCGTTGCCGTGGGATAGCCGAATATAATTAAAAAGATGGCGCTGCGAACGCATATTTTTTGGGAAACTACTGAACGTACGAATAAAAGTTGACATACTGCTAGCTTACAACAAAATTAAAACTTAAGATACCTGTCATGCCGATAAATAATGTCATTTCCATGGAGTAAATGAATTAGCACAATAGCGGCTGCAATCGCTTTTTTCAATACACTAAAATGTATCTACAGTGTCTAAAATAGGCAACATTTCATTCATTGAAATCAGGTTGGCTGTGACTCGCCTTTATATTTCGCCGCACAGTTCCATATGGACTTGGTTTCCTTGTTATTGTAGTGAACTTAGTAACAAGACTCAGTGAAATTCTTGATAAAAAATCTTATTAAATTTTTATGAAAGTAACATAGAACTACTACCTAGGGTTTTCACGCAAAGAAAACTGTAGTCTTATATAAAGATATGATAGCAAAAATCCAACAGAATTTCGTAATGTTCCACATAAACACAAGAGAGCGCTGCTGCTGCACATTTAATTTCCGCCCGTTTAAACTAGATGTCGCTGTTACGTGATCTAATAAACGCACGCTACCGTTGAAACGCGCGGGACAAATTGAATTTTTCGCCTCTGTAAATACTGAGCGAATTTCTGCTAACTTAATGAAAAGGCTTGGATTTTTTAGAATGTAATTGAATTTACTACAAATGTGTTTGGACTTTTGAAGATTGTTATTCCATTATTTCTCGTCAGTTCTAGTATATCTTTCAAACTCATATTCACATATAGCGCTATCTAAATGTGTGTGCCTTAGAAACGTTACGTTTTTACAAATTCTACTATACCGATATTTAGTACAAATTATTTTGTAACACAAATACAAAATATAGCTTGGGATATTTAATGTGTGCGTTTGTCTGCCAATTTATTTCTGCTAAGGTTTTAAATTTAACTTAGAAATTAATGTTCTTCCTTGTTTAAAATAATAAATAAAGTAAAACAAAAAAAAATCACAAAATATATAACCTTAGTCCAAAATACTCTCCAGTAAACAACCTTTTCCGATACACCGGAAATTACTTAGCAATAGCATGTCCCGTGAACGATGACTGAGGTCATATCAAAGTTCTAGCCTATTTTTGATCAAATGACAATGCTATTTATATACCAACGGAACTCATTGCCATGACCTTTATGAGGGGTTGTTTTATAGCTCACCTTTACGTTTCATGGGTGATCGATTATATAATGTTTCTAATATTAAATACATTTTCTGAGCCATACGGGACCTTGTTAATGCATGAACATAATAAAGGTGCATGTCTAATAATAGGGGTATCATCAGTATATAAGGACTTAAAATGGCTTGTGAACAAAACTACGAAAAAATTGTATGCCTGTCAAAAGCGAAAAATGTAAAAACTTAAAACTCTAGTTTTTTCGTATTGATACAAAATATTAACCGTATTTAAAAACTTTTCGGTTTGTTAAGCGAGTAAACTTGATATCATTTTCTGATGAATTTAGTAAATATGAAATATAATTATTAATACAAATTAGAATACTTCAGTAGGTGGGTGTTGGCCACAACGCCCACTTTTTTGTACGAGACGGTGTCATACGAAGAAGTAAAACAACTGGCCGATAAGAGAGATGATAAATTAAATGATAGATACGAGTAGATAGAAATAATTAAAATAGAAATGTCGGTCTACGGCTACCCACACACACTGTACTATGGGTAATAAATAATTTAATTATTGCTAACATTGTTCGTTTGCGGGGAGTATTGTACTGCATAGTGTACGGTATGATTAAATTGTACAATATTATTGCCACCTAGCATTGGCAATAATATTGTATGTACGCGGGTAGCCGCCTATGGTTTCAAAATAATAGTTAACATTTAAGTGATAAACTATTTACACGATCATAAATGACCGTTGTTAGAATGTTGTATATATATTGGTCTGAAAGTCTGCCTCGAATACATTCGAAAGTGCTCAACGAATTTCAATGTACATACATAATTCCTATTTTACAGATTTAAAACAAGCATGATGTTTTAATTCTCATATCCTGGAGGGTTCAGAAGATATAAGGTCGAGTTCAGCTAGGGCTAAGTAATGGCAGGTATAGATAGTATTTAATAAAATTTTATGTAAATCGACTGAATTTAGTATAATAATAATAATAGCACATCTATAATATGATCTAGTATTTCCTTAAGAGAAGTGGATTCATCAATGCTGACGGCATTAAATTAGCAAGCAATTTATTTAGCTTATACAATATGACATGATTACAAGAGGCAGTACAGAGGAAAACAACAAACATATATATATATATAGAACAGAAACAATTTAACAATTTTTACGACGGCTAAAGACCTCTATCCAAACAATACTAGAAATAGTGAACGACTGGTTTTAAATGTGGCACCAAAAACAACCCTCTTTACCAGAAACTGCTATAACATGTGCATTAAAGTCTATAATAAAATTCCAATGCACATAAAAGAGTTCAGTATTAATAAATTTAAAAATCAACTAAAGGAATGGCTTTTAAATAGAATGTTTTACTCGGTGGACGAATTCCTCAATTGTACATAAATAATTTCCTTGACTTATGAATGTTATTATTATTATTACTACTATTATTATTATTAGTATTATTGTTTGACATTTATCAGTATTTTATTTCATAATTATGATCCATTTAATATTATATAATTTAATTAAATTTATTAGAAACATTTGTATGCTCCTATGGGAGCAAAACATGTGTACATTGTGACATATATACCAACTGTTTGACCATGTTTTAAACAAATAAATTTGATTTGATTTGATATATGTGTGTGTGTGTGTGTGTGTGTGTGTGTGTGTGTGTGTGTGTGTGTGTATATATGCGGGATTTTTCTAGGAATGATTTAATGGGCAAGTATTTCAGGGAGCCCTTTGTAGTTGTTCGGGTGCGTAAAAATTTGTTCACTCCGACACTGTTTTCACTACAACGATACTACTTACATTGTTTATCAAAACCTACGGTATTTTGTGTCTCTGGAATCACACGGAAATTTCAAGACAAGCGTAGACGAAGCTGCGGACATAGCCTAATATACAAATGCGTATATTACGTACAACGTATCTGGCCTGATATGTACATGTATGTTTATATAACAAACAAGATGACTTCCCAAATTCCTGATCAGTTATTACTAGTACACTTATCTCGAGCTTCACAACCCCACTACAATAGGTCCAATTATGAAGCGATTCACACACGGCCAACTCACGCTCTCTGACGTAGGATCTAACAAAGCAGAAAATTGGTTTCAAGACGTGGTGACGACGTAAGCCACCCGTTCGAATTATAATGGAGCACGATGGAAGGAATAAGCTTCGATTTATTGGGCTGTTTAGTTTATTATTAAGGCATATTCAAAGAAGAAAACCGTATTGTTGAAAAATTTGAAATGGAGAATGCTAATGTAGTTTCGTTGTAAGCCTAAGATATTAATATTGCTACGTATATATAAACAGATTTAGGTTATTATGATCGGTCAGTATTGCAACCAGGGGATGTCCTGATTATTGAGCTGGTAATAACCTCTCTTGTGGCATTAATAATAATAATTAATATTTTATTATGTGGGATCACATTTTGAACGAGGCAAAATGTCACCACATTATTAAGACGTTATAAATTTTTAATCGAAGATGCTTGAAGGATTGTATTTATTCATGTCTGGCATGAAGCTCCTTATTCGATCTGTATGAGAGAGAAAGTGTAAAACTAAATATGACAAAACTGGTGGACTAAGGTAAGTAACAAGTAATGTATCAAGTATGCACGACTGACCTAATTTGCATAAAGTTACAATAATTGTCACATCAAAGGTGATAGAAAACATCGCGAGGAAACCTGTATAAATCACAATAACAGATTACTCAGTCAGTTTGCCTTGGATATGCGCCTCTTGGTTCTTCTAAAATGTATGTCCCGATCGCGGCAGTGGCGGTTATGGGCTGGTTTGATAGATATAAGTTCCAACTCAACACAACTCGCAGCTAAGTGGTAGGTCATTTGCTCGCCTTTGTGGCTACTACCCCTAGTTGGTCTGACATCAGTGACTAGATTCCATTCCCCTTAGAAGCCAGAAAATTTTCTAGTGTTGCGAACGTCCATAGGCGCGATGGTGATCACTTTTCGTCAGGTGGATCATCTGGCCGCTGAATGCTTCATTCAAGTCAATAAATCATGTAAGTAAGCAAGTTGACAATGTCAGTCTAATTTACATTAACTATTTAAATTAATATAATTCTTAAATTACAAACGTTTTTATTGCATTAGTTCAGCAGACAGGCCCACCTAATGGTAAGGGGGTACCGTTACCAAAGAGGTTATAAATGCGCTGCTGTTCTCTTGAGGATGCAACCTGGCCACTAATGCTGGAACACAACTGAAGGTTGTTATAGCGGCATAGTCTAGACCAGGGATGGTAGCCCGTGTCCAGACGGACACATACCATGCACCTGGCTGTAGGTTGATATGTTGCCTCTTACGACAGGCCGCCCGGTCGCAGGAAACTGTATTCTTTCTCTGCTTTCCTGCACGGAATTTTAAATCTTAAAAGGTATATATCTAACAATTCCTTACATGTGAATTTTCTATTTATTACGTAACAATATTTACAGTCTAGTATCTATCTATCTTATCTATCTTCAGCAAGGTAAATAAACACTTTGGCGTAAAAAAATCTTATTAATAATATAAAGATTGATTCAACGATTTAATAAAGTGTACAAGAACGAAGGCAAATATTTATCTCTATATTAAAAATCTTCTGAATTATAATAAATTCAAGAGAAAATTTCTTGTATTTTAGATAAAATTTGATAAAGTATTTCAGTGCCAATTTGCAAAATTATTTAATATTGAAAGACAAGCTTTTAAGCCTATTTGAGAGAAGCGCGAGTCCGAGTGAGTCCCTCGAAGCCTCAATGATTTCGATTAAATTGCCGATATAAAGTGACGGGTCGCAAGTTAAACAAAAAGGGGAACGATTAAGGTTAATGCTGTAAGGGAAAATGGACCACGGAGTGTCAACACTGGTACTTTGTTTTGGGACACTGCGTTGACATCGTGTGCCAGAAATAAAACATTAAACATATAAACAGGGTTAATCGCTTTTCAATCTGCCCAAAACTAAGGATTTCGTATGTTTATATGGCTACGGAATCGTGAAAAGTATTTAATTAAAATAACATCCCATATCTTAAAAATATTAAACGGATCTCGTCCTAACCAATTTTGTTACAAAAAATATATTAACACCAGTGCAATTTTAAAACCTGTTACTAAGTGTGACATTGTTTTTTTAAATGAATGTCTAATGTCTTTATTACCTTGTTAAGCATTTTCTGATATGTGTTTGCCACAATATGTGAATACTTTATGAAAATATTTTTATGGTATTGCTTCTAATAAGCTTAATAAATAGTTCAAAACGGCATATAATTGAAGACAAGAGTGGATGAAGGTGATAAGTCGCATAATTCCAATTCTGAGTAAATCGAGATAAAAGTTTTACTTTTATTTGAAACTGAACTGAAATTAACACTTTTAGCAACTTTTTATTTTTTAAATATGCCGTATATCTATGGTCTAAGGTCTGTAGTCATTTGGTATCGACTTATAACATTCGTCTACGCAAAAAAAAAACAAAAAACCGAATATGCGACATATCACCTTCATCCACTCACGTCTTCAATTATTAGTTGAAGTTTATAACTTCTTTTGTCTTGTGTTTTAAAATTTCTCAAGTAGTGCTTGCTAGGACTTTAAGTTGCAGAGCCGCAACTCTGAAAAGATGGGTCCAGCATTGATAGATCGCAGAACGCACTTACTTATAGTGGTTTATTTAACGCGGGAATCACCCATAGATGTATGGCAGGACAGGGTTTAGTACAATAGATAGGTAACATAACTATTATGAAATTAAGAAATACAAGTTAACGTTCTTTTAATAAAATGAAATCCCTACACAGGTCACGATCTAGGCTCGTAAAAACTTTACACTAAAAGGTTGAGTTTCGTAATTAAGGTGGTAAAAGCCATGCGTCACTGGGTGAACAAACTCGTAAAGCTTACGACCTTTTATCACATTCAAATATGGGTGAAACGGAAGTAATTTGTTTTATATGCCTTATTAAAACAACGTTTAACCCATTTTCTTACTTGATACTTTGTGTGATTTACTATGAATTATGCGAAATAATGACAAAAAAAAAAATTAATAATCTGAATTAAATATTTTTGCTTGTCGGTTATTTCTATTGTATTGTTCTTGTATTTAATTATTTAATATGGGTCCTGTAAGCATAACAAAAATATAAAACGGTGATCAAATTTTTTTAACGTTCTCGTCATATGTATGTATATTAGGGCGGGTCAAAAAAAAATGTTTTTAAGTGACACGGAAAAATCGGTTGCTAGACACCTTAAAAAAATTCTCACCAAGCATGAGCTCTTTATTTTAATAGGAAGATCCACCGCATCGCAGTTTTGTATTTTTTTTTCTCAGTCCAATAGAATAAAATTCATACCTCATCATTTATCGACTGAACAGAAAAATGTTCCGAGAGAATTTTTTAGGAAATTTAATACTCTACAAAAAAGGTATTTTATATTTTTCCGTAAACCTCACCATTTGAAAGATATTAAGGATTTAATTTTGATTATTTTAAGACAAATTTCATTTTTGTTTATGAATTTTATAACTCGACAATAAATGACTTTTACAAAATGCGCAATACAAATTTTTGTTGGAAATTAACTGCTCTATAAAAATGGTTTCTTATGTTTTGGCGATGAAATTAACCGTTCAAAAGATATCCATCATCAAACTTTCATGTGTTTCACGGATTTTAAAAGTTTTTGATGAGATATTCGAAAAATTTCAATTTAATTTATAAATTTCATGTGAATTTCATTTCTTGTCATTAATGTAAGTATTATTTGAGTTTTATTTTTTTCAAAAATTTTCTTCAATTATTCTAAACATTTTATTTTTAATCATTAGAAATCACGATCCTAGGGAAAATTTCTCCTCTAGAGAATTTTTGTTTTGTAAATAAAATAAATATGTTTTGGTGACTTTTCCGTGTCACTTAAAAAAAAAAATTTTTTTTGACCCACCCTAATGTATATTGCAATAATATATATATCCGTGCAGGAACGGACAAAGAATACATTTCCCTGCGGCCGGGTGGCCTGTCGTAAGAGGCGACATAACAACCCACAGCCAGGTGGTAGGGTATTTGCACGACTGGATGGCTACTGCCCTTGGTCTAAAATATGCCGCCATAAAAACCTTGAGTTGTGTTCCGTCATTAGTGACCAGATTCCAGTCTCTCTTAGGAGAGCAGCAGCGCATTTGCAGCACCTTTGGTGTTGAAAATGTCCACAGGCGATGGCAACTGTTTCCATCAAGTGGGCTGTCTGCTTGTCTCCTAAAGTCTCCTCATGAAATAAAAAATAGGGCAATAATAAATATCATTACATCCGAATCGTACGGCTCCGCTTGTGTAAGCTTCGAGTTGCTATACAAAAAGAAATGTCCTACTTTTGTAGATTTATCTTTTGTTCAATCAATCCCATGATGACTGATAATAATCAGCTGACTTTCGAGATCATAAACAAACAAACAAATGAACATCCTCACAAACTCATTTAGGGTGTGCATACCCTCAAGAAAAATTGTGAAACCACATTCATGTACACGATAGAGATTGGTACTCTTAGCTTTTGGGCTCTCACGAATTAATCAGTCATTAATAAGCTTTAGGTTGACCTTGCAGTCACGCGACAATGATAATAATAATCCAGAACTGTCACGGAATACACGGAAAATAACATTATCCAAAAAAACATAAACAGTCAATTAAGCTGATTGCTTCTTTGCTAATACAATTTTATTTACAATTCTATTTCATATATTTGATTTCACTTGCTTGTGTAGCGTGTATTGTAATGTAATTTGATAAAGTGACGACAAAATTTTTATAAAATTTATAAGTTGACAATATTCCGATTTCATTCCCCTATTTCATCCCTTCTATCCTATCCTCCTGTGTAATCACCCTATCCCTCGTTTCCCATTCTCTCTATCCCATGCTGGGATAGAGGATATGTGACTTAGGGTATGAGGCTGGCAACGCGTAAGATTTGCCCGTGGTGTTTCAAACATATACAGGCGACGGGAACTCTGCTTTCCATTTATGGCCGGTTCCTTTATCTTGCCGACTGTTCATTTGCTTTCCTGTCGTTTAAAATTTAATATAAACTCCATTCAAGTAATGTCAAAATTCAACCGGTGATAAGCCAAGTGAATGATTTGTAAGATGAAGGAACCGGCAATTAGTGGATATGTCGTTTGCCTGTTTGCCAGTTTTGCAATAAAAAATATTAGCAATGTTTACTAGAAATTTCCTCTTTCAGGTTTTTTAGAAACTGGATAAATTTAAATGAATAATATAGAAAATATTTCAAATGAAATAATATATAAAAATACCATAGTTTGATATTTGTACATGCAAGCATTTGTAAAAATACAAAGAAAATTATCAATAAAACGAGAAACAAAACTGCAAGATTAGAGCATAGACTGATTGATTATGTTTATAATAGTCACAGTAGGCGTTGTATGGAGATATCGCGCGCCAGCACATCGGTTTCCTGGCCTTGAATATACTACCAACAGACATCGATTTTAACCATATCGACTGCTAAGCAATTTCGTGGGAAAACTCGATTTGATATCCATAACTATACTTTGTTTTACATATAAGACCATTTTGGTTCAATAACAAACATGATTTTTTCAATTAATTACAGTATTTAATGATATAAGAACTTAATAATCATCTAAAGTTAGATATTTACGTTTTTACAAGCTTTCATTTAACTTGCAATGGATGTACCTATGTATGTATGTCAGTTCGGGTGGAATCTTACAAGTTGAATTTGACCAACGCCCCTGTTTCCGATTGAGCTGACATTACGCATATGTATACAGCGTGACAATGCAATAATATGGTACCATAGAGCTGATCTGACGATGGGTCTGAAGGTGGCCGTAGGAACTCCTGTACTAAACAAGATAGACCCGTCGTGTTCGGGCTCATTTTACTTGTCTTGGCTAGCACTCTGCTGTTACATGATATCCAGGATATCAAAAACTTGTATTTAAAAACCTTAAAAAAAAGCTTTTTTCTATCAATCATCTAAACGCATTATGGACATATGTGAATCTACTATATATACATAAATAAGAGTGTTACAAACACTGATGATTTCGAAACAGCCTACGATATATTCGGTAAAATTTCAAAACAACCTAAGAAACACCAAAGAATAGTCGTATATATAGGATATACATTCACAGATAAGGCAGCTCCGTGCATTAAGATCAGCTACTTCAGCCTCTACGATACTGTCTATGTTGCTTGCGAGTAGTTTACCTTTGACAGTATCATACAGCCCTCTAGCTGACGCGTCAGTATTCTTTAGTAACAGGTAACAAGTCACCCTGACAATAGCCCGTCGAGCACCCTTGAGGCGATTCGAGTATGCATCAGTACTCGGCGCGAAGGGGTTTTAAGCTTATGAAAGGTTGCTAGGGGAGTGAACATTACTCTGTAGGATATATACTTTCTTGAATGGCGTTTTTAGATCACGCGAGTCAAAGATGTTAGTTATTTAGATATCAATAACATAGAAAATAATAGTGCATCATTTTTATATAATATGAGCAAATTAAAGCTTATTAATACCTACTTGTTTAACAAAAACCTAAACTACGTATATTAAAATAATAAAAAGGGGCCAAAGTTATATGATTATAATCTAGAAAATAAGTCATATTTTACATTTTAGTTATATGCTTACTTTGATGACAAATTATACCCCCATTTTAGTTTTCTACCTACTTCGTATATGTAAAAAACACAAAATTTTACATTCGTTCATTATAATACCTGTATTTTACATACATGTAATAACGCACACCAATATATAATTGATAAAATTAACATATTACACTCTCCTATGGACGTATTAAAGGTTAATATAGTATATTTATGTTGGTCTAATAGCTATTTAAAATAAACACGGCTGAGGGATGCACTAAAAATAGTCAAAAATCAGTACTAACGTTAATTTTGTTCTTGGCTCGCTCTATCGCCTTTGATTCCTCTCTCTCGGGGCTAAGTCGACAGATTCTTGCTCGCCAGTCATTCGCGCCGGCTGCATGCAGCGCCGCCATCCTGAAATTAAAATTACAATAATTAAAATAATATTTCGATATAAAGTACTTACTATACTAATGTTATATTTAATTTAGCTAATACATTTTTTAATGTATTAGCTAAAGTAGAGATACAGCAGACTTACTGATTGACCATAATGTGGATGTGGATTAAGCAAAGATTATTGGACAAAAGAAAATAAAAAATCCAAAATTAGAAGTTTTTACAACCTGACAAAATTGATTTATATCCGAATAACAAGTTGTCCAAATTTGAAGTCATATAAAATTCCAAATGTGGCGTGGGTGTAGAAGTTGAAAGCTGCTTAGGCTGTCGAATTAATGTCACCACAACAGCATTGGTAAATGCTGATAGACAAATGAGTGATAAAGTATAGTCTGAAGTTACGCGGAGTTTAATTTTAAGAAAAACAACCAAAATGGAATCTGTAGGGCCGGATATATATTATAATCTCTCTCTATGTTTTCACCGTTATATTGTTATACAATCGAACTGGAAATCGACATGCACATTCTGAAGTTCGTATACACTGATAAGTCAGATATATACTTATTGTCACTCTATTCATATCACTAGGTGTATGTCCATTTTTTATAAAATTTTTTTCGGTTTCAACTCAAAACTTATTATGTATTCAAATAACTTAAAAAATAGTTGCAATTACCGCCATTTAACGCTGCAAAAATAATAGGCTACAAGGCGTATCTACAAATACAGAAATCTTAGTCTGTTAGAAATTACCCGCGGGTCTTCATTATACACAAATGACAAAAACATCACACGACTGAAACAACCTTTGTCGGATATTGAGGAAGCCTTGGATAATACAGCGCTCTGGGAATATCTACTAAAAAGAGATTTTGACTAAGTTTTATCCGATTTATTTGTCGGTACCTCGTATCAAAATATTATAATCGGTTTAGGCGAACAATAGAAAAGTATTCATATTTATACAAAAAGAATTGCCAAGAATACAGACCTATATTAATCTACTTAGTTATTTTTGAATGTTTCTAAGATACCATTTTATGAATTCTTCGAGATTTAACAAGAATTCACATTGATTTACGTTAGTTAATAACGTGTCACTTAATTCCTCCGAAACTAGCAACACGTTGGGACTAACCTCTTGGTGATGCAAATGTTCATGGCCAACTATAATGATTTCGATCAGATGCGTCGTTAGCCCGGTCTCCAGAAAAAAAACCTTATTTAGTTTAATAATTTAGAAATTATCTAGCTTATTGTATGCACGAATCTAAGAAAATATTTGATAATACATACATACATCACTTCACGCCAGGCCCCTTGCGGGGTAGGCACGAACAACAGAGCGCCATTCAGGCTTATTCTTACACACCTCACTTGCTTCTTTGACATATTCTATTTTATAGTAATGGCAAAATATAAGTGATTTCCGTTATTTCTATGATGCCCAAACATAAACGACCGTTTTAAGAATTTTGTCTGTCAGTCTGTATGAATGTTAGTCTCGAATACATTCTAAAAGAACACAATGGATATATATGAAAATTTTTGCGATAAAAGAAAATTTGTTTTGACTTTAATATAACTTGCAGTATTCAGAAGATACAAATAGAAATATACTTGTGATTCTGTGTGACTAAAGCCACGGAGCACAGATAGTAAACAAATAATATGTACCTCTAGTCTAGTCATAGTCGATAATCAAATGACCATAATTTACCAGCAGTCTGATATATTGTCTATAGATATGTATAATAATTTATTTATATTACTAAGCTACATATATACTAGTTTATATTGAACAATAGATAAGGGCGGTAAAGAGTGCCCTTCATTAGGGGTTAAATATTTATCGTACGCTGCATTGTAATGAGTTATGACTAGAGGAAATATTTTATCTACAGTCGTTTGGACCCAATTCAATTAGTGAGGTACATAAGTATGGAACACAAAGTTACATATTGTTAGTACACATAGTAAACTTTGAGAGCGAGCTTGTTTCATTCGGTTTTTATCCTATTACTCTTAAAAAACTTCGTAAGACCTTTTCATATGAAGACCGTAAACGAGTTAAATTTTTACTTGTCACCGGTAACAAAATTTTACTAAACTGCAAATAAGTATAATTACAGAAAACATTACTTTTCAGTTACTTTTGCGTTTATCTTGAAGTCGGTTTTAAAAACTTATTGGCATCAACAATTATCCATATTTTTCTATTTATGTCTCTGATATTGTATAAAATTAATTATACGATGTAATTTTAAATTTGTCCTCTTCAAGTGCAATGAGCCGTCGAGCTAACAACTTAAAACTCTCATAATGCTGTACTATACCATAAAATATACAATACAATAGAACAGAAGAAATAGTTGAAATCACTTCAAATCCAATAATTCAATACTACCACTTAATTGAATGTCAAAACGGAGAAATATAGAGAAAGTAATTTTGTTTAACAAGAAGTAGATCTGTGATTAAACCAGTATCCGATTGCGTTTAAAGTTATCAAGGATAGATATTATGCATTTCCTTCACAGAGCAATATAAAACTATATGTAAATTATGTTGGATCGATTCTATGTAAATAACCAATCCTTAAAAAATAAACAATGTACATTTTGTTCGATTGCGTTGATGATATATTACACATACCGTTTTTACACCAGCATATTACGATCAAGACGTATTAAACTCAGTTAAATTCTCGATACGTGATAAAGAAATTCATTTAAAAAAATACTAGATGGAAGTTATGAAATTATTGTATAATCATTGATTGTAAACCTGTGTATTTTTAAATATTTCAGATAAACGGAAACGGGTGAAAAGTTGGATTAAATATGTTTTTATTATGATTAAATCTCATCTCAAAGAGCGTATCTTTTTTAAAATTATATTTAACACATTTATTTAAAACTTATTCCTTATACGCCAATTGCTTCTTTGGTGTATTAAATTGTTATGTATTGTATTGCATTATGTGGTGTATCTTTGCGTGTTGTATGGTGTGTGTGTAATATGTACAAGTTACATGATTTGTAGAAATAGTTATTATTGTATTAATAACCTTCCTGTCGCTTGAACACTAATTTGCACAAGTTGAAAGATTAAATATCTTAAAACAAGCCATTAAATTGTCAAATTTGGTAAAATGCAAACATAACGACATTAGTGACAAAAGTTTCTGCACTACAAGGTTTAGTACACAATTCGATTATTTAGTCAATTTAGTCCCTAAAAGTAACATGTGACCGATAAATTAAAAAATGAAATCCGTAAAGTCGCGCCGCGCTCAGAGGAAGTTAAGGCTGCGGAATTGCGAAAATAAATTGCTTACAAATTTACTGTCATTAAAAAAGCATTTTGAAAATAAATTCCAGGAGCAATAACCTAAATAATATAACTCGGTACAGTGGTGAGCGCACACGGTCCGAGAGGAAATATAGATTAAAATAATTACGCCTCGGCGCTAAATAGAGGCGCATTCCTGGATTTTCCTTTATACGGACGGATTAATATTTCATATAATTTTATTTTACAATAGTTGCGCTCACGACTTCGTTCGACGAATATCTACATTCGTATATCCTGAATGCTGCAATATTAAAATGCAACATAAATACCTAAAATTTAAATTCACTCCATTTTATTATCATTATTATTTCTTAGGTCTCACGTCAGCAAAATAAAATGTGAATTAATATTCTACTTAAGTATCACTTGCAATTTTAGTAAAAAAATATTATTAACAGTTTTATTACGGTCCAAATTGGGCCTATGTTTAATCGTCGGTGTTATTGACTGCCTAATCTGTGCTGCACAGTGTAAAACTTCTATCTCATTCGCTTGCAAGCTTAAGCTTGGCCTATATATTTATGTGTTATCTCTTTTTATGTCGCTTTTCGTTTATTGAGTTTTAAATCACAACGATTCTAAAGAAGTTTCACTTCAAAAATATAAAAAAGTGTGTGTGTACTTATGTACACGCGTTAGAAGTTATACTTCTTTGGCGTAACAAGATAAAAATCTTTTCAAAAAAATTATCTTTTGCCTTATTCTTTCGTTTGTAGAAAAAACAACACTAACAATAGAATACTAAATGTTGACTATAGCTAACTTCAGGGTGTCGGTGTTTCGTGTGCGCGCGCATTGTAAAAATTTACTCTCATCATTTTTCCCTAACGCGCTAAAAGAAGTATAAGTTCAATAATTGCTTAAATGAGTAGTTAAAACGTAACTATGAAGAGCTTTGTATATATATATATATATATATATATATATATATATATATATATATATATATATATATATATATATATATATATGAATGAGTTATAGAAAGGGGCCAATTGACTGTTCTGTTATATCTAAAATTTTTCTCAATTTTGGTATGTTTTTAAAATTTACCTTTCGGCAATAGTGCTGCCCCCTTTGTGCGGCATTTCGGCATGTGTGGCACTGCGCTGCACGCCTCCGCCCACCCTGTAAACAAAAACATATCCACACGTTAATTACCAATTACAATCGTTATTATAATACCTTATCAAAGACCACATATTTGAACGGTGACCTGAATACCGTTGTTTACCTTAAATTTATGTAAAGATAAATAATTCTGATACAGTTTAATTAATTATAACTAAGAATTTATTTATACGCCTGGTCGTAAAATTTCTTTATTTGCTGATATTAAGATTACATTTAATTAAAAAGGTTTGTTGGAATTTTACTTAAATTGTAATACTGCATGATTAGCGTATGGTGGGGTACTGAAATCGTTCTCATAAGCCTTTAGTTTAAATGAGTTAAAAAAAGATTAAATTGTAAGACTGCATGATTAGGGTATGGTGGGCACTGAAATCGTTCTCAAAGTTAAAAAAACAGATTGCTTGCTTAAATATTTAGAAACAACTTCAAAAATTAAAATCCACAGTTTTCACAACGTTCATGGAATCAGATTATTTTGAGAGAGTGACTTATTTCCAGGAACTTTTTAAATCGTAATGAGACCTAAAAAAATATCTAGTAGAATTTTGAGTACTAAATAATTTAATTTGCCGATCTATGACATAAACCCGCGAAAGAACCAGATGACAATTCCTGTTGTAAATATACGTACATAAGCTACACGTTAATAAATATCATAGCAAATAAAGTACTTATATCATAGAAATATAAGGATAAACACAGTATAACAAGTGTAAAGGGATAAAATTTCGAAATATGTATTACAAACATAGTGCGTAAGGTCATTTTGGCAGGTGTCCTAATTCTAGGGAAATAATACTTCCTATAAAACATATTCATTCACTAACAATAGAATATATTTACGCATTGATGATGGCATTATAAAAAGCTGGTTCGATATAGTTATTTAAATGTACAATCGATTCTAGTGTTGGCCGTAGTAACAACATTACCTTGTCTTCTCAAACTTCTCTTTCAAAGATTTAAAACTGAAGAGCCTCTCATCCAGTGGTCTCATCGACAACATGATTATGAATTATTTGCTTAAACTTATCAATAAAAAAACTACACAGCACTATTTAGAACACACTCTAAAAATATATATAGAACTTTTATTTAAAATTTCATAAAAATGGTATATTTGAACTAACAAACTACTGTAAAGTTTAATAAAATTATTATAAACACGTTTCCCTACTGTCAGCGGTGATAGATAACTGACATGACAAATGTGCTTCGGTAGGCAATGGTAGCAAGTATCGAACGCACTGAATCGTAAAGCAAACTATTTAGTTACAATGGACACTTCGATTCTATTCATATTGGCGCCTACGGGGAACAAGGAGCGATTCCTAGTATTGGTTGTGAGTGGTGGGGAGTATACTATACCATAATAGATCTTATTATAAGCTTATTGTAACAATGAAAATTAATTTTTAACAAACTAAAATCTAAACTTATTGTTTCTTTACATCTTCTATACGGCTTTGCTCGCGTAATCCTTGCTTTTATATCTATAGCAGTACTCATAAATATTATCTTAGCATATCCTGATATTAGAGATTTATTAGAGAGCAAGCAAATTTAATCAATTTAGTTGAAAGCTGGAGAACTGAAAGGATAAGATGACTCTTATACGATACTATACGATAAGGAGATAAATTAAATGAATGATTGAAGTTAATGTTTGTATGGATCACTGTGGTAGATTTATACGTATCAAAAGACAGAAATGAACCTTCTAATATCAACTTAAAGGTATCCTATGTTCATCTACGTTTTCCATTGCCTACACATGTAGCCAATAGTAGGCATGTCAACATCCATAAAGAAATATTTAAATTCAAGACCTTCCAGAAAGATAAAAGAAAAAGAAAAACAAATTACGAATTTACATTTGATTTTTGGAATTCGAATTTCATGTTTCGCCTTCGAAATTAGACGACAGCTGACCGCTGTCCCCTATATGCCTTAGGCGCGTCACTTATCCCGGTCCTCTACTGTCCTTTTTTGATGGATGACGCAGAGGGGGAATGTCTTTTCTTGGGACGTCATCATCAGGCCTGAGGGGAAGCCTCACCGTGGGATGTGTGGGACTACTGATCGGCCGTATCCCCAACGTGGCCTCCGAGCGGAGGGACGAGGGGATGCTCAACCGTCAGACTACCCACTAAAGCTAAACTGCGCCCCACACCAATGCGCTTTTACGGGATGCCACAGAAACTAAACCATAAGTATTACATTTGTGACACCCTAACACTTGAGAAGGGAGAGAGAGTCTCATTCAAGCCCAAAGAAGTGATAATTACTAAACTCAATAAGCATTATTATGTACATCTAAGATCGTAAAGGAGAAAAATCCCTCAACTGCATACTACTGCGCACGGACAATGTGTTTCCAGTTATTTATAAATAGGGTAGGGCAGCCTTTGTTACTTAATTCCCAATTTTACAATAATTTTTATCTACCCTTAATTGTTTTCTTATGGCCGGTTCCTGTTTTACTATCTGTTCATTTACCTTACTAATAGATAATATTTGACGTAAGTTCCGTACACGTAGGCTAATGTCAAATTTCTACCATCGATATAAGTGACTGAAGAGTAAGATATAGAAACCGGCAGTTAATCATATGCTCGCCTTTTTAGTTATTAATAATATTGTTTTTACGATTTAACTAATGAACCCTAATAAGAACAAATTCGCTTTCAAATCTATATTCACAAGAGTTGATGAGATTGTATTAATAGGCTATCGGTATCAATTAGATAAACACAGATACTAATAACTAGACGCTTTATCAATTTCTGCGATGACCATTATACCGTGATATAAAATAAGTCTTTTTAAGCAGGTATTAGAGTTACATGAATACTAGCAAATAAAATTGAAACGAAAACTTTCATTAAAACGACTCTTTCGCTCTTCAGCGCTGGGCCTACTTCGTAGAATATTCAGTATGGCGATCCAGCGAAGAAACGTAACCAGCCTTCTGGACACCATCCATAGAAGACGGTTAGCTAGGCCCAGTATTCTACATACAGTTTTAAGGTATTATGGGTTGAATACAATATAACTAAGTTGCCTTCTATTGTATTAGTTTATAAAATCATTGTAATAAATTAACTGAACTGTAAGTACGTGTTTCAAAATCAACAGAAAAACTAAGTGAAAACTGCTATTAATACGTTGCTTAATCATAAATGGCCGTTAAAAGACATTTGTCTGTGTGTCGGTTTGAAAGTGTCTTGAATGCTCCAAAACAGACCAACCGTTTTCAACTAAAGTTTTAGTGTTCAAAATAGGATTTAATCTTATATTTTCGTATGTTCAGATGATAACTATAACGTTCAAGAACCATGCGAGCATACACGGGCACAGCTAGTAATCAATATGGTAGAATAGAAAATATGACTGTACAATAAATGTGTATATTAAAATTATTATATAAATCACAAAGATAAATGGTGTACATGTTCAATTAATTAATTGTCATATAAGAGGAAACTTCGGAAATTAATAGATAGGTATTTTAATTAAAAGGAAAACACAATGTATCATGCGTAAGCAGCCTATTTTTATTGTTAATTTAAATCTATCTATAACTGAGAAGCATTTTACTGTAACTTCAGATCTGTATTCTACAGAGAGAAGGGGCCTAAAGCGACCGCTTTTGTTGAATTGGTTAGTGATATTGAAACATGTCAAGACATATGTACTGGTATGCGTAAGACAGCATGAAGTGTCTTACAGTATACAATGCAAAAGATGGGATGAAGACATCAAGGAAATTGTAGGTCCCAAATGGCCAAGACTAGCGAGAACCAGGGATACATGAAGAGAGCTGGAAGAGGCTTAAAAGACACATTTCATCAGTGTAGGAACGGAAAATGAATGTTAATTCTTGCGGCCAAGCAGCCTGTCGTAAGAGGCGACAAAGCAACCCATAGCCAGGTGGTAGGGCATTTGCCCGTCTGGTTGGCTACCGTCCCTGGTCTAGAGTATGCCGCCAGAACAACCTTGAGTTGGGTTCCGGCATTAGTGGCCAGGTTCCAGCCCCATCTACCAGTCTGGCAGCACGTTTGTAGCACGTTTAGTGTTGTAAATGTATAATAGGCGACGATAACCACTGTCCATCACAGTTGGGCCGTCAGCCTTCTTGATTTACTGCAGCAATATACAAAATGATGTATATAAGAACTAAAAACTTAAGAAACCTAATTGTAATAATCGATTATTAGCAATAAAGATTATTTTGATGTGTTAGTCATAGAATAAAGTATCACCATATTTTGATACTTGTCAGATGCGTAACACAAATCTACAAAAGTGAGCGAATTAAGCTACCGATTACAGATCATCTTATGGTTCAATGTATTGTGAAATGTACCTAAACAGAAATTTCACAATTGTAAATCTAAATTCACATTTTACAGGGGTTCCGATTAGAGGTCATTTTATAACAACAAA
Source organism: Dendrolimus punctatus (assembly GCA_012273795.1). NCBI lineage: Eukaryota > Metazoa > Arthropoda > Insecta > Lepidoptera > Lasiocampidae > Dendrolimus > Dendrolimus punctatus. The sequence continues at coordinate 5,985,097 of CM022540.1, read as the reverse complement.
CAATGAGTTTAAGGCATTGTGAGAAGAATCTACGAAGCTGTAGAAATACCTATATATAATTTTATGGTAAGAACTCTAAAACATGAATTGCATTTAACAAAGCCGATAACAATTAATCTTATAGCAACCTACGAGTTTAAGGCATTGTTAAATTAAACTGTAAATCCTTTTTATGGTTTTTAGCAGTAACATTAAAATATAATTTAAAACCCAAAGCAAAGTAACGTTTAAATTAAATAATTTTATGTAAATTAACAATTTTAAACGAAAGTGCCAACTAAACTAAAACTAACATAAAAATATAATTGAAAAAAAACTATAAATAAAGTACGTTATTAACAGTACAAATAATAAAATTAAATGTTAATTTTACAGGGAAGCCGATTACCTGTATATTATGTTAAGAGACTATAAATTAATCGGTTGAGAAATAAAGCTAAAAAACGTTAGCCAGCAGTCTTGTTCATTTTACAAAGATGTAAAAATATACTAAAGACAGGAATTTTTATTATTCCTAATGGGAGTAAATCATAATCATCGTTGCCAATTCGCTTCGGAATATCATATCTTTCATCCTGTACAGTTATTTTATACAACCGTATTATCTCAAAACGCTTGAATTATCTTTCTCATAATTACACCTACGAATTCAACTTAATACTAAACATTATATCTTTTTCAACATTCTTTACTGTACAGCTATTGACTCTGAATGATTACTTTACTGTAACAAGCTAAATCTCTAACATGTAAAATATGACAAAAAGCACTACTACAACTTAGTGATGTTATATTTTACTATTTTTTTTTTTATTTTATTTTTTTTTTTTTTTGTATTTATAATATTTTATATTTTTTTATTTTTTGTAGTGCTATCTCTAATTTTTGTATACCTTTGACATTTTATTTTTTTTTCTCTTTGTCTGAAGATCGTTCTTACATAAGCCATTGTACATATAGATATTTTTAGCTATAGTTATTTGTTTTTCTTATGTGTACATAAATGTTATCTATCTATCTATCTAAATCAGTCCTTACAATTACAATATAATTAAATAAAAAAAATAACCTATAAATATAAACCTAAATATAAACTACAAACTATACTATGAACTATATAAAAACTAAAACTAAATAAAAGGGGGGGGGGGAACGCCTAAAGATGAGTTAATGGTCCCAAACCACTGTCATTTACCTGGAACGTTCCCAAAAGGCTGGCGGCGTTACCACGTTGTATAGCAATACCTAGTCTTTGCGCAAAATAGACGCCAGCCTTCTAGTCGCGTGTCACCCCTAAAGACAGGTGATTTATAAACAGAAAATATAATGTGTTAGTTTAAAATAGGGTTATAGAACTTAAAAACAAGGATACATATACCTTTGAGTTTCAAACTAGGAAGAAGACATGTTTTGGGTCAATCATAAAATCATATTGTAAAATGAAGCTAAAACTTTATATGTAAAATGCATATTTCGCATTAACAGTAAAATGCTTCTCAGGTACACAATTAGGTTGTAGGCAATATTGTCATTACGCAGAAACACAATTTGTCCGTTTATGTGAACACGGTTTTATGCGTAAGTCGAAACAGATGTTCGTCATTAACCCGGCAAGCCCTGATTAATGTACGTACTCCAAATCACATTACGCACTAAAGCAAATAACCAAATATCGTTAGCTAACAAGCTAGCGAGGCATACTGGCATACTGAGAACCAAACTTAATGGTATCTTTAGATAAGCTGCAAACTGCTGTGGAGTTGTTGATTTTGTCTAAAATCCAGTCTATTGTCCTGCCATCTGTTGCAAAATAAAAACGACCGTCAAACTTTATCACTTTAGAGTAAATTTTTATTTAAAAATGAAATAACATATATTTTATTTCTTTGTCCTTTTTATATTATTTTTAAATCGCATTAAAGTCTATTTTATTTTTTATTAGAGATACAGAAATATAAATGTTAGTTGTTTGGATGGTTTTTACTTTCCATCAGCTGGGCCGTTAGCCTCTGTTGACTGCTGTCTAAGTACATAAAATAAAAAAATATTTACATGAAAACCCTGAACATTCATACAAATATTATCATGATTTCAAATCAATACGTTCAAGATTCTGAGACTTACTTTCTAGAGGGTGATTACATACACAGGCACAGTTTTGGCCAACTTTTCGTTTGCACGGAACTTGGAATTTATGTTCAAATCTTCTAAGATATTGAAATGAAACAGACAAAAATTTATTTGAAATTACTGTTTCAATTCCTAAAATATTTATTAAAATCCGTTGCAGAAATTCGGAACCTAATTGAAACAAATTTTAAACAGACTGACAGGCACAATTTTAGAAACGCAAAGTAGTCACCGCCGCCTATGTAATCAAGCATTATATAATTGTTCACTTAATTTTTGAGATTTGTCTTGAAGTCACAGACAGACACTTAAATTTTATTGGTTTACATGACGTATTAAAAAACAAAAAACGAACAATCAATAAGACTATAAATACATGTTGTATTTAAGCAAATATTACGTAGTGAAGAAAATTAACCCATTATCGATACACGTCGTTTAGTCTGTCACATGTTCGTTGATTAGGTTTTTTTATTTATTAATAACTAAGGTTAAACATTTATTATAATTGAGAATCATCAAACAAGATGTTTATTATATTAAAACGAGTTATCTATTTCGTAATATACAAACGTTCTTTATAATTAGTCAAGAAAACTTAATATTTTTAATGCAAGAAATATAAATGCAAATTAAAACAACATTATTTTTGTAAAAAAATATTACATTATGTATATTACTAAGCAAAATCCAAAAAAAAAACCACAACAACAAACGTCTTAAATAAAGTCCTGATAGAGAATAGACCATTTTAGTAATGGTGAAATATAAATCGAATAGAGCTATCAATCAATTACTCGAGAATGAAGCAATTCTCAGACAAAAACATTCCTGACTAAACAAAAAAAAAGAAATCATACGAACCTTGTTCGAAAACAAAGGCTTCGTTCAAGAGATGTATTAACGGTGTCTAGTCGAATACAATGTTAAGGTTGCTCCGGAGGTTCGAGGCGGGTCCGCCCTTGGCTACGAACACGGCGCGACTGGTGGGCGGGCGGTTATTTTTCAGCCGACAATGCGGGCCTTACTGTAGAAACTCGAATGGATCTTGAGATAAAATCGAGGAAATCTCGAAGACCTCTCGAAATTTCCTCGATTTTATTAACATACAGACACAGAGAAAATGCTTGCTATATCAATTATTGTAGCCAATACTCGTATTAGACGAATTAATGATATTGAATCAATTGGTTTTAAAGGCACCACTGAAATGATACGCGATGGTTCAATGATATTGAATGATTCAGGTTCATATTTATATGTATCATGTTGGTTGATTCATCCAAATCGAAGTCAGAAATGCACCGTACAAAGATTAATATTGTTTTACAGAAGACTTTATTTATTTTACCAGATATACGATGTTTATATTACGTATAATTTTTCAGCCACCAGTTTTTCTAGATGGTTTCTCCGAATTAGTTTAGATTTTTAAAGATGTTTGACCTTTAACGTTTTAAAGAAAGAAAAACAGCGCAAAACCTTAATAATTGCTATAATTATATCGTTCAAACTGATCTGGACTCGTGGTTTCCAAGAGATCGTGTGAATCATGTAGGATGTATAGTCTAGAAGACATAATGTACATTACACTTTGGTTATGCCAAAACGACGTGGACGGGTACTGTTTCGTTGTCTGATATTAAGAGTTTATTATACGTTATTTTAAAGATTTTTATAGTAATTGTATAACCGTATGAAATAACAGAAAAATTCGTTGATAAACGGTGTCAAATAAAGAATAGCGATGAAGCATTTTCTGTTCATAACAATAAAAACTTGATTTATTTTAGTTTCGAGTTCCAATAGTATTCTATGTCTTGGTGCAATATTTTGTAGACAAAGCATTGGGTGTGAGCTAAAATGCTTTCACTGCTGTATTCTCTTAAATGATATGTTAATTAATTCAATTTTACCGCTTCCCGGTTTGTTGACACAGTCAGTGAACTTTATAAGATTTATTTCGTTTCAAGCCTGAACTTTCCTATAACTGGCCATTCGCTCCACTGCGACAGTTTCCTTACTTGTTGGTTTAATATGATCTTTCTTCAGCTGGTACGTAATAAAGTTTAGTAACTGTCAAAAACGTACAAGTCAATTTTTAAATTATTTCTGTAATGAGTAATTTCAAGGATGTATTTATTATTATGTCTCAAAATACGCGACAATTTCTTTAAAAATACATAAACATACATAGTTCATATACTTCTAACTAGTACCACCATTAATATATGTAATTGACACAGTTGTTGATTGCATACTTTTCAAAATTACACACTAAGAAAAATACAAAGTAACAAAAGCTTGCCACTTTGTTCAGAATGTGTATTTTAAAGATAGGTTCTTCGTTTGTCAAGCTCAAAGGACATTTACTGTGTTAGGTTACTTAATTTTACCAAAAATAACTAAAATTACTTATACCAACTACACTTCTTCGCATGGACATATTCTATTTTTTATGCACGTATTCTCTATAAAATTTAAAACATACTGCATTACATTTTACCATGTTACTGGAATATTAACTAATACATGGTAATAAATACTTTAAAATACAATAGTACCATATAATTTAAAAAGAATATAATATATAGTACCAATATTGTAAATCATAAGACAGACAAAGTTCCGCTTAAGCTATCCGACAAACTTCATACACAATACTGAAAACTTCATTAACACGAACAATCGAGAACAATGTGCATTATAACAAGCTATATGGGTATATAGCGGTGTATGCACAAAGTAACATAAATATTAGTAATAGATCTTTAATGTTTTTGTTCGTGTAACTGTAAACAAAGGCTGAAGAAAATAGCTTTCATTAAGTATAAGTCGAGTATTGTGAAAGTATCCTAATCATAAGATATTAAGTCTCATGTGGGTATGGTTGAATCTTATGAGAGATTTGTGTCTATATTACAACCGTGAAGTGTGGAGAAGAAAAAGCAGGAAGCAGAACCCTGGGCTTCGAAGTAAACGCTTTAAATACGATCAAATTTAACGCTCGGATGTTTGTGGTGATAGTGCTATGTTTAAAAAATTATGACTTACACAGATCAGCGATTTGATTGACAAAAATACCATAGATTGCATAAATTTCCTAATAGAAATATGTACGATAATATTCCCGGTATATACGGTCCGGTATTTTCCGGGGTCTGTTCCGGTAAAGCCGACAATCGGAGGCAGTATTTCAGTTACGGGCTCTGCTTTATAGCTCCATGCAGCCACTTGGCTGGAATGATTAATGGCCTATGATGAATGGTATGTTTACGGTTGGTATTGTGTGTATACTGTGAAATAATGATTTTTAGGTAAAACGATTGTCTAGCAAGGAAAATTTAATTTATATTATTATTGCATGAATTCAGCAGACAGACAGATGGACATTTACAACACTCAAGGTGCTACAAATGCGCTGCTGCATTCTTACGGTAGCCTGGAAACTGGTCATTAATGCCGGAACACAGTTCAAGGTTGTTATGGCGGCATACTCTAGACCAAGGGTGGTAGGCATCAGGTTGGGCCAATACCCTGGCTGTGGATTGTTTTGCCACCGCTTACGACAGACCGCCCGGCTGCAGGAAATTGTATTCTTCCTCCGTCACTGCACATATAAAACTTATAACTGTAACTATTTGTTTGATGTACTGAGTTGTTAAAGGTTTTTGAACATATTTCGTCACTTTGAGCTAAATATAAGATACACTAGAAATTATACGTAATAAAAAACTAGCACAGAGCACATAATGAACATTGATTAAGTAGAGCTTTAAAATTTCAATTAATGTTGTGCAAACAATACCACAAATTAAAAAGTTATTTCAGTTTGTAACCACAAAGAACTACACATAACTGAAACTCACTTTCATTCTTAGAAAAATAAATCCATAATCGTTATCCTCGGCAAAACGTTTGCTGAGATACGTGTTAAAACTGGCAGTATCGCGATCAATGAAAATATCACTATTGTGCTACACTTATCCCAAAAATCACATAAGGATATTGACTTTACAGTATAGAAAATAAAGTCTATAATCGCAAGTCAGCGTCACCCGGAAATAAACACATCTTCATTGAATATAAAGGCAACCGTTATTGAATCGAAACACAAGCTGCATTCGTAGGTGTCATCACTTGCTCTCATAAATTAAACGCACTTTACACGACTAACACACGAGTGTTATAAACGACACGCCTAATAGTTACGCGTAATGGTACCTGACTGCGGTATTATCATTCATAATTGAATGTTTGTTGGAATGTTAAGGCAATTTGCAAATAGGCTGAGAGCTTACAGGTGTAGATAATAATGGATGCAAAAAGTGTTCAACAGTATTGTGGATAACAGAGTTTCCAGTATTATGTAACACAGAGGATGGATTGTAACGCTGTCATCACGATAAAATTGGTGCAAAAAGTAATAAAGGCCGCATATTGTATTCGATACAAATCTATTGTAAATATGGATTTTTGTAATCATTTATTTTCTTGTGGAATGAATTGCTATCTATCTATCTCTATCTATCTTTTATATAGATATAATTAATTTACGAGTATGAAAAGGTATATGAAATGCTAAGATTTGTATATCCTATCATCATATATAGGTTTGGGCCTTAGCTTGTCCAATATCTACGGATTGTTTGGTTGGGTTTATGCATTGAAACTCTTGTATGGTTGCTAACGATGCATTTTTTCCCCGCCAATACGCGATAATTGTAATATTATACACATCAGACAAGCAGCCTAAGCGGTGAATGTCCTCTGCTTGGATTAAAACCCTTATCAATGGTTTGAGAAGCAGGTGCCTTGATCACTACCCTTATTACTATCGAAGGATCATAGTACATAAAATCCAACGTTAGACTGTTTCTAAAAGCTTTTTTTAGAAGGCGAGATTATTTACTGATATCAACAATACTGGTCTATCCAGGCACCTGTTACAAGGAAGTTCGGTCTGCTTGGACGCAGATCATGTAATATTGGTCGCTTGTTTATTACAGTAATAAATCATACGATAGAGGTATTACGCACGGATCGTTAGCTCTAGTTGTCGTATCCGACGTGTCCTGTATCATTAATAACAATTGAGTTGTGGTCGATGATAGGCCAATGTCTGCAACTTTATAAATTGCATCGTCTTAATAAGACGCAATATGTGTACACTATATTATATAATAGAATCAATTAACATACATAATATCACGCCTGCTTCCTATGGGGGTAGACAGTGACTATAGATCTCCACTTGCGACGATCCTGACAAACAACTTCACCTTCGCCTCACCTATTTTCATAACCTCTTCATACATGCACGTTTGTTTCAAACGCTTTTTACCTGACCTCTCTTTAACAATTCTGATATTAACAACTCTACCATTCACAATACTGTCATACACCTGTTTTGTGATTCTACTTTTATCCATTCTCTCTACATGTCCAAACCACCTTAACATTCCTTTTTCAACTCTTGTTATTAATCTTCTTTTAAACCACAACGATCCCTTATCACACTGTTTCTTATCATATCATTCAAGCTAACCGCACATATACCGTACTATAACTCTCCTTTCAATATCCCTTTCATGCTTTCCAAGTTGCAAGTTATTTATTTCAAACATAATTATGCTAACATTATATACGTATTTTTGTTACCGTTATTAAAAGAATATCAGTTATCTATCACCACAATTAGACATTAAAACAAAAACAAAATATATAACGCATGAAAACTTTACAACGTCAAGTTTAATTCACACAATTTAATTTCAGACACAAAATTATTACACAGATTTATATTTTGTGTAAAAAACCGTATTTAATTTTAACATGACTTCAAAAACTATCACGAAAGTAAATACACTTCATTATACGTCTATTATCACAATAACAAAACATTAAAAGTGACAAAAAAACAGATAAACATATTATAGTCACATATGACTTGATAAGATGCGGTTATCAGCTTTTAATTGAGTTTCCTTGCACTATTTGATATCGTTTCTTTTCTTTATTTATTATGGACACCAATATCATAGTATTAACAGATGCTTTGGTATTAGTCGCCACGCGTATGAGTGGTGCCGTCTTGGGGAGGCCTACGTCCAGCAGTGGACTGCAATTGGCTCACGACGTTTGGTATTAGTCTAGTCAAATTAGGGTCTCACCTGGGAATGAAAGCCAGTAAGCTATCTAATATATAAAATTCTCGTGTCGCGGTGTTTGTAGTTAAACTCCTCCGAAACGGCTTGACCGATTCTCATGAAATTTTGTGTGTATATTGGTTAGGTCTAACAATCGGACATCTATTTTTCATCCCTGTAAATGTTAAGGGTAGTACACCCCAATTTTTTTAGATATTTTTATTTTATTTTATGATACAGCATTAAAACATACATACAACCCTAAAGTTTTTACCCTCCACGATCAACGCCTGTTTTTTAATTGTTAATAACTTTAATGCGATTGAAGCATTTCCAGGCAGGACGACGTCTCCCGGGACAACTAGTAGGCTTATAAAAATCTAACTAATAAACTAATAACTTCACGCCAGGTCCCTTGCGGGGTAGGCACGAACAACAGAGCGCCATACATGTTTTAACAATTTTCTATATATTCAACCGTTTTTGAGATAGAGCGCGAAGACTGTGCAGCCGCCCTGGAATGAAAATGTATGGGAATGACATAGAATAGAATAGAATATTCTTTATTGCACACAAGAAAATAATAATACACATGAAATAATACTTCACGTAACGATGTCATCCCCACACATGTTCATTATATTCGTTTAGCGCTAATGCCATAAGTCTATGGGCTGTGCTCAGCCACCATGGCGTATCGCAAGGTCAACCGCGAATCTCGGCGTATCTAAGGTAGAAGTATGTTCCGGTCATGTTCCGTTTAAAAAATATTATTTTATACTAGGCCTAGCTGTCCCGGCAGACGTCGTCCTGCCCGGAAAAGCTTCAATCGATATTTAACAAATAAAAAATACGGGTTGATCGTAGAGGGTTGAAAATTTAGGTTTGTATGTACTTTTTAATGCTGTATCACAAAAACATAAAAATATTTATCTAAAAATTAAAAAAAATATAATAGGGGTGGACTACCCTTAAATTTTAGGGGGATGAAAAATAGATGTCCGATTCTCAGACCTACCCAATATGCACACAAAATTTCATGAGAATCGGTCAAACCGTTTCAGAGGATTATGGTAACTAACATTGTGAAACTAGAATTTTGTATATAAGATATGCCCGCGAGTTCGTCCATGTTTGACTTGAAATTCCCGCGGGATTCCCGAGCCACATAGTATTTTAAAAAACAATAGAAGCTATTGTTTTAGTGAAATTATGTTGGAATAAGGTAATTTGTATGCACCCTAACAACTACAAACCGCTCCCGGGAAATTTGCCGCGGAACTATCAGCTTGAAAAGTATCTCAGATTTTAAGAATTTGCTGTCGATCAGCGAAAACCCCATCGAAAACGGGCCAGTAGTTTCTACGTGATTCCCGTGCAAACAGTCAAGAAATCTAAAAAAATACATCACGTTTAAGTGTGTATTCCAGATGTTTTTTGTTTAAATATTTAAATAGTTTTTAGAATTTTATAATATTATTGATGATAGCAGCCAAGGCTATCCCTATCATTCGATTACTTAGAAGTTAGTGATTATTTAAAAACCTTTTTTATTATCTTAAAATCCTTTTCTTTTATTGTTCTCAATCAAATCGAAATAGTATCTCCAATAAAGGCATAAAGCTGATCGCATTTGCAATTCACTTAATAAGGTAATGGTTATCGGGAACCTCATTTGAGCAGATAACGCGACACAATGTTATCATCGTACGATTAACTTATTAATTTGCAAACTCAATTGATAACAAACATTGTAAAATATTTGTTATCTGCGGCGTTTATTTTATTTAGGGCCGATTTTTCAATCATCAGACACAAGTCATTAGTCGAATAAATTATAAAACGACTAACTAGAAGAGGGAAATAAATCAACTATTTCTTTCATACAACTGTCATTTTTAATTTTGCCATGTTGTGTTTTATTCTACAGAACAACTTTTATCTTGTGATTGAATAATCAGCCCTTGTACAGCAAACTAATATTTAGGCTAGATAAGTAGTTAGTTATAATTATTTGGCATGTAAGATTCGTGTTTATGAATTATTTATTAGTCGATTCATGATTTAAGACCACAGTGAATACCGCACTCTGAATAGATAATATCAATGTCGACAAAACGTGGTGTTCTTATGGTTACTACCTTCACTAGATGGCGTTACGAGTATTTATAAATAGGTGTTGTGAAAAAAGTTTAACATTCTAAGATTGCTGTGCACCGACTTTTAACCGGTGGTTAGAATAAATTGATCGCTAAAAATGTATGCATAAACAGTGATTATTTTCTTTAACCGACAGTTAAATGTCGGTGCACACCAGCATAAGAATTATAACGGGTAAAATGAATGCATTTGCGCACTGTGCACATGCTCGGGCGGAGAATGCTGGAGCGCATATGGGACGCGAAGTAAGCCAAGGGCAAAATCTACTTCCTCGATAATTTAAAATGAGAAATATGTCAATTTTCTGATATCAAATTTAATAAACTTTAACTGCTACACAGGACCATCACTATTTACAACTCTTAATAATTACTAAAATTAACTCTTATTACCGAAACGAGAAAAACAAAGAACAATATTTCTCAATAAACAAACCGTAACTTTTACAAAGAGAGTACATAAACATCAAAATAAAATACGGGGAGCTTGTTTGTATATTGGAACGATAATGTTAGGGATGTAGGCATGTATCAAATGAAGAGGTAATTCAGGCGTGTTTTATCGTTTGGTAGCTAAAGAAATTTCCTACGCACCACATTATTACATACTATATAGCGAAACAACCACGAAGATTACATTTCATTTTATAATTTACACAACAAACATGCCACAGAAAGTTGGTCGAATTTTAAGACATACTCCACTTATCTATTTGTATGTCTGTCGATATGGAAATACATTAATTATAGATAAACAATACTTTTGTCACGTTTATAAAAATGTTATATACTCTAGATTACAGGATTTGTCTATACGTGTAATTTAATTTATTCTGATTTTTGAGTATTTTATTTTATTGCAGGAGGTCAGCAAACAGACAGACGGCCTACTTGATGGTAAGCGGTCACTATCGCCTATGAACATTTGCAACAACAAAAGTGCTACGAACGCGCTGCTGCTCTCTTAAGGGAGACTGTTAAAGAACTATTATACAGTTAAAGAAAGGACTGACAAATATTTGAAAAGGTCTTTAAAATAAAAACTTGCTTTCAAGGGCAAGAACGTAAATCCGCTACACCTCGCTAAGGTATTTTACACGTTAATATGTATTATAAAAAAAGCATACTAGCAATGACAAACACCCAATATAATATTATAATCTCCAGAATATATATCGTATATCGTCATATAGTCATGTTTACAAGATTTCTAGATCTCTAGAAATAGAACTTCCTATTATTAATTAATCATTTCCATCATCATTCTACTCTGTTTAAATTATGGTATCAACTCCCATTCGCGATTTTCCCACTGCGCTAAAATATCGAGATTTTCAAAAAGACCCTAAATAGCTAGTGAAAATCTCAATGAGTTATGCAACGCATCGGAACCCTTACGGTTTTGTCACAGTGAGTGACAGTGACGGGTGACAAAAAAAGTACGAATCATACCACGATTCGTCGCGCGTGACATCCACACTGTGCATGGTGTTTATATACAAGACGCCTGAGAGAAACCACTATGATGCATTTTCATAATAAACATTTGTCGGTCACCTACAGTCACGCCGTACGCAGCCTATAGCAGAGGTGCAATTGTCCATGGCGACGGCAACTACTTGCTACCAGGTCAGTCTGCCCTTTACCAGCAAGCACAAAAAACAATATTAAAGAAATACATTATATTAGGTTGCTCTTACTCTGAAATATGGAATAGATTTCAACGGTAACATTTCCCGTCTTCTGATATGTAAAAGCCCGACACCGACACGCCATACGGCACCCGTCAAATTGGAAAGCTTTGTTATCTCGCGCCTCCCTATACCCGGAAAATGGAGGTCCTATTTATGTACAGAGTACTCCCTTGTGCTAATGATAAAAGCACGTGAAGGGTCCTTTGTGTATTTATAGGTAAATGGTAGGTGAAACTGTTATTCTTGTTTCGACAGTTTCTTTGCAGAATTTGTAATTTAGAAAAAATGGAAACAAACAGTCCTTCCAACTTAATGCGTTTTTCACTACATTAGATGTACATAAATACATAATAATGTGTACATACAAATATGTATCCATAGTCACTACCCTTTTAAATATTCTCAAACCTTCCTAATGAAAATTTGATATTGATATGACGAGTAACGCACATTTTACTACATAAAAAACATGTCTAATCTAGCGCTAAATTGGCTACAGTAGGCTTAACCACAAAATTGTATAGACACCTTACTAAAACTACGTTGTACTGCTAGCAATAATGCGATAGCAATAGGATAGTGTTGCATGAATAGCAAACACCTAATTTACTAAACCTCCAAGATGTCCCAGCTCATCGGCATATGAGCCCTATGAGCCAAGCCGTCGAGATTTAAAGACGCTTCTGACTGCCCCAATAATATAGGCTAGAACCCCTTTGCTGTACTGAGATTGGTATTAATATAAATGCAAACGATAAAAATTTTGGTCCTTTGATCTCGCAGCAACCAAAGTAAGAGTAAGTTTCTAAAAGTTTTAATTTTACGGTAACCATCAGGTATACTCAGTATTATCTCAAAATTGTAATCAAAAGCTTTTGTACCTGTTCAAACTATTCAAACTGCCTGAAGCATTCAAACAAGGCAACAGCTGTGGCCGAAACTTTGCCAAACACGATACAACTCGAAGGTAAAGTGAGTCCAGTTCGATGTAACATGGAAATGAGATTTGCTTCGAAACAGGAAACGGAAGACCTCCCATCCCAGCTCTCATCGCCACTGTTGTGAAAGTGGCTGGAAATTCGAATCTATTACAATGAAAATAATGTTCCTGCTCCGAAAATTATTTCGAATGGTTATCATAGTTATTTCGTTATAATCAAAAAATAGACAAAGCTTTTATGCAATAGCACAGCTCTATAAAGCATATTTTGATGAAAAAAATTGTAATATAGGGGCTATGAACCAAAGCAGCAGCTGGTAAGAGTATACATGGAACTGAAGGAAACGAAACTAATAAGTTTTTATAAGTAAGTTTTATGCTACGTCAATACACTTGCTTAAATATAACTAAACATGCAATTGTACATCACAATTCTACGACAGATTAGTAGAATTCACATATCAATAATTTCGTAATGCAGATTTCTCTCGATCTTTTCCTGCCTGAACGATGCGTTCAAAACGCATAGGCCCCAAGCTACGTCATTTTAATGGATGCTGATGGCTCAGTTACAGAGCCAACATGATTTTAAGTATATAAATAAAAATAACATGATACCTAAAAACAGGAATATCAATTGCGACCAAAATACAAAAAGCGCTTAACGAAGGAAACAACGGCCAAACACCAAACACGGTTTTCTATTATTAACGCACCACACCCTCGTGCTCGTGTTTTAATTCCGTTATTTTGGATATCTAAAGTACATTAATTAGGCAACTGATGGATCTATTTCTAGTACAGTGATAATTTGAACAATCAGCATGCTTGTTCAAATCATGAAAAATTATAGCTCTTCATGAATTTACTCCTCGATTCTTAATCCTAACACATTCTGGTAATAAGTGCGGCAAATCCTCGATAAGGTCGCAAACTTCACAGTTTGGGGTAATACTTCTGCGCATAAGGTATTTAAACTGATTAAGCGGAGTGTCGGGATCTTAATCTATGCGATGTGTATTACGTTTGGTGTTAATATGATATTGTATTTAGGTAGTATATTAGTACAACACCACCTTAAATTACTACATTAAACGGGATTAATATATTTGTCCGTCCGTTTTCTTAACATCATGTATGATGTTAACATATTTCATGGCCTTGATTCTTTATACAACACTGCGTATCAAGCATTACTTTCCAGGAGCAGCACAAGGACTAAGTGTTCTCAATTTAGGATTAATACAAATAATACTTTTACTTTTGTTTTAGACAGAAGACACACGAAAATAGTGACCGTCATCTAATTGATCAAAAACATGACAAAGATTTTTATAAAATAAGATGAGTTTGAAAAACACATACAACACAATAAACTCTATCTTTGTTCTTTGTAAATTTATGACCAGCTAAAAACACACTACACACATATAAAAACCAAAACCAAAAAATAAAATGTTCATTAAAAAAACGCCACCGCAACAATACTGGGTTCAGTGAAACGTAAGCCCGAAGTCGCCCCCACCCCGTCTAGACTCAAGTTCAGGACCGTCATAGTTTCATATAGCTTTCAACAAAGAAATTTGAGCACACAAATAAAATAGAAAACAGTTTTCTTAGGATAGATACGAGGGGTTACACGCCAGTAAATATCATTCAGACATCAAACTAAATAGTCATGGTAATGCATAAATAATGCAACAAAAAGTAGTGGAGAAATGTCTCAACTTTCAAGGATGAGATCATTGGAGGAATGTCGATTTCTAAAATTCATATCAGAGTCTCAAATTAATCTGCAAATTGTTCAATACCTATATGACTGCGGGAAGCGAACATAGAACGACTAATGGCCGGTCCCTATATTTTACTATTCATTCGATTGCCTTACCATCGGTTGAAATTTGACATTATTGCATGGAGATTATGTCAAATTTTAATTGATAGTAAGGTAAATGAACGGTCGTTAAGATATAGGCACCAGGCAGAAATCAAAGACATTTTAACCGAAGGTCACGTGAAATGCATTTCAAGCAGGCGTGCATTTATGTAGAGATTAATGAATCGAAGCAAGTAGAGAAAGATCTATCAGCTTGATCATCTTATATTATATAGTGTATGTTTACATGTAGGCAATCAAACTATATTTACTTATTAGAAAATCAATTCTTCTTGTATATTTTCTCTAAATTTAAATGTCAGGTTTGTTTATCTCAGGTAAATTGTTATTTTCATGACCTTATCGTTCTATATTCACAAAGGCGGTTCGGTAGAAATCTCCCCCAGCGACAACGCCAACCATTGGACACGTTACCAAGCATGTGAAGAGTATTCTATCCTTTTAATAAAGTATTATCATATGTAAAGTATGTTCTATTCTATCTTATGTATGTAGGTGCATATCTCGCCACTATTATTTACTTAAATACAATTATTTAAGAATTCAGAGTAACTTTGCTCTGGTAAAGTTCGCATCCGTATATCGCTACAACTATCCCATTTTCTAGAATAAATACCATCCCTTGTTCATTCCCCTTGTCTATTTCAGGACGGTTCCTTTTGAAAGCTGTGAAAAAGGGTCGAGTGAAAATACTTATAAAGGTTGCTTTTTTATTATATTTAGCAATAGGTATGGGTGGATTTATTAAAGCGACCACAAGTTTCTTTTCACTATTTTTCGTTTTAACGATAGATACTTAGCCAGTCTTCAGACAACTTGTTTACTTACAATAGGAAAGGTATTTCAAGTTCAGAATAGTTTCTTTTCATTAAATACGGATCTGTAAGAAAAATACAATCTTAAAAGCGCTCGCACTTCTCCAGACGTCTTTTTGTACGCTATGAATGGGGGAAACAGGCTTTTATACCGGGCTAACAGGAAGCATTCATAAAAACCACATAAGATGAAAATGGATGGAACCTTTTGTTTCTTTACGGTCGCAAAAGTAGTGCTTCGGATAAAGCAAGGCTTACAAGTTCATAATTATTAAAAACATTACAAACTTTACATATTAACAGAAATATTTCTATTTCAACAGCATTTTAGGTTACTAAAGTAATATTATTTTAAAAGTCAGTCCGGACCAGAAATTATGTAAAAATGTAGTCGAGATTAACTTTTAACCAAAATAACTTTTACGTAATAAATGTTCGTGAAGGAAATTATCAAACAAGCATTACAAAATATCATCGCCATAATAACATAATTGCGAAATTGTGGTCACACCAATCTTTAGAGATCTGTCTTCTGATTTCCGCATATGTTAATTATTTATCAGTTAATAACTCGTCGTCAAAAGCACGTGAAAGCCGTAATAAATGCCATTTACATGTTGTGGGTGTAAGGAAATAGTTCAAGATAGAGTTTTAGAAATTATACTCGTAAGCATAAATATAATTTCTAAAAAGTTCTGGAGTAAATTTTATTGTATCCATGCAGGAATGGAGAAAGGATTCAATTTTTTCTGCTGGATGGCCTGTCGTAAGAGGCGAAAAAACAGCTCACGGCCAGGTGATAGGGTTTGCCATCTGAAGGGCTGCCACCCCTGGTCTAGAGTATGCCGTCATAACACCTTGGATTGTGCTCCGGCATTAGTGGCCAGGGTCCAGTCTCCCTACAGTACCTTTGGTGATAAAAATGTCCATAGGCGATGGTAACCGTTTTCAATGAGTTGGGCCGTCTGCCAGTCTGCTTAACTCATACAATTAAAAAAAATGTAGAAATCTAATATATATTGCATCCAGTATATTTGGGAATCCACTTACTCCCCGCTTAGCACTTATCAAGCATTGATAGTTATGTACAATTTCTTTATTTTTTATATATATTTTAACTTTCGACAACAACAAGGAATATAAATCTTATAGCCTAATTAGATTTTAAAATCATTGCTACCTAGTCTAGAATCTTGGCAGCCATATGACTAAATAACATTCTTTTCTGCCGAACACTATTTTTTTAAATTCAATTGCAGGTATACTTATATTTGAATATGCTAAGGCAAGTGAATGGATAGAAAAATATAAGAACCGGCCATACATGCATACATATATACATACATTAGAATCGATTGCCTCCCTGTACTTTATGAACAATTTTCATTCATTATTACTAGTCATTTATCATCACAATTTTATCAAATTATACTCATGTCTATTGTCAGCTGTAATTTAATCGTGGGACAACTCCGCGTTGCAACGCAATAATGATACGCCTGTCCTTTTAAATATATTTCATACGAAAATGGTGCACAATTGCATTTATTTTCCTGCAGGCGTTGCACAGCTAGTTTAGTTGTCGCCCCTCTCAGAGACAAAAAAATATAAAGTTAATCTTAAAAGTGGTAACAAATATTATTTTATAATGTTTTTTTATTTACGTTACCATTCCACTCTTCTCCCTTCATTGATATTACATACGGCTTTGCATATTTATGGAGCCGCAAAGAAGTTATTTGTTTAAAGTGATATTTTGTGAGAGACTTATCATAGTGGGGTTCTTTAGTCTAATGTCACAATTTAAAGAAATATAAAAAACCTGGCTTCCAATTAAAATCAATAGATGTTCGTCTTTACTAACATGCACATATTTTTTAAATGTGCATATTTTGGGGTCACTTGACACTTTAAAGTCTTCTCCAGACACATTTTCAAAATATCGCTTGAAACAATTACATTTTTACCTAACTATATAATTATATAGTTAGGTAAAAATGTAATTGTATATATCCAGTATACATCCAGTTTATTAGGGTTCATTATAAAAATGTAGACAATTCACATCTTTATGCAACATTTACTGAACGAATTGACTGAAACTTAAAAGGCCGATTTTTTTTATAAAGTTCTAAGAAGTGTTTTATGTAAGTATACACGCATAAGCCTTGGTTTGTGACTGTCGTACAAGGTTGCTTTTTACGACCAAAAACGAATAAAAACACCAAACTTCCATCAGAACACAAAAAAGTCCATGCAAAAACCATAGACATCGAATATTTATCAGCTGTTTTATCATCACGGAGATATGTAACGTACATATCATACACAAATAATAAATAAATGTACCGATGCTTGAATCGTGATTCGCATATAAATGCTACAGCTTAGTCGCCTGAGGGCTTTTGATTAAGGCGCCATCTTGCGAATGAAAAGAGCAGCTAAAATGGAGAGGCTTTCTACACGTCATACTTTTACATACATACATAACTTCACGCCAGGTCCTTGCGGGGTAGGCACGAACAACAGAGCGCCATTTAGGCTTATTCTTACACACCTCACTTGTAGTTCTTGTCATGCACGCTCGTCTGTTCTTAAGGCTCATATCATAATAGTCGTCATAATGCTCGTCATACTTTTAATTAACTCATATCAATCACCAAACCAATACATACATTTTAAAGGAACTCTGTTTGTGTATATTGGTATATATGAACTAGACCTCATTGACTGACTGACATACAAACGCACAGCCTAAACTAGTAAAGCCAGGACCGTGAAGATTTGGAAGCAGGTTCCTTTTTACATTTTAGGGTTGAATTTTCAAAAATCCTGTTCGCGGGTTTTTGATAATTCAACCCTTAAGCGGGTGAAAAGGGTTTATACCCCTTTTCACCCGCTTAGGGGTTGAATTTTGAAGTTTATTTGAAAATCCGTCATTTTCGAAGTAAAAAAACACAGCCGTTTTTAGAAATGCAACCATTAGGAGTGAAAAAGGAGATACCTTTTAACTTTTTTGATTACTCGACTATAACTATTTTTAAGTTATTTTAATTATAAAGGATTCTCTACCGTCTACTTATTTAAATAAAACTTTAATATAGACTATAATTAATAGACTAACAGAGTGTTTTCGTCGACTACAAAGATTACAGATTAGACCAGTATTTGTAAACTGAAAATCTAACTTTAGTTAAAAACCAGCATAACGTGGAAATGTTAGCATAAATTTAGCGTTCAAACATTTAGAATAAATTGTGCGACGTCTAAAGGGCCCCAAAGAAGAGTATCTTTCCGCGACGACATGATGATGTTTTAACATAAACATTTTTATGAAAGCCTTTTAAAAAATTCAAAACATGTAGTGCTGACGGAAGAGCTATTAAAATTCCATTAGTAGAAAAGTTTAATGGTTCCATTAAAATTACGTTCATGTTTTAATGAGGAAAATATAGTCCGTTTTTCACGTTTATCTTAAAATTCAAAAGCATGTACCTGTCTGTGGGTTGTAACGTCTTTACGACTGTACCGATAGTAATTAAATTTCATTACTATGATTACAAAAAAACAATATTAAGTTTTTCAAAAAGCTAAAAAAGAAATCTATCGTGTCTGTGGTGTATGTGACGCTGTCTGTTCATGATTACTATTACTATGTCAGTACTACCGCAGCCGTGGGCGAGAGTAGAAGTGTGTCATGTTCGTATGCTTTACCGAACACGTGACTGAGGAAGCGAAAGCAAATCTTTCAGCGCCATCTAATTCAGCTTTCCAGGGTTTTCACTGGATGGTTGTCATTTTTCTTCCATCAAATACAAAAACCATTTTTAAATCGGTTAAAATCGACTGAAGGAATAACAAACAAACAAATTATGAAAATTCAAACACTATTAGTATAGATTAGTATGTTCATATGAAAGATTTTCTTACTTAACATAATATCTTTATCTTGTTAAAATATCAATTTCGTTTCTAGTGCAGTTACATTAAAATTTAATAATGCAAATCAAAGACAACGACAAAAAATATGTTACCAGCTACCTATATAGAAACCACTACGAGAATTTGATTGATTTGACTTTTTTGTAGAGACAATTTTTTTTTCTAATAACGATTATATTAAATTGTCATAAGGATTTCCTCTAATAGCCCATAATTGGCTGACAATTAAATGTAATTGTGAACCAGGCCAGGTTTACTACATTCCAAACAATATTAATATATTCAATGTCAACATATCAAACGCTGGAACAGACTTGGGAAAACCATTAATTATGTATGGACTAGAATTACTAACATTCCATTTTCACTTCGTCCGGTAAAACAGAGTAGATGCTTTGTTTCGTAAAGGACAATAAAGTCAATAATAATCCAAGTTTAAAACTGCACTAGATCAGTCGTGACCATCGAGGTCAATCCACTTGATTGAAATTTAGCAGTGCTAGTGCTAACCACGGCAGAAGGGCCATTAAAAGACAACCGTCAAATTCAATTGAGAATCCTCAGCCGGCAAATTTGACGCCAAGAATTGCTTAGCCGCCGTGTCCTCACAGTCTAGTGTGTTTGTAGTAAACACATAAATAAAAAAAACTCGTTAAGTACCTGTAATAAAAGCCACTTTAAAGTTCCAGGCTTTGAAGCGGACATAAGTGGACTAATAAAATACGATACACAACACAATAATTATAACTAATTTTCACTTAAATATTCACCCCAAAAGGTGTAACGAAAACTAGACTGCAACATGCAGCTAGCTGCACTTCCAATGTCCGTCAGGTAGATAAGTTGATTTCGCGCGTCACGGTGCACCGGACCGGATGCTTACGGGCGGATGCGCTTTCAGTCTGCATTCAGCTGAGAGCTTGGTAAATAATTCAGTGATCCCTGTGTTTTGGTTCTATATTTCAAAAAAGCTGTTTTTTGGATCCTGTAGCCATTTCGAAAAAAAATAACTCTTGAAATAGCCTTGTTCATCTAAGATGAACAAGCGGCCGCTTTAAGAATGCGTTTGCGTTTAGTGCTAAACTAATTAAGTTGTCGTGGTGATATAAATTTTAACTAAACTTGAATCAGTAATACATACAGTAACCAAAAACATATTATTATCGTAAATTGTTCGTTATTACAATGTTATCCGCACATATGTTGACGAAGTTAGGAATGTATTCTAAGAGCGGCCTCTCCGAACTATAGTTCTAACTAAACTTGACTAAAAAGATGTTTAGACATTACTATCGAAATGAGTATTAGAAAAAACAAAACGACATGAGAATATATGTACTGAGCACTGTATTTATAAACCAATCTCGAATAAAAAACTGTATTTTGAGCATTGTCGCTCTGAATTGCGAGTTGCCCGTATGCTGATACGCGGCTTTAAACATACAGCCTACTTTGGATTAAACAATATTAAATGAACGGTATAACAAAAAACTGATTTACGGGTTGAAAAGCTTATAAGCTTTATCGGACAAGTGATAAATGTTGCAGAGACTAGAATATCAAATCAAACCGACATGGAATCGTAGCGGGTCCAGTTGGCGTTTGTTGCAACCAACCGCATTATTGATGGCTTGCACTTTGTTGTGGCTGTGTGCATCCACTGTGACGCTGTAAAACGTTATCTGCCAACTTCCGGCCCTCGCGTTAATGCTGTAGGCTGGAATTTTCCGCTTATCGCAACGTTTTCCCCATGTTTTTTCATATTTAAGTACTTCACCACATATTTTAAGTAAAATATTTATTTTTTCATAATATGAACGACGTGTATTCAGTAGTTAGTAGAAAAAGCCGTCTCTTTGTGAACGTCTGTCATTTCTCTCCAAAGCTACTGAGTTTACATAGATGGAATTCTATAATAAAGTCTTAGTATGTATAGAGGTTATAAAGTTATGCAGTTATATCGCAGAAAATAAAAATTGGGGGTGACTGCCATATATGTATGTGACTAGCAGTTATTTTTTTTTAGTGCTCTTAGTTGTTTTGGGTATCAGTCGGATCTAAAAACCATGATGATATTCCTTAACAATGTTTGATTTAGGTCAATAGATGGCGAGATTTTAAAGTTGCTTACTAAGTGGTGAAAATTTTGTTATATTTTACCTTTATATTTACCTGCTTGTATTAATTAAAAGCTCACAATAAGATCATAAATAGGTTAATGACCAAAAATAACCTCAAACAAGTTATGTTTCCAGTCCTTAAATGAATCAATAAACCAAGTTATTTTATTTCATACATAATGAAGATGGATTATTGTTTTGTATAGTGAATGAATGAATGAATGAATGAGTATGCTTTATTGTGTTTTAAAGATACAGTTAACAGAAACAAAATTTTACAATACAATAGGCGGTCTTATCGCAATTAGCGATTTCTTCCAGACAACCTTTGGATGGACAAAAAATTTGATAAGAACAGGGGTATGTTATATAGTGATATTTTCTCATTCTGTTATACACATGTATTGATTTAAAAGCGTACGGTCTTTCTTTCTTTCGTTATGGTGCTTAAAGAGCCTTCAAACTTACTCTAACTCAGTATGAATAAGACCGTTAGAAGACATCACAATTAGTATTCAATACTAGAATTATTGCGTTGTAAATACATTTTAAATGAATTTAAAATAATTTCTTTCTTCACATTTAAAAGGCCTGCGTTAGTATATAGACTCATTTAAGATGCAGGTCACAACATTCTTCAAGATCGGAAAGGCGTTAGCAACGCCTTATTGTTGCAAAGTCCATAGACGACGGTGATCTCTTTCCATCAGGTGGGACGTCGGTTTGTTGGGCTGCTTTGTAGCAATAAAAAACTGTCTATGCGGACTAGGATGAATTCCCGTCCTAAAAAAGTAACAATGTTGTAACTTATAGATTTAATAAAATTGTCATAAATACGTGCCGTTTAATTTAATTCATTTAGGACCAAGCTTTTAAAAAAAATGATAAAATTTTATTAGATTCAACTCCATCTGTGTCGAATGCAAAGAACCATTCGTATCGTACGCTCTAATTGCATAGAGTCCATTAATATTAAGTTTACTTTAAGTTGTGGTAACTCAGTGATTAAGATAACCGCGTATCATACAAATCCTGACCGGGATCATGTACCGCTTACGTGAATTTTCTTAGGCAATATCTGTATCGTAGCAACGATAAGAACTTACGAAGAAGATGAAGGAATACATTAAGAACAAGCATGCCTATCGAGACTGGCGATATTTGAAACTCGCTTTAAAAAGAAGAAATAATATCGTAAGCTTCCCTCTAATTGGAATGCCCAAGCTCAACAGTGGATTTTAAACAACTTAGGAGAGTAGAGACCCTAATATCAATATCTTATACCATACCAGTTAGGCAAGGTTCTCGTCACTATACAATTTCTCTATAATAAATTAATCAAACGGCCACCTAAATTACAAGTAACTGTGCCCGCACTCAAAGAACCGTACCATTAGCGTCTTATTTACGACGACGTCTCCGATTTACATAATCATGCACGAGGTAACGTGTATACGTGACGTAATAACACCCGATACAGGTCCATGAACTGTCGTGTAAACAAATAATGCACTTACCGTGTTTTGGATGAGTGTATATGACTCTTTTATGGCTAACTGTATGGGAGGTGTTTATAAATATTTTGATTTGTTATATCCTGAGCATAGCAACGAGAGTCGGTTGTTAGTTATTTAAGCGCCACTACGCTTTACGATTACAAGGTGAAGAGCGACATAGACCATTTAGAAACCAAAAGCATATATACCTATAACTAGGCGAGAAACTACTGAGTAACAGTATGGCCTTGTATATTGATGAAACGAAGATTTTAGCAGTAGGCATATCGTGGTGAAGATTCTGACACATAAAAAGAATAAGGTTTTAATTGTATATAACTCGGCCAAGTTCATCACGACGAAAGAGGCTTTACCTTCATAGAGTCATTTGTTAACAGTAAATGGTTTGTTCTAATTTCAATGAGAGATAAAAACAGTAGCCGAAAAGATGGATGGAACATATGCCTACTTAGAAATATTCCCTGGACCTAGTTCTACGATCATAAGTATTGCAATACAAACGAATTGCATAACAAACTAATTCAATACTTCCATCACACCAAGGAAGTAGAATAATATAAATGACAGTCCCATTATTTTCATAGTTTAGTGCTTTAATAGTTCTATAACTACTTTCCTCGAATGAATCGATACTAGTAGCAAAGTACTAGTATTTGATTAATTGAAACAACGTGTGTTCAAAAGTAATTGATTCATAGCTATATTGGCTCCTATTTATTCACTTGCCTTACCGTCGGATGAATTTTGACTTATAACTTGTTCGAAGCCTATGCATATCAAATTTTTACCTATGGGAAAGCAATTGAACGGTGGGTTAGATTTAGGAACAGGCCACCAGTTTAATACTATTTTTAAATATTAAATTTTAGTATTAAAAAGTAATAAAACTATTTTTGTCCAATAAGCGAATAAAATTATAGCACCTTCTGACAGGCTTTAACGTGGCCTTTTCAGGAATGCGTTTCGTACTGAGCTATTATTATAATTCCGAGGATTCTCCTGCCCCGTCCATGGAACCACAAATAAGACAAAGAGCTGCTATTAAAGGAACATTCCAATCTACCCGAATTGTTTATGAATCAAAACAATACAGTAACAAATACTTACACATGATAATGTTTAAAGAGGTTACGTTAATAGCCTTTATCAAGTCAGTATGCGGTTATACGTACCTGCAACAAATGAACAAAACAATCAATTATTAACTTATTAATACACAATTTACCTTAATAACTATTTGTATTACGTATAAGGGTAATGTTTATTTACTTTAAAACTATTAACGGTCATTGCTCTAGATACATTTATGTCGTATAGCTTTTTGGCGCGTATTCAGCTGAAAACGTATAAAATCAATTAAATATTTTTATTATATTTCTATAGTAGATAGGTATCTAAACAATTTCATGACAATCGCTTTAGAATCAGGATTTTATTCGTAATAATTTATTATATTGATACTAAAGCTCAATTAACCAGTATTTAAATGCGTTGCAAAATACGCCAAGAACAAAAAATTGTCTTTTTATATACAGTGCCATCTATTATAACTAACTATATTAATTTCTAGTCGTCAAATGTTGTATTATATTAAGTATTAGAAAAATAGGTGTCCTCATTTAAGCGGCATACTTGTTCATAGCACATTGGCTGGTGTCACACACTGGTTATCGAGATGATCAGTTTCCATCGTAATGTTTTCCTTCAACTCTCAACGCAGCCACGTTATTTGCATGATATTCAAGTGCGTTAGCCAGTAGGCTGCTACGTTTCGGTTTCTCTACATTAATCATAAATTATAACATAACCATAGATTGTTTCAAATGCTAAAAGTCAACTAATAACGTTAAGGCTCCTGTAGCTGCATAAGGTCGAATCTGGAGTGCAAACGAAACAACTTTCGTTGGCATTCAATTATCAATAATTTACAAAAAAGTATACCTACACATTTTTTTTAAATTATTTTGTGCAGACTCTTTCTGTACGAGCAGTGTTTAAATTATTAACTATAATGTATTCTATCTCATTCTTTCGTAAGTTAGTCCTATATAATGTGTTTTATCGAGTTTAAAATCACAAAAATTCTAAATACATTTCACTTTAAAAATCATAAATCTTCACGATTTAAAGACGTAACATGGTTTTTTTGTAATTTTTCTTTTAGTTTAAGTTAAGAAAAATATTCATGAAACCGCCTCCAAATTATTCAAATAAAACCAGTCTTCTCCCTCAGTTTTTATCAAAAGACGATAAAAAATATTAGAGCTTTGTACAAGAGAATAAATAATTTGGTTTTATTGTTTTTTATATACTACTTTATTTTAATCACAATAAATTATCAATTTTTAATTTTTTTTTATTGCAGTAGTTCAGTAGACAACAGACATACTTTAGACCAGGGGTGGTAGCCATCCAGTCGGGCAAATGCCCTTCCACCTGACTGTGAGTTGTTTTGTCGCCTCTTACGACAGGCCGCCCGGCCGCAGGAAATTGTATTCTTTCTCCGTTCCTGCACGGATGAAATGCAACTGAAAAACGACCGCGTGTATAGAATCCCCATTAACGTCCGCAAAATCAGTGCCAAAAGCCCTCAAGAACGTGAGCGTTGCTGAAAGCCTTAAAGCTGTTTAAAAACTACGAAAGGCAAACACACCCTATACCAACGCAGCAACATTGTACAGGAAAAGTGCACGACGACGTTGCAATGGCTTCTATGTAATTTAGTAGAAGCCTGGTATCATTGCACTATCCACTTGACTGGTCATCGTGAAAATTACACTCATGGGATGTGGCTTAGTTGATAATACGCGAGTGGTGTAGTATTACCGACTCCGGAAAGAAGCTTGAGAAAGTGACTTTAATCGCATTAAGCGATTAAGCGAACGATGGCTACACAGCATTGATGTTTAGACAGTAAGCCGATTCAAAAATTACTATTTATATATTACAAAAACTATGAATTAAGAGCCATCCAAAAATTATCTACGTCACACGATAGGGTTTTGAGGGGTCCTAAATTTCGTAATTACATATTTCAAAATATTTCCAACTCTTATCTGTATAGCAGTGTTTAAATGGTTAAAAAATATTTAAATGGAAATTAAAACTAATTGCGGAATTGCTATTTTCATTAAATCATTTTTTGATATCAAATTGCAAATTATGCGATGTCACACTAGGAGGGAAGAGTCTTACGAATGTGACCAGCTTTGACAAAGACGGGAGAGGGATCGAAATATCATGAAATTCGTGTGACGTAACTAGTGGGTGGTTCCTTATATAAGTAGATTGCTTAAAGTGGCCACTTTCGCAGATTAAAACGACGAACATAACAAGTATTAAAATATAATATGTATATAATAATATCAGCCTATAAATGTCCAACTGCTAGGCTCGGACCTCCCATTATAGGGGGAACGGTCAGTATACCCGCCACGCTTGTCCAAGGCGGCTGTCAGATTGGAAACATCGGTCATCTCGATGTGCAGGTTGCATCACGATCTTTTCCTTCACCGTTGTTAGCACGTGATGATAGTAACAATATGTACATTAGATCAGAAAACTGACTAAGCGGTGCTTGCGTTCCAGCCTGGATCGAACCCGCGCCCTTTGAGTTCCGGGACGCATGCGCTAGCCATTACGCTACCACGACTTTAAAATATAGTGGAACTATATACCGTGTCTTAGACTGCTAGTATATCTAGATACATGCCAATTTTACTAAGCGATTCTCCAAAGCCGTCACTTTAGGCCTCAAATCCAAAATCAAAACTCATTTCGTTAACGAGGACTAGTCTGGTCTTCCTTGCTAAGATTTCTTTATGCAGCCAATGTTAAGAGTCCGTCCATGAATATTTATGTATTAGAATAATTTTCAGCCAAAAACCACCGCCAAAATCTAGGGTTTCGGGTAATGCTAAGCGAAGGAGACTTCTTTCCTGCGGTAGTTCGAAAGGTACCTTTTGCTTTTAAAACAACCAACATCCTACAAGTGCTGTTCACTTTTAACCTTGATATTGAACATTTTTTTTCAACTACACAGCAACATCCTTCAAGTTCCAAGCTAATAACATCAATTCATGTTTAGACGAACCTACAAGTTCTATTGTGCATTCTAAATTCAAAACATTGCGCGAACAATCGATTCTAAATAAAACATAAGAACTTGTATTAAATCGAATACTCCCATCCCACATACTACACGTATTATGTAATTATTACATTCTTGTTAGTTATTAAGAGAGATTAGTTCATGAGCATCTAATACAATGCCTTATAGAGACCTATAGGAAGTCACGAAAGAATTAACAACCCATTGTCTGGAAAAGGTCACATGAGACTACATTTACTAGTATTTTAATTAAAACATTTGCTAAACGGTTGGGCAAGACATTGATTCAGTGCTGCTTCGCATATCTCAGTCCAGTAATACACACGTTTCGGTTTTTAAATTAATTTTCTTTGGCCTAATTAAAATTTTGTCTGTCTGTTCACGCATTATGACATATCACACGAAAAATGCTAAACGAATTACTATAAAATACTTATTTCATAGACGGAATGTAAAACTTTTTTAGCTAGAATAAGAAAACATTGCCTAGAATACTCGAGTAAAGTCTGCACGAATAAGGCGACAAAAATAATCAGAATACGAAGGAGAGTTAATTTTTAATTTAAACGTATGTTACCGATTGCATAAGGTTACTTAAATTTATTTAAAAAACAAAAAACGTATTCAACTCCCGTAGATACAATTAGCTTCTTGGACAACGTAAAATTTGCCGCTAAATATGTTTGAAAAACTGTCAGTACGTTTTATGTAAAACATACAGTTTTGTGTAAAACGTATTTAGGCAGTTTAATATGATCAACTAATTTTATTTAAAGAAGATCGTTATACAAGCGGCCCTTAAATAATGTTCTCCAGTGGAACATTTTTCGAATATAAACTTTTGAATTTTGAAAAGAGCTAGTTGAACGCAAACACGATTGTTTCATTTATAATATAATATAATAAACAAAGCAACAACGAGTGCGGTGAACCGCCTACATCTGAATTTGAAATTGCACCACCACGATAATTTTCCGGCCATTTCCCCCACGACCGATGGTGGTCGGCTGTGTTCGGAAGCAATGCAAAATAGATTAGCAGCACTCCTGATTGGTTATTAATGTGGTGAGCGTTTCAAATTCACGTTTCGGATTCGGTTTATGAGCATGCGCTAGTCATTAGTATATACGAGTACTTGCGATAACTCAGAATGGTTTATGGTAACTGTTGCAGTCTCTTTGGTGTAAAACCTATTTTTCTCATAGAATTTAATTATGAATGTGATTTTTTTGTGTCAAACTGTTTTTTGTCGAATGAAAATTATTGAGAGGATCACACGTATAAATATACATTGTCGTGTTTATTAAGTTTATATATTTAAAATAAACTTAATAAACACGACACACAAAAGCAGGATATTTTTATTAAAAATAATTATATTCCTTGTTCAACGACCGCTACAGTAATAAAGGAAGAGCAACTGGTCACTATACTTATAATCCGAGAACCCTACGGCTTAATTACAATTCACACACTAAACATATATATATATATACCTCCTCCATCCAATGATTTTACAGTACAAAAAATCGTAGCAGTTTTTTTAATTACATGAATTCGTTCTATAATTTTTATGAAATTTTAGATAATAGTTTATATAGAAAATATATAATATAAAAATATATTATATTTAAAGTTTTACATATAATAAAATACATCGGAGAGAGTAAACATATATAGTTTCTGCCAACATGAAAATTTAATTTAGTGAATACCGTCTACATATAATTTAGAGGTATTAAATTATAATTTACACAATTACCACATCAAATTAGAAAGATAAATATAAATATTGTTAATAATATAATTGACTATATCATAGTTAAATAATAGAATATAGTGAAATACAGAAAACTACTACTTAAGACACAACAGGCGCTACAACAAAATTATTAGGTATTCAATTAGGAAATTGGCCGGTTTAAAAATAAATGTTTGAAATTAACTTACATCGATCGGAAATAAGAGGGTACACAGAGAAATGAATCATTAACCTTAAAAGAAACATTACTACGGAAGTAACAAAACTAAACGGAACATTTGGTTAAAAAAATAAGCAGATAAAATACTACATTTATTTATTTTATTAATAAAACATTGTAACAGTATGATAGAAGTTCAGAAATAACGTTTCGTAATTGAGTAGGTGATATACTATCACCACTAGAGTTTTTATTATGTTTTGCTGTATGGCACAGGGGCCTCCCTTATAACTTTCTACAGACTTTCGTTCTTATCCTATAATTATTTTCATATAATTAGTACATGCAGTACCTACTGGCAGCGCTCGCAACGTTGTTTGACCGGGATTGGCGTTATATTGTAGCCAATTCAAACAATGTCTATGTAAGTTATTTATTTATTTATGAAGAACCTACAGCTAAATACTTTTGAATAGATATTTACAATTAACAACAGAAAGCCAATGGACAAGTTTTCACGAATAACCTATTGATTACAAATAACATGCGGACGTAAGAAATGCATCGAGATACATACATACTGTTGGAAAAGTTAAGCCTTAGACACTTACAACCAATTTTTATTATCATATGTTCCGTGGTTTTGCATGAAAGAGTAACAAAGATCCTCAGAAATTTCATTGTTTATATTGTTATTAAGATACAACACGCAAAATACCTGCCGTTTGCTCACAGGGAAAACTATGTGTACTATAATGAAGACGTGAGTGGATGAAGGTGATATGTCGCATATTCGGTTTTTTGCTTTTTTTGCGTAGATGAAGGTTATAAGTCGATACCAAATGACTACAGACCTTAGACCATAGATATAAGGCATATTTAAAAAATAAAAGTTGAAAAAGGTGTTAAGTTCAGTTCAGTTTCAAATAATAGTAAAACTTTTATCTCGATTTACTCAGAATTGGAATTATGCGACTTATCACCTTTATCCACTCATGTCTTTAATTACAAGACGAGCGCAGAAGGTTTGCCGAGCCCAGCAGTGGGACGTTTATGGGCTGTTGTTATTATACTCATATTATCTCCAGATTATTGTCTGGAAGAAATTTTTATTAGGGATAAATATAATAATTATTAGGGATAAGACCACTGATTGTACTCATTAAAATATTATTAAGTTCAATGTATACTGCTTTCTTATGTGCAATAAAGAATATTTTATTCTACATGCAACGTAGATTTATAACTCAAATCGTAGTTTACTTAGATCATCCGTGTTCAACGATTTACCTCATACAGTGAACTATGAAATACATGAGTTAAAGACTATAAATAGCAAAATATTGTACCTTCAACCTTGGTTTGATTGCATATGAACACGACATAAAATTACTAATATGGGGCTAAATAACTGTTGCGATGATTATACAAATAAATCGTGTTTGATTATGATAGCTTTTCTCGTCATATTTTTAAATACAAAACAAAATCTTAAATAAGCTGATAGTTTAGAATATAGTATATATAGATATCTACCATTTAGATAATTATTATCAAATAGCAGAAGTTTTAAGAGAGATCAGTTTAGAATAATTTGTAATAAATGTGCACGTATGATGAGGTTAATAAATTAGATAAAGAGACAGTAGTTTGTCAGAATCGTCGCAAATAGAGGTCCATCTTCTCTGCCTTCCCTTATGGAAAACAACAGCGATAATATGATGTATCTACCACGTATTCGCACACCATTATTACACGTTTTCAATTTACTCCGTTTTGGCTAATAAAGCATAAGATAATAATAAAAGATTTTAAACATTTTTTTCTTTTTATTTGATATCCACTTTTCTATACGCTCCAAGAATGGCTTAACAATTATCAATGATTCTTTAACATTTGAATTTGTTTTAAAAATAAGTAACAATCAGCAAAACATAATATTAAATGTTTACCAACACTAAAATCCGCTATCGACAACAAATAATATTAATATGATCAACATTAACACATGATTAACTATTTATTTGTTTAAGCATATTTTAATAACAGGATATTACATCAGAGGATGTGTAAATAAGGTTTTTTTTGTTGGCACAGTTCTTAAAGATAATATCTGACATATTCATGCAGGTGGCAAAGCGTGTTTGAGAGTACTCAACCACTGAGTCACAAGTCACGATTATATTAAAAATCAGTTTTAATTCTTGCCTAAGTTAGTTCATCAGTCTTTTAGTATAGAAGAGTAATAGTATTTGACGTCCCTGTGGTGGAGTGGATTAAGATTTTGCCTAGTTCACTGAAACAAGGGTCACGAGTTCAATTTCTAGCATGGTAATTGTTGAAAACTAACTTTCTGTTATTTCTATCTGGGTGCCTGGAATCGGCTTCAGCGTGATCAATTAAAACAATCGTAACTTGCTTAGCTTGAGGATAATATATACTATATGTATGTACCTATACAATGTGTGTTCGTGGTAACTCTGAAAAGCTGCAAATCATAATTACTTCACTAAATCAGGATATGACCGGCACTTCGTCCACACTTGACTTGAAATTCCCGCGACACAAACTGAAAACTGTGCCGGAATAAGCTAATATTTATACAACCGAACAACTATAAATATCCGGGACAAAAATATTACACATTTTATTACAGAAATTTTCTGTCAGTGAAAAAAAATCACATTGGTATTAGTTTTTTTAATCACTCCCATAAAAAGTTACACCATTATAGGGGGAACGGACAGTATACCCCCCACGGTTGTCCAAGTCGGCTTGGCAGGTTTGACACATCGGTTATCTCGATGTGCAGGTTGCATCACGATGTTTTCCTTCACCGTTTTTAGCACGTAGTAATTGTAACAATATGCACATTACATCAGAAAACTGACTAAGAGGTGCATGCGTTCCGGTCACGATCGAACCCGCGCCCTTCGATTTAGGGGCGCGTGCGCTAACCATTACGCTACCACGACTTTGATACCACGCTATCGATAATATTATAGATAGATGTTATCACAGACTATTTATGGTTCTTTCGTACAAACAACTTTTATTTATATTTAATCAGTCAGAAATATGAAGACTTGATAAGTTTATTTTTAATATCTACAATAAAGTTAAAAATAATAATATTAGTATTATATTAATATTCGAGTGCGTAAAACGCGGACGTAGATAAGAGTCTGTATTAAGAGTATAAATGACAAGCGTTACGTTTGTTCAACAGACTGAAGGACACGTTATCATATCTTATGAATGAATAGTGATAATGATATTTTTTTAAGCCAATTAATGACCATCGCTGGACATAGAGTTCCCTAAGTTTGCGCCACATATCCCAATCTCCCGCCTTCCTCATTCTGCCACTGACGGGAACCTTACGCAGCTCGTCAGTTTAACCGAGCTGGAGGATGCGTCCTACACGACATTCACAGAGCCGCGGTCTAATGTTCTTTGTGACTGAATTACGAGATCATCCTATCCGTAGTTATGCCACTAACTTTCTTCACACATTATCACCTGCCCTCCTTGGTCAGGGTGATTAAGTACAAGCATAAACACTCGCCATATAAAGCGCGTGCTAGAAACTTCGTTATCTCACATATTACTAGCCTAAAAGGGTTATGATATTGCACAACACGAAACCTGTATCTCCCAAGAGGTTTCATAATAAAACAGGTGTCAGCTTTTCATTGCAAACATTTGCAATTCTATTAGGCACCTACATTACTTGGTGTTTGAATGATGTCTTAATATCTATATAGGGAATGCATATTCATAGAACGTTTGCAATAATGGATTACAAAACTTATAGAAACATATCTAAAGTTTCATTATTGTACTAATGACACTTAATTTACTTTAAAGAACATATAAAGATTACTACCTACTTAGAGACAAACATTCAAGAGATTATAAGAACAAGAAAAGGTGGTTATTAGTTTAAAATATCTTTCTCTTTTCTTTCACATTCTCCCAGTTATTTAAGGACGGCTTAATAAGTCTTTTCCTTCAATATTCCTTTATTCTGCCATAAGTTCTCTGTCAAACTACAAATCATCACGTCATTCTGCGCACACTCCTATCTCTGTTTTGCTCTACCTTTACATTTGTATCCATCAATACGTCAGTTTAATATTCTTTTTCTCACGTGACTTTCATCGGTTCTCATTAAATGTCCATACCACCTTAGTCTTCGGTCGTCAATCGCGGGTGCACCTTTCAAAGATCCCCTTATATACTCATTTCTCACCTTATCCTTTCTTGTAACATCACACATCCATCTCAATAGTTTAATATAGAATGTTACAATAGATATATAAAACCAAATTTCGTAGAATATTTTAATGTAACCTGACAAACCGGAAATTCTAAAATTATATTATTACCTATTTTTGACGAAGAGATTAATGTAAGAGCATTGAGTTGAAAATATTGTTGTATATGATCAAAGTATAACAAAGGTTTCGAAATATATCATATTGCGGTATAACAATTTAAATAAATGATAAAATGAAAACTCACTGTCGACCTCTCACATACTCTATAGGGAGTCTAAGCATCCCGCTGTTAGCTGGAATAAATTGTCTATATTATAGACATTCGAAGATTTAAATTACTTATATTTTGATAACAAGCAAGCTTGAAGATCTTCTATGATATTATACAGTAGAATGATATTTTCCCAATTATATATATCCCACTTTAAAAATATGTTGAAAGTATCTTATAATATTTTTTTTATTTTAGGGAAAGTTACACAAGTTTTGTGCAATTTGTTATACATGAAAAAATAAACAACGTGAATGATGAGCAGAATGAAAATATATTTACAAGAGGAATGTTTTGACTATTGTAAATTTACAGAGCACTGAAAACCAACTGTCAACAATCAAACACAATAACTCTATCAAGATATTGCGCCTAAGATATCGGCAATTTACTATACCAGCTACTCTTTTACAGAAACCAGCTTCTCACCAATGTTTATATTAACAACCTGTCGAGTATAACATAAGCACTCCCATTAACTATTCCCTTCAAAATAACCGTTAATATTGAGGACGCCGCCCACATTCAGGGCCTGTCACTTGAGTGACTTCAAGTACAACCTGTTCAGAAGCACTTGTTAGCGCTTACAGTTAAACAAGTGAATGGAGGTGTGACCCTCATTAAATTGGCTCGGTATGGTATTAAAATAAAAATCTCGACACTAAACATTTTATTTGATGGCGATTAGTATAAAGAAAAAGTTAACTTTACGATAGTACTATTTCTTTTTTTAACGAGGGGAAATCCGACTAAGGAATCACCGTCAAGTAAATGCAGCGGGAGTGTGTAGAATTTACCAAATTGGGATGGCACTAGTAGCCCCGAAGAATTACTATTGCCACCTATGTTAGACATTCTAAAACCCTTCGGTGTTTCGTCCTTAGCCCTTAATAATGCCAGGGCCATGGGTATACGGCTATGCCGCACCGCAAAGCACGATAGTAATCCTAGCATGGAGAATATTATGGCTGAAAATCGTGAAGTAAAAATTAAGAGATATACATATCGATGAGAAAGGTGACAATAAGTCAAAGTGGATTCCATAGTATTAAAAAGCAGATTTCGCCAACATAGAGTAAGGATAATGTCTTTCTGATATAAAAAAAAAAAAAAAAAAAAAAAAAAAAAAAAAAAAAAAAAAAAAAAAAAAAAAAAAAAAAAAAAAAAAAAGAATAAGGATTATTTTCTTCTTGATATATAAAAATGAATGCCTGTCTGTATGTCCTTTATACAATCGTAAACTATACATTTGATCATGTGATGATGTTTAGCACAGTTGTTGTACATGGCCAGAGAACGTTTCTGAGTTGGTCCACAATTGGATCCGGTAGGTGGCACTGCTGTCGACATATCGATTGAAGCTTTTCCGGGCAGGACGCCTGCCGGGATAGCTAGTATGTTATAAAAATGGTGTTGGCATGAAACAAAAAACACTACCTAAACTTCTATATATGTATAGGTATACCATGTGGATATCTGCGGTTAAACGAAAAAAAAATATCTATAGGTACTCCACGTAGAGAAAAATATTGACGCATATCTAACAGAAATAATGATAATAGTATATGCATTAGAAAAATACTAGTCAAACGATTAATCAACCTATATCATTATTACGAGCAGATAGAAATCTCGTAATCGTTATTGATCATATTTCACAAGTATCAGCTCAGAATCGGAGGATGCAACATCATATTGCTTATAACCAGTATTATTAAGGAAATTGCAAGTAATTGTTAAGTAAGGTAAGGCAAGGGATAAGATAAATTATTCTCAGACAGCAGCCAATAAGAATGAACCAACCATTTATCTTTGATAATGACTTGCTAAATTATGTTCTGCCGGGAAAGGAAAGACGCTAAAGAGAAGTGTTTGAAACTACAAAGTTTTTTAGTATTCTTATTCTATCACAGTAGAAATTGTGTAATAGTAATTAATATAAATATTACATTCATGTATCTATATAAACACAGGAACAGGTACGGTTACTGCCAAGGTAAGTTTTGAAATCGACATTATTCGAGTCTATGAGTCTGCAATCAACACCAGGGTATTATGTTGTATTTTACTGGTACATTCAACGAGGTGATTACTGTCTCAAACAAGGCGATGCCCTGTCACCTATGCTTTTCAATTTAGTGCTGGAAGACGTGCTAAGACTGATAGCCCTCGAATCTTGTTGCAATTGAATGCATAAGAAGACGCAGATGATTTAGCTTTGTTAGGGAAAAAAATACGAGGTTATTTGTTTACAAATTTATAAATAAATGAGTCATTTCTTCCAGTTTTATGCATTTTTCCAGTTCTTAGTTCAAAAATTAAGTGGAGGATGGACACAATTTTTACAACTTTAGAAGACAATATCTCCCGGCCTATTAACATCAATAATAAGGTCATTCAAAAATGCAATTAATTTTTTTAAAGATACGACTAACAATACCCGCACACAACTAAATACGATAAAAATAATTTATCAACACTATGGCGTTATTTTTTTCGCGACTTAATGGCGCAAACTAACCCTAAATAATACAGAAAAAAACGATGTCAAATAAGGTATACGTTAAACAATTTATTAATAGATACAAAGACTAGTGTTGTAGTTAATGAATCCGTGTCATATGCTAATCAGGTTTCCATGTGGAGTTACATAATTGAAGAATTTATGGTGTGCTGATTTAATTTTATATATGACTGTACATACAAACGGATATTACGATACATTTTCATAATAAAAATTTGTACATCATTATGACACAATTAGATCGATATGATCTGTAGAAACTTCTCTATTTGATTGAAGTAAAGGAAACAATACAGAGTATAGAGTTGTATGTTCTTTTCTCTGGAGTTCACGATACTGAGACGTGAGTATTAACGGCGGGACTGGTTTTCCATTTTAAGTGGGTTTTTTTCTTTTATGCATATAAGAAATGAGGATATCTAGGTCAGCTCACAAAATTAGTAAGTTGATGTGGTGGTGTACAAGACACAGGACCTATGACCAACGTCGAAAAGAGTCTTGGAGTGGAGACCGCGTCTCAGTAAACGTAGTGTCCAGCTCGGTGGGCTAACGAACTGCGCAAGGTCGCCAGCAAGGATTGACTGAGGAAAGCGAAGGTTCAGGGCATGTGGAGCAAACTTGGAGACCCAGCAATAGACAATGATGAACTGAATATAATGATGAAGTTTCAACTTCTAAAAATATAACTTAGTGGTTGTTATTTTCAGTTCGTAATAACATATTACAAAATTATTTAAATGAAGTAGTAGAACTTTGTCATTGATATCTCACGTTACGTTAACAAAGATTTGAGCCACGCCAACGAAAGGCAGCAAATGAGTCATTCATTCACTATTGGGTAAATTTAAATAAATTACTTAATTTTTACAATTTAATATTCAATCGGAATTAGTAAACAAAATCGATATTAACATTCAAACAGGAAAGCGAGTGTATACGCACATTTATTCGTTTAACAGAGCTTTAAAAATCGATTATTATAAGAAATAGATAGTTAGGAATCTCGACACCAGAGATGAACATAGGATACTTTGAACAATGGAAGACAGCTTACGCTGGGGAACCAGTTACAAAATTACGCGAACATATCTGAAGAGACAAATCAGTTATCATAGTTTTGTTATTATATGAGCATTACGTGGCGGTAAACTAATATTTGTTGACACCCCAGAAATTTGTTGTTTAATGTTTACATCGGAAAATGTACACTTTTCGTGCAATCAAACCAAAGTCTTCTTAGTTTAACCTGCCTGATAGATAGAACTTCAAACAAAAGAATAAATTACTTCACGTTTAACCAAGTTATTGGGTTCAAAATAAATCGTAAGTCGTTACTGTATTTATTATTAAAACACCATATTATATGTATACCTAACTAAGCTACTCGAATAAAATTAATTCACATGAGGTTACAGTAGCGAAAAATTCAACACAAATGTTTATATGAGTCATAGGTTTTTGTGACCTTGTTTAGGAGGTCGTAAAAACAAGTTGGTGTAGAAAATTAATGTGTTGGGTTTCTCTGATAATACTCAGTATTACATGTATATCTGAGAGACTAAATAGTATAAATAAAGCAAAATTAATTTGATGGCATACATAACATTGGCAAAGCAATAGGAAACAAGAAAGTTCAACGTATAATGAAATTTACATGAATATGTATTTGCTCTTCACAGATTTGAATGTAAACCAATTTATATAAAATATGGTTGATAGGTAATTCTGATAACTGATAAGAAAATCAGGATTATTTTTATATTTGAAATAAAGTTTTAATAGTCCGAGAGCAGTTACACATATTAGAAAATGTATAAAACTTGTACAACTTAATACTTTACAAAAACATTCAGCCAGCTCCGTTCTTGTACTTAGATATGATAAAAGAAGTATTGTACAATTTTTTACTACACCGCCAGTATCTATTTAAAAATGTCTAACAGTCCTCCAGATATAATTGGTCCAAAACCAACTACCCGTTGGCTACAAAATTTGATACGAACGTAACTGTGAGGACAAACAAACAGTATATATATTTTAATCAATTTGAGTACGAAAGAAAATACCTGATTGTTTTTTGTATGACTAATACAATTCTTCCTTGAGTTTTGTATGAGTCACCAAAGCCTCTTTTATTTCAAAACGTACTGAGAACATTAGTTTAGTAGAGCAAGATAGAGCTATTATCTCAAGATACAAATGATTTTCTTTTTCTATTTTTAAGCATCATTGTAGCCTATTGAGCAATAAAAGATTAATTTAAATAATTAATAATATTCTTGTAGTAGATTAATTTCATACAATACGTACCGATGAAAAGAAATGAAAAGCGGTAGAGTTCCCAGATCTATTTTCATAATTCAATTCCCATTTGTTTATTTATGAAGTCACGTACGTTAAGGAGTGAGGTCATCGAACGAAATCGGTACTACAACAATGCACACAGGAAACATCTACATTACCAATACTAAGAAACGTAGGGGGATATTTAAAGCCAAACAACACTGGTACAAAATTTAGAATAAAGTGTGAGGTAAACATCGTGAAGTCGCATACGACCGTCAACGTCTGCTTATAGATGATATTTGAGACTGTGTAAGACATACAGGATAAAAACATAAACGTCGCGACAGTAAATAATCGTGAAACCGAAAAAGTATAGAGCGCCGAACAAAACGAGGCAAAAACTTAGTACTCCATTGAAATCTAACAATTTAAGGGCAGAATATTGCATCTGTTAGAGGACGCAATTTTATTTTTGGGACATGTGTGGGGGGTCAATAGAAGCTTAACCTCAAGTTTGTGGGGTCTACCTCATAGGTGGTGGGGAAAACGAGGGACCTTTTCTACCTGCTTAACAATCGATAAGTTAAATTAGGTAAGTTCTATTGTAAAGAAAAGAGTTAGGAATTAATAAAAAAATCTCACTTTTTATAACTTCTTTAATTTTTAATTTAGGACAAAAAGTTAAATAAACATATTTGTAGGCAAAACAATTTGCTACAAATTATGACTTTACAAATTTTTTGTAAGACGCATAGTTTCCGAGATATCGCAAAAAAAATGTTTTCACCCCTTTTTCCAAGATGGCGGCCGGGGGACAAGGGTGGCGACCCCCCAAACTTGAGGTTAAGCTTCTATTGAGCCCCACACATGTCCCAAAAATAAAATTGCGTCCTCTAAGAAGTGCAAGCTCATGTAACATTTCATGGAGTATAGCGTCATCATCATGATTACTTTCTTCAATATTCATTTATGCTTTTAATTTTCAAAATAAGACACACAACGGAACTGCATAAATATTAAATTCTTTAATTGGGTATTTATACAAGAAACACATTTAAACATACGTTGTAACATAGATCATTTTTATATCATTTTATGTATTTTTCATGTGCACATTTACATAATTAGATCGACAACGTCCACATTGTCCATCAACATAGACACAACGAGGACAGCAGCTGCTATTACAATTTCGTATATTTGTCATCGAAATTATATTTTAATCCTATAACAACAACCGTTCTACTTAGAACACATTAAAATGATAATTTGGACCAGCATACTTAAAATATATAACTATTTGACTTTTTCTGTTTGCCTGTTAGAACATCACGTGATAACTACTAAACAGCTTTGAATGAAACAACGTCATTTATCGGGATAAAGAGCATCCTAATTGTTGACCCATGATATGAACTCCACTCCTAAGTACTATGTCTATATACGGCTAATTAAAGCCACTATCTTTGCACCGAGTGTGATAATACGTAAACATTGAATA
The DNA here is from genome assembly GCA_012273795.1 of Dendrolimus punctatus. NCBI lineage: Eukaryota > Metazoa > Arthropoda > Insecta > Lepidoptera > Lasiocampidae > Dendrolimus > Dendrolimus punctatus. The sequence continues at coordinate 5,944,836 of CM022540.1, read as the reverse complement.
TGACCCTAATTGACCGAGTTCACACGTTTCGCGAACACCGTTACGTTTTTGTTGCGCGCACTTTTAACTTGTTCTGTTATGCGGTGCGTAATAAAGTTAAAAACTAAAGGGGAGTTCAGTATTGTGACAAGCTTTTGTTATCATTATTCTTTAATCACTTCCGAGACTTGGTGATTCTTTCAGAGGCGATATTTTATTAGATCTTTTTAGAACGCACATGTTTAAAATATCCTATATATAATATAACAGACGTAAATGTAAATATATATCCAAAACTTGGTGTCTCATCGAACTAGATATACAATTAGAATTTTGTATGTACCACGGGGCCACGCCATGACGACAGTCATAATAAATACAATAGTTTTGATATTGTCACATTACAAATATTCAGTGCAGTTGTTATGATATTGTTGATAGTATTGATATAGTCATAGTAAACATTTTAATTATTGCTTTTAATCAGTTATGAAATGGTTGATATTCATTTTCCAATGAAACAGAAATGTTTTCTTGGTGTATTTACCCCGCTATTGCCATAGGCTACCATCAAATTACTAATCCTATTTAAACTTTGCAGTACCCCAATCAACTATCATTTTATGTATGTGGAATGTTTAATATGAATATCTTCAAATTAAATTAATTAAAATTTCTACCTTGTAATTAGATAATTTCTAAGCTCAGCAGCTGTTTGCAGAGTATAAATCCCAATAATGAATATAAGTAAGAACATAGAGAAAAAACATAAACGTAGTCTTTGAAATTACTAACTTTTTTATATGTCTATGACCCAAGGGGGTCGTCAAAATTTTTCAACCTGTAAAGGGGTCGCCTGTTCAAAAAGATTGAAAAACACTGATCTAGCACTATTTTCTCCTTAAACAAATGATATTTGCGCCTTTTTATTATCACCTGCAGATTATTCGTCTTCATTTATTCCTAGCTAAATGTAAATACAATCATATGAAGAGTAGGTACTACTTATAAAGTGGCAAGTTATTTGAGAAAATACCACAAAAAATCCTTGGCGAAATCAAATAAATGTGTATAATTCTTTTAGTTACACTTCGTGTGGTTAAAGTCTTTTAACGTGACTTACAATTATTGACTCAAGTGCGTGTTTGAAGATTTTAATTTTAAAAATTAAATGAATTTGAACAATTCCTCGGATGACGTCAAAGAATTGGTGACCTTAAAACAACAAGCATGTAACAGAAACGATAAGTGTAAAAGAAGATACGTAGACATTATGATATAACTAATTTCTAAAAACTGGACGAAAACAGTTCATTTACATTTAAAAATTTAGATAACTTCGAGAATTTTATTGCGAATACTAGGATTCGCTCGCACTTTGTCCATGTTGCATGGGTAGCTAAGATCACAGTTGTTTTTCACAGAGAATTTTGAATCAGTTATTTTTTTTACCTGGCTTTACATCGCTGTATGCCTTTAAGTCGCTCCCGAGAAAATATCCCATGGTTTCCTGGGACCACAAGTCAAAAGATTTTAAGCCCGAGAACTTACTGTCGATCAACGAAAACCGCAACGAAATCAGTCCAGTAGTTTTACGTCAAACCCGGAGAAACAAACACAAAAATCTAAAAAACGGGAGACCACACTTTTACATTTTATATTATTAGAGATTTCACAGAGTAATTTGAAAAGAGCTATTAAAGTGGTATATTATAGTGTTTCAATAAACGAAGCTCCAAATCTAGCTTCCGTCCATTCTAATACCATATTGACTAGATCCAATATGTGAATCTTCAAAAAGATTAAATTAAAATATACCTTGTGACGACATCAAGGCAAAATACCTATTTATGTATCAAAATTTAACTCTCCCTTCAAGTTAAATTCCCTCCCTTTGTTTCGAAGGAAATAACAGCAAAAATAAAAATCCTAATATAGACTACAAACCCTCACAGAACTAGCTGCTGCATCTATCAATCAACAAACTGAATATAACCGGGCCGGAAGTGTGACCCAACTTTTACGGTTAATTGCCGTGACAGTCCGCCAGCCATTTTCATTGTACAAATTTAACCTGACGCCGATATTTATAAAAATTATAGCCGCTGAGTTCTAAAATCTTTTTGTTTAGTACGAGATACTCGAGTAAAAAAGAACGCGCTAAGAAACACTTGTTAATTAAATTAATACAATATTATTATTATAACTAATATAGATACCTATAATAAACTAATTAGGATTAAATTTAGTTTTTTGTATTAGATTACTAAGATTAACGGTCTTATTCATAGAGTTAGAGTAAGCTTGAACGCTTCTTTATGGTTACTAAAGAAGCGTAGAAACTTACTTTAGCTGTCTATGAATAAGACCGAAGATGTAATAAAAAATAACTGAAATAATACCTACAAGAAGCATTTCAAACGTGCGTAAATCTATGAAGACTTTAATGAAAGTATAAGCAAAGAGCATATCTGCCAAAATAGTAGTAGGCGTAGATCGTTTGCCTTTTTTTTTTTTTTTTGGCCAGGGGAAATCCGTTTGAGGACTAAGCCGCGACAGGCGCAGAAGTCCTGGGGGGATGTTCGCGACCCGGTGAGAGTGTGGGATTCGCCAGATCGGGGGTGGCACTAGCGTGCCCGGTCAGAACCGGAGCCACGCTATTGCCACTCCCCAGTTAGGGATACCCACTAAAACCCCTGGGTGTTCCGTCCTGCGCCTTATGCCAGGGCTACGGGAATGGGCTATCCCGGCTCCGCAATGCCCTGGCAGGCGTGGGCCCCGCTCACTGGGCCTCTTCCAATGCCGGGGGAGCTGCTCCCCCGGCGACTTCCTTGGTCTAGTCCGTGCGTGGGGCGGTCTGTAACGCACCCCACGGGAAGAGAGATGAGCGCGCGCGGAACACTCGCGCTCTCATCTCGACGGCATATGCGGGTGAGTGAGAACCCCTATACCCTAGGGGCCCCACCCGCGCCGCCCGCTTACGGTGGCCGAAGGTCGAGTTCCGACCTCCGGCGTCGGCGCGTCCTCCTTTGGCGGGAGCGGAGCAAGGATGTACGCTCACGCTCCCGCTCCGCCTCCTCCTTCGCAAACATAATGTGCTCGCAGAAGGAGGAGACGGCGTCCCATCCGGTGCGGCTCCCGACCATGGTGCGAACTACGGCCGGGAGCGAAAGGTCCAATCCGGTGTAGGCGACGAGCTCTCGGCGCTGCTCCGTCCATGCAGGACATTCCTGTAGGGTATGCAGCGCCGTATCCTCCTCGCCTGTGTCGCAGTGATGGCACCCTGACGTTGCCTCGCGGCCGAGGCGACACAGGTACCTCCCGAAGCAGCCGTGCCCCGAGAGAACCTGCGTCAGCCGGAATGTCAGGGTGCCGTGTGTTCGTCCAATCCATTCTTGCAGGACGGGCCTCACCGCCTCGATGGTGGCGGGGCCCGCGCTGGGGCGTCTAAGGCGATCTTCCCATACTCCCACGGCGACCTGGCGGAGCTCCGACCTGCACGCCTCGACTTCGCGAGGCGCGGGTCTGGTGCCCCTGGCCAGGGCTTCTTTGCGCCATACATATAGTGACGACAGGACCCTGGCTTCCAGGTCCCATGGGAGGGATCCGGCGAGTAGAGAGGCCACTTCGAAGGACACCGTACGGTATCCTCTTATCGCCCTGACGGCCAATATTCGCTGAGCTTGACGCAAAAGCGGTGCGTTTCGGGCCGTCAGGCGATCTGCCCATACAGGGGCCCCGTAGAGGGCCATCGACCGTACGATGCCTTCAAAGAGTTTCCGGCACGTGGCGTTCGGCCCCCCGATGTTGGGGAGCAAGCGCGATAGCGCACCCGCTGCCCCCTTGAGTCTGGGGAGCAGCTGCCGAAAATGTGCCGAAAAATCCCACCGGCTATCGAGGACCAATCCAAGGTATTTCATGGTCTCCCCGATGCCGATGCGGACGCCTCCTACTATAATAGCGGTGTCTGGAGGTGGTCGATTACGAGGGCCGTGGAAGAACACAGCCTCAGTCTTCTGAAGCGCCACCTCCAGTCCAAGACGCCGGATCCTGCCCACTACTAACGACACCCCAGCCGTGCCTAGAAGGCACGCCTGCCTATGGGTCCTCCCCCGAGCTGCGATCAAAGTATCATCCGCGTAGCATATGATACTGACGCCAGGGAGGACCCTACTGCGCAACGTCCAGTCGTATGCGATGTTCCACAGGAGGGGACCAAGAACCGACCCCTGTGGAACACCGCACACCATGGCTCGCCGATTCCATCCTTCGTGGACCGGGTAAATGACGGCTCTCTCATTTAAATAATCCCCGACTATTTGGCGGAGGTAGGGAGGCACACCAAAATACCGGAGTGCCTCCATAATGCAAGGCCAGGGTAAGGAATTAAAGGCGTTGGCGATGTCAAGAGACACCGCCAGTAATACCTCGCCCCGGGAAACTGCTTCCTCCGCCAGGCTTCTCAGGCGCATGACAGCGTCGATTGTAGAGCGCCCCGTGCGGAAGCCGAACTGGTTGTCCGCCAAGTCCGGCCCCGTCGTCGATAAGTGCTGGACGAGGCGGTCGACGATGATGCGCTCGAAGAGCTTTCCGACCTCGTCCAGCAACACAATGGGCCGGTAGGCGGTAGATCGTTTGCCTCTGCCAACCCGTATTGGAAACAGTCGTAATACGTATAAATCTGTGACCGTATTTCAGCTCGAAATGGACTCACAGTGGTCTGTCTACAAATAGAGAGATCTATTTGTATGTTCAGTCTAACTAAACAATCGTCCACATTTAAAGGTGAACATGAACGCGTCTGATCCAAAAGACATCAAGTAGAGTCGATTCGCTATAGTACTCTAATGACAGTAGTGGACTGTTGTCATTTATGAACATCAGTGTTCATAGATGAGAATGGTCACTTACCACCAAACAATGCAATGTCTGATACATACGCAATAAATTGTTAGTGTAGATTAAAGACTATTTCTGGAACCCAATAATACATTTGGATTCTTGAACAGCGGTACTTTTAATCTTTAGAAAATATTTTGGTACCAGTCAATAACTGTAATTGGTTCTTAAATAAGTCAAGTGGAATAAGCCATTGCTTTTCACTCAGCTTTCGAAGTATATATTTTTTTATCCTGGTGAGAATCGGATTTTTTTCGTTCTACCGAACTTTGTAAAGGGATGTAAACGATTTTTTAAAATAGTGTTGGAAAATACTGTTTATTGGTTTGGGATTTATGGTTTGGTAAGTAAGGCATAAATGACGCTAGATAACCTTAACATACTGAATTCTAAAATAAAGTAGGTAAAAATGATTTCGCAAATGCCGTTTAAACTAAAAATAATCACGAAAATTGGCCATGAATAAAAGATAATAGAGTAAGGCTATTAAAGAAAACAGCTATCAGGTCACAATGTCAATAGAAAGTAGTTATTCAAGATAAGGTTAAGGTCAATAATCAAGATTAGCAACAAAAGTTGGTTACGCATAAACGAATACTAGGAATATAAAGGCTTGTATTTAAACCACACTGTATAAAAGTAATGTGTAAAAATCGAAAGTTGAGGAATATTGGAATAATTTTATTGTTTCAATAAATGGTTCATCAACAGGGCAAGACGATATTTCGATTTTATGCTTTGCTTAAGAATTATGGACCTGCATGTCGTTTTAAAGCCCATAATTCAGATTGGTAAACATTCTTAAGTCAAACATTTGAAACATTCTACGGACTTAATAGAATGTTTCAAATATTGGTCTGTAACCTAAATCATTTATATTTCTTAGGCTGGTGTGCACCGACTTTCGACCGATGGTTAAAATAAAATAATCGCCAAAAATATATGGAAAAACAGTGATTATTTTTGGTTAACCGTCGAGCAAAATAGTAAAAAAAAAAAAAAAAAAAAAAAAAAAAAAAAAAAAAAAAAAAAAAAAAAAAAAAAAAAAAAAAAAAAAAAAAAAAAAAAAAAAAAAAAAAAAAATAGCTACAGTCTGCAGTAGATAGAAAAAAAAGCGAAACGGGAATGGAAAGAAAAAAAAAGGATAAAAGGGCATCCAATTCTCACACTCACCCTGTGAAACACGAGCGCAAAGCTACATGCAACCATTTCACGCTGATGTTTTAATAAGTGCATAGCAGCGAACCAGACAAGGCTGCATATATGTCATAAAATATAATGTAAGCGCAGCATGATTAGCACTAGTAAAGTAATAAGTCATTAACTACACAAAACTTCTGTAACAAAGACGACATAGTAATAAACTGCTGGAAAATAACAAAGTAAGAACAATTGTATATCACAAGAGTGCATCAAAATGTAAAGTAATAAATGCGTAGGTTAATAAAGACAATCACTCCGCGAATCAGAAACACGGAGACGTGACTAGTGACTAACCTTGCTACGTGGATTATTTCACAGCGACAGACTCCTTGATTAAACCACAAAAGCACGTTATAGCATTACTATGGAAAAAAGTATATGCCAAAAATTATAATCTTATATGGAAATTACAAAATTGAAACAAAACGAAAAATTTGACCTTGATTAGAAATATTGTACAATTTTACCGTTTTATTAAAATGCGTGATAAAAGAAGAAGTGTAGAATGTTTTCTATCTACTGTTTACTCGTCGTCGTCGTCGTCGTCGTCAGCCATTCACAGTCCACTGCTGGACGTAGGCCTCCCCAAGACGGCGCCACTCATACCTGTTCGCTGCCTTTCTCTACTGTTTACTGTCATAATAAAATTCAATAAACTTTTGTGTGTAGAAACAAACATGCTGCTATTAGCCGAGTCAGAAAAGTACGTACGTTATAGATATATAATATTAATATACAAAGAACTCTTGGGTCGATCTGTGTATCACCCATAACCACAGTAAACATTGGAAAGGTCTTCTTAAGTTTTCGCGACTTGTACACATAATAAAACTACGTTTTAACGGTTTTAAGCGCGGTAATTTATTTGATTTTACGTTAGACAAATGTCATCTTTGTTTCCGTGACCGCGGCCACTGAAAAGCGGCCAAAACGTCGGATAAACCAAAAATCAAATAAATTACCGCGCTTAAACCGTTAAAACGTAGTTTATTATTGGAAAGGTCCTCCGAATTTAATAAGCCAATGCCTATAGTACAGAGGCCGTATTTAAAATACTTATTTCTATGTGATTTCTAAATAAACAAGTCGCAGCACACACGTCATGCAATAAATGCTTGAATTGTATGATAAGAGCTATACGAGTATATGCGATTTTTAATCTTACAAAACAACATTGTATTACTTTTCATAACTAAACATTATAAAAAGCCCAGGGATTTTTTAATAAGTACGGCGAATTCGCAATAAAATGAATAGATGATAAACTTTTGACTCATATAGGTCATTACGTATGTAAATTTTCTTATCATAACTAAGATCCTATTAAAGTACGTTCGAAACTTAAATTTGTTAACCATATTTTCGTTTCAGTAATGGCCCTTCAATTTCCTAAAACAGTTTACACTACCAACTAGCAAAAACAGGAAATGTCCAGACAAATGACTTTAAAACTATGTCCTCTTAATATAAAGAGCAAAATTCAACGAACCCTACGAAAAAATATGACAGAAAAAAACAAACGAAGTCACGCTCGAGAACACACACAGGTGGAGTAAGTATTTGTTAGACACTGCAAACCACGAAGTTAACTTAAGAGAACAAGAAATATACGTACGTACGTATGTAGTAAATAATAATACTTGTGGTATGCGGCGAAACGAAGTTATATTATATTAAGTTACAAAAGAATTATTAGTTGTGCAGAAAGGTAGTTAGTTACATATTGCAATCTTATTATTCAAACCTTCAAAATTTGGATAAGTGTAGTTATAAATTATAAAGAAAAAATAATTAGACACAAATTTAAAATTCAACGGAGCATTGACCCCGATAGCTATACAAGTTCATATTTATGTATTATTTATTGAGATTAATTCATAAATATATGAAGTTGTTTGCATTTATAACTTTTTGAAACTACACCTATTTGCGTAAACTATTCATGCGAGTACGATTTCATTGACGATAAATCAGTAGTAAAAATAAGATAGAAAGTAAAATAACTACAGAGTGCAGTATTATAAAGCCACTGTGGTGTGATACACCATTTGTTGGAAATACACTTTCTTATGCCCTCGATATAAATGCTTCCTGGAATACAAAAGAAGATGAAACCTAATGCAATAAATCCGTTGGAAGCGACAACTTTCTGATCGATATGTCCTACACGTGTGCGGCACACTTTGAATATGAAGAGTTGTTAGATTGAATGAGAAGTTGTCTTGAACGAAATGCTTTTACTATTATAAAAAGGAAAAGTATTTAAAGCTAGTAGAGTGAAAATTTAAATTTATGATATCATTTAATGAATATTTATTAGTTTTCTCAAACGATATTTGGAAACCAAAAATTGATCTTGAAAGCAAATTTTTAATCATAGGACGTGATATCGTTAAAAATGTTACGTTTTGTACCGGTTTGAGACTCATAATGGACAGCGTAATAATATTAATGAAAGTGATTTTGTCCGAAAGATTAAAGCCACACTTATAACGTAATAAATTCGAACAATTGCATTGATCAGCGGTTGATTATATTAACAATGATCCTTCAAAATCATTTGTTATGCGTGTAATGTAAAAAATATTCTTATTTCTAATTAGAATAATTATCAATCAATTAAATATTTATAAACAAATTCGATTTGGTTTTATAGTAAATATCTTATCAATACAAGATATATATGTAAAAGTAAAAGCAGTATGCATATTAATTCTTGATAATATCACATAACATGCGTCAGTAGTGAAAGCACAAGAGGAGCGATCAGTAATAATTTACATACATACATACATAACTTCACGCCAGGTCCCTTGCGGGGTAGGCACGAACAACAGAGCGCCATTTAGGCTTATTCTTATAATATAATTTAGTTAATGGTAAATGAAAAACTGAAACCAAATATTATTTCATTTACATTCAAATGATGTCAGCTAGCATAAACCACGTGAAGACTAACTTCCTAGCCGATACCAAAACAAAGTAATTTAAATTTATTTTCGAAAATCCCACAAAACAACGTTTTTTTATTTAATCTCAAATTATGCCGCTATATTACTTCGTATACAATAATCTCTTATTCCTAGTACTTCGTATACTAATAATCTCTTATTCCGGGGTTTCTATATGTTACCAACCATTCGTTACTGGTAAGATATAGAATACAAGAAATATAATATGAATATAAGATCGTACATTAGTCGACAAGCTACTTATCGAAAACTTATAAAGTTTGCAGTATCCATAAAACTATTTTATGTTCATAGAATGAGGTTTGATGACCAGCCAAAGTCAGGCGCGTCGGTATCATTGAAATTGGCGAGAGGGTAATGCACCCCTCAAGTTCAACCCCGGGTAAGCCACGACGCAACGTCGACGACTCGGGGGTTCACTACGGCCACGCACACAATAATCACGGCAATACAATTGGCAAGGACAAGAATTGATTTGCGTAAAATACCTAAGCAAAAGTAACGCACATTGTTACTTTGCTACTGACTAAGTTTGAAGCTGAAAGGACTTGTTTCGACAACTGATCTTCCTACTTTGTCTAACATACTCGTATTATTCGTCTCCGTTTTTTAAATAGTATAAGTAAAAAATTAGTCGTGAAGAACAAAATGTAACAAAGATACAGAGCAATTCTCATATTAATAATATCAGTAAGGGTATGTCATGGTTCTTATGACATCACACTTACATGTTGCGTAGATGACGATATTTTGCCTCTACGACGATGAACTATTAGATTATGAATACAAAACTCTTTGATAGTGTATATATAAAAATAGCAATCACTTAAAATAACATCCAGAACTCTGATAATCAAGATTTTAAAAAACTAGATAATCATGATACTCACTGTTTAATTGATAAACATTGTCTAGAAATAACGTACAAATTCCATATAAACTGTGAAGGTGGTATTCGAAATCGATTAGTGAAAACTCCCAGAACGGCATTGGAACTAAATGCCGTAACATTTGTAGATTAGTTGTGTAAACAAAAAAGCAACGAATAAAAACCTATTGCAATTGTTAAGCTATCATCAGCATAGAAAATGATAAGCTATAAAACTCGGTAGCTTACAATTGACAATGTTATATCATTCAGTAAACATAAACAATACTACGCATATAATGTAAATATAAGACGTACTCACTTCAAACAATTCGCACTAAATGCACTGATACCACCTGATATGAAAGAGTCAAGCAAAGAAATCCATTCTAGGTAACACTGCACTACTACGGGAAACCTTTGTGGTCTTTCACTATATTGAACAAGTTAATAACACAATATTTAAAAATATTATATATTATTGCAGTCGTATAATATATTGCACGGATATTGCTTAGCTATGTATTAAATCGCAGGACCGTTTTCGGAATATCGATCCTTGCAAGAAGCGCTGCAGTGGCTGCTGCAGACGCTACTTTGACAGCTACTGTTAGCTTTGCTACGTGACGGTGTTCATGAGTATATTTTGTGTGAAAATGTTTGTTTATATGGTCGTATGATGCGATTTTCGATCAGCTGTTGCTTGGTTTGGCGTGATACACAATGTGCGAACGAGCGGGCGTGCCGCGCGCGACTGACAGCGAACATACAGCCCAAGCCATCTATCGAAGCCCGTGGTCGCTGGAGCGCCCCGCGGCATCTTAACCGTCCGTTACCTACACATGGACGTACTACGAAGATGCGTAAACAAACATGGTATTGACAACACACTGATCTTGAACTGCTTTAATAAAAATCGCTATACGTATTTAATCAACTTAATTTTCAAACGCTTGACATGTTAAAAGACATGATAATAATTTATACCAATGCAAATTTCATTAAAACATTGTTTTAATGAGTTTATGCTTGATAAAAATAGATTGTGGTTTTAAATGGTTTCGAAATTAATGGCAATATCCTTTCGATTCAAATCAGTGCTAATTTCGATTAAGGTGATAAAATTCTATTATAATCAATGACACGGTGAAAACTCCATAGGAACCGGTCGGTTCATGCCACAACGTAAACAATGCTCGAATCATAGACTTCCGTGACGAAGACGCAATATTCGTTTCACTTTTAAAACGATTGCGGCATTGTGCGACACGGACTATGATTATCAGCCAAATACAAATGAAATTAACCTACAAATGATTTGTAGATGCTAAAACTGATTAAGAAGTTAATTGTTTAACAAACAACTTCTTGTAATTTGAATGTTGTCGAATACTTACTCCTGTTCTTGATATTCTCGTGATAATAACACTAAAAGAGCTACACAAAAGAGCATTATAGCAGCACAATGAACAAACAATGAAGACATCAGACAAAGGCTATCTTACTGAAATAGCTGCGATAAAATGCGGCAACTTTCAAGGTTACAAACAATATAAAAATGTGGGAGATACATTTCAAAACACTATACACTGTAAAAGTAAATTATTATTATGCAATTGTCCCATTGTGCATGTACGAGTAGCATCTGCAACGATCCACGAAGAGACCTTTAGAAATTGTATCGCGGTAAAGCCGTGTTTTGCAAAATTTCAAATAGCAAAATCGTTCCAAATGCCATAGTACTACGACATTTACTGCCTACACATTGTAACCAGGATGATGGCTCAAATGTAGTTCTTTAACATATTTAACTTATCTTATAGATCCATGTAAGCAGCTCAAAAATATGTTTGAAACCAATAAATTGTTTACATTTATTTACTTGCATAGTTGTTCTTGTCATGTTTCCTTTTAAGGTAAGTTAATTGATTAAGGTAAGGTTATTTTTGTTATGTATCTACCCTCTAATTTCTAAACGATACAATAGGCCATTTCCTTAATTGAATAAAATTTTGTTATAGTTTTATTTCTACTGTGATTGGCACTTTGTTGTGTATAGTTATATTATCCTATAATTTACGATAATTTTATGTAACTATATTTATTTCAAATATGATGTGGAAATTGTGTAGATAACTCAAAATCTCTCAATTATACACAGACGGTGGTCACTACATTTTATGTTCATGTTGGCTGACGCGATACATTTTTACTGTTAGATTTATTTTATTACATGTTAAAATTTATAAAGCCAAAGAAACTGCTATCTTTAAATAAGCATTTTGGACTTATATTAAAAGTCGTGACTTATAGTAACGAAACGTGGGAAAATCGCGTGGGGTAGACTGAACACGGGACGAGCATCACGATCTGAATAGTTTTTTTGACGCTTCGTTATATTAGGGTCAAAAAGCCAGTCATGTGTTGCAAAGAAGAAACCCACAAATATAACAAAAGTTGTTAATTAAGTCCTTATAGCAAGTCATGTAACAATCACATTGAAATATCACAGTGACATTTATTGCAATCGATGCAATAATATTGCAAATTCGTGATATTATCCGGTACAATGTAGATGATGTTACTACGAAATCGAAACATTAAGATATCAAACCAAACACACAGATCGATAAATATATTAATAATAGAGACCATCAGCCAATATTATCTGGTACATTAACCCACATTACGAAACATAAGTTATAAACGATTGAGTGCATGCACCTCGGAAAACCAGTGCATCGTGAAGTAGCATTAATAATCGGCCATCTGTTGAAATCGAACCGAAGCCCAATATATATATTTGATATGAGATTTATAATTGGCAGATGTAATGGATATATCGATATCGATGTCGATTGATTAATCTTTAATACAGCTTAAAATATGTTCTAGGGTATTCTTGGAATCGTATTCAAGGACAGTACTCTAGCGTAGTTAGATGTCTGAGATGATGATGAAATGTTGCGAGGGTTTGTAGATACATTCATTTATTCTGTATAACTTTCCAATTTAGGTGGATTGTTGTAAAAACGTCAAGTGTTCGATTCGACATAAGTAATGTTATAAAATATACGCAGTATCGTGTATTGCGAAGAAAAAAACATATCTTTCATATTTATAAACTTAGCAAGTTAACGCTTGTGTGTACGATAGATAGAACAGTGAACTTTGGAAAAACGCCGTCTGTTTAAAAAAATCACTGTAGGATATCGAATCCGGGATCTTTGCGTTCCAGTAAACAAGGCAGGCCTCTGTTTAGACAACTAAATCAAAGACCCTGTCGTAATCAGACAAGCTTTGTCTCAAAATTTATAAGCACTTTTGATTGCAAACGCATTCACAAAGTAAAACTTCAAGAATATTTTAAAGTAATAGCTTATTAAATTACTTGTTAACACATACACATGCATTTCATGAAATAAATATAAGTACAATTTATATTCGTATTTATAAATTCACTTTTAGAATTGAGATCTATATGCTAATGACTAAAGGGGATACGAAAACTATACAGCCACCTTAATCTCCCATTGAAACTTCATCTTTTTGTACCTTGGTAGTGCTCACACTGCTTTAACTGCTATAACATATGTTGTTATCCAATAAAATTAGTCTAGACTTGGTCTAGACTATACTCTCCAACTTTCATGATTTTGGATTTTCACAATGAAATCAATAGAAACGTCTAGTTCGACGACTCTTTTACTTTGTGCAGCGTTTCTGCTTTAAAATTTCTATTTCGAATGAAACTTTTATCCCGTTAATTGAATTGCTAATGGTCGAGATCGATGTTAAAGACATTATACAAAAATAAATTGAAATCTAGTTTAAAGGGGCTTAAATTTCGAGACCAGAATACATCATAAAACTAACGATATTGACCTCTTGACAGTTAAGTAGTCACACAGCTCCGTTTGGAACCGAATAGACGGATCAATAAATATTATATCAATGACTTTTTGGACGTCTGTTCCTTCTTCATGGCTCTAGAAATATACTAATTATGAAATTTTGTTGAAAAAAGTAATAATAAAACCAACGTAAATACTTTGTAATCTTATGAAGAATTTACAGGACGTCGTCACGCACTCAAGTAAGCAAAATGAAGGAAAGTGGAAACTAAAGCGATGCTAGTAGGAATATAACATGCTCAAAGCGCACAATTAACAGCGGAACTGTAGTGTTGGAACGACAAGATTTTAAAAACATTGTGCTCTTTGAAAAAGAGCCTTTGTCTATACATACTTGTAGATATACTAAGATATGCTCGCGGCGTCTCCACGCTTAACCTGAAATTCTACCGGGATTCGCGGAATACAAAGCATCGCAGCATTTATAAAAGAATGTAAGCCATCGTTTTAATGAAAAATGTGTCGGAATAAACTAATTTTCATGCATCCCAACAAGTTCAAACCCCTCCCGATGCTCGCCCGAGCTCCCGGGAAAATTTTCGCGAAATTCCCGGTATAAAAAAATCATACATTTAATTACATAAAATTTATATTATAGACTTACTAGCCCGTCTCTACTGCTACTGTCAGTGGACCAATCCTGTCCATTATTGTAGATTTGTTGCAGACTCTTTTATATAATTTAATCGTTACAAATAAATGATCGCAAGTAAACTACTTCATAAACGAGCTTCCTGTTGTGAACTTAAATGGCTATAACGGAAGAAATCTACACATTACCAAGTCTATCATCGACATATAGGGTTGAGACATTACGATCGATACCTAATTGCATTAAAATTACTACACCTGTATTAAGAAACGTGTTATTTTAATTGAATTATAGGACACCACGATTGGTAAATTCTTGCCAGACTTAACGTTTTCAAATTACTAATTCAATCGGTAGGATACGGGACAGTCAGATTAACTCTGATACTTTTCTTAGAAAACAAATTCTACACAAAGTTACGACATCATAACTGTGACGAGTAGCGTCATCCAGATATTATAAAAAGAAACGGTAGGTACGAGTATTATGTTTATTTAAGGCCCGTGTTTAGTTAGTTTATTTATTAGACTTAACCCTAGTGAACCAAATATTTTTCGTCTTAAAACTAAATAATAGTCTAATCTAAAATATGATTTGCAACAAACATTTAGGTAGGTACAACTGTCGCTTACGATAAAGTGGTCGTGAAGATTCGTTACGTCATCTATGCAATTATTATGATTTATACAATTGAATCGTAAACTAGATTTTTTTTCTTCTCTAGTTAAACGTGATGGTCCTTTCTTGGTAGGTAGTTTAACAGATGTACCTAGTAATCGTTGCACAAAGCCAATATCGTCACGTATGGTTCGTCATATCATATCGCAGTTACTTTTGATACATTTATGAATGAAGTTATGCAGAGTATTTCCAGCCACAACAAATAACAGGATATTTGGCGACACAAAAGAATACACATCTTATGCCGCGCCGTAAAACATTCAGTCTGGAATATTTTAAGTCGTTTTACGGTTTAGATTTAATTTTCTATTTTAAATTTCTCTGACTTTGGCAAAACAATATTTAACTATCTGTGCTCCCACTTGGTTCGCGTGAGATTTGTGGCGTTATATTCATATTTCCTGAACCTTGTAGGAAATCGAAACTTAACAAAATGAATAACTACTAAAATTCAAGGGTTAGTTGCTGATTTCATTCCTAAAATTTGAAATCAATTAAGCAAAAATCTCAATAGCAGTTTCCGGTTACATTATTTGGTCATCAACTGTAAAATCACAGACAAATATTTTAATTACACCTATATAAGTATGTCTAAGTTCACACTTTAAAATTTTATTTTTATGATGTTTTATAGCAATAAGGTTATAGGTAAGCAGTTGGAGAAGAATGTGCATTTACATAGTTACAATGCGTGGACGCTGCAGATAGAGCAAATGTATCAATTGTAAATTTGACTATAAACAATGTTAAATAATAAATATTATATAACATCGTAAACAATACAATCGATCATTTTCATCGCCATAACAATACTAGAAGGTGCTTTCGGTGTCCATTATCGACAACGTGTGACGTCAGTCAAAAGAAAGCTCAACATTAGAATTCATAAATAACGTAAGACGTTGTAAAGATTATCTTAATAAATTCGCCCGGGGCATTGTGAGTCACGACCGGTGTTAATATAAGGACACCGTTAAAGCAACGTTCACATTGTACAGACCGACAGTAGACATTTGCAGTTGGTCAACTGTATCGTGTGAACACTTTTACATAACGCAAAAAATACGAATGTTATAACTAAATAAACCTATCCAAACATTTCTTAATAGTTCCCATTTATATCCCGACCAAGACTACGAGCGATTACTGTCAGATCAGAGAAAATAATTATGAAAATGATAGATACTTTATTCATATAAAAATGTAGTCATGACAAAATATCTCATAACGTCGCTAAGAAGCTGATTCTGAGCTTATTCACAAGATTTCTGCAACAACCATCCATTGATCAACATGTGCTCTATTACATAATATAATAAATACATTGTCTCAAAAAATGTATCGAATAAATATTGACGAAATTAAGCAAATATTTGTTATATGTTTTCAAGTAAGGATGAATACTGCAAGCTTAAACAAAACACTTCGGTTTATTCTGTTGATTTGTTGGTTTTTTATAAGCTTTATACGTCAGTTACTATTGCCCTAAGTTTAGGGACATTATAATTTTGCTACGATTAATGTGTAGGGTTCTGCTCGATGTAACCATGCACTTATTTACAGAGACGTGGAGGCGAGATAATAGCAATAAACTTAATACTTGTTAAATAGTACTTCCGACGCTGACCTCCGTCACTCATATTCCAATTGAAAGGATTTGTTTTAAATCCTACGCTTTCAGCACCGCAGTGTGTGAGGTCTCCTCTTATAAAATTTATTGAATATAAATATCTAGATTCGAATTACAAAAAATTGTAAATATTAAACTGTAAAATTATGTTAATTTAGACAAATTTAGAATCGATGCTTATTTTTGTGACTTAAAATTAAATAGCAGCATAAAACTAATCAGAAAGGTTGCAGAGCATTAAATCATTCAATGTATACGATAACATTTCTTTCAAGCTATGCAGCTCCAATAATATTCGTTACGTATTAAAAAAATCTATCTCAAAATTTAATTTGTAACTTTGAAATTTTGTATTCCAAAATCGTAAACTACATTTCAATACAAATTGATACAACTTTAAAAAATACTATCGAACTAAATTGATTTAACTAAGGTCCATTAGTGGTTTTTGGGATAGAAATTATTTTTGATTAAAGCCTTTTCATGGTTACGTAGTTAAATAAGAAAAAGCAGTTGACATTTCTCAATTGCAAATCTTCACTGTTCGTGATCTGGCACACACTTGCCCAATTTATTTTCCGTTAATTTTAAAACACAAAGAGAAATCGACGTAAAGAACTTTACTCGAGGGTAACCGCTTAAAATTAAATACTAGGCGTTACAACAAAATTCTTTACAAGTATAATTACTTGACATGAATTTTATTATAACTCCTAACCAAGGACATTACATGTAAACCGATTTTAGTTTCATCATTTCACAATGCGTTAAACTAATAGGTCCATACGAAGTTACCATTAATTAGCTCTCCTCTAAAATATATCTCTTGGAGTCATAGCAAGATGCTTCCCAACTACGGAGTAACTAAAATCACTGGAAACTAATTTTGCATGCATGACGCACGATTGCTAAAGTAATGATTACATATGGTTTCATATCACGTTAATCGACACATAAATTATTCGACAACATCTGTTTTACATCATACAGTACAAAAACAATCTGATAAGTTTTTCGACCAGTTAGTAAGTCTGTTGTTTTACTTATTTTGTGTTTAAAATAGAATATACGAGTACACATTTTTAACATGAAAGTTGCGATTTTTATAGACACTAGTAACGTTTCACATTTCATGTGAACAAACTGTTTGTTACCCCACGGATTTTAGATGCGAAACCATCTGTCCAATTAATGCCAAAATATTTGTCCACACAGAACGCTTTATACGCCCTGGAGCGTTCTGTGCACCTGTACCTGTGAATTTGGTCTCGCTAATCCCTAGACTCTAGGGAATTATCTAGAAACAATTTCACAACCATTATTAAGAATTACAATATTGCTTTCTTTTTTAAGACGATCTTAAAAATGCCAAAATGTAAAGTTATGCCGATGACATGACCATCTAATATATAAAATTCTCGTGTCACAGTTTTCGTTGCAATACTCCTCCGAAACGGCTTGACCGATTTTGATGAAATTTTTTGTGCTTATCCGGTATCTATGAGAATCGGCCAACATCTATTTTTCATCCCCCTAAATGTTAGGGGTAGTCCACCCCTAAATTTTTTATTTATTTTTTAGACAAAATTTTTTATTTCTATTTTTTATGATACAACATACAAAAATACATACAACCCTAGATTTTCAACCCTCTACGATCAACCCCTATTTTTACCGGGCAGGACGACGTCTGCCGGGACAGCTAGTTTAACTATAAATCTAAAAGGCTATAAAGTGGGCCCGCCTGGCATACTTATATTATATTGTAGTGTTTTCTCAAGTTTTTGCGACTAGTCATAATAAAACTACATTTTACCTGTTTTAAGCGCGATATTTTATTTATTTTTATTCCGACGTTTTGGCTACTTTTCAGTAGCCGTGATCACATAAGATAAAGATATCGATTAGTAATATTATTTTTTTATTAAGTCTACCGCCCCACATTAATTATTTATTTTTAATGTTTGTTCATTATTTACTCTATGGGCGCCTAATATAATTTACCACCGTCATGTAACATGTTGTAACTTGAAGAGAAGAAGCGGCGCAAGAAACTTCAGCAACATGGATAGGTCTAATAATTTTTTATATTATTTGAGACTTGACATCTTAGCCTTCCGTGATCAAGGCTACTGAAAAGTGGTCGACGCGTCGTAACAAAAATCAAATAAAATACCGGGCTTGAAACCGTTAAAACGTAGTTTTATCACGTGTGTATTATAGTTTGTATAATATAATTGATTACAGTGGTACCGTCTCTAGTGTTGCAAATATCCATAGACGGCGATAAGAACTTTCCATCAGGTGGGCCGTAAAGCCTGTTTGTTTTGCTCCTGCAATATAAAAAATATCTGATAATTTAATATAGCGTACCACGATACCTTACACAATACCTTTTAAAGGTCCCTATAAAAAAGGCTGAATAGGGTTGCTCTAAATAAAACAAAAATATAGACTAGAAAGTAGAATACTATAGCGTAGTGTATCACAACCTAACATCACCGTGCGCCATATACTTGCAATTATCGAGAACCAAATATCGGTAGCGCGATACAGATCGATATAATTGTGAGATTGACGGCACGAAAGTGGGGTTTATAGGGCACTCGTGCGCAGCGCGGCTCTATTCGCTGTTGTGTAATGAATAATTGCCGGCGTAAAAGTATCGGTGCGTGCGAGTGAACTATGTTTTAGTGAACTATTAGGAGTTGCACTGACATTAATTCCGATGTTTATCTTACTAATTTATATAATAATACCCAAAATATAAATCCGTAATAGATGAATCTTCATTAATATTTTTTGGTGTTTTGTAATAACTAAAGATTTTTATTCAAATAACTTACTATCAACGTATCATAAATAAAATTTAAAATCAACGATATAAAGTTTTGAACACTAATTATTGAACTCTATGAATCATTAAAATTTACTAAAATCAAGCCTGTTAAAAAGTGATGTTAAGATGACAAAAACTGACTCAGTTGATTTCACAACAAAATATTGTTCAAAAAATAAATATATAAAAAGAATAAACTTTCAAACTATTCGTAAAAACAACATCTGTGCTATCTATGCCATCACACTTAATGCACAAAAAAGAAATGCACGTAATTAGTCATGCGAAAGCAATTACAAACTGCTGTAACTTTACGTAATACGAGCAAAATGGGTTTTGAGCACAGTCAACTAGTTAATCATGAATAGACCTGAACAAAAACTACGAATCTAACAATAGCGATTAGCAAGATAACGAAACAAGATTGGATTTTCCATTGAAAAAAATGTTTTATGTAGAAACTTTATTTTTCTTTTATTATACCCGCCATGTTGCTTGAGTGGATTTTGGACTTAACCTTGCAAAATAACGACTGACACATAAACGAAAATTTGTTTTAATCTCAATTGTTTTTATTAAAATCCGTCGCCTATTTGAGACAAACTTTCAAACAGACCCAGAGACAACATTTTTAAAAACGATAATTTGATCAAGCATCGAAAAGAAATGCAGTTTTCATTTAAATATTGACATTTACTATGAAACCAGTGGCCAGGTTCAAGTTTCTACTCCAAGGCCGGCAGCACATTGGCAGAGCACCTCTGTTATTGCTACAACACACACACACACACACACACACACACACATAGACATTACCAATAACACGTGGCGACGGTAACCACTTTCCATCACAGTTTTTTTTATTGCAGGAGTTCAGCAGACAGGCAGACGACCCACTAGATAGAAAGCGGTTACCATCGCCTATGGACATTTGCAACACCAAAGGTGCTACAAATGCGCTGCTGCTCTCTTAAGGGAGACTAGAACCTGGTCACTAATGCCGGAACATAACTCAAGGTTGTTATGGCGACATACTTTAGACCAGGGGTGGTAGCCATCAAATGCCCTATCACCTGGCTGTGGGTTGTTTTGTCGCCTCTTACGACAGGCTGCCCGGTCGCAGGAAATTGTATTCTTTCTCCGTTCCTGCACGGATAAAAAGTTGGGCCGTTAGCCTGTCTTCTGCACTTCAGTAATAAAATTACAGATATATATTTTTTATCCCATCATTATAGAATATTTGAGTACTAATTAAACTCAAGTTAAATGCTGTTGAGGTCGAGGACAAAGAGTATTAGAAGATTTACACATAACCTAAAGACGTCCAGAATGTATTTATCGAAAAACATAAGACTAATAATATTTTCTTCACCTCAACAGTTCGTATGGAGAACGAGGAGAAAGAGCATTTTATTTGTATTACTGTGTCTACGGTTTTGATTATATACTTGCCATAATCAAAAGCCTGCGATATAGCGAAGGCGTAAAATAGAGCGATCAGTTTTAGTATAGGAGGGAAGGGTAAAATGTACGAAATACCAAACCCAACGAGCGCTGTAATGACACTGATTTAATTGCTGTAAATATGTTAATATAAATGCATTGTTAATCGTTAGGCTGCAGTTGTTTATATGCAAAACGCTGACTATTGTACATACTTTGTACAGGTACTATACTGTACGTCATAAACTAGATTCTTTCGATTTAAGATCAAACATATTAAATAATTTGAAAAAGATATAAATACATAAATCTATAGGACTAAGCCTGCGAGAGAATGAGATATGCGTTTTACAAATTACACCGTGCAGGACATAGTAGAGGGTCTATGATCATAGATGATGAATAACCATAGGTGTAATTTGGATCGAAATAAAAACACTAAAACAGTGAAAAATTGGCAATGATACTTACGAAGTTTATTTTGAATTATATAATGTGTTGATGAATGTAGGCTAAAGGAATTATATTTGTATTAATGAAACTTGAGAAATAAATAATAAAGAGAATTTGGTCTGTGAGTATATTCTCTGGAATGTTACTAAGTAGCATCGTTGTTCTTGTCGTGTTTCTTTTTAAAGCTAATAATTAATTTTGTTATGTACCTTCTTATTTCTAAACGATACAGTCGTCGATTCCTTATTCAATAACAATGTTATATTTTTATTATTCTGTGATAAGCGCTTTTTATATAGAGTAAAAGTTCACTTTAGTATTAGTTTGTGATAATTGTGTACATATTAAAATTCAAAATCTCTCAATTGTATATAGACTGTATTCACTACATTTTGTTTTCATGTTGGCAGACGCGATAGCTTATACTGTGATCGGCTTATTTCATCAGCTGTAATGGAGATAGCAGACTAAACTGAAGAGTTAGGAATAAATAAAATCCTCGCTTGTTTTCATTTCTACACAAGCATTTCTATGAAAACCCGTATTGTTTATCGTACTAAAGGCTACCTCTTTATCTGGAATTTTAGCATAGATTGTAAAAATAGTAACTTAAAAATAAATCCTTTCTTAGAAAAGTGTTATTAAATTGTATTTAATTAAAAACATAAATGCTTGAATTTAGTTTTAAATTCAATTTTACAATCGATTCAGTTAAAAATCACACGAGTCTTAAGTTATGCAATGATATTTCAGATTGTAATCTTAAGTAAAATAATTGTATGAATTGCAACTATTTCCAAATAATTGCCACCAAAATATAGTGGACAACATTGCAAAAGAAACAACGTACATTCTGTATTTTAATGGTTGAAGTACCATGAATAGAGTGATTATATTGATGCAATACTTATATTGTAACAAATGACGACTTCATTATAGTTCCGCAGGCACTGGCAAAAGCGAGTCCTTATGAATTCGTCATTATTGTTTGTTTTTTTAGCACAGTCTTAGCAAGTGATTTCTCTTAGAAACTACTTTGTCGACATGGATCAAATTTGACAGGAAGATATAGTTGGTACGTATAGCGCCACAAAGTTATGCAGTGAAATCGAAAAAAATATTATAAAATTGAGGTGAAAAAGTAGGTTTTCAACGTATACATACAGTCGAATAGGATACCGTTAATCAGATCTCTTGAACAAATTTTCAAATGAAGTCAATAAATAGGTGGTGAAATATTAGCTTCCGAAATAATAAAAATTGTATTCTGTCTTCTATTAAATTATTGAGCTATAAGATGAAAATTTCAAACAAGTTGAGGTCGTAGAACTTCAACAAACTTTCAACGAAAGTTGAAAGGTTATGAAAGGACATTTGTCACAACTACAGAAACCTCAGTTGTGAGCGGACTACCAAGCACCACACACATATATATATATATGTATGAGTCAGTATGTAGGTTTTAAACAAACTGGCAATACCGTCGACTTGATGGTAAATGGTTACAGCCGCCACTCATACATTTACAAGAACAGGTGTAGCAATACACTTTTTAGCTTACTTGTCATATACTGACTACGAATTTAATGTTTGCAAAGACAGCCCTAATAACCCTATTAATATATTCAGAGTGAAAGTTACGTTTACAATAACTAAAATGATACGCACATCTTGGTAACTCTGCATATATCACTGTAACGAGGCGATAATTATAATAAATGTTGAGTGGTGAAATTACCAAACGAAAGATTGATTATATAGCTTTAGGAACTGAAGAGTTTTCTAAATCATTAGACACGAATTTGATTGATGTGTATGTTAATTTTGACCGTATAATTAAATGATTTGAAAGTGAGGTCATTTGAGTTTTTAACACGTAATTTGTATGCATAATCAATTAAAATATTAATATTTTCTTTCTAATAGCTTAGAATAGAGTAACTTATTTTTTTTCGAGACATTTGATATTACATATATTATAGACACGCAAACGTAGTCTAGCCTAGAAAACGTTTGCGATAATTCAATAACATTTTAAAGAGCATTATTTGCCATAATCATAATTAATATCAGACTTTAAATAAAGAAAAGATACAATAAACTTTACAAACCTGTCAGAATTAATGTTGGTACAACTTCTAGCAGTTAATACTGTAAAATCATGAACTCACGAACTTAAGACATATATAATAAATACCTACCAAACAAGTACACTATTTTAAATAAAACGTTCAATAAAACTGGAGAGTTACAGAAAATCTAATCCAAAAAATGAAATTACTGCTTTTTAAAGTCATACCGCGTGTTTTATATTCCAAATTCTAAAACTCAAAATCTGTGACTCTCTACTCAAAAGTTCCAAAGGCAAAACCTATTTGACAGCCTTTACGGTTTAATGTTCTATTCGTAATTTTGGTCTTATTTCAGTAGAGCGCAATGGGGATTGGTCACAAAAAATTACCCTCTGATTTTATATTTTTATTACGTAAAATAGTGTTTCGTTTGCATATAATTAATTTTCTATTCTTCGAATAATCGATGTTCGAGTGTCACGGCCCTAGTGGTATCGAAGACACCAATTTTTTGGTGTCTAGCACGTCCTTATCTGTCAAAATCGAGAGCGGTCACTCAGTCATTGGATGCTACGAATCATAGTACACGCGTGTACAACCGAACAATCATTCCCGCTGAAATCAACAAAATTCATATATCGAAGAACTAAAGGTGTTAGCAGCATCCGGTAAGTACTTGCTTATATCTTTACTGCGAAGCCTAGACTTCAAACATCGGTCGAGTCTGAAAAAACACTTAGAAAACCAGAATCGACGTATCTTCCCATAATATAGCTACCATCATTTTGGATGTGTACGCTACATTATTTTTGGTGCCGAAACCCGGGAATTTCCACTTTATCGGTGTTTTATATTCATCTCTGGTAATTTCTGGTAAAGAATTATCTATCGCATAAAACATATATCGCATTAATATCACATAAATCATCAAGTAATACTTCATACTTTAACTATTGTTATTTTCGTATAAATTAATGTAAGAACACAGTATTGAGCAAACATTATTTTTATACGGTGTTCAATATCGTAATCGGCTTACATTAGTTTAAATGATCATTACAATCGTGTATAATTACAACATATTTGTACAAATAAATTAAGTACCCGCTTTAACGCGTCTCTTTTTTTAACACACAATTGGTTGCTTATTGACGTTATTGTTCTTGGCTGATCTCATTATTGCATAATAGAGAAAAGTAATAACATTTATTAGGGGCCAACGCGCTTATAGAACTCGTAATATATTTACTTTGAACATTTATATTAAGTAGATTTCAAAGTTAATTTTGTTTAATTTTTTTTTTTGTTATTACAAAAGTTAACTACTTTTTATAGTTATTGCCATGTCGTTGTTAAGTAAACATGCCACTCGTAAGCGTAGTACGTTTAAGAAAACTATGTCTAAATCATTCAGCAATGAATATACAATTCATGATTTATCCTCTTTGCGCAGAAAACGTACCGTTGCCTATAATAGGTTATGCAAGGCGTTGGAAATCGGCGTTTTAGCGTGTAACGATGACATTCAACGGGACTTATTCCTTTCGTATCATCAAGAAATAAAACAAAATGCGGCTAAATTTGAAGACGCCCATTCTAATATATTAGAACTCTTGGATGATCCGGATCATGCTGATAATAATCTTCAAGATGAATTTGATGAAATGTACTTTAAAATTCAATCGATCTACCGTCGCTTAACAAAAATTGACTCTCAACCTTCTACTTCTCACAATGCTGGCGGTCCTGCATCGAATATTCGTTTACCGAAAATAGTACTACCGAGTTTTTCCGGTAATGTCAAACAGTGGCCTGAATATTTCGATACCTTCAACGCGTTAATTCATAATTCCGATATATTAAGTGATACCGAGAAATTTCACTATTTACGTTCTTCCCTTAACGGCGATGCGTTATCAACTATTAAAGCTTTTCCCTTGACACAAGAACATTACATCAATGCATATCAAGCGCTCGTTGAACGTTATCAAAACAAAAGAGATTTGGCATTTACGTGTTGGAGAGATATTCTGAACATAAATTTTAAATTAAATAATGTTAACGAATTTAGAAAATCTTTAGATCTTTTTGAAGAAAATTTAACTATTTTAAAAACAATTAACTTACCAATCGACAAGTGGGACTTTATTTTAGTGTATCATATTTTATCAAAATTAGACACAAAATTACGTCAGAATTTTGAAGAAAACTACTCTCATACGGAATTTCCTACATATTCACAACTGAGAGGATTTTTACTTTCAAAATGTGAAGCTTTAATGCGAGATTTACATTTTTGTGAATCCAGTAAACAGCCTAAAACTACACAAAACTCTGTCAGTCCTCCTCAAATGAATAAACGTTCTAGCACTTCTCATATACTCGTCTCTGCTGAGGAAAGCACTGAAACTTCGAACAATTCGAATGTTATACAAGGTAATAAGTGTCCATTTTGTAATGACAATCATACTATTTTATCTTGCCAACCGTTTTTGGAAAAGTCTTTAGATGAACGAATGAATATTGCAAGCGAGAAGAATTGGTGTTTCAATTGTCTTAGGCCATCCCACCAATTAAAAAACTGCCAATCAGTTTTTTCATGTCGTAAGTGTAAACGCAAACATCATACCTTACTTCATAAAGACCAGTTAGTTGAATCAAATCCTATATTGTCCTTGCTTGCTCGATCACACTCTGATACAACTGTATTGCTTGCCACTGCTATTGTAGAAGTTAAAGATGTTTCTGGTAAGTTGCTATCTTTTCGCGCGTTATTTGATTCGGGTAGTCAAAATAATCTTATTACTAAATCAGCCGTAGATGCGTTAAAATTGAAATCTTCAAAGTCTCGTATAAATATAAGTGGAATTGGCGAATCAGCAGCACAGATATTAGGGCGAGTAGCTTGTTCTCTTGGTTCAAAGGGACGCACGTTATTTACTTTAGATATGCATGTAATTTCAAAAATATGCGGTGATCAACCAATAGCTAAACTTAACACATCAAACTGGTCTCATATTAACTCTTTACCGTTAGCTGATCCTGGTTTCGACATACCTGACCGAATTGATTTATTGCTCGGTGCCGGCGTATTTGCAGAATCTCTTCGTGACCGTCCTATTAAGGGAAATGCAAATCAACCAATTGCCGTCAACTCCGTCTTTGGGTGGCTCCTGTTCGGAAAAACTCAGCTGGCATCAAACTGTCTTGTTAACGTTACTTCTGAAAATAGCCCAGAATTAAATTCTTTGGTCCAACGGTTTTGGGAAATCGACTCCCTGCCGAAGGTTTCACTACTTACCCCAGACGAAAGATTTTGTGAACAAAATTTTGCTTCCACCCACACTCGTGATCAATTCGGAAGATACATTGTACATCTACCATTCAAAGCTAACCTGCAACCTAGATTCGAAGGCTCTCGTGACATAGCATTGCGTCGATTCTACGCTATTGAACGTAAGTTGTCGCGAGATCCAGATTTACGCCAACAGTACTGTGACTTTATGACCGATTACATTAACACCGGCCACATGTCACTTGTAAAGCCAAACGAAGTTGCTTCAGGAAAGTATTATATTCCTCACCACTGCGTTCTTCGTCCTGATAGCAGCACAACTCGTCTTCGAGTTGTATTCGATGCCTCTGCAAAGGATCATTGCTCTTATTCGCTAAACCAAAGTCAGTTGATCGGTCCCAAACTACAGCCTAACATATTGGAAATCCTTCTACGCTTTCGCGAACATAATATTGTTTTCATGGCAGATGTTCGTCAGATGTACAGACAAATATCCGTTTTTGACGAACATCGTGAATTTCAACGAATTCTCTGGAGAGCATCACCTTGTCAACCACTTCAAGAGTATCGTTTAAATACGGTCACCTATGGTATTTCATCATCACCTTATCTAGCTTGTCGTACATTACGACAGCTCGCTGATGACGAAGGTGACTTATACCCTGCGGCCAAAAGTATTGTTTTGTCAGATACATACATCGATGACGTGGTTACAGGCTTTCAGAATTTAGATAGTGCTCAAAAGGCGAAGGCTCAACTCATCGCACTTTTTAATAAAGGATGTTTTCAACTTCGCAAATGGGTATCTAACGATACCCGTTTACTAACTGACATACCAAAAGAAGATTGTTTAATTGGACACGTAGATTTGGACAACTCGGAACCAACTTCTTTAAAAGTTCTAGGTCTCAAATGGGATCCAGTAACTGATGCGTTCCTTTTTGATGTTAAATCTTCCAATCAGCCATGCACAAAACGTTCTATTCTTAGTAATCTAGCACGTATATTCGACCCTTTAGGATTCCTGTCCCCTATAAGTATTAAGGCTAAAAGTTTAATACAAAAACTGTGGATTATCGGTGCAGCTTGGGACCAAACTCCACCAGATGAGATAATTGACACATGGAAAATTTATCAAAATCAGTTACTTAACATTTCACAGCTAAGAATTCGTCGTCAAATTACATGT
Organism: Dendrolimus punctatus; assembly: GCA_012273795.1. Taxonomy (NCBI): domain Eukaryota; kingdom Metazoa; phylum Arthropoda; class Insecta; order Lepidoptera; family Lasiocampidae; genus Dendrolimus; species Dendrolimus punctatus. Next base: position 5,916,807 of record CM022540.1, on the reverse strand, counting down.
TGTCAGGCAAGATCCTACGAATTACATGGGTTCTGCGACAGCTCTGAAATTGCTTATGGTGCGGTAATCTATTTACGCGTTATAAATGAGGATAATTCTATTGATATATCTTTGCTTTGCTCAAAAGCTCGTGTTGTGCCATTAAAGAGACTCTCTCTTCCTCGTCTCGAGCTTTGCGCTGCAGTACTGCTTTCCGATTTATTTAAGTTCGTAAAGGAAACGTATTCTGCTCGGATTTCTTTTGATACTGTTTTCTTATGGTCTGATTCTACCATCACACTGACATGGTTACGTTCACCTTCTTCTCGTTGGGCTACTTTCGTAGCTAATCGCGTAAGTCACATACAAGAACTAACTCCTATTGAATGTTGGCGTCATATTTCTTCTGAAAACAATCCAGCCGACATCTGTTCTCGAGGTCAATTTCCAAATGAACTTATCCACAACTCTCTATGGTGGGCGGGTCCATCTTGGTTATCCCAATGTAAGGAATTTTGGCCAGATCCAATTGATAGTATTTCTTGTGAAGAAGAAACTGCTATTAAATCGGAAGCTCATAAATCTTTGACACTTATAACGCCTACAGTTATCACAGAGGTCGACCTTTCAATTTTCGATAATCTCTTACAACAATTTTCAAAATTAGAAAAAATTGTGAGGATTGTAACATACATCTTTCGTTTTATTAATAACGCTCGTAACCCATCTAACGCTAATCGTAATCAGTTTCTCAATAACATAGAACGTTCCAAAGCCTTAACACGTGTCGTCAAACACGTACAAAGTTCTGCATTTGTGGAAGAAATTACCAAATTAAAATCGAACAAATTATTAATGAAACCTCTTCAGAAACTTAATCCCTTCATCGACAGTACAGGAGTTCTTAGAGTAGGGGGACGTATCGCACGATCTGGGTTAGCTTATGAACAAAAACATCCTGCGCTTTTACCTTCAAACCATCGGCTTACAACTTTAATAATTGATTTCGTTCACCGTAGTTACTGTCATACAGGTATTAATACCACACATTTTATAGTTTTACAGCAATTTTGGATAATTTCTGGTAAACGTACTACTCGACGTTGTCTCGCTAAATGTGTGAAATGCTATCGAACTCATCCACAACCACTACAACCGTTTATGAGCGACCTTCCTGCATATCGTGTGAACCAAGTCAAACCATTCTCCGTGGTAGGCGTTGATTTTGGCGGCCCTTTCCGTATAAAGTTAGGTATTCATCGAGGAGCAAAAATAGATAAATCATATTTATGTTTGTTTGTTTGCCTAACTACCAAAGCAGTTCACTTAGAAGTCGTTTCTGCCTTATCTACAGACGCTTTTATTGCAGCTTTGCGTAGGTTTGTAGGCCGTCGCGGTCGTTGCAGCGTCATTCACGCTGATTGTGGCTCTAATTTTATTGGTGCTAGAAATCAGTTAGCAACACTGATGCAAAAGGCATCAGACTCTGAAAATGTTGAGTTTAAATTTAATCCACCATCTGCTCCACACTTTGGAGGCATCTGGGAAATACAAATTAAATCCGCAAAATCGCATCTTTATCGTATTATCGGTGATCAAGTTTTAACCTTCGAAGAACTTAGCACATTATTTGTTCAAATTGAAGCGGTTCTTAATTCCAGGCCCTTGTGCCCCATTAGTTCAGACCCCAACGATTTATCAGCATTAACTCCAGGTCATTTTCTTACCTTAGAACCCTTAACTGCTGTCCCGGATGAGGATCTATCTAATTGTAACATTCGTCGGCTTCATCGGTGGCAACTGATACAGGCATTTCAACAAAACTTTTGGTACAGGTGGAAGCATGAATATTTAAATTCTTTAACACAAAGAGCCAAGTGGAATAAAAATTCAAAACCATTGAAGGAAGGTTCGTTGGTTATAATTAAGGAAGATAATCGTACTCCACTTCATTGGCCTCTCGGTAGGGTTGTTAAACTTATTTCGGGATCTGATGGAATTGTCAGAATCGCCGTCCTCAAAACAGCCACGAACAATGCAATTCAACGACCTTTAGTTAAACTCTGTCCACTTCCAGTGGAGGATTAGCTATATATCATTCATGCTTCATTCAAATCCTCTTTTATTTAGTTATTATTTACTATTTCGTTCATGTTTAAGTATTTATTCATTATTATATATTTATTTAGTAACTTGCTATCGTATTTAAGATTAATTTGGTCCTTCGGACTAGATTTGCTTTTTTTCTATTTTTATACTTTACCAGAAAATGCCATAGGCCTTTTGGCGGGCGGGATGTTTCGTTTGCATATAATTAATTTTCTATTCTTCGAATAATCGATGTTCGAGTGTCACGGCCCTAGTGGTATCGAAGACACCAATTTTTTGGTGTCTAGCACGTCCTTATCTGTCAAAATCGAGAGCGGTCACTCAGTCATTGGATGCTACGAATCATAGTACACGCGTGTACAACCGAACAATCATTCCCGCTGAAATCAACAAAATTCATATATCGAAGAACTAAAGGTGTTAGCAGCATCCGGTAAGTACTTGCTTATATCTTTACTGCGAAGCCTAGACTTCAAACATCGGTCGAGTCTGAAAAAACACTTAGAAAACCAGAATCGACGTATCTTCCCATAATATAGCTACCATCATTTTGGATGTGTACGCTACAAATAGGGTATTTTAAGATACTAATTTGAATATTTTTGTATTTTAAGCGTTAGTTTTTTTATAATTCGATTTTAAAATTATTTCTCCGATGAAGTCATAAGGGACAAGTTTACATTGATTTATTTGCCTAGAAAACAAAAATAATAAAACTTACTAATCATAGTAACCTGTGCTACTATTTAAATGTCACAGTCATTACTCATTACGTATCGTGATCATTATTTTTAGTGTTTTTTGTCGCTAGGCTTGTAATTTTTCGTGTTTAACCATTATTATTTTCTATAGTTATCATTAAATTTTTTAAAGTGATCTTTAGGTAAAATACCATGCTACAGAACTTAAATCAAATAATGTACAGCTAGATTTTTTTTTACACCTGAAGCAGGCAAACAGGCAGACGGCTCACCTGATTGGATTTAGTAAGGTCAAACACATTTCTTACAAAATACAAGAAGATCGTACGTTTTTTAGAATTTTAACTAGACAGAAATGATAAGGGACGCTATTCCTCGAGATGGTTTTTCAAATAGCTATATTGAAAAAAAGTGAACAATCCCAATTGCTGCTTCGACTTCCAGTATCGTAAAATTCTTAAATGGACTTTAAGTTATTTAATCTCGTCTGGGTGTTTCGGATCGACCTACTACTACTACGAATACCATAAGAGAACTTTTTTCAAAATATGATCCGTAGACAAAAACTATACATGTTGTATTTTCCCAAGCTTATGTTATGTTATTTCATGACATAGTTTTATTTCTGTATTTTAATATAAATAATTAATTGAATTATGTTTCTAAGTACGATTTAGATTGACGTGTACTCAAATATTTGTATGACCATGTCTAGGTCAAATACAATAAGAACATTTGACTTTTTTACCATGTAACCACCATACAACTATAGGCAGTACAAATAAAGATTATTAAAAAACGAAAATTACCATGCCAGGAGTCGACCACGAACCTCTGTCTTCGTTGAGCTAAGCCAGCAAAGATTTAGCCAATTTTTATATTGCCCATGACAGAAATTGTTTTGATAATATGTTGCAACAATCTTCGCAAAAAGAAACAACAGAAAGCGATACACGAATCCACTTTGTTGCTAGCAGCAACAAATGCAACTTTCAAGAACATGCATCTGACGGAACACAGGCGCAATAATTTAATCCTTTACGTCGAGTAGTCTCTGGTGCATTGAATCACACGCAACGTCGTACTTGACCCAAATGCATTACTGTAACACTAGCCATTAACAACAAAGCTCATTATGCCGTGAAATCATTTAATTTGTTCACTTTTTGAGCAAACAAAAAGTAATGTAATTACGTTGGTTTTCGTAATGTTAAAGCGGAACGTTGGGAGTCTTGGGAACGAAATGATGCAGTTGTTATTGCTGGCTGTATCCAGCTACTTAGTTTGCAGATAATGTATTTTTTTTATTGTACATGGAGACTTGCCAGGTGGTGGGGTATTTGTCTGACTGGATGTCTACCACCCCTGGTCTAGAGTATGCCGCCATAACAACCTTGAGTTGTGTTCCGGCATTAGTGACCAGGTTCCAGTCTCCCTTAAGAGAGCAGCAGTGCATTTGTAGCCTTTGGTGTTGCAAATGTCCATAGGCGATGATAACCGCTTTCCATAAAGAGGGCCGTCTACCTGTCTGCTAAACTCATACAATAAAAAAAAGACTGCATCTAAAGAAGACCTCATAATTTTAATATTCTACTTTAGGCCATTAGGGAAATATTTTACAAATGATAAAACCCATACGATAAATTCGACACACCACCATGCTCAAAACCGATCTCGGTGGAGGAGAGCAGTAAGTCACGGAAATGAAAGTCACGATCCTCAGCAATGAGGGAAGAATAAGAAAAACCGTACTTGTTTCCACAAAAGCTTAAACAAGAATGTTCACTGTAAGTTGATGATGATGGATGGTCATCATTGTGTAGTGGTATGTACAATTGCCCTGCTGTCAAATTACAACCATATAATATCAGTAGTTTCTAAAAAAGGTATTGCGACATATATAAACAAACACCGACATGGCGGTTCCTTTTTTGACCAAAACGGGTACGAATATGTCCAGATAAGTTACATACTTTTATAGTCATGTAATTTTTCTTCCTACCCCTGTAAACATTATGTCCAAATGACGCAACGCTAAAACTGCAATGAGAAAATATCATGCAGCAAAATCAGACACCTGTATCATATGACTCCAATCTACAAGTCTTAAATAACCAGCTCGAATAGCGATTGCACCTTTTTGCATAACAACACTAGCATAGGAAATATCACTTACATATCGTAACATGACTTTCGGGCGCTGTTTAAGCACTGGTGCACACGCATGCATCATTGTTTTGTACTTGACCCCACAAACTATTTCACCGTGCGATTTGTTTCCTAGCCATGTCGAAATTCGATTTTTTCTTGTACGTTCCTAATTTTAGAAAATTCAACTTTGACATAGTAAAGTCAAGGTTGATCGTCTCTGTAAAAGGTAAATGGATACAGTGTTCTTAGAAAATTACCATTTTTGGCATTAGTGTAGCACGCCGCGGCTATATTGAATGATTGCAAACAAGAGTGGCACTTGCAAGTTGTTTCATATATACATGTTGGAATCAACCTCTTTAGTTTGGTGGTGGTTGGTGGTAGGGCTTTGCCCTTCAGGATGACTACCACCCCTGGTCTAGAGCATGCTGCCATAACAACTTGGAGTTGTGTTCCGGCATTAGGGGCCAGGTTCCAGTCTATCATAGTTGGGCTGTCAGCCTGTCTGCTCTACTCCAGCAATAAAAAAAGCATATTATTACAAAGTTATGAAACAAGACTATAAATAAACATGTATTAAAAATAGTGAAAGTATGTATATTTCAATTGTACAGTCCTATATTGCCAGATTAGTTAAAAATTTCTTTAAAGTTAGGTTGCCTGGAAGAGATCGTTTTTAGCGATAAGGCCGGAGAAGTATTTAATTATGCATTTTGTTTTTGTAATTGTTTATTTTGATAAACAATAAAGTGTTCATTGTAATCTAATCTAATTAATGTTATGATAACATTACAACTTACAAATTTTCACCTTCACAAATTTTATAACTAACCAAGTGCCCACGACCCATAGACAGCAATGACTGTCGATATCTAAATCAAGTAACCGTAAAGCACTTTCCGCGTTGGAAAGCTCCGGCGCTAAGGGGACACGGTCCACAGTAACCACGCAACATTATGGGAGAAAGTGTCTTATATTGTTCGAAAACAATATAAGTAGCAATAGGACAAAGCCATTTTAGGCAAATAATAATTTATTTTATTTGAAGAATGATTATTTAAAGAATGAATGATATATACAAGTAACAAAGAAAAAAAATGACGTATATAACAACAATAGACAGGGTGGAACTTTTTAATGCCACCTGGAGGGGAAGGTACTCTAAATAATAGAGATAGCAAAACTTTAATTCGAAGAAACATTTCTTTGTTTAAAAAATAAAATAAAACCGCATTCAAACATTTTCGAAAATTCTCTTGCTTCACCCAGGGTTCCAACCGACTAAAATCTATAAAAATTACACTCTGTAATTTTATTGCATGGATCCTTAGGATCAATCACAAGGATGAAATCTCTCTAACATACTTTGTAAATTTAAGGAAAGGAAAACAGTGAAATCTTCAATTATTTTAATTATTCACAATCAAATATGAATAACAAATGATATTTTCTAATGTAACATTCCCTATTTAAAACTACCTCATGCACGCAGTTATGTCGCATCTAATAATAATGCCGGGACCGCTATATTTTATAAAATATTATTATTAATTAAATTTTAATATCAAAATAATAAAAACAAAGACATTATAAAGGTGGAATAGTTTGCGGTAGATACATTACTATTAACCATACAGACAAAACGTGTATACTAAATAAGTTTACGCACACATGTTTTAAGAAATGCTTCACTTCCTCTGATGCTTTTTTTCGCGTAGTCTCCCTTCTATACTCGATATTTCCTATTATTATTATAAATTTATTGTAATTATATAAATTTGATATTAATTTTATAGTAATATAATTATATTATTATAAAATTAATATTCGAATCAAAAATTAAAATTTTAATAATTAGCAAAGAGTTTCCTAATAATACTTAACCGTATTTTAAAATATAGCTGAGAAACTGTTATATAATCAAGTATAATGAACTAATGAGGTACAGAAATATTAATGGATTGCTAACCAAAGAAAAATTACCAACGACATTTAATGCACCGCTACACGCGATTTCCTGAGTCCGCTGTTCAGTGAAGCTCGGTGGACTCGTAATTAATGACTTTCTATAAAATTGTCCCCAATAGGACACTTGAATAGAATTTTAATCTCTGTGAGTATTTCGTAACTTTGGTTTTATGTTAATGATAACAAATGAGATAAATATTCTTGGACATGAAACGCCGAATTTATTCACATTGTGTGTTTTCCTATCACACCCCTCTAGATTGTTGCAATGTGCAGTTATAATTGGTTTGTGATATCGAAATATGTACATTCAATATTGATCTGAAAGTTCATATTATTAAAATTTGAAAAATAAAATAGGAACCGACCATATGTCTTCACTGACTATAATAAGCAATTTGTTTATTTAGTTTTCCTTTAAGATCAAGGTATAAAGAGTTCGCTGACACCATTTGCAACTACGGAAATGAGATTGCCTATTATAAAGACCCACTAGCAATTCTGTTCAAACTACTATATTATATAACTAAGATTATCGCTTAGGTAATTATACTTGCGTACTCTTAACGAGAATTTATAATCCCTTCGAGCGAGGTTCGCAACTAAAAGCAAGGATTAAACCGGTTATAGGAGTTAATTAAGATTAGGTCAGTTTTACTATCAACAAAGTACGTAACTTATTGTGTGAGGTATTAAGCCCAGATTAAATCCTCTGGGCACTAACAGGTTATTATATTATTTATTTACTTATAATTTCCATGCAAATTTGCCTGTGTAAGCTTGGAATTTTATTTATTATTACTGGAGTAAGTAGTATTATTTTGACCCCAAAATCGAATAAGAAATATTAATAAACAAAAGTTCTATTAAAACAAAGTTGGCTCATTTTTTCATCACGAGTTACAAATTTGTTAAGGTTATAGGCCTTAGAATTGAAAAATATTAATATTATAATCAAGTTTATTTCGACAAACATTTAGAACAGACATTTTAATAATAAGAAGACAGTGTGACCAATCTAAAATAATATAACCTTTTATTTTTATTTTTTATGCATTTGAGTACTACCACATAATGTATTTCTCCAACACTTGCCCTTACTCAAATGTATACAAAAAGCAATAAAATATTCAAGTTACAAAACAAAATCTAATTTAGTTAATATTCAATTTTTTAACAAATTTTTCATGTTTGATCCTACCTAAAGGTTTAGTGAAAATGTCCGCCATCATTTCTTCTGTTGGTTGATATCTGAGGGATATTAATTTTTCATTAAAAGCATCTTTAATAAAATGATGTCGAACATCTATGTGCTTAGTACGTCTATGGTTTTGTTGATTTTCCACAATTTTATGTGTGCTCAAATTATCATTATAAACAATTATTTCTGGAAGCTTAAAACTAAAAACATCTAAAAAGAAATTAATCAAATATTTACTTTCTTTAACAGCTTCTGCTAAACTGTAATACTCAGCTTCTGTACTTGAATAGGCAACTGTATGTTGCTTACGTGCTTCCCAATTAACTAAACAATTAGAATACATAACAGAAAAACCACTGTATGATCTGCGATCTATTGGATCATTTGCCCAATCAGCATCAGCAAAAATTTCTATTTTAATATCACTTTTCTTGTAAATTAAGCCCTGATATATTGTGCCTGCTAAGTACCTAAGTACTCTTTTTGCTGCTTGCCAATGTGTTTCATTGTAACAATTGTTATACTGTCCTAGTTTACTACAAGCAAAAGCTATGTCAGGTCTGCTACAAACACATAAATACATTAAACCTCCTATTAATTCTTGATAAGGATACTTTGTATCACATGATTCTGCCTTTGTTAAATTTAAATTTACTTCCATGGGTGTAGCAGAGGGTTTACATTGCAACATCCCATATTTATCTAATAACTCTTTTATGTATTCTGGTTGAGATAATTTAATAACACCATTATCTTTATCTCTTTCTACTTTTATACCAAGACAATTTTTTACTTCTCCTAATTCTTTAATATCAAATTCTGTTTTTAATTTTGCAATTAGTTGTAGTTTCTCTATGCTATTTTCACTGAAGATAAAAAAATCATCTACATATAGAGCTATAATTATAAATTTACTGTCAGATTGTTTTACATAAATACAGTTCTCACATTTTGACCTTGTGAAGCCAATTGAAGTTAATACTTCATCTACCTTTTTATTCCAAGACCTACTGGCTTGTTTCAAACCATATATACCCCTTTTTAACAAACAAACTTTATTTTCTGCTTTACATTCATACCCAATTGGTTGTTCCATATAAATTGTTTCCTCTAATTCACCATTTAAAAAAGCAGTACTAACATCAATGTGATCTATTTCCATATCACGTTGAACAGCAATAGCAAAAAGTAATCTTAAAGTAGAATGTCGTACTACAGGTGCAAATGTGCTAGTGTAATCAATACCATATTGTTGACTAAACCCTCGAGCAACTAATCTTGCCTTGAATCTTTCAAAATTACCAGAAGCATCTTTCTTTTGTTTAAACACCCATTTACATTTAATTACATTTTTATTTTTAGGTCGTTCTACTAAATCCCATACATTTTTACTAATTAAAGACTCATATTCATTATCCATCGCATTCTTCCATTCTCTATGATACCTAGAAGAAATAGCTTCCTCATATGTTTTAGGTTCAGTAGTTAACATGACTATATGATCATTGTCATTAGTCACAATATAATCTTTCATCCAAACAGGACGAGAACGCAAGCGGCCTAATCTATTAGTATCTCTATTATGTTCTAAATTACTACTTTCAGAATCAACATTATTATTATCAATACAAGAACTTTCTTCATTTGTCTCATTACAACATTGATTAGAGTTTTGATTATTATTTACATTATCACTGTCTACAATGTTAGTATCTTGTTCTGATTGTCTGTAAACATCTTGCCCTGATGAAATACAATCTAACTGTGAAGTAGTTGAATTATTAATTATATTATTATTCTGAACAATTAAAGGATTTAAAATGTTGTCATTTTCAGCATTGCTTGACATACCAGAAACATTTTCCAAAAATATAACATTCCTTGCTTTAATAAATTTACCAGGTTCTAAAGGATCACCCAATCTATAACCTTTAGAATGCTCACAATACCCAAGCATTATATATGCTTTTGATTTAAAATCTAACTTATTACGGTACACATCTGGGATTAACGCATATGCTTTGCATCCAAAAACCTTTAAATGACTCAAGTCAACTTTTGATCCAGACCAGATCTCTTCGGGTAAAGTATTTTTCAAAGATGCTGTAGGGCAAACATTCTTTAAATATACAGCAGTTAAGACAGCTTCTCCCCAGTATCGCTGGTCTAACCCAGAATCATGTAACATACTACGAACTTTTTCCATAATAGTACGATTTAACCGTTCTGCAACCCCATTTTGTTGGGGTGAATATGGGATTGTTGTTTCATGAATTATACCATTTTTAATAAAAAACATTTCTAAAGATTTGTTGCAATATTCCAAACCATTATCTGTCCTAACTCTCTTAATCTTTAAACCTGTCTGATTTTCAACCAAGTTTTTAAATTGGAGGAATTTTTCAAGAATTTCTGTTTGATTTTTACTATACAGAAAATACACAAATGTTTTTCTAGAAAAATCATCAGTTAAAGTTAAAATATATTTCTTATTTCCCCAACTCGGTACTGGCATAGGCCCACAAAGATCAGAATGTATTAATTCTAGTTTTTGGGAAGTATATCTAGATCTACCACTAGGGAAGGATACAATTTTTTGCTTGCCCTCAATGCATGGAATGCATGGTAACAATGAAGCTTCCTTAAAATTGACACCTTTAGCAAGGCCATCCCGGAGTAAAACTAAACCTTTATAACTAAGATGTCCTAATCTCTTATGCCATAATTCAATACAATTACCAGTAAGCCTATTTTCACCATTTGGAATGGACTGATTTTCATAATTATTTCCAGAACAAGCATACTCAGATGAAAACTGTTGCTGATTGAGCTTATACAGACCATTGACATTAGATGCTGAAAAAATAGGATTTGCATTAACAATAACATCTTCTTTAGCAAAAGCTTTACAACCTTTGTTGTCAAAAATTAAGACATATCCTTTTTGAGTAATCTTATTAACAGATAACAAATTAGCGGCAATGCCTGGTACATAGGATACATCACATACAGTTTTTTCAACATTATTATTTAGAAACACTTTCACATTACCAATACCATTACTATACAAGTTTTGATTATTGGCAACTTTAACTGTTTTGCTAGAACAATTAGAAAAATTTACCAACCAGTCCTTACGCATGGTCATATGTGTACTACAGCCAGAATCCACTAACCATTCATTTGGCTCACAAACACCTTCCATTAGGCATGTAGACATTGCTACAGTCGGCTGAACAGTGTTGTCACAATGGTATCCATGTTTATTATTATCAACCTTTGGTTTTAACATGGGGCATTTTGGCCTAATGTGACCTTCTTTGTGACAATGATGACAAATGATTTTTCTTTTAGACTTTGATATCATAGCAACCCCTATGTTTTGCTGCTCTTGTTTCCTAAAATCACCTTGTTTCAATCGGTTAATGATTATGTCCGAAGAAAGTTTACACTGTGAACCTTCAATTGCCAAAATCAATGGATCATATTCTTCAGGCAATCCAATTAATAACACTTCAGCTAACTCTTCATCTTCAACAGTACAGCCTATATCACGTAATTGTTGTACAATATCTATTATGTGGGCTATATAGCTTTCCATTGATGAATGATTAGTAAGAGTGCTTTTATATAAATCTCTTTTCAGTGCCAATCGTCGGCTAATGCCTTGATTTTCAAACGCATTTAATATGTTTCGCCAGGCTTCTTTGGCCGTGGTGGCATTTTTTACATAAGGATAAACATTAGTATGAACATTTAAACAAATTTTTGCAAGTGCACGCACGTCCTCATCAGAAGTATATTTATCCGTTGATATACAATGCCATAAGCCAACATCGATCAAAAACATCTTCATTTGAAACTTCCAGTTGGCATAGTTATTATTGCCTTCTAATTTTTGAATCAAATGTAAACTCTGAGGAAAAACTTTGTTTTCCGCCATATTGTGCACATTTACATTAACATCGCCGCCAGAGCTCGAATTTGAGGAATGTGGATCTTTGTCCATTATTAACAATTAAATTGTATTTACTTACAACTTCAACGTAGTGGAAACACTTCTGGGCCCATAACCTGTTAAGGTTATAGGCCTTAGAATTGAAAAATATTAATATTATAATCAAGTTTATTTCGACAAACATTTAGAACAGACATTTTAATAATAAGAAGACAGTGTGACCAATCTAAAATAATATAACCTTTTATTTTTATTTTTTATGCATTTGAGTACTACCACATAATGTATTTCTCCAACAAAATTAATTATGCACCAAGTTTAAAGATAACGTAGGTATAGTAAAATTGTAAATACGTTTTTCATATATAACACCTCTTTTACTTCCTTTAAAAAGTATAAAAATAAAAGCGGACTTAGTTGCGGGAACTTTAATCGTCTTGCAATATTAGTTTTGTTGTTTTTGAAACTTTTTCAGAGGCAGATCTCATTATACGGTCGAAAATGAAATTAAATATTCATAATGTGCGACTAAAACGATGTACTTCCTACAATTTGAATAGATGAATTTATTCAGCGTGACCTTGACGCTATGTATTCGGAACAAAATCTACATTTTTATATAAATTCTTCACAATTTCCGAGTTAAAATATGTATTTTTTGTACTGAATTTATTAAAATTGTTACGTAACTTTGATATAATTATACGTAACTGTTTTCTCTGTGCGCATTTCCTTCACATTAGCATTTTTGTATCAACGCTATTTGAAATTGGGAAGTGCGTGGTTAATTAAGTTGTAAAGAACCCATTGCTCCTTCTTTTACTCTTTAATGTAAATTGTTTATTTTATGTGTATGTGGTGAACAATAAAGTGTTTTCTATTCTATTCTATTCTAAAGAACTCTCTCTTTTCATTCACCATATCCCAATTAATTGGGGTCGGCATAATATGTCTTTTCCTTCCACACACCTCCATTCTCACATACATCTTCTGTCACACCACAAATCATCATAATTATCATCCTTCACACAATCCTTGCATGTTTTTTTTTATCTACCTTTACATTTGTACACATCCATCCTGTAGTTTAACATTATTTTTGTCACCTGACTTTCATCCCTTCTCATGATATGCCCATACCAACTTAATCTTCTCAATTTTTCAGTTACGGGTGAAACTTTCAAAGATCCCCTTATGTACTCATTTCTCACCTTATCCATTCTTGTAACACCACACATCCATCTCAACATTCTCTTCTCAGCTAAGTGGAGACGTTCGTGATCTATCACTTTAATGGCTTAACATTCGGACCCGTATAACATGACTGGTCGTATGGCAAATTTAATTAAAGTTCTAAAGAATTCTTGTTATAATAACAGCCCATAAACGTCCCGCTGGGCTCGTGCCTCCCGTTTAGTGACAGGGGAACAGATAATATACCCACCGCTTATCTGATACAGATCTGTAATCTCAATGTACAGATTTTATCACGATGCTTACAATCACCGTTAGCACTTAGTCATAGTCTCTACCGTCAATGGTACTGTCTGTTCTCTCTTTAAATACAGGGAGGCTGCTGTGAGAGTAAATAAAAGTAGATGAAGCAAAAGATGTATGTCAATGATGTAGTACGTGGATATACATCGTCTCTGCCTACCTCTGTGGGAAACAGGTGTGATAATTTGTATTGTTAATATAACAGCGGTTATATTTTTTGTACCCTATGCCGGTAGTTTTATAAGCGGTCTTGAACTCGAGTACTCATATCATTTGTTGAATCATTGCTAATACATTTATTATAATAACTACATTAACAAAAAAATAAAGACATTGAAACTAAAATATATTATGTAACAGATCACTGCCAACGGGGAGCGTGCCCAAAAGGCTGGCTGCATGACCACGCTGTATGGCGTGGTATGCCTCATTCTTTTATGGTATATCACATCAATTTACTTACTATTTTATATTACACTAGCGGCCCCAGCAGACGTTGTCCTGCTCTGAAAAAATATGACCCGATCCCAGCGCCACCTACCGGTTCCAATTGTGGATTTAAACCATCCGGGGACCCACTCAAACACACAAAAACAAAATCGCTCCCCGTTGTTAAGAGGATTCTAGAACCCGATCTCAGCGCCACCTACCGGTTCCAACGGTATAAAAACTATCCTATCTTTCAAGTTGGATCAAACTGCACACGGTGTGCAAATTTGATTAAAATCGGTTGAGTAGTTTAGGAGTCCATTGCGGACAAACATCGTGACAGGAGATTTATATATATTAAGATGAAAGCATTACGGGATGATAAATCTACAATATAATATAAAGCAGAGGGTTGGAGTTTGCAGTGTTTTGAAATTGTGGAAAAATAATGGCTATTATTTCGGACTAGCAGATTCCAAAATACAGGTTTCGAATTTTTGGTCTGTCTGTCAGAACGTCTCATGAACACTAATAAACGGAATGGAACGAAACTCGTCACAGAGCTAGCTTATACCGCGAATAAACACTTACGATATTCTTTATGCCCATATATAGGGTGTCCCAGAAAGAATGGATAATCCTGAAACACCTCATAGTAGAGCTATTGGGGGACTAAAAAAAAAAAAAAATTTCTTAGGTAGTACCCAAATTACGTATTTTTAAAAAAAGTTGATAATTTCCATACTGCTGTGCGTTTCTGGAATATACAACAGCTACAAATAAATGAAATCCATATGCTTTTTGGTGTGATAATATTATACATGAAGTATACTAAGGAATATGCAGAAAATCGTATGAGTAACTAGTGTAATTTTTTATAAAAGTTAATCTGAACTTAAATTTTAATCATGAAATTTTGTATTTTTTCTTAATTTTTAAAGTTTAAGCGTACTTGGTGAAAAAAATATGTATGAAACTCTAAGTGGCCAACTATTTAAAAAGTATGCGCGTTTAATAGAGATTCTAAAATGGTATAATACATACTTTTGTCTGAAGTAAATAGGAAGTTATTGCTATTAACATGCAAAAGGAGTAAATTCGACTAAAAACAAAATTTTAAAAATGTATTAATTTCTTCTCCTAACTGAACCTCATAATAAGGGCTTTATAATATAAACCACTTTACATAGTCATAAAACTTTGTTTTATAACAAGTGCTCAAACTGTCTGCCCTCAACCCTGATACAAGCGCGACATCTGCGAATACTTTTGAGCAGTCGCGTATAACGCCTTTGGGTTATTTTTGCAGCGGTTTGCTGTACACGACTACGTAGCTCTGCTAAATTTGTAATTGGCTTGGAGCAGACCTCATTTTTTAAGCAACCCTAATAAAGAAAATCCAACGGATTTAGGTCCGGGGAACGTGGAGGCCACAAAAAGGGCTTCAGGCGGCCACTCCGTCTATTAGGGTATGTTTCATTTAAATACGGAAGGATAGATAAAAATAGCGCTGCGATCGCATCTTTTTTGGAAACTACTAAACGTATATGAATGAAACTCGCCATAGTACTGGCTTATAACCCGAGTTAACATGATGGCTTATAACCAGAGTTAACATGATATATTATATTCCGATAAAGGACGCAGTCTCCTTAAAATAACCGGATTAGTAAAATAGATGGCGCAGCAATCGCGTTGCTTCAATTAACTAACAAATACCTATGTGGTCAATAACAACATGTTATTCATTATATTACTTCAAATTAGGTTGGCTTCGAGTCGCTTCGATTGTCTACACTATATATGGACTTAGTTTCTTTGTTATTGTAGTGAACTTAACAATAAACAGTAATTTCAGTTTTAATGTTAGTATCATAGAGCTAGTCACTAGGGTTTTAATCTAAAACTGTAGTTAATAAATAAAATAAATGTCTTTAGATATAGTACTGACCTATTGTGTCGGACTCTGGCGTTGATGTGCCTCACCTCCCGACCCCCGCTGCTCTCGCCGTCACTCCCGGAGCCGGCCACCTCGATCGTGTGAGTCGACAACGATTTGCTCATCTGGTTGACAATAATATTATTATAATCAATATTATTTCACAATATTTGATCCTTAGAAGTTAGTGGGTTAGTGTGATAAAACAGTATAAGTATTTTGTTTGCTAAAAATCTAATTATACCCTTTTAGCTAAGTTTTCATTTAAATTTACTCCGAGACTTCTTTGAGTATGTATCATTTGGTATATCTTATAGTTTCGGATTGGACCATAGAGGCTCACTTGAAAGATTCACCTATAGACTCTATACTAATAAGCGTAATTTTTACGAATTGATCATTGACCAATTCGTGGTAAAGCATTACCGATTCGATTTTATACAATCATCGAGTTTCTTTTCGTATTGCGTAATAAATGAGCCAATAAAACCCACAAATTTATGATTCAAGTTGAAATCAATCATCAGTACGTCTTTTAGAATCTAAATAAATGCCGTGTTAATTTTATTTTAATAAAAACATCATTTCATAAAAAAAATATTTAGATATAATGTCGATAGTTTACAATAAATAGTCTATACATTAGATGACTCAGAGAACAACACTACTGTGTCGTGTGGGACAATAGAGTATGACAAAATGTGACAATTGACATGTGAAATTACTGCCAAAAATACGTATGTTTATTATTTAATGTTGAACTATGGTTTTCAAGTCATGGTACCACCATCTCGTATTCAAACCAGTATACACATTCTCGATACATACATATTCCTATTCTTATGTAGTATGTATGTATATCTATCTCTGTTACCCCAATTTTGCCTTGGTATATGGAAGAAGTCGTCATTTTGTTGACGGATTCGTTTGTGGTGTTATAACATATATGTAAGAAATAAATTTTTGGCAAGTGCAGTGAGTTGCCTAAACAAACTAAATGGCGACCGTGCTGAAAAGTGATTGGTTAAGGTAGTTTCAGTTTCCGTTCCGAAAACAAGGTGGACGACGGGGTTTCGTGTGAATTGATACAATCTATTCTATGTACTCGTATTTATTGTTATTCAACAAACATTTACTCAACAACTGAAGGCAACAAAATTATACTATTATTATCAGCAGCTTCGTGTGTACGGAATATCCGGAGTCATTTTTACCTGCAGATTCCGCACGCACAACGTATCTTGATAGGTGTGCAAACGTCAAAAGTAACATAAGCCTTGGACGGAGTATAATTAAAAACATTATAATAATTTAAAAATATTAACTCACCGGTGAAATATACTTCCTAACAGCAGCCGTCAACTCATCGATACTCTTTTCCTTCTTCTCCGGCTCCAGTCCAAAAAACTTATTCTTGGCCGCTTGGTTTAATGCTGATATCTTCATAACGGGCGGTGGGACGTCGTGGACTTGAGTCACTTTCTCTGGAGGTCTTCGTAATTTCCCCAACTGTATGGGCTCATCTAACTTCTTAACGAACCTTCGATATCTCGCCTTATCGTCTTCTTTGATTTCTTCTGAAGGTTTTCTACCGAGTTTCCCTAGTAACGGAATCTTCACGTCTAAATTCTTCGCTTGTATAGGATGCTCCTTCAATTCATTCGCTCCTGGTACTTCTATCTTAAACGCTTCTTGATTCCGAATTCGAACATCATTATTCTTAGCTTGGTTAAAACGCTCTTTCAGTTCATGCGCTCCTGGTAGTTGAATCTTTCTGGCATCGTGTCTCGGTATATCAGATTCGGTTCTACAGTTTTTCAGTTTGTTGTTTTTGCGTTGGAATCTTCTGGGTTTAGGGTCTGGAAGCTCGTCGGAGCTTTCTGATGATGAGCAGCTTTTCTCTGATGACGACACGCTAGATGCGGAAGACTCGTCGTCCGAAGAACTATCTATGCCTTCATCTTTCAGACCCTGAAACAAAAAAAAATTCGTTAAGAAAATTGTCCTTGATTTCTTTGTATTTATGACATTAATAAAGTCTAGCACAGTTTCACTGAACCCTATTAATTAACGTAGTCGTACACACATTTTGAGAGTTTTTTTTTGTAGAGGATGAAGAATTTTAAGCTACACATTTTAATATTTTCTTAAGTTTTTGCGACTTGTACACATAATAAAACTACGTTTTAACGGTTTTAAGCGCGGTAATTTATTTTATTTAGGTTTATCCGACGTTTCGTTTATCATACATTGGGCAAACAAAGAGGAGCATAAAAACACGGGTAAAAGAACACATTGCTGACATGAAACACGCAAGGTCTACGAAGTCTGCGATCAGTGAACACACGCTGGATAAACCCAACCATTACATCAGATTCGATAACCCACAAATCCTCGCGAAAGAGAATCGTTTCATACCAAGAATGATGCGTGAGGCCATTGAAATCAAAAAACACCCAAATTTCAATAGAGAAGATGGTTGGCAGGTACCACCTGTTTGGGATCCAATCATCAAAACTATTAAGACCCAAACCCAGCAAAAATTAACTGCCAGACCTCAAGACACTGTGAGCTCTTTCTGCGCGCAACGAAACAAACCAACTTGACTGATAATTTCTTTTATTTTTTCCTTCCACTCATTTTAATATTATATAAAAAATTTTAGAACTAGGCATGTTTGCTGAAGAGTTTCTTGCGCCGCTTCTTCTCTTCAAGCCACAACATGTTGTGAAGCGGTGGTAAATTAGATTAGGCTCCATAGAGTAAATAATATCCATAAACAAAATTAAAACTAAATAATTAAAATGAACAAGTTGGCGGTAGGCTGAATAAAAACTTTGACAATACACGTTCGACAAATGTCATCTTTGTCTTCCGTGACCACGGCAACTGAAAAGCGGCCGAAACGTCGGATAAACCTAAATAAAATAAATTACCGCGCTTAAAACCGTTAAAACGTAGTTTTATTATCTACACATTTTAGTTTAACTCGCTTATAGATGGCACTGCAGGGTATATACAATTCACTAAATAATATACCAATCAGTTGATCGCAATATATTTGGCATACATGTATTAAATGTAAACATGTATACACCTATGTATTAAGTATTTTTCCTGTGTTTAAATAGATATTTGCACAATTCATTTTGTTATAATTCATTATTAGATGCAGCGCTATCTAGTAGCGAATTGTAGCATCTTCACTTTCTAGACCGCTCAACCGATCGCCTGGAAAAGTGTTATTTATGTTTATGGATTGTTATATTATATGGATTTGCCGACTTCGTCCACATTTAAAAGCATAAACATAAACTACTTTTTATTTTAAAAGTAATATTATAAAATCGAATGCTGGCTACGTAAGATTCTTTTAAAAATACGAAGACTTTGAACTAACCTCAGAGCTTTCGCCTTTGGCCAGGACTTTCGGCTTCGTGGGCACAACAGTGGAACCGGACTTCAAAATTCCCCTCACTTCGGGAGTTATCATCCTTTGGGCTCGCTCCGACGGCGGATCGTCGTCTAGGTCTGAAAACAAAGCATTATAATGATCATCCATCTGACCTTAGATATACGCTGTGAAGATATATATTTGAATGTAACTGTTAGAACTGAAAAGTTTAAAACTGGTCCATATTTTTATGAGTTAGTATTTAAACCCCAAAATCACGGTCACACTTTAAGCTACTGCAGAACTATAGGGAAAAAGGTTGTTAGGTCATTAATAAAACTACGTTTGAACGGTTTTAAGCGCGGTAGTTTATTTGATTTTGGTTTATCCGAAGTTTCGGCCGCTTTTCAGTGGCCGTGGTCACGGACCACAAAGATGACACTTGTCCAACGAGTATTGGCACACAATACGTCGGATAAACCAAAATCAAATAAATTACCGCGCTTAAACCCGTTAAAAAGTAGTTTTATTATGTATACAAGTCGCGAAAACTTAAGAAAATATTGTTAGGTCATTTCTAAGAAATATTAGTTCTTTTCAGAATGCATAAATACCATCAATTAGTGCTGTGCTTTAACTTTTGCTTCTAGCCCCGAAATTATTATTAATAGAAATTAATAAATCCTCTAATACAGAGTACATTTTTTGTATTAACTGTGTTAAAAAAATAATATAATTTGTAATCTAATAATTTTAAAATTTTATTTGACTATGAAGCTGATGTTTTATTCGTTGCCCCACATAAACATTTGTGTCTTCCGATGGGGTAGAACGTGATGCTGTTCATGTCATACAATTTCTATAAATCTTAAATTTTCAGGTAAATGGGGATTAACATCATTTCACATATTCGATATTCAACGTGATGGATGTTCATGTAAATATAATTCAAAGACTGGTTATTACGTAGATTTATGTTGTTAATAAAAACAGCAATTCAGTTTGGCGCAGTTTCCAAAACCTATGTACCTCCGTTGTCTAGTTTCCAATTAATATGCTTTAAAAACGAGAACCAATATCATTTCACATTTTCGATATTCAACGTGATGGATCGAAAAGAAAGTATGTTATAATTAAAAATATAAAAAGAATGTTCCACACACTGTATGACTAACTGAAATATCGTGTTAAAAATAAACGATTACTCAAGAGTACACCGTCTGAGGGCGGTTTAAAGAAAAAGATTTATGGCCGTTTGTTCCTCGAATATTTATATACTGAAACTACGATACGCATTTGTCTTTCTTCGATATGTGTTGATATTAAAATAGTACACTCCAAGCATAAGAAAAACGTCGAAACGATTTGATTAAATACAGCATATTTCTATATACATATATAATTAAAATACCAGAATAAATCTGGGTTTTTCACCTATTTCTTGACACGTAATAAAAGTATGTGTGTATTATACATAATGCATGGAACACATGCACAATTCAAAACTGGTCGAAATATATTTTAAGCGCAATACACACCCAAATCGCTGACCCGCCTACATAGTGATGAGTAAGTTGTACACGTGTGAACCCGTACATTTGTCCCGCACAAATTTTGAAAATATAAGACTTCAAAGTTTTGTCCCGCTAAAACCTCAAACGTAAGAGTACACAACAATATTAAGATCAGATCAAATCCGATTCTTAACGAACATTTCCGAATCAGAAGTTTTGAATGGGACAAATGAGGGAGGGAATGAGGCCTAACACCTCACCGGCCTCATTGCTTCAAATATATTAGCACGGTACAACCGCACAAATCTCCTCGCCTCATTTGAAGTACTACATTGTACTAGTCCAGTAAAAAGTGTCGCGCTACTTTATAAACTCATTTTAAAATCATGTCCTACCCAACACTACGCCGACAGAGCCCGGCGGCCTATATGAAAAGAATCATGTCGCAACATGCGCCCGCGCGTTTTGCTCGCCGACATGTTGGCGGCATGTCGACGGCTTGGGAACGCATGTCGGCGGAACGCATGTCGGCGGCTTGGGAACGCATGTCGGCGGCTTTGGAACGCATGTGCTCAGTCCCGGCGACAGTCAAGCTATAGTTACGTGCTGTCTTTTTTATTCCTCATCTAGTCCGTCGAGGAAAAGCTGGCGATATAAGTCGGCGGGCTTTGGTGTGAATTACGCTTTATAACAACATGTTTAACTGTTATAGGGTTACCCAGCGTTACTTAAATTAAGTTATATATTATGTAACGAGTACACTTTACTAGTAATCACTTTTTTAATTCTATTATCTCCATTCCAATCAGCTATTATTCAAATTAAAGTAGCTTGCATATATTTCTTTTTTACTACAACTGTAGGTCTGAAGCGGATATATATAAATACGTGTAAATTTCCCTAAGCGATTCTTCAAAACCGTATGCTTAGGGCCCCAGCTATAAAATCTTAAACTCTAGACGTTACACGCCATTTCAAACCATTGCATTAGTATTAGTTAACATAAATACCTTGTATATGTATTTAGCATTACCGCCTATAAGTGTTTGCAAAATGTACACCATTGCACCACAAAGCCTCTCTATAAACTACCAAAAAAAACACTAAAAATCCAGTCGTGAATCGTGCAAAATATAATACAGCATGCATGCAACTCCGCGCTATACCAAAGCCGAAACACCGAAATTAGTACCGAACGAAACCCAAAAAGCGCAACGCTCTAAAGCGCAAAACAACGAGAGAAAGAAACACAAACTGAAAATAAACAAGGTCAGACCTAAACTCCTAAACTTCGCGTTCTGCCTCATAAGGTACTCTAGTGACGTGTTCTTAGCACTGGCGGAACGGAACAGTTCCATTTTCAGTTCGAAGTCGGGATTGCGCGGCACATTTTCGTGTGTCAGCGATTTGGTCAGCCTCTCGTTCTGCTCCATGGCCTCCTGAACTTGGCTGGCCAACACCGGCATCGTTCGCAGGCGGGAGGTCCTCGGCACGCGGTCGTCCTTCGGCCTCGGGAGTCCGGCGGGCGGCGGTTTGTGCGTGAGTTTCGAGTTGAACATTTTCATTTTGTCCATGAGCGACATCTTCGCCGGGTCGTCGTCGTCTAGTTTAGCTGCCACCGGTGTGTTTGTGCGTATATACATTACATTGTGCATTTGTGTGGTATGCGATAGAGCCCGGGACATACACATAGTAGAGTAGTCGAGGACATGCAAAAAAGAAACAAAGCCGACGATCATAAGACAGGAAGCGTTCCTTGATTCCTTTAAACCATAGAAGATGAATACCGGGAAATATATTTTTTTTGATGGCACCACTCTTATAACGCTTTATTCACACTTTTAAACCAAATCAATACTAAAACAAAAATGTTTTTTCTAAGGATTTATGATTCGGTCTAGAAATATAATTTAAATAATAAACCGTTACAAAGCGAGAGAGCCAGTGGCGCCATCTAATTACGTTAGATTAAGAAACTTTTTAAAGTTACTATTTAATAGGTCATTCCCAGTACTTTTCTTCCATACTTTAAATCTAGGCAAGTATTTTTTTAACAACACTCGGTCATTGAAATTCAAAATTTGACATGTATGTATACTCTTAATATACATGTGGCAAATATAAATTTCGAAGTTTAGTCACCCACCAACTTATTATCAGATAATGTACTTTAACTTATAAACATAGTTATAAACATTGTAAAAATTTAAGTTATACACTTTTTATTAAAATACTATGTAAACATTGACACGACAGATATAATTATTCTAATGTAAATTTACTTGTACTTAACTGCTTAAGTTAATCAACCCTTAACGCTGATTTATATTATGCATCACTTGAGAAGCGAGTTAACTTGCGACACTAGCGAATTAAGCCTTTTTAATCGTTTAAGTAGAAATACCCTAGTTAAGTAGTACGTTGTCGACTGAGTGGATTACTGTCAATTCGAGGACATGGGATTAACCCTCCAGTTTCACAGGTTAACTGTCTTCTTAAGTAATGCATAATGCAAATGAGTCTTTAATGTTTCAAGTGAGACCGAGTGTCATTTATGTTGGTGATTCATCTGTGTTACTGTTAAAATTTAGGCTGTGGCCGAATGCGTTTTGTTTATAGCATTTAAAATAACGCCGTTAGCCCTGAGCCAGATTACTTTATATGCATATGGTATCTGTCAATATTGAATGTCATGAATAATGTCGCATTTCCAAATAACGCTTTAAACCCATCGCCATATCTGCGTAACGGCCTACATCTATAACACTAACGCAGATAAAACCCCACCTTTAGGAATACTAAATGCAATTTACATGCTTATAAAATTAAATTTCGAATAGACATTTCTCAATAAAAAAAATAATTTAAACTTAGAACATATTACTACTAGAGTATTCGAAAAATAAACAATTATTTACCATCTTCGTCCCTTTCCAGCACGTTCGCTGTGCTCTTGGACTGAGTGAGAGAGAACGACTGGTTGGAAGTATCGTCGCTATTTGGCTCAGATGGCGTAAACGAGATCGGTTGGGTTTTGAATCTGTCAACAACCGATGGCCGTCTTTTTGCTTCGAGCGGCTGTGGCGAAGTAAAGGCTTCGGAGTCCCTGAAATTTACAACAGTTGAGGGTATTAATATTTACAATTTCCAAGTTTTTCTTTATAGAACATAGTTGGTCAAGCGTTTGGCAGACGACGTATAGTAAATTGTACTCCGAAAAGGGGACGATCTATTGCATGTCATTATTCAAATCAATTATAGTTGAAAGAATTTTTGTTAACGATGTTTTTTACATACCAGAATTTTCCACTTCATAGCTCAAAAGTTAGAGGAACACAATTTTCACGACTTGCGAAACTAATATCTTGGCCACCTATTGAATTAATTATAAAAGGTTTAAGGGATAATGTTGTAATTTTTCAGGATCTGACTGACGATACCCCCCGAAACAATGCAGATTGTAATAATAATTCTACATCAGTACAACTGTCTTGTAAGGCAAAACCTTTATTATTCATCGCAATTTCACATATTTATACTTTCTACTACTAATTTCTAATACTTTCCACATTTGAAATAATAGCTACGGAATTTTAAAAATCAAAACTATAATCACCTTTAGCTTGCTGCTGTAGTTGCTGCCACATACTCGCCCTTGCAACGACACTGTTACTCTTCACCAATCCAAGAGCAAACCCACAGTTTTCATCTTTCGACTCATCGTCACTTCCTTGGGTATCTGGACTCATCAGAGCCTCGTTTTCGGTGGATTTCCTCTCACGATCCATTGTTATAAGTCCACGTTCGATGGAGGATGACGACCACTCGTTGCTGCTGCTATTCGTCGCTTGATTATCTCTGATCTCTTGGCTTTCAGTCAGGCCTAGTTCTTCACCTGAAAATTGTTGCAACAGATCGGTTGAATGCATTGCTTGCTACAATAGATAATCCAATAAAAATAAATTTCCATGATGAGTTTTACTACTTACTCTACACTAAGTTTCTATAACCAATTTTAAATATTTTAAATATCAAACTAAATTTCATTCGAGAACACTCTTTCAAGGCTATCCATAGTAAAAAATTAGGTTTACTTTCAACTCTGTATACAGTTATGTTGGCAAAAAACAAAATTTTATGAAATTTTCATGTCTGTTCATGTCTTCGCCTTTTTCTCACAAAACAATGAGTTATAATCAAAACAGCAGGCTTTAAAAAAATAATTTAAACAAAATTGTTACGAATAAGATCTGTTAAGCAGTTTTTGATATAAGAGTTTATTTTAATCATGAGGTAAGTCGATAGGCAGACGGCCTACCTGATGTAAAGCGGTTACCATCACATATGGACATTTGTAACACCAAAGGTGATATCAATGTGCTTCCGCTCTCTAAATGGAAACTGGAACCTGGCCACTAATGGGAACACAACTCAAGGTTATTATAGCGCATATTCTAGACCAGGGGTGGTGCATCCAGGCGGGCAATACCCTACCATCTGATATGATTCTTAGGATTCTATAGCAAAATAAAGATAGCGTAGCTTTATCTCTTTGGAATCCTTCACGGGCAAACAAAAACAAAGTTAAAAGTATAGTATAGACAGTAACACACACGAAAACTTCTATAATGCCTTTATCGATGTAAATTAACATTTATTATCATCATAAGAGAGACATGTTGCAATTAATATCACGGAAGACATTGTCTTGGCAAAAGCAGCAAGGGCAATCAACGGACATTTATAATATAGAAAATATGTGCGAGTACGTTAGCTTTTATGTCTCTACATATTCCTTCCGCAATACTTCTAAAACATTTGATGATTCATTGGAAAAAATTATCCGACTAATTCCTTTTCCATAATATTTACAAACTATTGCTAGATATAACTGTTGCAAGCAACGTTGGTTTTACATGAAACTGTTGATAGAAGATTTAGAAATCACATCACGTTTCTCTGCATAAATTTAGTTGAGGTTAAAACGGGCAATATTTAAATTTGCTCCCACATTAGCTTATAAAAATTCCAGAATTTCAGGACGTTTATATGACGTCCAATTTGTAATGTTTTAATGCATTTAAAACAAAGTTCAGTTGGTATGAAAGAATGTGTGTTCACGACAGCATTCGCGAACGTGCCGTTGTCTAATAAGTAATTACCGAAAACCCAAATGCAACATAAAATATTTTATGATTCATCCTACATTCTTGTTCTTTCCTGGAAAAAATTATGACGTTAATTCCGAAATCTTGAGTTCTTACCCTCTAATAGACTTTGAATGATCTTCAAAATTTGTTATACTCGTAGTCATGACATTGGCTTTCGTCTTTCACGACCAGTCAGTCAGTAGTCATTACGTTTATTCTTTCTATATTGAGGTGTAAACAAAACCTCAAAAATCTTAATCACGTACACAGTTTCAGACCCGAATCTAATGCAATGTCGTTTTGTTTGACGAAGAGCACGTGCATATCATTGACCTAAATAATCGAGTCGTGAGACATCTGCAAGGTTATACCATGTTTATTTTCAAAACCAACCTAATACGAATAGAGGCGCATTCGTTTAATCTAATTTTACCTAACGGAACGTAAACAAATCGCAAGTCAGTGCAATACAACCGACTAAATCGTTTTCATACGGTTACTTTATGACAGAACAGTTGCGTTGGCTGAATCGTCTTAAATATGTCTAATGATGCTTTCGCACATTTTCATTTTACACGTCAGATTCAATGAAATTAAGTTTACGAGTTTAGTAAACCGAAGGGAATGATAAACATTACTTTATGTACTCACTGGAATGTGGGCCGGAGTCCCTGGAAGAGGCACGGTTGTAAACTCCACTATCACAGGATACATTCAGACTCCAGTTGTCAGCTTCTGCATGATGACGCTCGTCTTCATCTAATGCTCGGCTGTCTTCGTCCAAAGCTACTCGAACTTTGTTCACCTCCTGTTCAATTTCATCCAATGTAGATTGTTTCCTCTCGATGTTCTCTAAATCTAGAAATGTGGCTTCGCCGTAGCTATCGTCCTTGGCACTGCCACTATCTGAGAAACAGTTGTTAGTTATCGGCGATTTCACACTAAACGGGCCAGCGCCAAAGGGTGGCGAGTCCAAAGCCTTCGCGAACTCAGCGAAAGGATCACTTCTGGTTCTTCCGCGAGGGGTAAAGGGCCCCTTGTTAGAGGAGCAACACCGGACGCGACGGGTTGGCTCGGAAAACTACAGCCCGCTTGGCCAAACGCTTGGAAACTCGCTTGGCCCGGCTCCAAACTGCGAAATGAGAAAAGAAATTTGTTAATGTAGAACAAGGCGTACATAAGAAAGAGATGGTCGGTGTTTCAGTTTACCTTCATAAATTTCGATGAATTATGGCAGTGAGTGATTCGATTGGCGACGCCGATCTATCGTTTTAGGGTAGTTTGACACCATCGTCAATATAATCTAAATATAAATGTCTGTTTCCGATTATATTGCTATCGATCGTGATAAGATTGTAATTATTTATTAGTAAATTATACGTGGTTATATTCTTGATGAGTTTGTGTTATCATATTCAAGTGTTGCTCTTACATACAGTTTAATATGTGAGTGATTCTATATTTGCAAACATGTGTTCAATCACAAACAAAACAAACTATGTTGCCCAGATGAGTCATGTCATAAGATTATGGCTAGATGAGACGGAGCAAATTCAAAAGCAACGTGAATCCTTACACGTGATCGTTGCATTTAAAGCGAAATTATTAAGGGCATGCGGAGTACGGCGTACCAGATCGGTCAGTCGTAAAACTCTATGCATGCTTTGAAGCACAACAGGACCAGAAATAGTGCTTGACCCAATGACGGCTGGAGCGCTTATTTCGGTCATCAAGACATCGATCTGACTAGCGACTGTTACTCGATGCTCGTGAATTGCGTATTGAGTGCAGAAAAGGTAACTAAATACTATACATTGTTATCTAAGCAGACTTAAAAAAATAATTACTTAATAAAAAATAATTATATGAATATATTTGAAGAGATTACTTTTTTATTACGGGACTTCAGCAGTACAGACTAGCGGCTTACGTTATGAAAAGTGGCTACAGGCGCCTATTTACTAAGGATATTTGCAAGGCCTAGATACTATCAATACGCTGCAGGCCTCGGTGGCAGAGTGGGGGGCTCGAACGAGGCTTACTAATACCGGAACACAACTCAAGGTTACTATACGACATATTACTAAAGGTAAAAGCCATCCAAAAGGGCAATTGCCCTACCACCTCACCAAAAATTTAAAAGGGAAACAAACTTTATTAATATTGACAAAAACAATAAATATGGTCTTACAATATTTATTAGTTCTCTGCAGGACTTCAATTACTAATATTGGTGTCGCAAACATCTACAAATGCAATCAAATCTAAAACTTTTCTTATTTTGTTGATAGTCTTACTTATGATAGTGTACTTACATTTCAATAAATGGATAACGGTTCATTCGCTGCCACATAATAAGTTTTTTTTAAACCAGATAATACAAAATCAAATGAAAAATTCTATTCAGCCAACACAGATATAAATCTTGGAGTGAATGCGATTCAAACTGTAACATGTACCGACAGCGATGATGTCAGACGTCCGAAAAATACAAAATTAACGTAAACTTTGTAAACAGATTTCACAGAATCGCTAATTACCAAAATTCGTCTGGAATTTAAATTAAGGGGGTAAACGTTTAATGAAAAACTCCTAAAACTCCTTACTGGCCAACAGAAATAAACAGTTTCGTTTGAATTTAAATTAAGCTGTGTATTATGAAAGTACCTACTTTATTGCGGAATTCGAAAAAGTTATATGGCCTGCGAACTCGGTATTGTAAATTCATTCCACATCATCACATAGTTTTTTTTTTTTTTTTTTTTTTTTTTTTTTTTTTTTTTTTTTTTTTTTTTTTTTTTTTTTTTTCATTCATGCGAAGTCTTCTTAAATAAACACAAGCCGGTTCGTACGCCTGTGTTATTGTCATTTGGAAAATAATTATATTTACTTCGGATGAAGGCTAATAAGGGACTACGTACATACACATATGACAATGAGTAAATTAATATTTAAAGAGTTTATAGAACAAAACATGTGGCGGCTGCCCACGCTACATGCTCGCTCATCAAAATAATGGCGAACGGCCAACATTCGGCTTCACACAACCGGCAATGGTGCAGAGCGCAATCACCTTTACAGATTATTATTTTATTTAAAAACTGCACAAAAGTGTCTCCAATGAAATTTTAAACAAAATCAACTGATTCTTGCTATTAAAGTAAGTACTAAATTATTGTCAAGTTCAATTTATACTTGTATATGTACTATCAAGACAATGTATACAAATGTAGGTGTAATATACTATCGTGTAAAAAATAGAATTGTCGTCTGCTACTGTGATTCATCATGCCGAAGTGGAAATATAAGAAAGAACTAAATTAATATTTTAACACATTTTAAATAGAAAATATTTAAATGAATTTTATTTATTACCTGGATGTAATTAACCGCATTTCATCTACTGTGATTGGTTGAGTTTTGTAACGTTCTTTATCTCTAGTCTTTGAGCGAGATGTTGAAGGTTGATCTCTGTCTCTTGGTGATAATTCTTTTGTAAGTGCTTGTTCCATAGTTTTTATTCTTGATGCAATTGATGGAAATGATTTATTTTCGTTGTTTTCGGTTTCGTCTTGTAGTTCCTGTGACCACTGTTCGTAGCGTGCATTTTCACAATTTTTATCAACTTTTAATCTCCTATTGTTCAATATTGATAGTAATTCATCGTTAAAGTCGCATGCGAGACTCTTTGATCTAGGACTCGTTTTCGGTCGGAGATTCCTCCGGCGGAGCACTGCACTAGGGTAACTCTCTTCCGGGTCGGGCGCGGGCACCAGATTCAACACTCGTCGCGGACCAGCCGCCGACAAGTCACTCGCGTCGCAACTGAAATTCGTCGCGCTAATGTTTGCACCGTTGTCGGCGCAAAACGAAAGCCGTGGGCGCGGCGATTGGCTGCGTTCCCTGGTCAAACTCGAACCTCTTTGCTTTAAAATAGGTCTAACTGTGGCTTCACATTCCGAACTGGAATGATCTGATGTACGCGATCTTAACAGAGAAGGTCTTCGAGAGCTTCTGTCGTCTTCGCTCATATCGAAACTAGAAGCGTGACCTTCATCTCCTGACAATTTTTTAGATGATTTTAAAATCGGTTTTTTCGGAAGGTCATAATCATGATCATCAAGTTCAGTTGATTTTTTCTTTAAAATCGGTTTCGGAGTTTCACAGGATACATCTGGCGAAGGTCGTTCTTCGGAGAAACTCTTTTTCTTTAGTATAGGTCTTACGATTTCTTTATCATCTTCCACGATTTCTGCTCCACCAGCAGCTGCCAGTAAAACTGCTTGAGCTATAGAAACGTGAGAAGACGTAGTGCTGCTGCTTGAGCTAGAATTTGATTTACGTTTAAGTATGCCGTGGGGTTCCGGTGAACCATGAGACACATCATCAATATGTTGATCTTCTTCTCTGCTCATTTTCCGTTTTAGTATACCCTGAATTTGTCCTTCAGGTGACCTGTTTCGGATAACATCTTCGAGAGATGATCTTCTATTTTTGAGAATAGGTTTATTTAAATCCGAAGAATCATCATCAGCGAAAGATACCTCTGGACTACAAGATCTTCGTCGAGCAACTTGTGACTCATCTAAGCTACGACGTTTCTTTAATATTCCTTGACGTTGCCTATCTGAACGACAACCATTACGGGGCTCTACCACATTCGGTGAAAAAGTAACTGGTGGTGAAGCGATTGTATGATTGGGTACATTATTAACAGCATTGTCTTCATGAATGGATTTCCGTTTTAGAATAGATACAGGGGTGTGGCTGCAAGATGAAGGCGTAGTTTCAAGACGGCGATTTTGACTAGATGTATCATTATTGAGATCAGAAAACATTGCACTTTGTTTTTCAAAATCGATCAGTCTCTGAGCTGCAGTATCAATATCTCTCAATCTTTCTGTCACTCCCCGGCTTTGAACTGCTCTTCCATTTACAAGGCCATAGTTAAAAGAATGGCTATTATGTCTTTGATCCGGTTTTGATACAAATATAGAGTCAAAGCGTTGTTCAGATGTATCTAAGTTAAACTTATTACTAGTTAAGTTATTCGACAATTTATTAACCCTATCTAATGTCTGTTTAGTCAACGCTGCTAAATTGTCCATCTCCTGCGAAAGTCTGGAGCTACCAGTGTGTGGTCTAACAGTTTCGTGAAGCGTAGACATTTTATTAGTTTCTGCAGAATCTTCTAAGCCACAAGCATTGACATTAGTTTTTTGATATGCTTGCGGATTATTATTTAATAAATTTTTAGGCGAAACATTTTTAGTATCATTCGTGCCTCTTGGAGAATTATTTTCTAAGCTAGTCAGTCTTTTCTTTGAATAATGATATTTTCCACTAAGACTTTCACTATCCTTTTGAGCTCGTTGTCTTCTATCGATACGATTAGTTTCAGTGTCACTCTTCGGTTTTTCAGGACTTTTACGAACAGTTTTACTTCTAATTGAGTCCAGTTTTGATTTACTATCTATCTTAGTTCCAGTATCTCTCAGTAAGTCTGGTTTAACAGGTGATATAGAGGAACGAATACTTTTTTCAGCTGTCTTTTTAGACAGTGGTATCGAACTAGGTTTAGGACATTCTTCAGTACTTTACGTTTTTCGCGAGACTTTTGAACAGATGTGCTTGTGGGTGATGATTTCAGTGAAGTTGATTTCAGTCCAAATGATAAATTAAAAGTACTTTTAGGAGATACTTTGGAAGACGGCAGTATGCTATCAGTCTTGGGGTGTGGTGCTCCGAGGGGTTGGCGATTTTTCGGTTTTGAAGTACTTCCTAAAACAATACAAAATAAAATACGTTAAAAAGAGATAAACTATATCTCAACACTGGTATATGATAGTAAATGACAATTAGAATTGCAAAGCGTGAACAGGCGGACGAGGAAGCTGTTGACCCGCACGTTTGTATTGTTCTCGAGAGGTTCACTGACTGCTGTGCTAGTACCGATTCGGATGACGTTTCGAGCGATATGGTGGACGAAGCTATTGTTATAGAAAGTAGGTAACACATAAAGTGTTATATTACAAGAACACAAAATAAAAACACTAATGTCAAATGAGGCCATGAAAGGAACTAGTATGTTAAAACGCGGTATAAAAAATATCAACAATTTTTTTGGTTATTTAATTTACATAAATTCGAGCTAAATATATACTATCATCAGACAAAAAAATACGGGTTGGTAGAATGCCACAGAAAAAGAATTTTACCTGACGTTTCATGCGACGTAATAAATGATAAATAAGTTTTACCTATGCATTAGATTTAGATATATATTTGGGCGAAGGTTCTATAGAACATATCTTTTTCCACTGCCGTAAAATTGTTACTCCCCTTTATGACATTCTTCCTGTTAATTGTCCTCGTCCTGTTAATAGTAGTGTTCTCTTAACTTTATCGCATAAGTCATTTGTATATATTCTTTGTAAATTCTTGACTGTGAATAATATTATTTTATAATGGTTTGTATATTATATATGCATGTATATATATATATATATATATATTCATATAATTATATGGATTGTATAGTATATATATATTGATGTTGTAGTATATATATATATTTTACTTAGTTTGTTTTGAAGTTAGTTATTATTTAGTTTTGTCCTTTGCTCTTATGTTTTGTTTTAAGTATGTTTGTAGTAATATGTGTTTTATATTGTATTAGATATGCAGAATTTTCTTTTTAATTTACCGGCCAAATTGCTTTTTATTTAGCCATTTTTTTTCACCTGGCTTTTCGTTTCACACGACATTGGCAAAATCAATGCATAAACGGCATTGCAGCCATCAGTTAAAAAAAAATAGATATACATTTAACGCCTGATTTCATTAGAGAAGTCGTTGTTTATTTAACTTAGGAGTTTTATTTACTTTCCTCATATTTTTTAACTGAAAAGTAGAGTGTTATGCTCGAGTGAAAGGCCAATTTAGGCATTTGAAATATGAGCGCCCCCGCTACGCTCGTATACCAAACTATCTCATACCTAAATAGATAGCTTTAACTTATTGTGGAGCAATCTACTATGAGATGTGTTCGTAGCTAGCTCTTAAACTAGGTTTTCCTTTTTAATAGCTACCACATTAGTCAATGGTCACTTGCGAAATACAGAAGTTATCACATTCAATGTATGTATGTATTTATAACAATAAATATTACAACGATATCAACGTATTATTAAATTAATAAAATATGTATTGAATGATGAATAAAAGAAATGACATAATGATTTTTTTTTTGTGAAAGTTGTTGTGTAAACCCAGAGTTATGGCGGTAAAAGCAGATTAGACGGAATATCTAAATAGAATGCCACTAAACTTGACGTTAGTTTATATTCAGCTTATCTCATCTGTCCATTAGGGACACCTGATACTTTTGCGTATACCACTTAAATTCTTACGTTCTTTCTCCTTTACTTTTCGCTATTTTCATTAATACTATTTCCAAACAACTTCAAAGCTCCTACCACCTTTATGCTGATGATCTACAAATCTACACTCATACTACCATCGAGGGACTTGTTGGTGCCATAGACACAACAAATACAAATTTGGCATCTATAGCTGATTGGAGTAGATCTTATGGATTAACCGTCAATCCAAAGAAGACGCAAGCTATTATTGTAGGGAGCTCCCGAATGATGTCGAAAATCCAATGGCCCACATTACCCTCTGTTGTGTTTGATGGGGTCTTAATTCCTTTTAGCGACACTGTTAAAAACTTGGGTATTTATTTAGATAAATTCTTATCGTGGGGGCCACAGGTGCAAGAGGTCAGTCGGAAAGTGTTTGCGTCGGCTGCTAGTTTGCGGCGCTTACGGAACTTTTTACCGTGTACCACCAAGATCTCACTTGCTCAGTCTCTTCTCCTTCCCATCCTCGACTACGCTGATGTCAGCTATCTTGATCTCGCAGAATATCAACTTGATAAACTTGAGCGGCTTCAAAACTTTTGCATACGTTTCATATTTGGGCTACGCAAATATGATCATATATCTGAATTTCGCATTAAACTCAAGTGGCTTCCCATCCGCCTTCGCCGGAATGCACATATACTATCTCTTCTTCACAACATTTTGTTTAATCCTAAGTCCCCAGCTTATCTCAAGGAACGCTTTCAGTTTCTTAATTACAGTGATTCAAGATTCTTAAGATTGTCAGAGAATTTGAAACTGAAAACGCCTGTAAACAGAACAAGTTTTTACAACAAGTCTTTTACCATCCAGGCCATTCAACTATGGAATGCATTACCTCTAAACATCAAGCAGACACGATCATTACCTTCTTTTAACAGATTAGTTAAAGATTACTATCTCAAGCTATAGTGTTATTGTTTACTTTTGTATGTATATAATATAATATGTGTATTTATTTTAGTATATATATCATCATATATATTACTATTTATTTTTATTATTTATTTTTTTATTAATAAATGAAATTATTGTACGAGTGCTAGTTTAGCAACTACCGACTTTTGTTGTCCTTCCTATACTCCATCCAAAGGTTGTCTGGAAGAAATCGCCATGGGCGATAAGACCGCCGATTGTACTTTTATTTAATGTTCTTGAATTTATGTAGCATCTTTGTACAATAAAGTATATTCTATTCTATTCTATTCTATTCTAAATACTGACCTTGCAGATAAGATTACCATGAGCTTTACTTTTTATATCGCATGTTAACGATACGCGACAATTTTATACTTTACATATATAGATCACTTTATTAGAAGAACGCGGCTTCAAATAAATAGTCATAAGTTTCTTCTAAGTCTTTTTATTAACGTTGACCTATTTGGTCTTTTTATTTCTTTTCGCCACACCTGTCACTATGTTAATGTGACATAGTCTACAACTGATCATCTATGGAATCGCTGCTTCGAACTCGCGCCGCGCTTTGTGTATTGTACCACATTCAACAAGCGCTTGGATTAACCTGCCTGCTGGGAGATACCCGCTGTGTCGTACTCAGCTAGTCAAGCGGAAGATGTGTCTGCCCCTAAAATGCCCACATAGATCTTATGGTCTGGTGTGGCTCCTATCCTGTAAGTCTTTAACTCTCTTTATTCCCGCCCGCGTTCCGCACAATGTTTTTCCAGCATTGTGGATTATCGTGCCCCTATATTGATTAGGGGCCGAGTGAAAGCGTAACCAACAAACAAACTCACGTTCGCATTTATAATATTACTTAGGATTTTATGTCTATTGTAAGTATTGTAATACTAATATCTCTTATTTATGTTTTCTCTAACCCGGAACTTTTACGTTCGAGGGCACTAGACACAACAACGTTTAGTCCACTGTTATCAGAGCAGTTTAATTAATAACGGTATTTTATTCATAGAGAATTAGAGTAAGTTTAAATGCTTCTTTAGGAAAGAAGAATGAATAAGACGGTAAGTGATTAAGTATTTAATCAACCACTCAAAACTGTTGATTCCTGAATACATTATGGGTCTACAATCAATAAAACGTCTGAAGAAGCGACGCAAGTCACTGACCTTTGCACAAACAAGTTCTACGAATGAACCGAATGCATAATACATGATATATTAAAGCTTTCATATTTTTAAAATGCTTCCTTGTGAAAAGCGGGTCACGCGAATGTTGTCCCACATTCCGCCCTAATTCATCGTTAGTCATGGCTATGACGTCATAGTGATGTCTTCCTCTTACTGTAATCCATTAGGTGCCAGTAATTATTGCAGAATGACTGGGTACATTTCCTTTCCAAGGATAAATGAAATATATGCGTTTATTCATTCATTGTCAGGAGCCTTAAGAACAGACGAGCGTGCATGACAAGAGCTATGAATGTCAAAGAAGCAAGTGAGGTGTGTAAGAGTAAGCCTGTATGGCGCTCTGTTGTTCGTGCCTACCCGCAAGGGACCTGGCGTGAAGTTATGTATGTATGTATGTATTCATTTTTAATGTTAATATAAAGTTAGCCAATAGCGTGTTTGTCAATACATGGCAGAAACCCCTACCCTACGAAAGTAAGTGCGACAAATGTCCCCCTGTACTTGCCATTTAGTTACCAAAAATACTTTAAAAGCTTCACCACCTGTAGATTTACTTTTCGTATTTTCTGAAAATTAAAATAAAGTAAACTCGAAACGTTTTGCTTAATGATGTTGACTAAGAAAATATTGCAAGCACGATAGTGGATAAAAGGCACAACACGTCACTCCTCCCCGGTGCAACTCAGGACTCGACGGCACCAAAGTGTATTGAATGACTTCCGACCGTTACGGATGCACAGCAACGTGTGACGCTTCTCGAGGACACTATCAGCTGTTACCCACTTCAAAGACGACCCTGGCGCCCCGGCATATGGATAGAACGATCTGCTGTAAACGTTGCGTGTGTGCCCATAACAGCCAGAGCCAGGATCGCGACTTTAGGTACTGGCTCCACCGATGTCCCGCGATTTAAAAATAAAGTGTAAATTCTTAAAGATCTCATAAATATAAGCGTATTAGAATCTCGCAGAAGTGTAAAGATAAACGAATCCAATTGCAATTATTTTTATTTTAATAATAATTAAGTAATTCTTATTGCTACTACAAGATATTAAAGAATAAAAACGAACCATTCATTAGCATATCTTGAGGAAGTACGACACTACAGGATACTACCTATATAATAAGATTGTGTACGCATAAGGCCTACACCTCACTTCAAATCTTAAGGAATATGGAGAAATTCAATACGGTGCGTAATTAAGTCCGTGATGCGTGCGTTTCTAGGTAGTTAGTTCCATGCGTTACAAATTTTGCGGAAAAATCTCACAGAAATTAGCCGTCCGCACTAGGTCTAACTCTGAATATGTCTGTATTTATGTACAATTATTTCAAATCAATTGTTGTTTCATTACATCGATAGAAAATTTGAAGACAATTTTACCTAATCATTGATTCTAAGATTCAAATGTTGCAGATGTAGACATAATAATGCATGATTCCGGTCAGTTAAACAATATAAAAACAAAAATATGCCATACAGGTTGCACATTTCATTACTCAACGCGCTATTGTCCAATACTGTCAATGTTTCTATAGTTATGCATAAAACACGTGTCAGGGACGGGCAGGCGGTCGTCAGAAGGTTGATTGTATCATTCAAAGCAAACAATGAAACTCCAGTTATTCAGAGTTTAAATATTCAAATACGAATTTGAAACAATAACTAGATGGTATGCACGGCAGCCGAGTAGAAAACAACACGCGGTATTTATTATATTTCATTGAAAATTTTACTTTCAATAATCATAGCATGTGGATTATTCTAGAACAATAAGGTGCAAAACAATGTTTAAATTATTAATTCGAACAAATTTAAAATTGGTTTATTCACAGAAGACACAACTTGCCACCGATACTAAGGGAGTCACGAACCAAAAATCCATAGTAGAACTAGGCATAACACATATAAAGCGTTTTTAAAAAGTGCACAAAATTCATCCTAATATCTTTTTTTTTGTTGCAGGATTTCAGCAGACAGGCCGACGGCCCACTTGATGGAAAGCGGTTACCATCGCCTATGGACATTTGCAACACCAAAGGTGTTACAAAGGCGCTGCTGCTCTCTTAAGGGAGACTGGAACCTGATTACTAATGCCGGAAGACAACTCAAAATATAATATCTCAAAATATCTTCTAAATTCAAAACACCCCCTTCTCTAAAAAAAACTATACATATTTTGTTAAGGATCGGTTTACTCAGGACATTAGAGTTTGCAAACGAGCCTATGATTTTGATATAATGTTCTTCCAAACTTATAATGGCGTTGTTTCCACTGCTTCATCTATATAAAATTATAACTAAATCTACCGTCAAGATGGTGTGTTTGGGTAAATGATAATACCGTCTCACATCTCGGAATTTTAAATTTTATCTTTTTCGTCTTATCCTGTGGACTGTAGCGAACTGTCTTGATGAACTGTGGTTCTAGTAAAGACAAGAAATATCATAACACAAAGGAATAGTACCTGTTTTCTACTCTTTCGTTTCCTAATTTCTTGCTAACTATTATTTTCTAAGTTCACAACAGTATAAGTAACCTAAATTATGAATTCATATCTGAGTTTCAATAAAACTATTAAGATTTATTATCCAAACAATAGAGAAAAACTTATGTAAAGTTTATATTAACATTAAGCTGAGCATTATGAGTATATTTAAAGTTTTATTAAGCATTAAAACTTCTAAATTAACAAATGAAAATACATTTAACAATTAAAAAGTTCTTATATTATATTAGAAACTCGATTAAATATTCATAAACCACATTTGCCTTTTACAATAACTTGGATAAAGTTTGAGTCGAATAAAGAATGAGCTCTCACTGAGACCTTATATTTCAAAATGCAAATGTACACTTACTAAGACTTGCAATGGATAATTTCTAAGCAAATTTCATAATAAAGAGATGACTACAAACAATGAAATTTTCTCTCTTGCAGTCTCTGCAAGTATGACAGATATTACTTCGAAACTCTTAACATTTTTATCACAATACATTGTTCTTGTAGTCTAGACAACCTAACTAGTTTATAAAGTAAGCAATAACAGTTTAAAATAAACTTCACTTAGCTAAAATGAGAGTGCGTGAGTGAGTAAGTGGCGTGTACTCGGGGAGGCCTACGTCCAGCAGTGGAAAGAGATGAGAACTTAAACCTTAATATTTAATAATATAAACACATTTCCATTAGAACAATGGGTGGCCTTATAGCCTATAGCGATCTCTTCCAGGCACATAATATATTCGCAAGCAAAGCTAGATAGGCTTACGGACTATACACACCAGATAACTCTGGGCCCTATCCCAGGCACCTAAACCATAGTATGTTTTTGTTTTGTAGATTATTTTTCTATTACAATAATTATTTGATAATTAAATGAACTATACATACACAGTAAAATTAAAAATTCCTTACTTGGTCACAAAAAACAAAAATTACTTTGTTACACCATTTTTGGGCCGTGAGTAACAATTCCCAATTTAAACATTTGAACATTAAATTAATATAAAAAATATGAACACTGAAATTATTATACTCCAGCTATTAAATTACTGAGTACAAACAGATTTATACACAGCATTGAAACGTAATGAAAATTAGATAACAGCTCTCGAGGCGGTATAACGTGATTGTCTATCTTAATTAATATTTTCATAACGTCTAGTCTAAAACAAGGTCGCAGAATTTTAAAACATATTTTATTCAACAGAAAAATCCAATACGTAACCGCGATGGGACAAATGAAAATGCTGAATCTAATTGACAGTGAAAACCTAACCGTATTTACAAAGAAACACAAATTTGTTTAATTTGTTATTATTTAAATTTGTTTATGGTTATATATTATTACTAGCTGTCCCGGCAGACGTCGTCCTGCCCGGTAAAAAATAGGGGTTGATCGTAGATGGTTGAAAATTTAGGGTTGTATGTATCTTTTAATGCTGTATCATAAAAAAATAGAAATTAAAAATTTTGTCTAAAAAATAAATAAAAAAAATTAGGGGTGGACTACCCCTAACATTTAGGGGGATGAAAAATAGATGTTGGCCGATTCTCAGACCTACCCAATATGCATACAAAATTTCATGAGAATCGGTCAAGCCGTTTCGGAGGAGTATGGCAACGAAAACTGTGACACGAGAATTTTATATATTAGATTTCTATAGGTTTATTTTGAACACAAATTAAATCAACTAACTAGTCAAAATGTCGAATAGTTTCTAATGATGTCCAGAATTAACAATATAATTTACCTATGATTTACCTGTTTTGTAGATTTTTGGAATTACCTACCACAATAAATAACTCAAAAACTCATAGACTTAACTCGACTTTTATGAGAATGAGATATTGTTGGTTTAAAAATTCGCAACTCGAGGTGCCAACTTCACAGAGCTGGTAAATTAAGGGTTTCTTGTCATACAGCTATGAATTCCTAAAAAATATTAATTAACAATATGTTGTAACTAAAGAAATGCGGTTTCTACTAATTCACACATGCTTCAAAGTTCATATAACCAACCGTTCTTATCACTGCGGTGGTGTGTTACGTACAAAAAAAAATCCTACTATAAACTATGATGATCTAGGTATGGCGTTCACATGGTCTTGTAAAATTAAATCATGCATGACGGCCACCTTTATTTTTATTTATTCATGATTTGAGTACAGGCACATATATTATATACCTACCTGACATTTCATACATATAGTCAAAGTAAGTTTCGATAAAAAGGCTGTGGCATATATAAACCGAGGAACAGACGGATGGACAGACATGACAGTATGGATTTCAATCTTGCCAAAATATCTATGAAGCCTAAAATACTAGTTCTTTTAAAGTATTATTTAAGTTACAGTAATAGTCTCAATTCTATTTCAACTGTTGTTACAATTTTTGCCACTGTATTTCTTTTCTTCTCTGTGTACTTTTCTTATTATTCATTGCGTCTATATGTTACTAAAATGGCCCAAATGGAAGTTGAAAACCAGCAATATGCCTGGAGCCTAAAGCCAATTTAGAACTTCATCTCCATTTTTTAATGTTTTAATTATTCAGTATTTTTATATG
Source organism: Dendrolimus punctatus (assembly GCA_012273795.1). Classification (NCBI taxonomy): domain Eukaryota; kingdom Metazoa; phylum Arthropoda; class Insecta; order Lepidoptera; family Lasiocampidae; genus Dendrolimus; species Dendrolimus punctatus. The sequence goes on along the minus strand of CM022540.1, from coordinate 5,876,208 downwards.
GTATTCATATCAATAATAAACAAATTTGATAACTCGATAAACCTATTTTGTTTCCTATTTCTTTCTTAAAAATATATAATTATTGTATGTATTAGAATATACATTCACATCCATATGTAGTCGTTTATGATATAAAAGACTACATATACATAGATACTTTAAGCGACATTTTGCGACGAAGACATTTGAGCCTATTTCTCTGAGATAATATATTTCTGACATTATTTACTCTCTTACCCTACTGCTTCATCTGAATAATGTATTATAGTATAGGCCGTTTCACGCAGATGTTGAGATAGGTTTAATACGTTATTTGTGATGTGATATTGTTATTATTATTAATGATATTAAACATTGACAGATAGAACGTATGTACGAGTACACTAACACTACCGTAGCTATTCGTTAACGGTTTTTTTAACGCGATACCGACGCATTTGGCCACAATAATAACGATAAGATTACCGTAGGTGAAACTCACGGATTATATTGACAACTACTCCGTTCGTTAGTTTTAAACAAAAACAATTACAACACAAACCGATCGGTAATATCAAACTTCCGTCATCGTGTGTCTTTACAAACATCGTTAAGGAATCCGCAAACACAACGAATCGGTAACAGTCGTAAAGTTAAACATGTCACCTGTCGAATGTTGCAGTATGAGGAAAACAAATGGAATTTCTTATCAATAACATATCATGGATTTTGAATTTCCTTTATAAGCAACCTTTGAAACTACCAAATTTTTAATGAAATAAAGTTTCTAATACACTTTTTAATATAAATACATACATACTTGATATATCCTAATTATATTTTTTAATATTGTTTAATTGTAATTAATTTATAAATGTAAGTGATTAAATTATAAGTTTATATTGTAAAATTAATTGTGAACGTCTTGGTAATCAGAATGCATACTGTGACAATTTTAACGTATTTTACATGAATAGATTCTATATCGTAAAATGCATTGTAAGCCTTGCAGAACTCAAAAAAACTGCTCATAATGTAGGATAGCACAAGTTCTTACTCCATACTAATTATCATCAAGATCCACAAACAGAACTCAAAAAAAAATTAAAAATTGTAGTAATCAGGTTAGTTAGTCATAAAAAGAATATTTATCACACAAATTATCTCATATTTCTTCAAGTCGTGTGAATAGGTGCTATCTAGGTAAGCGTGCTCCATCTTCGACCGCATCATCGTCCGGCATTGGACGTGATTGTGGTCAAACGCAAACCTATTAATTATAAAAAATGTCAAAAAATAAATGTTCAACATATTCTACACATTTATATAGTAATATAATTTTCAAAAGACTTGCAAAATATATTTATAGCAATTAATTGAATAAAATGAAAAGAATTTATAATATCAAGTAAAGATGTAACGCACAACGCACAATTTAACAGAAAATTACATTATAACAAGAACAAACAATTCCGAAAGGCTTTCCATGAAATACTACTCAGACATTCTAAATTGTATAGCCGCCTATTTAAAAAGAGATTAAAATCGCTCCAAAACACGACGATAAAATGATTATTCAAAACTACTAGAATAAATTCCCTTTCCTTTAGATTTAATTACCGCGTCAACACAAACTTCGCTTATCGACTAATTAATCCGTGTTTTATATGTAAATAGGTCGACTAAATGGTGATAATAATCGTACGACAGAAAACGCCAAAGGCATAATGACACGATTAAATCGAGTTTGTGTCGGAGCTTTTGTCACGTTATCGGTGAAATTGGCTCAAATTAACCGATTTACGTGCGAAAAGTGCGCATTACACGCGACGCATGTGCTACACAGTATTATGTATCTGCATTTTAAAGAAAATAATGTTTGCTTTGTGTTACTTAAATGAGAATTTTGACGGCCTCTGTGGTTGAGCGGGCTAAGCCTTTGCCGGCTTACCTCACTGCAACGCAGAGGCACCGGGTTCGATTCCTGGTGTTCACCGGAAACGAATTTTCTTCGTTATTTACTATGGTCTGGGTGACTGGGATCGGCCCCAGAGTGGTCCGTTGTATATTACCCATAACACAAGCGTGACTTGCATAGTTTGGGAATATACAGTGTGTGTGTATGTTTGTCTGTTGATTTATACATTTATTTAATTACATAGAAAAGCTTAATAAAAAATAAACAATAGGTAATGTGACGGTACGCATCATCGTGAATTTAATTTTTTTTTATTAATGTTTATTTATTTATAAAGGAGTGGCTGTTCTCCATATAATGTATTCCCCCCTTTATTTCGCATAATATATGTATTTATTATTAATCTCTTTGTATGATATAATTGAATTTTTTCTTTGTTTGAAAATTTGACAGAGAAGAGAGGGGACTTGAATATTCGGGTTTGACAGAACAAGACATGAAGAAAATTATTCTCGGAAAAATTTGTGTTTTATATTATTACAGATGGAGAAAAACTATTTGTGGACAACATGTTCAATACTAACAATAAATAACTATATTTTCGATATGGACAATACAGACTTCGGTGCTATGGACTTCACCAAAGGGCTAGTTCACATCTTCAAGTCAACAATTAATACATTAATAATTTTACTAATCATGTAGATTTGTCCGATATCTTGCTTGTTGTGTTTATCTATGTTTCAGATGTTCTCCTGGACTGTTGTAATATATAACTACTAATAACTATATACTAATAATCTACTAACATTAATCTATTCCGTGTTTGTTGCTTTTATTTCTGTTCACAGATGATCCAGAGGCTGTTTTATGTTTGTATGTTATTAATGATATATCTAATTATGTGTTTTAACCTAATCTGTTTATTGAACATGTATTCTATAACTAATTATGTGTTGTTGATATTTTCTTTGTGTACTAATTACATTATTTTGCAGACAAATCTAATGTTCTTTTCTTGCAGAGATGTTACTAATAATATTGTATTAATAATTTAAATTTTAGGAATTATGGAATATTTGCATTTAATGCGTGTCTGTATGTATAAACCTGGGATTATCTTCAAAACTTAACTAATGATGAGTAGTTAGTTATAGCAGCATTTATTAATTAGTTAGTATTGAGTTTGGTGTACTTTGGTGATAGTCTTTAGACATATTGGGACCCGTGGATCCACCTATACAGACTTTTAATTCAATAGAGGCGTTCCTTTGACTTATATGGACATATATGCTAACATACATAACTATTTACTGTGGAGACCTACATGATCATATGTAATAAAAGACAGACTTGTATACTATCTATTACTGACCTTCTTGTTTTAGAACTTAACTAATTATTGTCCTTGATTTGTATATTATATGGAGAATGAGCTATACAATATTAAATTAATTTTGATGTAAGTCTTGATTGACTTGTGCGTTATTATAAGATAAGAATTGTTTATACATTGTTATAATTTCATAGTTAACTAAATTAATAAGGGTTAATTGTAAAGCCTGAGTGTGCTAATATATTATTTAGGAAGTCTGACACATAGTCTTGCGGATAAAAATACTAATTTATTGAATTTAACTTAAGGGGTTCTGAGATATAACTTTGGTTTTAGAAATTGAATTAAATAACATTCCTACTTCATAGTCGGGAGCTACTAAGGGGTTCTGATGATTCTTTTAGGCAATATAATTATTTATTAATTTGTTAAGGGAGATTAATTATATGTCAATGGGGATTTACTTGTAGGAGTTCTTGTCTTGTTGTTGCATACATGTTGTTGTACCTGACTGCGGTCACTTACTTGATGGGGGTGTTGATTGTAAATGTCTATCTGCTCTTGTCGCAGTGAGCTTAAAGTCAGATGTCGTATTGAGTCTTGATTGTTTTGAACATAGACAGGGTTATTACTGACCTAGGTCTGTGAGGTCAAGGTCTTGATTTATTATCTACTATTTAGTCTATTCATATATGTGTATACATTTAAGTATATTTTATAACACAACATAATTACACCACACTCTACAACAATCATGCATTCTATGTGGGAAGGCTTAACTGACTTTAGAAAATTTAAAGTTTATTTGGCTTATTGGATTTTTTTTTATGTTTTAAATACTTTCCTGTTGAGAAAGCTTGCCTTGGCATTTGGCTTTGTTTGGCGCAAAGGAGTTGCTTATTATAATCCAAATTTTGCTAAAGGTTTCCTTTAGGTTTACTATACTTTCTTAAACAAACAACTCTGCTGTTGCTAAATGTGTATAAAATAGGCATTCAATTAATATTACAAAATAATGAGAAGGGGGTGAAAGCACATATTGATTGTTTCTATATTAACTTTGATTAGGGACGCGGTTTATGGTCTTTGTAACCTTGGACAAATGACGTCGCAAACCATTTGTTTATTGGGACAATCTAATCTACCTAGGATAGTTTCGTCAATTATCCAGGTTTTCTCGCGTGCCGTTTTTAGGCAACCTAGTTTGTTTTGGTTATAATATGTGCCTTCATGAGACTAGGTTGATTTCACATATTGAGTTTAACTGAATGAGTAACTGAGGGATTGGAGACTGTTAAATCGCGGATCAGCTTGGAGGCGAAGTTGAGGGCCCCGGAGGCCAGCTACTGGCTATTGCAAGCGGATCATTCGTATCAAAATTTACATCTTTCCACAATATGTGATTTCACAAGAGTCTTAGAAGTAGGTAGGCCTGGCAAAGCTTGACTGAATTGGAAAGGGTGATTAATAAAAACTACTTATGAGCAGTGTTACTGATGTTGACATCTTTGATGCTGAGTATCACCAATTCACATCTAATTTAATCTTAAATCATTACCTTACGGTGCTATGCTCTCATCTCAAGGGTTAGGGTCATTAGACAGGTGTAGGGTCCATCACTTTACTTAAACTTTAAACTTTCAATTTCATTTTCACGATGGATCCAGAAATCTGTCTTTGACAAGGGGATACATAATACAAGTGAAGGTGTCTCTCGCCTAATTTTAATTTAAAGTTTACTTACAATTCATAGAGAGACATTCTGAAACTTTTACTTTAACAATTTAGGAAAGGGAATTTTATGAGATGTAGAGAGTATCACTATTTAAACTTTATTTAAATTTTATTTTTAATTCACTGTGATATTCTACTTGCATCAGGGGAGGTCGCTGAGGTGATATTCCTCATAATTACAAATTTATTTGATATTTTGGAAGGGTGACTCTGAGATGAAATGTTCACTCAAGTCTTTTGGCCTTTCCAACTCACTTTACACAAAGGCACTCCAAATGTGGTTTCCAAATTGATAGGACGTACTGCTAGTGAGTTTCTTGTCGGCTCTTCTCACCAGCGATAGTACGTTGTGAACCGACGCTAGTTTTAGATAATGTTTATGATCAATTCAATAAGTTCTAATTAAAAGATTGGAGGTTCTTCTTTTATTCTGATATGAGCTCTTTTACTGATAGCTAAAGAATGCGGTGGCATAATATCAGAGAGGTGGTTAGGAGGGGTGCCTACACAAAATTATATAATTTGTTATGAAATGTGCATTAAAATTCCTTTTGGCTAATAAAGGCACGGCGTACTCAGGTGATGAGCTTATGTCATGAGTCGATACATTTGTCATTATTCATAAAACGCATGACATTTTACACTTACAACTTATACTACAAAACTATTATTTATATAGATATATATTATACACCGATCCTTGAGTCTTCCTGTTCCTTGATCAACACTCCTATATAACCTACCTTGTGAACATAGGGTTAACGGTATTATGACGAGGGTTCTAATTACTAGATAATCACGATTTATGGCCTAAATAAGTTTATTTACTTAATAAATGTTATTAATTTTCACTTTATAAATTCTTTTATTTCTCACTCTATGCTTCGGCTTGAGTTTGCCATCCCTTGGCTCTTTGAGGGCAGGGTGAACGTTACAGTAAATATAAACAGGCTCTAACTCAGTAACTCACTCTTTCTCTACATGCAGAAACGGAAAACTAACGGATAACTTTTGGTATCAAAATGTAAATAAAAATCAAAGTATTTAATTTTTTTTCAGTCTTCACGGTGAAGATTGGTATTAATATATTTTCGACGACGAGAAACAGGACTTTACTTTTAGCAAAAAAATAGATAATTGAAAGTCGCTTGAAACGCTTTACTAATTTCTATTAAATTTTAATTAAATTTGGGATTTAAGTAAAACCCAAAGATCGTCTTAAACAACGGGTTTAGGAAAGTTGCCTGGACGTGACATTTCGTGTCAAAAGGCGCATTTATAAAAAGTCCCGTCCTTTGTGCTTGGCTAAAATTTAGCTCTTTATATAATAAATTATTTATTTCAAAAGTAAATTAAAACCGAATCTCTATAAGATTGGAAAATGTTTTTAAAACAGGATGATGGAAGAGAAAAGCTAAAATAATGGGAGCAATTCAAAGTCATGAATATTAATTAGTAACGCTCGCTGGTGAAATAATATTTAATTGATAAATATTACATTGACTCGTAAATAAATGCTCTTGGTTTGTGTGGTCCTCAGGTTATTGGAAAACGCTCTTCACCGCTCAAAGTTGTTATGTATTATTGTTATAGTTGTTGTATCATTCCGACATTGTCAAAATCAACGCGCGCATAAAGCGTTGGAGTGATAGCCGACCAAGAATAGAATAGAATAGACAAGCGCTTGGAAAACGGTTGAGAAATTTATTTTAAAGCTCCTGTACATTCCTTCTAAGGGCAGTTACGTACATTTAGAAATAATAACGACTTTAAAGACAAACATCTATATATATATAAAACAAAGTCGGGTTAGTTACACCATTTATAACTCAGGAACGGCATGATCGATTTTTATAATCTTTGATTTGATGGATTTGTCTTATGAATATACAAAAAAATCGCAATTTTGAATCAATTATGTTTGGAAATCCGCTATTTATAGCTTAGCTCACAACTTGACGCGACGTGTTGTAGGTTGAGTATTTTCCATCATTTCTTATAATTCCGGATTTAACTAAAGAGGCCCCACTTAAAAACTCATCTGTATGGTTTTGGTATGTCACTGAACTTCTAAACCGCTGGACTGATTTTGATTAAGTTATTTGTGCGTGTAGGAGTGGGGTTCCTGGATAGTTTATTTTCACAATTAGGCCCGGCAGGTTGCACTACAATCGGGTTCTAAATTGTTATTTTTTTAGTGCAGGGCAAGATCTGCCGGATCCGCTAGTAAGATATAAAGTTGCTAGGCTCTACAGAGGATTGATATAGCCTAAAATTATCGTAGTATAAAACAAATATAATAAACTATTTTAGGTACTAATAGAAGTATTGACTACTTCTATTAGTACCTAAAATAGTTAAGTGAATAATTTGTATCGAAAAAGTTTTAGAGGAAAGCATGACCTGCATAGCATGCTGATTAGACGTACAAAGTATGAATTAACTGCCTAATCACTGCTAAAATTAGAATAGAAACTTCTTTAAAGAAACTCTTTGCTAATGTACCCCCACGGACACAGAGTCGTGTCCTACTTATTATATAAGCGGCTACCCTATTTTCTAAGTGATAATAAATTTGATCCATTAAAAATGTATTCACATATTTCGGGCCAAAATAGGCTACGCTATACTTGGGCATTATGGCCCATGACTTACAATAATACATCGCTCGCTTTTTTCGGCTCCAGAGTAGGCCGTTGTATGGGTAACCCCATGACACAGGCGTCACTTGCTTAATTTAGGGATATACAATGTGTGTTGTATATTTAATATTTATTTAATCATTATTGTTATTCTTTTACAATATCGAAATAATTGGGCAAATTAGTTAATAACGAATCTAAGTGCCCTTTAAACCGATTGATATTTATGTGACCTTTAAAAAACCTTTTTACTCAAAATTCCAGCAGATATTATGTCTTACGTCATTTAACCCGGTGTAAATCTTTACTCAAAGAATTTAAAGCTGCCCTAGTTTTAAAATTATGCCACATTTTACTTCACTCGGCTTTTACCTCAGAGAAATAAGTGTTCCTTCAACAAGGTGAAAACATTTGACGTAACATTTTATGAACCCCAGAGACATGAGTTTTCATTATATTGTTACGAGTTACGCAGGACTCGAATTAAAATGCCGTTGGAATTACTATAGAATTTATAAGAACTGTACAAACATGTATAAAACAGGTACAAATATAAGTGGATACAACCAGTACAAACTGCACGTTCCAATAACACGCGCAAAGTCCGTCACCATATCGCTTATCGAAAGTACTATACACGACTTGCTAGTAGTAATCCTCGCTTGACTCCACCCCTCCGTTCGGGCATAGTTTTATAGTAAACTGTATAATACAACAATCGACTGCGTATAGTGAGTTTTTGCAAGAAAACGTAATTTGAACACCTGGTTAATTATTTCTGCAAACGGCCAACAAAGTCAAAAACAATAGGCTATTGTCTAATTGCAAATTTTAAACACAAAATAATTCCAAATGCGGGAAGGATAATAAACCAGGTGAGCATTTCTTTGTCGGTATGTAACAATATGAAAACGTATGAAGTAAAGGTATGTTGCTGGGGAGTTTGATGCACCAGGTTTATCTCCTTTAACAGTTACTAAAATTGCCTTGGAAGCGATGGCAGACTCACGATTTTCAATAAGTAATCTGTAAGATTTTATTTTGAAATATATACATTTTCATCGATCTTTCATTTACATTCATTAGTATTTCTATAAAATCGAGCAAACTAGATTTTTTTTTTGTATAAGAACAAACTTAATTGACATCATTTTATGTGTGTTCTACTTAAATTTTATAAATGATTTTTTCTTAACCAAATTTGTTACATGAAAACAGGATTAAAGTGAAAAAAATATAATAAGAAAAAGTCCGATAAGCATGTCTGTACTCGCGACCCTTTGCTTCAGGTATATGATAAGGGTATACTACATATAACCACTACGGGGCCGTCATAGATAAGCCTGGAGGAGTACCAATCTTGTAGATATGTTTTTTGAACGTATGCTTATGTATTTAAAAGCCCTATTGCAGCAGATTCTCTCATAAAATGTTAATAACTCTAGAGGAAAAATAATTTCAAAAACATGTTAGGGCCTCCTAATATCCGGACAGGCAAAAACGAGATCCTTTCAGTGAATACGGTTAGTTCCCGCAGTTTGTTACTATAACATTTTAAATTGCATTAAAAAAGTTAATTGCTCAAGTATGTATATTAATAATATAAATATTAAACGCATTTACATATGAAGAGATAGAGAGATAACACTTTATTGCACACCAAAATATAATTGGGATTGTTCACTTTTTTCAATTTAGCTTTTTGAAAAACCATTTCGAGGAATAGTGTCCCTAATCATTTCTGTCTAGTTAAAATTCCAAAAAACGTACGATCTTCTTGTATTTTGTAAGAAATGCGTTTGAACTTTATTTGACCTTACTAAATCCAATCAGGTGGGCCGTCTGCCTGTTTGCCTGCTTCAGATGTAAAAAAAATCTAGCTGTACATTAATTGATTTAAGTTCTATAACATGGAGTTTCCCAAAAGACCACTTTAAAAAAAAATTACGATAACTATAGAAAATAATAATGGTTGAACACGAAAAATTATAAGCCTAGCGACAAAAAACGTTAAACTGATCACGATACGATGTAATGAGTAATGACAGTGACATTTAAACTGTAGCACAGATTACTATCTAATATATAAAATTCTCGTGTCACAGTTTTCGTTGCCATACTCCTCCGAAACGGCTTGACCGATTTTGATGAATTTTTTGTGCTTATCCGTATCTATGAGAATCGCACATCTATTTTTCATTCCCTAAATGTTAGGGTAGTCACCCTAAATTTTTTTATTTATTTTTAGACAATTTTAATTTCTATTTTTTATGATACAACATACAAAATACATACAACCTAGATTTCAACCTCTACGATCAACCCTATTTTTACCGGCAGACGACGTCTGCCGGACAGCTAGTGATTATATATAGATAAAACTACTTTAATTATTTTTGTTTTCTAGGCAAAGTAATCAATGTAAATTTGTTCTTTATGACGTCATCGGAGAAATAATTTTAAAATCGAATTATAAAAAAACTAACGTTTAAAATACAAAAATATTCAAATTAGTATCTTCAAATACCCTATTTTACGTAATAAAAATATAAAATCAGAGGGTAATTTTTTGTGAACAATCCCCATTGAAACAAAATATGAAATACATATAAAATTCTGTTTTGATTAATAAGATTACTTCTATGTACTCGTCCTTAATATTTATGTTGAGAGGGTTATTATGATAAAATTGGCATATTGTTCTGAAACAATTGCCCCATGTAGGCGGCCTAATTGTTTCGTGCCATAACGGCACATTGTACGTATCTTGACGGAGGTGTTGTTGTCGTGTGACAGGTCCTTTACAAATATAGATAGTAGGCGTGGACCGCGATAATTCTGCCACGGGTTCGTTTGTTTACAACATTGTCTAACCTTATGTACAACATGCTCAATATGTTCAGTACTAACTAATCACCCTCGATCCGTTTTGTAAGTGACTACGTAACTATCTAGCCTAAAAGGCGAACAACGTTTTAACTGCTGTATCTCAAATATATAAAAACTCAATGGTTATTTTTATGCGTATAGCAATTTTGGCAATCAGGAATCCCTGTGATATCGTTATGTCAGTGCGTAAGTCTGCCTTCTTTATAATTTTGCAGTCGTTTTTCTCGGAAAGCTAGGAGTATAAAATATGTGAATCAAAGTTAGAAGGAATATTATATTTTAATCTATATCTATGCCGAGGTAAATTGCTGTGGCGAAGTTGCTATACGGGTGGCTGGCTCATGTTCGATAGGCGTTTCCAGAATCCCCCCGCGGACCAGTCCGTTGCAGTCCAAAAGTTTTCCGTTCTCATTAAGCCCTAGATGAAATAACTGGGGGCTGGTTCTTGATGAGAAAAGATAGTCAAAAACTCATACACACGATATACGACAACGTACCGTGTCGTGGACGGCGGCGTCACCATTGGCAGGCGATCCACGCTGGCCCTGGCGATGCCTTTGCTAGGGACCTGGTTTATTACCGGCCAGAGTTAGATGCGATCAGGACGCGGGAAACCATGACCAGGATCCAAACTTGGCAAAAAGGCTTAGAATTTCTTGAGGCTAGCGTTGATACAGTGGAGGCGGTCGTCCCTACCTACAGCGATGGGTCACGAGGAAACGTGGTAGTCTGACCTTTAGGACGACGCAGATACTTAACGGGTGCGTCGATAAGTATCTGCATGAGATTGTGGGATGTTTGGCTTCCCTCAATGCGCACTAGACACTGCGTTCTATATGGTCGCAGGTCAACCGTCGATTCGACGCTGGTCGAATGCATTGCATAGCAACCTCAGAGATTCAAACTCTACTATAGTAGGGTCGATTGATTCGTTGGGAAGCTTGGTTTAGGCCTTAAGGCTGTCGAAGAGAGAGGGAGAGAGGTACGCATGCGATCCTGGACGCCGACGATACTCCGGCCTCCGGAAGCGCAGATATACGTAAAATCTCCTCCCGTGATTTCATCGCAGGGATCCACACGCATTTGGGGACGCGTTGGTGCTAACCTCTGCTGATGAAGTGGGTGTGGGGTTGTGCTTATTGGAGTGATCCAAGCCTTGATGCGTGGATGAACATGAGTTCGCTCAAGACCTAATTTTCTTCTTAGTCAACCTCAAGAACATGGGAAGCAACTTCGGGTTAGTGGAGTATTTGGGTACAGTCATACCAGAGTCTCCATACACGCTGTGCGGCGCTTAATCACGCTGTTTAAGGTCTTACCCCCACAAAGAGCCTAGTATGACAAGAAATGTATTCCCCTTGCGTTACTAAAAACAAGGATGGCCGGCTGGCTGTGTTCTACACGAAAATGCCGCAATATTATTTTTCCCTACTTACTATTTAAAGAAAATAGATGTATATAGTAAGCTAGATAGGACTCGCTGCCTCTGCCGGATTCCCACCAATAAGCCACACAGTGTTCATTCTATCATCCTAAGCCATGGTCATGGAACATCAGCTTAGTCAACGCCATAACCTAAAGGTTAAACGTACACGTATCCTTAATATATCACCTTAATATTTCTTCAATCCCTTTTACATTTTCCCTAATATTTTGCAGCTTATCAAATCACGAAAACACATCTTTCATTCTGCTTTTTAATTATAATTAACCCCAGTTGTTGCTGCAGTCTGGTTCCCTAAGCGATCTACTCCACTTTACACGATCTTCTACACTCTCATCTCTCATCGCCAGTTCCCTAGTTCGTATGTTCTGTTTCACGACCTTCAGCCATATAATTTTCGTGGGAGAACTGTCTCCTTGTTTGTCTTCTTTTTCTTGTTTGACCTTATCAACCCTTCTTAAAAGCTACTCCTTAATTTCTTATCATATGCGGTTATACGACGCAAGTGAAATTGTATCCTTAATTTAGTTAATATTGTAATAATTAACAAATGAAATAAATATCAAACTTGCGTGTTAAAATGAAATTATTTCTATTTGCACACCATAATAACTAAGGCCCAATTTCTTTTCATTATTTCTCCATTAATTACAGCATTAGCCTGAAATTACGTAAAAATTATTGTGAAAGTTGTCGTGTACTACCGCAATTGTGTTTCTGTGCTAAAATAACTGACGAACCGATATTGGGGAAGTCAACGCTTGGAGATTCGTCTGAACCGTGAATAATTATCGCCAGGAAGAAAGACTATCACATAAGCGTAAAATAAATAAACATCTGCAGACTTCTGATCCACATTTTATTAACAATAAGTTTAAATGGCATAACAAAAAAATCCGCCTATGACTATACTTAGATTTAAATACTACTTAAGCAATAAATAATATAAACATTTTACATAATATATTATTGGACAATTTATTATAGTTTCAAACAATTGATTTTTGATTGTATAAACACATTTCCATACTTATAAATAGAAGAGAGTTTGTATGTCACTTTGTTTTTGTTACTTTTTGACAGATTTAGGAATATTGATTATCATGAAATTTATTTTATAGCCTTCTGGGGCCCACGGACCTTAAAAAGTACTTCAATTAAATAATGAATAAAGCCCAGCACCAAATTCAATTTCATCAAATAAACGACGGGTACTATTTTAAGTATTGGTGCTAGTTTCAATTTATCGCCTTGCTATAAAGTAGTGTATCCAAACACATGTTCGAGGTTTTTGTTTGTGTGTGACCCACCAATAGTGCCAAGAAAAATCAAAGAAATTTGTCTTTCTTGACTTAACATCCAACAAGATCGTCGAGCGTAAAAATTAAACTTAATTTATTCATGAAATTTTTACGATTTGTGTTCACATACTTATCAAAAATAGTTGTTCATATTTTAAATTTGCTGTTTACATAAAAAACTTTTTAACTAAGGATAGTATACAATGAATGAGTATATATTCCATCAATAACAAGGTTAAAGATCTTCTTTAACATGGAAAATGTGAAGTATTCGCGACATATCTCTCACATAATACCGGCGTTAAACGGTTCACCTTGAGCTAATCGTGTTTCGTACGATGAATTAGTTCCGATGGCCCACCTCCCCCTCCCCCCATTCCATTCGACCGCCTCTATAGTTAAGCGGGCTAAGCCCTTGTCGGTTTAACTCAATGCAATCCAGAGGCTTCAGGTTCGGTTCCTGGTATAGTAAATTTCGGAAAGAATTTTCTCTGTTATTAACTAAGGTCTGAGTGTCTGGGATCGGCCCCAGAATAGTCCGCTGTATATTACTCATGACACAAGCATAACTCGTTTAATTTGGTGATATACAATATGTGTTTTTGTCTGCCGATTATTTATATATTTATGATCCCATTTATTCTCTGTGATCTATCTAATCCATCCCGTGTAGCCCATCCCTCATTTCACATTCTAAAGGATGGCAACGCGATGCTTTGGCTCCTGGTGTTACAGTAGTCTACCTATATATTGCGTCGGTAACCGCTTTCCGTGGGATGGGCCGTTTGTTAGCCAATTTCGCAGTAAAAAAGCACCTAAATTGGTTATACATATTGGAGCTAACGAAGCAAAACGTATAGTTTTATTATTCTCGTATTTTTGATCATTAAAACAAAAGTAATAAGCTTCAGTTCATAAGCTGTAAACTGAACCAGCGCGAAATAACATATTCATTGTTAAAAACTGGAACGGAAATGACAAAATAGCAATAGAAATAAACAGTTTACATTTCGCTAATTGTGTTTCATTTGCTCGGATAAAACAAGTTCACACAAAACATTCATCAGCATTTACAAAGTTTAATAAATTACTTGAAGCTAAAATTTTATTACCTTTGTATCCGACTGAAAGAGCTTCTGCTTCCGATAGCGGTCAATTTATTTGTGCGTATTATTATTTGTCATTGTCAAGTCACTTTTGCTAGCGCCGTATTTTATGACCTCGTTAGATTAGGTACGGTACACAAGGTTGGAGAAAACATTGAAACGTATAATTTATGATAATAAATTAGGACTACCTTATTTCATATAAAAAGCATAATGTAACAGCCATTTCGCTTTACAACTAGCTCTAAATGTAAGAAAAGGGTGTAGTGAGCAAGTGAAATATGAACGGCATGTCTGGTTCCGAAACTAAACAGTGCTTTGCAACAATGAGTCAATAAGGGTGAGGTGTAAGGTCACAGCCCGCAAACGCGCAATGGACACTAATATTTGCAGCATCGTAGTTACCATTGCTAAAAAAACTGACTTCAAATGTGTTCAAAAAAGTTCCGATATTTTCAAGTTAAAATTTACATACGTACAAATGTACTCAACTCCCAGTGTTAGGACTATTTTACTGCTTTAAGAAGCATCAAAAACTCTCCAGCGACACGCCATTCTTTCAAGAGGTGAATCCGTTTGCAGACACCCCTTCTACTCGGGGACCTTGTTTAACAGTGGGGTAGTGTGGGACTCGCCGGCTGTTTTTATTCGAATACCCACTTAATACTTCTGTGTTCCTCCTATTGTCATATGCCAAAGCCACGAGAACAGTCCACAGCCGACTCGTCTACGTTTACAGGTACCAGCGACACGCCTAGGTATTGCATCTTTATGTCCTTTCTTTCTTTAAATAAATATGTTTATAGTTTGACCATTACTAAACAAGGCATTTTAACTAAAAAGGCACGCAACAGTGAATCTTTTCCGTCTATAACGCATTAAGTTATACTTACGTTCAGATTTGTGGATCACAATGATTTCATAATCAAAATAGGAGAATAATTTTAATAAGTAAAAATCAAAGAAGAGTTTTAACCTCTGTGTTGTAGTAACCTACAACGGGATAAGAAATTTTAATCACAACATGTCATTTTTTTAAACTACCACAGATTACATTAAACTTAAATGATTTGCCGACAGTATTAATATATCATTATTATGATATCTGCAAACTGATTTATAAATTCATGAGACTGCATGTTTGGACGATAATATAGTAATGGTATTTCAGTAATTCACAGCCAAATATAGAATACGATTTAGATAAAAAAAACTTATACCTGAACACTGAGAGACCTACATATATAGCAAAGCGTAACGGACGTACTATTGTAAAAAGTCTCAATTTCATAGATTTTCATGTAATTTCATTTTCAAGATTTGTGGAACACGGAGTTGCCAAAGTAAATTCAGTCAATTTATACCTTCAGAAGTGTGGTAATGCGCAAGTGAGACAGCAGATTTAGCTAGCTCATTAACATTAAATAACCGCGTTTGATTGTCTTGTATTATTTATTGCATTTTATAAAAGTATTCAAATGAGGCTTTTTATAGTAACTCTGATGGGCATAGTGCGCGTCGATAAACCAATTCTGTATGCACGGTGACTGATCCCACTCTTGACCCTTTGTGACCTATGTGGAAATTACCGAGCGCACGGGTAAAATGTGCTCTTGAGACGCATTTGTGAAATTGGCAGAAGATGTACTCTGCAGACCGAAAAACATGATGGAATTACCCCTATTACATATATGATAAAGACGTAAGCAGGGAAGTGTTTTCGTAAAAGTTATTGTTACTTATAATCTACTTACACTACATGTAGAACTTATACGCCTAGGCTCTTTCAATGATATAATTATCACTAATATATATCATAATCTTATAAATGTTTTGTACAATATGCTTCACACATATGATTATATATGTATAAATAATTATATTAATTTATTTTGTTCAATTTAAATATTATCATTATTTTTATACCAAAAATAGTAAGTAAGTAAGTACACACATTACGCCATATTATTACGAATGTTTGCCATAGGGGTAGGCAGGGACGATGGATCTACACATTTTATGGTCTTGACATACATCTTTGGCTTTATCTACTGTAACTAATCTTTTCAAACATACACGTCTATAATATGTTATTTTACCTGGCCAATCCTCAAGAATCTACACTTTTGTCGTGGTAAGTACGTCGCGGTCAACTGGCAACGATTCTACCATGCACCGTAGTATTAGTGGTAATGGACTAATAATAACTACATATTCATAAGAAATAAATATAAATACATAATAATAAATAAATTAATAAAAATATATCTGACTACGCCAGGTAGGCCGTCCGGGCCGATAAAACATAAAAGCCCTAAAAATGTTTTACAATTACGAAATATCTCGTAAGTATTTTAAAGATGATTTGATGTTATCTAGTTTAACAGATAACAAAGGTCACAGACAAAGGTTGGTACATTTCCTTTGCCAGATGCGAGGCTCTAAATCAAATTACTGATGACCATCTTAGAAGCATTACTTTAAATAAATGTACCAGACCAAAAGAAAAGATAGATAAGATCCTCTAGAAACAAATTAAGTACATCCTTTTATTCGGGAAATTGGCTTTTACTCAATAAAATAAATAGATCTTCAATATAATGGTTTTGGCAATAATGGGATTATATTATAACTTATTACGGTAAGATTATATTTTTGATTTAAAGGATTCTAATAATCAAGCTAATAGCTATTACAAGGAATTGAAACTACTATCGTAAAATTAGATTATACTCCTATTAAGAAGTGTTACAGTTATTTAGTAGCACAGTTGTCCTTGTCATGTTTCTTTTTAAAGTTAACAATAAATTTTGTTATGTACCCTCTTACTTCTAAATGATACAATCGGACATTTTCTTAATTTAATAATAATTTTATATTTTTATTTATTCGATGATTAGCACCTGTTTTGTAAAGAGTAAGTAGTTCTCTATAATTTAACATAATTTTATGTAATAATATTGATCTTATATGTGGTAATTGTGTACAGATTATAATTCAAAATCTCTCAATTGTATGTAGACGGTATTCACTACATTTTATTTTCATGTTGGCAGACGCGATAGATTTATATTGTGTTCGGTTTATTTTGTTACGTGTAAAAGTTTAAGTAGAATATGTTATATAATCTTAATATATATAAATTACGTGTCACGTTGTTTGTCCGTGACTCCTAAACCGCACTTAACCGCAAATTTGAACACCGTGTGCAGTTTGATCCAACTTGGAAGATAGGATACTCTTTGAGATCGGGTTCTAGATTCCTCCTAACCACCGGGAGCGATTTACAAGCAATAATGTATTAAATTCTTTTCATTCATAACCTTTTTATAAAAAAAAAGTTTATCAATGACTTCAATCCGCTATCAGTTCTGCCAATATGCTAAATTTCTTATACTGTAAACTTGTTGGAGGGATGGCGAGGTGTTCTAAAAATGCTTGTCGAGTGTGAAGAGTCAGTGGATGACACATGTGTTACATACAAAGCCGTAAGGTTCTCTGATTGAAAGTATTGTGACCAAGTACTGTTTTTTTTATTATTGTTTCACATATATATTTATTTAAATTCTTTTTTATGTTTTTTTAATACATATATATATATATATATATATATATATATATATATATATATATATATATATATATATATATATATATATATATATATATATATAAAATAGACACATATTAAAAAATATAAAAAGATGACGTCCGTCCGCAGCGGGGCCTAGGGTCCAAGCTACCGGTGGTTAAGGCTCCAAGGACAGGAACTTCCTCACTCCCCCAGGGGGTGCCGCCCTGGACTTCTCCCCCCCGTCCAGGTAGCGGCACAAGGGGATGCGTCCCGGGGCCCCGAGCGGCCACTGTCACATTCCCCTTTTCACTCCGTGATAGTGGTGTCCTACCTTTCCGCCTCCAAATCCCAATGCCTGCCCTTCCTTACCAAACCTCCTCCCCGAATACCCCTCCTTTCCGATGCGACCGCCAGCGTCGAGGTGTTCTCCGCTGGCTGTCAAGGACGGCGGTGGTGATGTCCACCCCACCACCGCCCTCCTGACAGGCGACCTATCCTCCCCGACCCCGTCTGCCAACGCTGCTGTGTGCGCGAGGCGACGGGAAAAGGGGAGGAAGGAGAGGGGGAGGGGTGTTGGCGCAGGAGCAATCCTTCGCAGCCTCCCCCTCCCCCCATCGCGAAGCCCCCCCCCCGCCGCTGACGCTGCTTAGAGCGCGAGGTAGCGGAGGGGGAGAAAGGAGAGGGAGGGGTGATGGCGCAGGAGAAATCCTTCGCGGCCTCCCCCTCCCTCCTATCGCGAGGCCCCCCCCGCCGCTGACGCTGCCGATTGCGCGAGGCGGTGGGGGGGCGGGGTGGAAGAAGAGGGGGGAGGGGTGTTGGCGCAGGAGCAATCCTTCGCAGCCTCCCCCTCCCCTCGCCGCGAAGCCCTCCCCCGCCGCTGACGCTGCTACGAGCGCGAGGTGGCGGAGGGGGAGAAAGGAGAGGGAGGGGTGATGGCGCAGGAGAAATCCTCCGCAGCCTCCCCTTCCCCCCCCCCCCATCGCGAAGACACTCCCCCCCGCCGCTGACGCTGCTGAGTGCGCGAGGCGGCGGGGGGAGGAGGAAGGAGAGGGAGGGGTGATGGCGCAGGAGTATTCCTTGCAGCCTCCCCCTCCCGGCGGCAGCGGGCGTCGAGGTCTGGGGGATCAACATAGACCTCCGCCCGCACTAATGCCGCGAGAGGGCGCGAGAGGTAGCCGCGCGTCCCTCTCAGGGCCGGGGACCACCATCTCCCCCGGCCCGCACACAGGAGAGGCCGCCTCTGTTTACGAGGCGGCCGGCCGCTGCCGGGGTTGCGGGTTAAGCTCACGCATGTACCGCGACCCCGGCGCTAGGCGGAAGGAAGGCTCCCATGGGGTTTTAGTGGGTATACCGGCAGCCGGTCGTATTGAACCGGCGTCGGGGAGCCCCACACACCGGCCGCGCATGATCCCCCGCGCGGCTGACGGTGCGGCAACGCATTTCCCCATGAAAAAAAAAAAAAAAAAAAAAAAAAGGAACTTCCTCACAATGCGTGCCGTGCTTAGGATAACCGCCTTCTGTATCTGGCCCTTCACCCATTTACCGAGCGAGAGCCTCTCTAGGTGTCGGTCGAGGCTCTTCGCTATTAGACCGTTAACGGACACCACTATCGGTACGATGATCGTTGACTCCATATGCCACATGGCCGCAATCTCGTGCGCGAGGTCAAGGTATTTTGTTAATTTGTCAGTTTCAGCTTTTATGAGATTGCAGTCATGCGGGATACTTATATCAACGAGCATCGTACGTCTCGCAGATCGATCTATTATCACAATGTTATTATTATTAGTATTGCATTAGCTTGATACGTTCTAACGTACGCCGACTGTGAAATGTACAAGAGAAAGGCCACATGAAAAGGTATAACTAACTTTTAGGCGCATTCTAAATATTTATGATTATATAAAATATCTAACATCTACCAGAGACTGAATAAAATAATCCATTCGACATTACGACTGTAAAAGACCATAAAATGGTATCCTATAAAATATATTTGTACCTACGTATATTTTATACATGCAGGTGAAAGCTATCGCTATAAAACTGGCAAACAATAAAATGGTTATAAAATGAAATGGATGCAGTGTACATCACGGGGTGCCATGAGCGCTGCAGTAAAGGCGAGCATCTACTTCCCGTAAAATTATTCTTTGCCATTTTGCAACAGCAATATAAGCTAAGGTCCATTTCCCTCTGCCAGAGCACCCGGAGTTTGCATTGATTTTGTTATTTCTGAATCACAGCAGATAGGCTGACGGCCCAACTGTGATGGAAGGTCGTTACCATCACCTATGGACATTAGCAACACCAGAGGTGCCGCCAATGAGCTGCGGGCCTCGAAGAGGAAACTGGAATCTGGCCACTGATGCCACAACGGAACACACCTCAAAGTTGTTATGGTGGCATACTCTACAGGTTGGAGATTGTTTTGTCAGTAGTATTCTTTTCCCATTCCTGCACGAAATCACACCAGGGGTTTTAGTGTGTATACCCACTACTACATACATCTCCACGGAGATGATATTACAACCCCAACGTAGCTAATTCCACAAGGCCCACCACGTTTTGTCCGTGGTGGTCGAATTCAAGTGGATTAACGCTTATTAAAAAAGGATTCTAAAAAGCGTAGAATCGGTACGATTACAATATCGCGCTGTCTGATAGACGCCATATATACTCGAAGGGGCTTTTAATTTTGCCGCATATTGTCTTAAGCAATTGATGGACGACCCAACGTTATTTAAAAGTAGTGTATAAGCTTTGAAGTTCTTGTGAATAATAATTATATTATATTGTTACATACCGACAAAGACCGCACACCTGCATGTTGTAAAAACGTATTCTTTTATTTACTTCGTGTTTAAACTTTAAAAACATATATTGTTTATCGTACTTATTTTATGGTTGTAATTAGTGTCGAACGAATTAATCCTTTTTTTTATTGCAATGCGTCGAAGCTTGCCAGATATGCGTGAACGGAGCCCCTTTGTCGGTATTATACAGTTTAGTATAAAACAGTGCCCAAACGGAGGGATGGGGCAGTCAAGTGACGACTACGATACGAGTCAGACGCTTGTAGTACCCTCGATTAGCGAGATAGTGACGGACTTAGCGCGTGTTGAATTGTATTAAATCGTACAGTGTGAACTGGTAGCATCCAGTTTTATTTGTATTTGTTTTGTACGTACAGTTCTAATAAACTCTATAGTAATTCCAATTTATTTTAATTCGAGTCCTGTGGCTCGTAAGTCGTAACAATATCAACAAATAAAATTAAACCATTTCCATGTAATGTATATGTTTTTTTTGGCAATAATATAAATAATAAAATATACATACATCTATCTACATGAAAGTGGTTTGCTTAGATGGAGGGTAAGACTTACGAACGTTTCGTACCACTTGAAGAAGAACGATTATTGATTATTTCATGGTTAATTAATACCCGCCTATCTTTCTGAATATGATATGGCTTTTTGAATGGGCCGGAGCCAATAAACAATAAGACTACGATTCTAAACGGCAAGAAAGGTCAATAGAAAAATAAAATTGCAAAGGTTTGGTGTTTATTGGCCGGTTCCTATAACTTACCGTACTATCTGTTAAAATCTGACATTAGCTCCATACAAGTAATGTCCAAATTCAACCGATGGTAAAAAAATAGATGTCAATAAAACTGCGTATGAATATTTTCATCCAAATAAGAAAGAATTTCCGACGCAGTATTAAAAAATTGCTTTATTTTCAAATGAAAAATAGAATTTAAAAACCAAGATATTTTCTTCTATTACACATAGCTAAGATATTAATAATCCACTTTAACGGGTTTTTAAGTGTACCAAATGTATATCAATATAATATCAAACTAAAATCTTAACTTTTATATACGTAAAATACTTTTGTTCTAGTATATAAAAGTCGAATTCTGAATTTGAGATACTCATATTCATGTCGTTCTATAAAACCACATTTGTTTTTATAAAACTGCTATTATTAGTTACGTATCGATCAAGGCACAATAATTGTTAAAACTGAAATCGATATAGGAAGTCACAAATGACCAAAACGAATTGTTATTAAAAAAATACATGTTACATTTTTTAACCTTTTTTATCTTGAAAATGTAGAAAATAAAATTAACTTAACGATTTACGTTTAAACTTTTCCTTCATACATCAATCTCCAGATCACATCACCAATGTTTTAAAAGGTGTCGACAAGCATAACGTTGTCAGGTGTTAAAGCTTCTACAGAGATAAGCTAATCATTATTATGTTTTAATTTCATATAACTTAGTGATATGTTTTATAAGAGAGAATAATGATACAAATCAAGTGCATCTGCAGGGGGTCGTAAATGGGTAGCTGCACATAATACGTCTCCTGCAGCGTACTATAATTGGAGATAATAATATTCGCATCTCACAGCCATTTTATGTGTATAGTAACATCAATCTAATGTTTTGCTATTCAAACAGGACTAGAAAAACAAACAAAGACTACACAGACACACGGGCAGATGGACATTTCGATCTTATAAAATTATAATCAGTTAATTAAAATATCACATTTTCAAGCTATAGTAACAAGAATTTGAGAAATGGGAACAATATTCAAATCACAAAATAAGAAATGATTCTTGTCTTGAAGAAATGATCTCTTAATACCATTTCTTATTCTAATAACTCACGGTCCAAGATAGTAAATTTTAAAAGATGTAAAACTGTATTTTCTGATATTATTCTCTTTCGAATAAAACCACTACTTATCCCATTCTCAAATGAAAACGCAGTATACAAAGGACACAAATAGAAAGACAAGCTTAATTTACGCTCTCAATCCTTTTGAGATGTCTTAAAATAAACATCTAACTCATCGAACTTGTGAACTCTGCATCCAAGTCCATCAAGGGTGCACGACCTTAAAATAGGTTCGTGGCTGATCAATATCAGCGTCTAGCCTCATCATTACAGATCAATATTCAGTGGAAACATCCAAAAAGAGATTTACGTTAGTTTTCCTTAAACAAACCAACTCGTTGGCAGTTCCTCAATTGATTGCCAATGCAGAGATAAACCAAGCATACGTCTAAACAATGTCTGAACGAGGAGGAGAATTATTGCTGTGCTATTAACAGATGTTTCTGTACATGTAGGAGACCAGTGATATATATACAATGCAAAACACAATTGTGTTAATTATAAACACACCTATGCTATTACCATAATCTACTTCGAATAGGTAATGAACTAATGACTAATATTGCAGTTTTTGTTTACATGAATACCTAACTACCTATGTAAGAATGTTAAAGTTAGACCAGTCTTTAAGTTCTCTCTTCAAGGCATTCAGGATGATACGAGTATCATGTAATTATTGTTTACACGTACTTCCAATAACGAAATAAACATAGGATACGTTCTATCTGGGAAAATCGGATGGCAGCCGTGGGCTCACCCTAAGTCTTTTCTAAGGTTATGAGGTTGAAGTCGCGTGAAAAGCACTTTTAAAAAAGTAAACTAATCTGTTGCTGCCACCTTATTTGGATAATCTTTTATATTAGATAAAGATTGGAGAGGATCTGTGGATGAAGATATAGCCATTATTCCTGAGATACATTACATTTACACCCACTATATTGAATATGCCGAATATAATAAAAATGCCGAAATCGAAGAGCTGACGGAGGAGCTCAGTATCATAGGCGAGAGCACGTCACATAGTTGGCGCTGCCTTGGCCACCTTCATAGAATGGGGGAAGATCGAGCGGTGAAAAGAGCCTATCTGGGCCGACCAATGGGACGGATTTCACTGGAGTGACGTAGTGGAGGCTGATCTGCGCGGGCCAAGTCAAGCCTATGACTGACACGAGACAGCGCGAATAGAAAGGAGTGGAGTTTTCTCATATCTGAGGCTAGGACTGATTTTGGATAGTTGAGCCGCAGCAGTAAGTCAATTAGACTATATTGAATGTCAACAATTCTTTTTTTTATAACGTAGGAGGAATGTCTTTGGACACCACTCTCGGCCACTTCCGGGAAGGGCCAAGTTGCAGGCATAAGGCCTGTATCGGGGGTGTGTGGGACTTTCAGCGACCGGTTCTCCACGCTCATTTCTAAAACGAAGCTGTCACGAGAAACGGCCGCCAAACTATCGACTAAACCTAAACCTGCGCCCCATTTATGACGCTTTTTGACGGGGAAGGTTCCTGCCCCGCGATTTGATGCAGATATCATTCTAGTTTCTGGCGGGAAAGGCACCTCTCCTCTTGTCCGCGCATCTTGTTGGGATCGGTACACTGCCGCGAGTACCTCCGCCTGAAATTCCAAGGCGGATCACCCGCCAGCAGTGTGACCGCCGTCCACGACACAGTACGGTACCCCCGGATGGACTTCACCGCCAGGACCCTCTGAGCTCACCTCAGCATGGTCCTGCTTTGCCGGTGAAGTGAATGGATCCATACGGGGGCAAATGTCGATAACCCTGTCTTTTCGACAAAGACTTTCTTCAAGATCCTTCAAGTCTATTGGCTCCTGTTTAATGCAAGTCTCTACTAAATTTAAATTGGAATCCTTAAATCCTGGACCTCCCCCGACATATAACAAACAAATTAACTTGACTTCTACCATACACTCATATCTGGATGTTAAATTATTAATACCATTTTACGATAGCACATTAGTAAACAAGTTTCCTCGTTATGAGAGTTATAAAAGATCAAACATTTTTATAATCGTTGTTAGAATATAAAACATCAATCCACATAAAATAAATACAAAGAACACGTCATTACTTCGTCGATTACTACACGCATGTTTAAATACACCGTGGTAAATAATACAGCTGAAAGCATATTTTAATTACAGGTACTAAAACAAGAAAACTTTTGTATTGTGCAGTATTTAAAAAATATAAGTACTATTTACTGCCATGAATATGGTTCAAGGCATGATTTATCCTAAAAATAATAAAAAGATTATCAAGCCCTTAGCGTCATATAGCTAAGCTGGAACTTCCCATTCCTAGGGGAAGGACCGGTACACCCACCACACCACTCCAAGGCATATCTATAATATTATAAAATTCTAAACATGTCGTGTCAGTATATTAAAGCTATAAAAAAGCCGCGATTAAAGCTATGCAATAGCTTAACAACTGGAATAGACTACATAAACGATGGACAACAGGATGCATTTTTTTTAGATTATCTGTTTGTTCGAGATTCATGCAAAAACTAGGGGCCGATTTCGATGCGGTTTTTGCTTATCGACAGCTAATTCTTAGACTTAAACTCTGCGCTATTTTAAATCCTGGGAATCCGACACAATGTTTTACTAAAAAAATAAATTCGAATTCCCGTGTGATTTTTTTACTGCTCGAAAGCAAATCGATCGCAAAATTTATAACATTAAGTTAGCGAATTTGTGATATTTTTTGACCCGGGAATCCCGTGGGAATTTTCCCGGGAGAGGTTTGTTGTTCGGGTGCGTAAACATTCGTTTATTCCGACACAGTTTGTACTCAAACTGTGTGATAGCTTACATTATTTTTCAAATGCTGCGGTATTTTAGAGTCCCAGGAATGTCGCGTGAATTTCAAATCAAACGTAGACGAAGTCACGGGCATATCCACATAAAATCTTCCTTGACCGTCAGCAGGTGATAATCATAATAAAAATCATACACGTAACGTCATAAAAACGCCTAAGCTGTGCAAGATTAAGTTAGGATTTCATTAGTTATCCCAATTGGAGGCCTAATACCGCCGCTTTAGGAGTAATGCTTACCGAAATTGACACATGGTAGATATGCTGGTAGGAGTAGGACCTAACATAAAGTTCTACTTTATTATGATAGTTGTCATATTCGTAATACAAACCTGCGAAAGCGGCTGCTTTAGACCTCCTTACGTATGTATTCGAATATATGTGTGACAATCGTTGTAATATGTAGTTGTGTGCGTGAGTATGTATAGGCGTGTGTGTCTCGCTAGTTTATTTGAGAATAAATAGTATGTAATAGTAAATAGTTCATTAAATTATTGCTTTTATAGTACTTGGAGATAAAAGATAAGTTATGTTTAAAATTATTGATTTATTTGGCTATAAGGAAAACATTATTTATATATTTGTAGAATATAAAATGATCGGAGCATTAAACACCAAGGAACGCTAGCTCATAAATTCTCTAGTCGTAAAACTGTTAACTTCTCACGATAATGAGACCCAACACAATAAAGATCTGCCGTTAAATTAACTTCCTATATATATGTGTATAAAATATAAATATCATTACAACCAAAACCTAGCACTTGGAATTATTTTTAAATTAATGTTTGTTCATTCATTGTCTTCCTATGGATTTGCTCATGTGTTATGTTTGCCAAAATATGCTCAATAAGCTTGTAGAGTCTACAAGCTTATTGAGCTCTTTAGCCTAAAGACCACCTTTATCCACAATTAAAATAACCTGCAGTCTGCAATTTGTCTATGAAAATATACAATAGAGTTTATCAATCCATCAAATTTATACTAGACATTACTTATGAACTAACAGAATAAAATCAAATGAAATTCAAAGTAATACACTAAATAAAATAAAATCCATAAAAACTTAAAGAATATACACGTAAACTACTAACATCAAATTGGAGAGATAAAGTTTCTTCATTAAGTATCTTAACAGTTAAATCGAAGTTTACACAAACTGAAAATGAAAAGAAATTTAAAGTAAACGACCCTGCAATGTGTAAAAATAATGGCAATGAGGCGAGGTCGCAGGGTTGATATCCCGTCGGTCCAGGCATTCACCTATTCTCAAAAGAAAGAATTTAAATAAAATCACTCGGTCTGAGAGTGGCAATAATTAATATTCTCATCTTACAATTGAAATGAATATCCATCAAATATAAAATTAATTGTTCCAGAGACGAAGTTACTAACGCACCCTTGAGACGTTTGACACTGGCTGTCAAAGTGACACACTACGACCCGTAAGTTACTGGTTACTTCGCATAAAATATCAATGCAATTTTTGTGTCAAAAAGTGTATTATCTTTACTTTTTTTATTCGGCTGGATTTTGAAGAAAACTTGCAGGATTCGGGCGTGTTCGTCTTTCCAGACTATTTTAGCGACCTATCGGCTTTGTACAGATTTAGGGGTCCATGACCGATGGCAACTCCGTCCGTCATGAATTGTCTCAATAAATCATATCATATATTTTTCTTTTACGTGTCAATTATTTTCGTGGAAACATAAAGTTAAACGACTTGTATTTATTAAATAGATATCGTAGGGATTTTCTATATTGAACACATATTATTATCAGTCCTGAATTTTGTTTGATTTATTTTTAGCGAGTATTATTAAAATAATGTGTGTAATGATCTTTATGCATTTATACTCGTATGTAGCGGTTTAGGAGTCGAATAACATACACATACACACATACAGAAGAATTATTTATTCTGTATGTGTGTGTAATTTATATTATTGAACTCCGCTTAAACAGCCGAACCGTCTTTTTTTCGTCGTTTGCCAATCGCTGCGCGCTGCTGGACATAGGTCTCCCAAGGCGGCGCTACTCATCCCTGTCCTCCGACTTCCATTAATTAATTAATTACCAACCCGCATGCCAAGCGCAGCAATTACGGCTTTTTTTCCCCCATGAAAAACGTTGAACCGATTTGGAGGATTTTTTTTGTGAGGATCCCAGAAAGTTTTATATTCGCAATTGGTTACGGTGCTGTAATCGGATTGCAGAATTTCATTTTTTCTAGGCTGGACGTCTGCTGAGCCTGTTAGTTATGTATATAATACAAGATTCAATCAATATTTACTATAACGAAAGATGGGATAGTTTAAAAGATACGTACTAAACTGCCAAGTACGCGTCATCGCGCAACTCAACTAATCTCTTTCGACGCCTTACTAGGGTAATGAGACAAAAGATCCGCTCTTGATGCGGTTTTACTCGTCAACCACAATGAGATAGTGTGGAATTTGCGGTGACATTTCTTTGTGATGTGATAGAGGATGTATAATAAAATACAGGTGCAGAGAAAACACATGATAGGATATAAAAGTGGAGTGTGCATAACTCGTACAAGAAAATTGTATAACTAATTATACTTATGTTATAATAATTATATAAGAGATGACAATCCCCGTGACCATTTTTTTCTATATAAATTATCTAGGTCTATGTTTATGAAAAAAAGTTACTCATATATTCAATATTAAAAAGAATGTCAATCAATGGCGAAAGATTTTCGTATTATATATTTCGTAGAAATACAATCTTGTTCTGAAAAATAAATAAGAGAGAAAAATTGCGAGCTATAAAGGTGACGGGGACTTTTGAGTCAAAGGAATGTAACGAGTTGAGATATGGCTAAAAAAGCGTTATATTTTTCTATTACAAACGGAAAACATAAGCCCTAAATTCTACCTGGAAGAGAAGAAATTTTAATTCCAATAACATCACAAATAAAATAAGTTCTCGATTACCAAAATCGATTTATGTGAATAAATATTTCAAGAATTAATAATATGAAAACATTTACACCATACGATTAGTCTTTATTACTCTCTTTGGTATTGCGTGATTTATTCATAACAATACGAGAGTTTATCCCGCTGCTGCGCCGCGGATTGAACTCTATTGCGTACCTCTTGTTTAAAGAGCAGGTGTTAATAGAGGTTAAATAGTATTCAATTTGTATGTTAGAGCTATTTGCACACGAAAGATTCACTTCCTTTCATATCGCAAACTATACCATCTCTTCGCACGAAAAGTATTTATGTCCATTTTCGGTATTAAACTACATTCAAACAAAATTAGAGCCAAACCGATTCACTACTCCTAATATTTTTTCGTGAAAGCTTAACTGATAAATCAATTTACTATCGCATTATTTTATAGATGATATTTTTTTATATCTATAAACTTGAGTAACGAATAGTCTCCCATACAAACTTTCATCCTCTATTTAAACCTATTCTAGTTTTATATATCTATCCCCAGTCTATCTATATGTAAACTACATAAAAGACATAAATTAGAAAAATGACAAAAACAACAAAAATTATGAAAATGGCAAATCACAAAAACAACTATTCTACTTCCTGAGATAGGTACATAAATCTATTCCAAAATCGAACCCATTATCCCGGATGAAAAGTATTATATATATGTACTGAGTTTCAGACAAATCGGTCCAGTAGTTTCCTGAAAGTGTAACAGACAGACAGAGTTACATTCGCATTATAATATGAATAGGGGTAGGGATATTTAAAATTAAACGATTAATTCATTCAAAATAACCTACCCATAAACCTACTACAATTTAAAATGTCAACATAATAAAAAATATTAAACCACTCTTTTTTACAACATGAACCCAAGAATGTATAAAAGCGTATCAGTCTTTTTTCCAAGAATTATAAACTTTTAATACTGGAATAAGATTAATCGTAAAGTACATTACGTATATTTAAAAGATTTATACAAAGTACACTCCCTAAGTAATAATCACCATAGGCAGAGTCTCGTGACGAATAAACTTTAAGTAAACAACCTCTGTAGCGCTATTCAAAACAAATTAAGCGCAAATAATTAAATATAACGGGTGCGTAGGCTTCTCTTTGATGAATTAGTTCAGTTTCTGTGTAAGTCTTTTGAATGTATTTAATAAAGTTTCTCAGAAATTCTTTACCTTCTAGCTTTAGACAATGGTTTTCAACATGTTAGTATAACCGTATTCTAGCCAACAGTTCCGCCTGTAACTTATATTTTTGACTGATGATTCGAGCACTACTAGAATCGAATTATTATACCCGCATCGTAGATACGTTTCTCCACTAAACACAAAAAAGATCTCTGTTATTTAGTGCTTAGTGGGGCTTTTACCTATACTACTCAGCACAGCGTGAAATTGTTTGGTTTGGCTAGATTACCTGAACAGGATTGCGTAATATATGATTTTACATGAAAGCGCATATTGCACGCACAGTCCCTGCTACTATAAAAACGTTAGCTACAATTACTAGCTAAAATTTATTAATCGATGAAAGACCACCTCTGCTACGTTTCAGTGATAGAAAACTAGATGGCAATAGCAATTGCCTAATCTTGAATTTCTGTAACTGCAGACGTACAAAGATAGATAGATAGATAACACTTTATTGCTCACCAAAACGAACAAATACAAAATGCATAATTACAATACTTCTTGGCAAAACAACAGGCGGCCTTATCGCTAAAACCGATCTCTTCCAGGCAACCCAGCTTAAAAGCAATTCTTAACTAATCTGGCGATGTAGGTGCAGCAGAAAAATGTACAATTTAAGATAATTTTCATTTAAAAAACCTATCACTATTTTATCACACAATAAAATCTTTTAGTCCAATTGAGTGTATCCGAATATACAAATATTTTCCTTGTAAACAGATACGCCACTAAAAAAAATCTATATGTTCAAGGTTGGAAGGCAATTTATTTGTGATAAAGAACGCAATAATTGCCATCGGCATATTTCAATAGGCAAAGAAATCGACTAAAGAAAATACGAAGTAAATATTTCGTCAAGTAAACCTTCCAAGAAATATTTATTTGCAAGAAATTTTTATATAATAATTTGGTAGACATTCAATATTTTTTTATACCTCAAATCAGATAATTTATTGCATAAACAGAGTATAAAAAGGTCCTGTCGTTTTTAAAGGATCACATGTTTTTTTCGGTATACGACTCCAGTAACTTTAAAGGTACATACTAATGTTAAATCATTATTTATTTAATTTTAATTATTGTTGCTAGCGTATTAATGTTTAATATAAATATAGCTCCAGTCCTTCACCTCCTCCTATCCTCCAATATATAAACAAATAGTTCTGATATAATAACATATCGATAGCGACAGAATTATAAGTCCTATCCAAATAATATTATTTATTAAGAGAGTCACAGGATTATTCGATAAACAGAATGTGTGTCCTCGATGATATGTTTACTCTAGTACCTTTATAGGTTGTACAGGAAATAAAATAAAGCAAAGCGATGAAACCCACACATCAAAATAGATAGACACATAACGGACGTGTCTAACCCGTCAACCCGCCATGGACAAGCGTGGCGGATATACTGTCCGTTTCTCTATAAACAGAGGTCCGAGCCCAGCAGTGGGATGTTTTTGGACTGTTATTATTATATGTTTAATATTAAAATATTTTGGAATAGCGAAAAACATTGCTTACGAGAAAATACTTTAAGATTAGTTTTTTTCTCTTAAATAACGTGCGAATAAATATTTTATTTATTTATGTCGTTTCGGTAGATTATCAAATGCTTGTTAATGAAGTAAGAAATATTACAAAAAACTTAATGACGTCATTGTTAGTTTTAATAATTAATAAATTTGGTATTTCTTATAAAGGTCAGGGTCCTAATGGCAAAGTCGCTGCACACGCGACAATTACAGAATTATGTTTTAATTAATTTTGTAAGAAATATGTTATTTCACGCAAAAAAGAAAAACGCGGATATACAGCTGTATTCTAGAACAATAATTATAACATTAACATAATGGCACAAGCCGAGCCTCAAAATGATAATTCGTCTAAATAAAAGTATTTTAGATTGGACAAAGTGTCACTGCGACAAATTTGAATTAATTGTATCGATCATTATGCCAGCTGTACACACTCGCGGAGACATAGCTAGACGGCCGAGACCAAGTGTGTACACTGTAAAGTGTACATATTATTCGCGTTACGTCTCGTTTTTTGCGCCCGAGTTAAATTAATGCTCTCGCGAAGTAAGCGAGTGAGCTTGTTTGTACTCACTCATTTACTTGGACTATATGTTTTGAAAAAACTACAACTATCAGGTATATTGTGACGAGTGTGGTGCACGGTGTCAGTAATTCAATTAATATACCAAGTTGGTACAATGTACATGCTCTCCCTGAGACCTGTCGTTCGGTCTCGGTCGAGAATCTCATGTAGAAACTTTCTTTCGAAGAGTGTGTGCACTTGTGCAGTCTTTGTACATACACGACTTTAATTTAATTTTGAGTAGATACTGTTCTAGAACATGAACTAAAAATTCAGAATGTGAATACAATGTCGTGAGCGACGACTGCACTACACTGTAACAAAATTCACGCTCCACTATATAATTTTAACGTCCCCTTCGCTTAAAATTGGGTTAGGCGTTGTTTAAACTCTACTTTTTAAATTAGTAACATTTTATGACGACTTATGATAATAAACTCTGACCACTCGTTCGACATAATAAAAATTTCATGTAGAAGTAAAACGGAGTCCAATAATGGCCAAAAACTTAAAATGAATTTAAAAAACCAGAAGCTTTTTTGTTACTAAGGTTAATTGATATTTCAAACTATATTACTTGGAAGAAACTCGGTAATAGCCTAAAAGAGATTTCAACATGTGACATAGCAAATGTAGGTATCTTGAATCGGAATGTGAAAATAAACATCAATGAATATCATAATATTGTATGTCGCCTTACGTAGTGTTGCTTGCATAGATAGTGTGGTGGCCAAAAGCGCTTGCTATCGCAGATTCGTATTAGGAACTAGCTGACACAGCAAACTTCTTACCGCCTAAAAACTATTCTTTTAAATTTAATTTGATTTCTTAACGACTGGACGAATATCAAACGGTTGACATTCAAAACCAAAAGAATGAAAAAAAAAAACTTCTAAATTTAATTTCATTTCTAAACGACTCTTAAAATTATTTCTAAACGACGAGACGAAGATCAAATGTTTGACAGGTAGGAATAGTTTCTAAGGGAAAACGAAATTGTTGTTTTAATATATTCCAAGCACTTTTTTCATAATTACTCAACTTTTAAACCTACCCTCAACTTCCACAAATAATTCAAAACAAAAATTAGCCAATTCAGCCCAGTTGTTCTCGAATTTAAGCGAGACTAACGAACAGATATTATACAGAAGAGGTATCAAAATTGTCTAAAAAATTGGAACTTTAACTAGACAATTTAATTATTCAATTTACTTGATTGTTTTACATTTCTAAATTGTTATTTCAAATAAGAATAGACGATACACATTAATATCAGAGCTTGTTTCTCTTAAATTTAATTAAAGTCGCGTAAAGGTTTCATTCATTTAACACGGACTATAATGCTGCTATTATATAAAACTAAATATATAAAATATTCCATCTTGGTTTGAAAATAAATGCGATAACAGTTATTAGACAGCGATAAATTACAGAAACGTGCGCAAGCAAGCCTAGTTAGTCGTCACTGTCAAGGTATGACAGCGATAAAACGTACATCTACCACGGTAAAAATCTTTATTTCCGGACACCACACGATATTTCCCATAATACAAAATATCATATGACCATCGTCATAGGTCAAAAATAAATACATTTACCTATGTGAAATGAGTGAAATTGCTATAGATACACAAAGACCATCAAAACCGTAAATAAAGAACAATACCAACAACAACAGGAGCAACAACAATGATTATGGCTTCATTAAAGTTAATAAAGTCTAATAGCTAATAAAACTTTTATCAGAAAAGTATACTGCCATTAGTTATCAGTATAGTTAGATTTGAATCAATTATACTAAATAGAGACTGTAATGCATTTACTTCCATTAACCTAATGTAGGCGGTGAATCCATTAAACAATAACCATAATATTATGCCGAGATCACTGTGATTAATTGTATATTAAAAACTTGAACTTAGGAACGTATCTTTGTGAAACTGATAACCTTCACAGAGCAACATTTTGGAATTTCTTTGTGACTGCACATATCGTAACTGACAATACAGATTTATGTACATTATACACAGTAACAAAACATCTTATTTACGAGTTATTGGCAAACTGATAAAATCCTATCGAGACCATTTAAGAACATCTTTACTTTCATCCATTATTAAATATGAATCATCAATACTATTGTCAAATAACAGAGTTAACAAGCAAGATTCGATTCAAGTTTATCAGTAGTACGTCACAAAGTAAATTAAGTGTATATAAAATAATTTTACCAGTTTCATTTTTCTATCCATACTTCCATTGTTTTTGCTTTGGGATGGAATAAAAAAATCCATTTAAAAATAAGTCGTGGGTTGAGATGGGAATAAATTTGGGTTGCTATAGGTTTTTTTTATGTATAATGAGTTTTCGTTGATTTAATTGGGAGTAACCGGTTTTTGTACCCATAATGGGTAAAATCTTTTACCCATTATTAAGATCAAAAAAACCCGGTCGAAGCGTTATCAAGCGATCCGGTTACTAATTTAAACAGTAATTAATTTTTATTAACTGCATTAAAAAATCATATCCTTATAAATGTAAATAAGCTTTTATAAAAAGGTTTTTAAATACAAGCTTTTGAGATCCTGATATCACGTAGCAGCAGAGTGATAGCCAAAACAAGTAAAACGAGCCCAAACACGACGGGTTTATCTTGTTTAGTACAAGAGTTCCTATGGCCACCTTCAGACTCCATCATCAGATCCATCTCCATGGTACCATATTATTGCATATTCACGCCATATACATATATGTTTTCAAAATTTTAGTTCAATCGGAAACTGGGAAGTTGGTCAAATTTAACTTGCAAGATTTCACCCGAACTTACATACAGAGGTACATAATTACATCCATTGCAAGTTAAATAAAAGCTTGAAAAACAGCTTAACATATGGCTAAATTGAGAAGCACTTTAATTGAAAAGAAATAATCGGAAACGAATAAAAATATCACATGTTATTATAGAAAATAGCGGGATATCACATTTATTAAGAATGAATTCGCAGGGACACCAAACCTGATTACCACAATACTCGATCTCCCGAGACGTCGAATATGCCACAAATGTTTTGCTCAAAGAAATCTTTTGTCGGTCAACAGACAAGGGATCTTGGGTCAAGATGGAAGAGGAATTATTTTTTTACGCATCGTCGATTCTTCGAGAAACATGTCTTTTGTGGAGCCAGACTGTTTACTGTATGAAAATCACGTATATATATATAGGTACCATATCTACGAGTATAAACCATTGGTGAAGACTTTGAAAATAATAATATTTACTGCAATTTAAAACACTTCGCTTTTCAACTATTTCCCAAGCTGCAATGCAAGTCACGCTTCTTTTATGGGTAAAATACTCAGAGACTGATTCCAGACACCCAGTCGAGAGTAAATGATGTTTGGTTTATACAATTTACACTACCAAGATCCGAACCCAAGATATCTGTATATTCTAGTGAAATATGCAGTCCAATGCTTATGTCTCAAAGATTACCATATAATAGATATCAATGCATCTTAAATGAATGACTTTTTTTGTAGTTTTAAATAAAATCATTCGAAACTACATATATACATATATAAATACTATGTATAAACAGATGAATTTTATATAATAAAACTCGAAGTTCTTCAACAGTTTAAGCCAATTTATTGATTAAACTAAGTCATTTAGTGATCACGGAAGACAATGATGTTAAGTGTCAACGAGTATTGTTAAAGTTTTAGGCTACCGTCAACTCGTCCATTTTAATTAGATTAAATTAATTTATTAATTATTTAGTTTATAGTTATAATTTATTTACTCTAACAATTTTATAGTTAAAGACGATTATTATCATATTGAAATAAATAAGATATGCCCGCGAATTCGTCCACGTTTGACGAGGAAAATTCCCGTGGTATTCCCGGGAACAAAGCATCGCAGCATTTAAAAAAAGGTAAGCTATCGTTTTAATGAAACCTGTGTCAAAATAAGCTAATTATTATTCACCCGGGCAACTTCTAACTGCTGGCGGGATATTTTTCTAGAGACACCCGGGATAAAAAGTATTACATAATTTATTACATAAAATTTGCTTCGATTAGTGAAAAAATCGGCATTTAATTCGTTTTTTTAATGTTGCCATTTTTAATGATTCCCAAAAATATCCCAGGTTAAAACAACAGCAGCACATTTAATTCCAAAAATTTGTCGATCAGCGAAAACCGCATCTACATCGGCCCAGTAGTTTTTACATGAATCCCGAAAAAAAGACAAACCGACAAAGACGGAATCTAAAAAAAAATGTATCGTCTTCTCCGTCGTTTATATAGTACACTCCACTTATTCTTCAAATTGCTACAACGTGCAGACGAGGAATTTTAGAATTTTATAATATTAATTATTGAGTATATTCTTCATGTTAATCGTCATGAAACTTATTTTATTACATTAAAAGGTATAAGAAGTACAAATACTGTTGAGGCGGCTGTGCAAATATTTGCAATGACGTCGACGTGCTCTGTTTTACTTTCTCGCCAGTTGAAATCAACACGTTCACTCATTTGGCACTTTAATTACACTCGGGCACACAATCAAATTGACCTTGAACTTTGTATGTTGAATTAGGCTATTGTTTACCTGCGGTGGATCGTTGAAATAAGGGTGGAAGACAAATATGTTATCAAAAACAGTATAAAATTTTAATTAAGAGACTATAAAACGGCACGGTTAAACCAGACCCTAATACATACATAATATATTAAATGCTAACTAATATTATAAATGCTAATTGAGTTTGTTTGTTTGTGACGTTTTCACATCTTAACTTCGCAGCAGATCGTCGCGAAATTTTGCATAGGTACGCATTGTCAGGGGAATAGAATAGAACACAAGGTACACATATAAATAAAATTTAAGTATCTGTTTGTAATGTCAAAATAGAAAAGAATAGAAAACGCTTTATTGTTTGTTCACCAATACACAATAAGCCAACAATTTACAGTAGTCACATTAAACAGTAAAAGCAGGAACAATGGGCTGTCTTATCGCTTTAGAAATTTAGAGCGATTCTTCCAGACAACCGGACTACATACAATAACAGCTTTTTCCTAAATGCATATGAAGGTATATAAGGTGTATGAACCAAAAAAACAAATTTTATATTTTTTATCTGTCTGTCTATTTTTTCTGGCTAATCTCTGAAACGGCTGTACCGATTTTGATGTAACTAATGCTACTTTTGAAATTAGATTCCGCGAAAAAAATACTCGAACGAAATCATGCAATAAACAAAAAAATATTTTGAAAATAAATGAAACTGTTAACTTGCTATTCAACATCAAATCTTTTTTTGCTAATACTCGTTAAGAAGGTTAAGAAGTACAAATTACACCATGCTTTTAATACCTGCGCCAGAAAAAAGGTGTTGTAAGATTGTTACGTAGAAATTAATATTTTACATGGCAACTGTCAAATAATAGCATGTTTTAAAACTAATCTTATTCTATTTTTCTTACCACTTTTATTCATCTCATCAATGTACCGTAAGATTATCAATTTTTCCAAATCAAAGTATCGTACTTTGATATAATAAGTTTACAAAATATAACATGTTTAAAAAACCCCAAAATAAGTAGTGGGCCGCTTTATTATATCTGTTTATATATAACTTATTATATAAAACAGTAAATATTTAAAAAAAAGTATTTATATTTCAAACCAAATGAATGAAAATTTAAGCAAATCACAGAAGCATGAACATTGAACATACGTAATGTTCACGATATACATTTACTGAAAAATCTTTTCAAATCACACATGTGTGCGAGGTTCCATAATACAAGTAAAATATATACATATTTATGGTACCCAAATAGGCTACGTATAACCAAATTAATTTCAAATTCTAAAGATCCGCTTAAAAACTTATTTACATAGTACCAATGTCGACAATAACTGTTCAAATTACCTAAAACTCACAAAAAATTTTCTCGGTTCAACTGTCAAATCTACTCTACTCATCCTTGTGTCAATTACAGACATAAATTTTAGTTAAGTCAAACATCTTGTAAAGGCTTATATATGAGTCTTTGATAGTTTTCGGGAAACCATTAATGTAGATAATTATTCCTTATAGCGTTAGCGCAAGGAGAAGATTAAAGTGCTTAAGCTAAAGTGGAGACAGGTAGGGATGACGCCGGGATGACATGCGACAAACTAATGTCACTGGAAGTAAAAGGTGAGATATATAAATCCGTCACAGGACCAGTCATGCTACACGGGTCCGAATGTTGAGCCCTAAAGTGATAAGCCACAAACATCTCCACTCAGCTGAGATGAGAATGTTGAGATGGTTGTGTGATGGTACAAGAATGGACAAGTTGAGAAATTAATACATTAAGAGATCTTGAAAATTCCATCCGTGACTGAAAACTTGAGCGAAAGAAGATTAAGGTGTATGAGCATATAACGAGGAGGAATGAAAGTTAGGTGACAAAAAGAATCTTAATCTTCAAGATGGATGGATTGTGTAAAGATAATATGTATGTCAGAATAGAGAGTGTGGAAGGAGAGAGATATTGTGCTGACCCCACTTAATTGGGATATGGTGAAAGAAAAGAGCGAGCGTTAAGTAAACATTTCTTGGCTCTATAACGATAATTCTATATATAAATCTCAGCAACTTAGATAATATGTACAACAACAAAAATTACAACCATAAAGTTCAAGAACACTCCAATGTTACAACATAAGAAATAATGATCTTGCTAAGTCCAACATAATTGTAAGAAAACCATAAAATTTAATGGCAGGAAGCGTTGCAATATTATGAATAATACTCTCTTAAAAGGAGGTACAAACCTATTCTATGTAGAACCGCAGTACTTTCTACCGTTCGTAAAGAAATGTTAATGGGTTCCAGATAAAAGATTAAAGGGAACAAATACACTAAAAAGGAACAATGGGATTATACTGAATTATCACAATAATAGCCCTTAACTGTTCACAGATAATGTTATCTTAAAAAAGACCACGGCTGCACTACGACATCCTCATTTCTGGGTGAACAAACGAAAGGTACGTATTATAAAATCACAGTTCTCCAGGATCCATCGATAGATTGGTACATCAGTAATATATACAGGCATTGGTATATACATCAATGTCTACAGAGATGTTTCCTAGTTGAGTATCCTTTACTGCAACCAACAGCAATAGTTGTAATAATTAGGCTAAAAACTTTTTTCAAAAAGAACAAAACCGATTTTACTTCTTAGTCAAAGAATACTTCAATAGCTTTACAAATAATATACCAAACGCCTATAGAAATTGTAGTACTGGCATGTGTGTACGCGGCTACAAGTTTGCCTTTTGAAGAGTGTGCGCGCTCGGCACTCTACAACAAGGAAGCTCTCGATTTCCCTGAATTCCACTCATCAGATTCGGAGTTGGTGACAGTGGGACCACCTCAGGCGTACCTATGCTCTATCGAATAAAAAAAAATCGGTCCATAATTGTCGAAGAAACCTTGTAACAAACATACAAAAAAGATACAAGTGAGAATTGAGGACCTCCTCAAGTCAGTTTAAAATTCTAAACGATGGACGCTTACTGCCGTATCAGAACTCAGGAAATTTACATAATACCTACTTCAACAATTGATAAATTTCGAATTAGAGATGACACAAATATTTCGGAATATATACCTATAGAAAGCAACAAAAGATAATAAAGTTATGAAACTTACAAGTTCAAGAAACTAAACATATTCACTATTAATATCTCGTCTCGAATTGACTGCTAAATAGACATTTCCATCCATCTGAATCGCTCCATTACTTTTGTTTAGTATCAAATAAATACTAACGAGTAATAAATATACAAACGCATTAATATCAATAGTCCCCAATTTGTTTATTCATTCAAAATTGGTCTCCGTGAAAGGACGAAAGGATAAACAAATTGAATAAAGTAACATAAAAATACGAGTACAAATATGGAATACTACATAAAACATTTTGAGGCTGTCATACTTCAACGTTTTTAAGGTCTAGTTCACTACCATCAGTTATATATT
The DNA here is from genome assembly GCA_012273795.1 of Dendrolimus punctatus. Lineage (NCBI taxonomy): Eukaryota > Metazoa > Arthropoda > Insecta > Lepidoptera > Lasiocampidae > Dendrolimus > Dendrolimus punctatus. Next base: position 5,836,386 of record CM022540.1, on the reverse strand, counting down.
TTATGGTAGCGGGGACATGTGACACTCCAACCGAATATCTTAGTAAATCTTTATACATAATTACGCAAAGCGAAATCTTTGGATCTCTTTTTAAATATATTGCGTTTAAGAACTGTTAGATTTAACACAGCTAAAGTTTATATGAAAAAAGTTCAGAAAGCTAATCTTTTTTATATAATTAGTGGTAAAATAGATTAAATAAAATATATGTAGAAGATATAGAACATAGTATGACGCGGGTGTTAAAGAGATAGACAATTCCACAACTATTGTTAATTTTGAACCGCTTTTAGTTCTATTTTCTTTATTTGTAGACATTTTGGGCAAAACGGAGCCCTTATGTTATGGTCTTGTACATCCGTTGTTCCACATCTTACGGTTGATCTTCAACTACTAGACTTCGCTAGTGTTTATTACTATTCTTATTTTGACGAATAGATAGACAGATAGATACTCAACATATTTTTTATGGTATACCTACGAAAATTAAATAATCAATGTGTTAAAAATACTGTGATACTGAAAAACAATTATCAAAGATATTTTAGGATATAGGCTAGTGAGTAGCAATAATTTCAAATTTGATGTATGATAATCCATTATGGCCTGAAATCATTACCGTACTATTTTTATTTATTAATCACCAATAAAAATAAAACACAACAACAACAAAATTCAGATCCCTATTTCTCGAAGTCTCGTTCATCTTTAATCGGATAAATTCTAATGTAAATCCTGTATAAATCTCCTGTGTAAATCTGGTATCTAAGAAAATTATTTATTTAAAGCGATTAAACCCTTTATTATTTTCAAGGGCTTAAAGGTGAAAACAAAATCATTTTACCAGTTAAATACCTAAGAAATACGGATTTCGTGTTAGACTTACATCTATCCGCTAAGTATTTGAGCCGTATAAACTAAATCCTAAAACAACAAGTCTAACAATCTAATTGAGAGCATACACAATGAAATTGAAGGTTCTCTTTTCCTACATACATACATTATGTAAACAGAACACAATCAATTAGCTTGTGGAATAAACCGATGCGGTATGAAACGGAAAATCTATGGAGTCATAATCATAAACATTTCAATCGATGCATATAATCGTTATAAAATATTGTGCATACGATTACAGTCATTGTAACAAGCATTGAGAAACTACATTTAAGATCTTGTTGGTTACTCGAATGAAACCAATCAAATGAGAAACCCCAGTCATAAAGTTGGTAGACTAGTTACTGAATTAAATTCTGCATAAATTATACCCTAATAACACACAACACTATTTAAGTACTCTATTTAAGTGCAAATTAAGGCGTAGCAAACTAACCACACGCAGAGCAATAATAGGAGACTTTAGAAGAAAAATTAAATTAAATTATCTTTGGTCTGTCTAAATTAAAACTAATTCAATCGTAATTAAAGAAAAAACATAATAATAAACTAATATAGAAATACATAATTAAATATATTTAATAATATAACTTACATATACCTACATCCTACATGCGAACTATACTATTATTCTATTTACTGAAAATACATTTTATTTAATTGACAAATAATGGCGGTCAGTGAAGTATTTGAATATAGAAATGGATGTTGCTTGTCCGATTTCCAAGAGGAGGGGTTCCACAGGCGAACAGCCTGTATGGCAAAAGAATTTCCTACGATGGACAGTGTGTTTAGATATCGATAGCAGAAGATTTTCATTGAGCGCAGATTACAGGAATGAGCTTCATAGAAAAAACTAAAAAGTTCCTTTAAATATGGGAGAGTACAGGGATTGAAAAGATATTGTACAGAAGTGAGAGTAAGTGATCATTCCAGCGACGGCGAATAGGCACCCATTTAAGCTTATTAGGAAATTCGGAGATATGGTCACATTTACGCAAATAAATATGAACCGGATACAAACATTTTGAAGGCATTCAAACTTATCCAGTTGTTCTTGGTTTATGTATAGATAGCAATCATCAGCATAATCAAGCAAGCATTGAACAAGCATAATCTTGGAAGCAGTAGGTAGGAATCAATAATAATTCAGTCAGTGCTGTCATTATAAGGAAGACATTATATGGTATGCAGATATATAGATGAACAGCTTAGGGGCTAGACTATTTTGACTAAATATGAATTATCATGTTACATATTTGCTAGTGTTAGCATGATTTAATTATGTTCAACAGAAACATAATAATTGATATTTAACGTATTAATGAAACACTGTCTAAAACCAAAATTGATAATCGATGACAGAACTAATCAGTGTGTAATATATCATTCGTAGTTATTTAATCATTACTTGTACTAGCAACATAAGTTCAATAATATATGTAAATGAAAATCAAATGTTTAATGGATTATTGAATTAAATCATTTACAATATACGGCAACGCAAACTTGCTAATGACACGTGCAACTAACTAACATAATACAATTAGCAAACAATTATCTAGTTTCACGTGTGGCTGATGTGTGTTTTGCGATCACGTATATAAATACAAAGACAGCTCAAAAAGATATGCTACACTGTGTGGAGGATGACATGGAAATTTGTATTATGACAGAAGACGTGTCCCTTATTAGAGGATTGGAACAAAAAACACACATTGTCGACCGGCAATGTGTGTTTTTTGTTCTACTCCCAAACGATGTGAAGACAAGAAAGGGACTACTAGGGAATACTAAAGATAAGTCGTTCAAAAATATTAAGGCCTTTTACAAAAAAAGTTACAATTTCAGTTCTCGGATATTCCGACTCCTGGGCTAAGGTTAATCTGCCCTACTTTAAGGGAAACAACAGTACACCCACAACTTAAAATAAAATTACTTAAAAAACAAGAAGTTATGTCATAATTATAAATGCCGAAGAATTGACAGTTGGAAAACAAAAACACTTGGCATACCGACATTTCTTCACGCCTGGCAACGAGTGCACTCAACTAAATTTAGAATTTAAATTGCAATCGTCTGAATAATGACTTCCTTAATGCTTCTTTAAAAAAGTTCAAAATAAACGCGAAGCATAAGACGAATATAACGAAACATTTGTAATAATTAAAAAAGAAGTATGCATTATAAGAATCAAATGTAACGGGATGTATTTTGAAGACTCATTTTGTTGAGAGTTGAATAATTCATATCTATAATATGGGTCTAAGATACAGATTACCTTAGACGTTCATTATCATGAATATATAGGTATTGTAATACTTGGAACAAGTGAAAAGAGTTTATAGTACAAAGAACAGCAACTGGTCACTATACTTATAAACAGGGAGGGACCTTACGGCTTAAATACATTTTATACACTGTACTGACATACTCAACAGACATTATTAAAACACTCGCAATCCTTTCAACAATTTTACAGTATAAGAAACTTAGCAAATTGAGAGAACCGATATGGGATTGAAGTCATTAATAAACAATTATAACTAAAAAGTTTATGAATGACAAGAATTTGTTACATTGTCGTTTGAAATTGTAGATACTATGTATATATTATATTACATAAAATTATATTGATATTTCTATATATGATAAAATAAATCGAACACAGTAAAGAATCTGTCACTTCTGCCAACATGAAAATAAAACGTAGTGAATACAGTCTATATACAATTGAGAAATCAAAAAATTATAATCTGCACAATTACCACATCATACTAGAGATAAATATTGTTACATATAATTACGGTAAATTATAGTAAACTACTCTATACATGTATTGTAGCAGAAGCTGATGTCAGGAGCCTTAAGACAGACGAGCGTGCATGACAAGAGCTATGAATGTCAAAGAAGCAAGTGAGGTGTGTAAAAATGGGCCTGTGTGGCGCTCTGTTGTTCGTGCCTACCCCGCAAGGGACCTGGCGTGAAGTTATGTATGTATGTATGTACTCTATACAAACCGGCGTTAATCAGAGAATAAATAAAATATAACAAAAATTATTCAATTAAGGAAATGGCCCATTATATCGTTTAGAAATAAGAGAGTACAAAACAAAATTAATTATTAACCTTAAAAGGAACATGACAAGAACAACAATACAAGTAATTAATTACTGAAATTATATTAACTTTTTTGTAGTACTTTTTTGTAATTCTTCTAAATACCAGTTGTTTTCGCCATTCATTCTATAATATCTCGTTCAGAGATCGGCAATAAACTTATTAAGAAGCACGTAACATCAAAGTAAGCGTTTGAACATTGCTTTCAATAAAACGTCAAAAGAAAATTTTAAAGAGCCTAAACGAGAGAGACATTTGAGGGACTCGTTTCTTATAATTATCATTAAATTATATCATATAGTAGGCCCGCCACTTCGTCCATGCTTGAATTCAAATTCTCGCGGGATTCCCAGGACATAGCATTTAAAAAAGAATGTCAACTATCGTTTTAATGAAAACTGTGTTGGAAAAAGCTAAATTTTACATACCCGAACAAGTACAAAAATTCCGCGGGATTACCGGGATAAAAATTACACATACTTTATTACATTACATTTGCAATCCCCAGGAAATCAAATTGCAATTCGATACATTTTTTAAAGTGAAACTTTTTTAGAATCGTAGTGATTTGAACTCATTAAAACGAAAAAACGACACTAAAAAGAGATAAATACAGAAATCTATAGGACTAGGCCTTCGAAAGAATGAGATAGAATAAATTATATTTAATCATTTAAACACTAGCGGCCTTACTTATAATAATCTCTTTAAGAAAGGATTAAGCATCTCTTAAGTAAGAGAATCAGAATCGGGCCCTAATCAATGAATATCTTTTCTTCACGTATAAACGTGTATTACCTGTTGTTCACCTAAGAGGATCACTGATAAACGAAATTTGAATGATTAACGTAGGTCGTACCCAAAATATTCGACTAAAGAGGAGTTTATGGGTAAGATTTTCACTAATCAGTTGCTGAGCAGTTTCTTTAAATTTAAGAAACGATTATAAGTAAGGCCCTAGGAGTAGAAAATATTGTAAAGTTTTTCGTTAACACTTTTCGTGTTATAAAGCTTACAATATTGTAACGCCACGAAATTCGGAATCTCTCCCACCCCTGTCACACTTTGTTTTACTTTTACTGCGAGTGAATTTCACACACACACTACTTTTTAAATCTGGCCATTTAAAATTATTACCAGAAAACTTCGCGCGGGATTCCCGAGATAAAATGTAGAGCCGAGTTTAAGCCTAAGAATTAGCTGTCGATCAGAGAAAACCGCATCGAAATCGGCCCAGTAGTTTTACGTGAACCCTAAACAAACAGACAATAAATCTAATAAAATTACATTGAAAGAAAGAAAGAAAATATTTTATTCAGGCCAAATGACATTGGTGTAGTGTAGGTATAATTGTTAACAAATTTAAAACTAACAACATAATCATGTCCTGAAAGGTGTGTTCTCCGTCGCTTATATCTTGCATTCCAGTTCAATTTTTTTTGCAAATAGCTTCAATGTTTGTAACACGACAAGTTTAAAATTTTATATATTATAAATGAAAGATTTTATTACAATTAGAACTTTTACTTTTCATTATCTTTTGTACAAGCAAAGTCATATTAATTATAAACTAAACTAGTGCTTTTCTTGCATGTTGAAATTTTAAATTCAACCTCCGTCGTAAACGTAGCTTATTTCAGGACAAAAGGTAACCCTATGGTCATCACCTATAATAAAACTAAACTTAAGTAATATATAACCTAATATTGAAGACGTGACTGATTCAATATAGTAGTCCCCTATTTCAAACGAGTAAACATACTCTTAGCCGATTCCAAGTGCAGAGATAAGGATTGCGGTTAGTCTGTAATGTAAGCGAAGTACGTATTTCATTCAGACAGTTTAAGTTACGGAGGTAAAAATAAAAGAGATTTATCTTGCGGTTATCTCACCGTTCTCTAGACGATACTGAAGCTCGGATGCGTCCATCGAAATAATGCGGCAGTAGTAAATTGGGTTTCTTTACTCTCACAACTTAAGACGTTAGCTTAGGGATAGTAGCAATGATCGGGGATAGAAATTAATGAGCATACAAAAAAATACACTACAAAACGTACTAATTTAATAGACGCCTATTACTGATAATAAAACAGTAAATTGAGTAATAGCTGATTGTAACGATGTATCATACTTAACCGTATCTGTATGTAATGATAGTATGAAATTCAAGCATGCATCGATGTGAAGGTATGTAGTACTACCGTCAAGTTCATCTACAACAAGGTATAAAGATTGCAGAATCCTATACGACTTACGATCGTTATGGGTTTTAGATGGAAAAAAGGGATAAGACGGGGAGGATACAGAAAAATTAAAGTGCTAAGATATCAAGATATGAAAATTGCTAAATACGTATCAGCTGTCACACTGACCACACTAAACACAATAACCTCAAAACTAGCAATTTCACCTGCTGTCGGTGTATTATGGCAAATAGAAAAGTTTATCAATATGCTGTTTTTAGTAAGAAAGCGAGTCCAACTCGACTCTGCCACAACCACAAGGAAAACGTAAATATTTTACTAAAGAATATATAATGTCGCATGGAAATCCAATACTCGGTTTTATTCATAAGAGAGTGAGTAAGATCGTGGACCAGTTCTACGGTCTCAATGTCATAAGTCATGAAAGATGGACCTTCGTCTTCAAGCATTGCAAAATAGTCGACAACAATACATAACGAAGCTTCAATTTAGCTCAATAATCAATATTCACAAACAACAACTGTTTACATTTATGAAAGAAACTTCACATTTTTTTTGTAAATTCGCTGACTTTTTGCAAGGGAATTAACGAATAGTTCCAACTCCACGGAAAATGGTTGGTAGTCATTAAACCATCAAAGAATTATGCTGAACGTTTACTGCTCGCTGTCATTAGCGTGTTTACCGAAAGCAAAGTCAAGCGCGTTATCCACCGACTATCTACTGCATTGTAAGAGAACATCGCGTTTAATTATTATGCAATTCGATGCTATCGTATGAATACAAAATGTAGCATTGAAAATGTTCATTTTAATTGTGACACTGACAGCCACTGAGTTGGATAAATACTTTATACAATAGCTTCAATAACTAATATTTTCTTAAGTTCGCTACTTGTATACATAATAAAACTACGTTTTGACGGTTTTAAGCGCGGTAATTTATGTGATTTTTATTATTTTGACGTTTCGGGCACTTTTCAGTAGCCGTGATTACGTAAGACAAAGATGTCAAGTGTCAATGGGTACTGATAAAGTTTTATTTAGCCTAACGCCAACTTGTTCATTGTAATTATTCAGTTTTAACTTTGTTTATAGTTATTATTTACTCTATGCGAGCCTAATCTAATTTACAACTGCTTCTTCTCTCCAAGCATGTTTAGCTCTAATAATTTTATATAATCAAGTTGGTTTGTGTTCCGGTGCACGCAGAGAGAGCTCACAGTGTCTTGAGGCCTGGCAGTTGGTTTTGCTGAGTTTGGGTCTAAATACTGAAAAGTGGCCTAAACATCGGATTAATAAAAATAAAACAAATTACTGCACTTAAAACTGTTAAAACGCAGTTTTACTAGCTTTAATGACTTTTTGTTTTAGTCTCATATGGTTTTGTAGGTATTTTAGTAAAAACGGAACCCTTATATAATCGTCACGTCCTTTATCAATTCGTCTGTCACAATCATTTTTCCAGGAACTCAAGTTTATATGGAATAAAATACGAAAGGAAGGTGTATTCTCTTTGTACAACAGTAGTGAAACGCGAAAAGTCAAATATATTTTGTATGTGTGTTATTGTAAAAATCGCAGAGCCCGAAAGTACTAAATTTAAAAAAAAATAGTGTTATTTTTCGAATTTATTAAAAACACTAGTGCTCTGGCAATAATATCAAACTAGATGTCAAGGTAAATTAGATAACAAAAACCGTTCGATCCTTCATTAATTAACTATGTCTGGGCCGCCGCGTCAAGCACTACTTTTTGCGAGAGACTTGGCCAAGCCAATCTATCTACACCTCTTTTTATGGTATCAGGTATTGACAGTCCGGTGATTGATTCTAACTGGTCGATGTTACAAATGGGCAATTGACTGGCTAATCAATTACCCATCGGCCTTGTTTATCATCCTATAACTCTTGTTACTTTAACCGGACAACCAGAACATCAAATGAGGTGCGATTGAAGAGCGGAATTGAAGAATTATACCAGTCACAAAGGGGATGTTCCCCCTATTTAATCATGTGCCATGCAGATTATTATTATATTCTTAGAATGTAATTAACTTATTATATGTGTGTAGCGTCATTTATTATATGTAATGTTACTATGCAAGCGTTGCATAGTAACTCTTAAAAGATCATCAGCTACTTTGACTGAAATCCTTTTTATCTCATACTAAATTTCGGACGCTTTATTTAACTCAGGGTGAAATTAGACTGGTATAATAAGAAAAAGATGGTCGGAATGTATCGTTTGACTAATCCTATCCACCCTGTATTGGGTCTCTAAATTAGAGTTTAGAGACAATATTCTCTACTCTTCTTAAATTCTAATTCAATTTTAGCAGCATAAATTAATGTATAGGTAATCTATTTATTACCTATACGTTTATAGATATATCACGAGCCCGCAGATTTATAAACTTATATTTATTTAACTTGCTAAAAAGTTGCCTTAAGAAAGAAGGAAAGTTTGAAATACAAGCAATATACACAGCGTAAGTGGGTTACGCGCAGGCTGTGTATATTATTTGTAAAGTCACGGAAAAGTCTTATTTAAAAGATAAACATATTATCTTTTAACCCCCATACATGTCAAGTCAAAAACACACATGTATCCTACCGTTTTCGTAGGCTAGCAATTAGCCTAAACTTGGAAGTCTCCTTGCAAACATAAGGTCCCAAAGGATACAAAGGGCACAGACGACTTAGAAACGTGTAACACAATTTCAGAAGGATAATCCTATCTATACACAGGACATGTAAGTTAAACATTTATAAAAAGTATTTAAAACCGTAGTACGTACTTACCTTTGATCTCTACGGTAGTTGTATAAACCAAATTCTGTAATGAAGTCTTTGAGAAAAAGTAGCATTTAAAATAAGTATGACAAACCGACCGAAGAATTTTCTGTGAAAGTGATAAGCATAAAAATCAGAGATATTGAGTAAAGTTTTTATCTGACAGACGTGATAATAACTCATATGATACGATACTCTAAACATTTATTTAGAATATGTCACAGGTACTATTATGTATGGATATTTAGTAACTTTAATGATAAATGGAAGTTACATACATAATCAAGCATTAACTTTATCTATGATAATGAAGTAACAATATACGTAATTGAATACAACTTCATCAAACTAATGGTATCCAACTAATAAATTGATTAAATATTAATTAACTTATTTTGTACCTAAGAATATAAAGTCATTTACATCTCGTAACAATTAATTAACAACCTATTTAGCTTACATTAATACTGACAATGTTGCCGTTAATTAAAGATACGCTTCACAGTTTACGGCGTTGAACTCAATTGAACTTTTGATATTTTTTTATTCGTCTCTGTATACGTAATATAAAAGATAAAACAACGAACGTTAAAGGGACCTAGAAAATATAATCCAGCCAAATAAGGTCTGAAATCAAAATTTTGGCACTCAACTTTGCATTTTTGATATAATGTAGTTTTAATGATACAAAAACCAATGTGAAAAGGTTTTCCTCTCTGCCACCCGCGGCAAGGGGTGAATTTTTTTTAAAGTGTCTTTATACCGTTACTCGAAAACTGTAAAAGTTCTACTAAATCTTTTGATTTGTAAAAAAAATACATAAATAAGGTTCTATTACTTATTTCCTCAGTTCAAAATTAACCGAGTTAGGGAGGTTTTAAGTTTAAAAGATGAACGTACATTTAATAAATCGTAGGTAGTAGGAAAAATAAGCAATTTTTTTTTATTGCATAAATAATTTTAATGATATGAATTGGATAAGTTAAATATGCAATTAGTGTTTTAAAAGCATACTGAAAGTCAAAACTAAAGCTTCCTAGTGAGAAAATATTATAAACAATGTTTGGGAACATGTACTAACTCACAGCTGATAGACAGATAAACAAACCAACCTTATGGTATTATTGTAAACACAACACATCCCATCGACGCACAACGTTCAAAATGGTTAAGGAGAAAATAAAATCTTTGTGCACAACAGTTGCGTTACAACACCGAAAATACTGAAAGACACGCGATTTCCGCGGACTAAAAATATTTGAAGAAATGTTACAAAGGGTCGCGTTTTCAGTTATGCAAAGGGGACAAAGGGCGTCCGTCTCCGTCCGCGGCCGGTTGAACACTGAAACGCGGTGCCGCGTGTCGTGATCGAGTTCACAACCATCAGGTGTGACCAAGAGGTATGATTCTGTGACAGCTTAATTGATGCGGCATCGACGATGACACTGGTGACCCTTATCAATCACTCGATGTTAAAAATGTACCAGACGTGAGTGCCCGCCTAGACTATGAAAAAATCCGACAGCCAACGGCCCGTCAAGGATCCCCAGCGAGCAGCTCTTATCTGTGTCATCGGCTGCATTCGGCGTACTTGTCCCAGATATGTGCACTGTACTGAATTGTATTGCGGATCCAATTTAAGTAACACGATCACCGTAAAATGAAAATGTGTCGACATTTTTACGACGGCAGCCCTCGATTTGTGCCAGATGTTATAACTATGTCAACTAAAGAAAGAAAAATGAATTCATAATGTAATCGAGCGGACGGATTCGTTTTGTATATGATTGTGTCCTATTAAAGTAGGGATTCCCAAACTATTTTGGGTAAGAGATTAGAGACCCCTTTTCCAAAATGAACTGATATACCTCAGACCCCTATAGCCAAATTACTTTAAAAATTCTTTCTCCAGTTTTTTTCGTATTGACACAAAACACTCGCCAATCTAAAAAATTGTCAGAACTAAATCAATAAGGTTTCACAGATGTTACGTGCATTTAAAATTACGACGAATCGATACTAGCGCCATCTTGTGAATAATTTAAATCTAATCATTAAGGCAGTATAATATTAAATACTGATATTCTAATTTCTAATGTTCATTTTTCTTGTAACACAATATGATTGTATGATTAAAAGTAACATAACAATACAGAACTAAATCGGTCTACGTTTAGAATTATAGATCCATGTTACTCAATAACAAATAATTATAGTTAGTTGCTACCAGTTGTCACTTTCTTTTCACAACTAGGTTAAACATGAAAGACAAACTGAACCAAACTAAATTAAGTTAAATGAAAGCAGTAATAAAAGCAATAAAAAATTTAATAACACCGTAATGAAAAACATTTTGCTCGGAACGGCTCTTCGTGATCCCGACCCTTAAAACGCCAAATTAACGTTGTGGCTGGTTACGAGGTAAAGCTTTTTGATACAGAATTTTAAAAAATATATCGTAAAAGATTATTTTCGTATTTTAAAAGACTGGACTAAAAATTCTAGGCTGATTGTAAAATAAATATCACAAAGGGTAAATAAAAGTAATTGCATAAGTTCATAATCACATACACACGTTATACACGGAGTGCTTGTTTGAACTCGGCAACCCTCCATTCTCCAAAATTTTTGCACCTCCTGACAGGACGAGACAAATAAAGAATGTCTGACATAACTTTTGATTCTTAATTTAGTGTTTACTCAATAAAGCGCAATTTTAATTTTTCACAACTAAGTCGCGAGTTTCCGCAACTGGCGAGTAAGTCCTTTTATCATCATTCGGACAAACAGTTTCCAGTTATGTAATAAATACGTTGTCGATTAAGTAGATCTCTATCGAAACGACGATAAAAACTTAACTTGCCAGTTTCGCAATTTAAGTAACTGCTTATATAAGGCTAAATGTAAATTCAGTTTTACACGTGGTATAATTACAACTTATTAAATACTGTTTTCCATGTGGATTTGCTAATAGCTAAAGTTTCTACTTTAGTTCTGTATCCAGAAGGGATTTCCGAATTATCCGGCACATAAATCTTATCTAATCTAATATTCTTAATTAGTTCTCTTAGGAATCTGAATATATACAAAATTGTGATAATCATAAAATATGTAATAGTATCCATATTAAAACAAAGTTTAATATGATATTAGCAAAACTAAAGATTAAAATAAAGCAGAAAGACGAAACTTTCAACTCAGGGGAATATGCCCAAGGACATGCCGAGCGTAATTTCTAGTTGGCAGCCCAAGGGTACATTGGTGGGAGTAATGCAGAATGCACGGAGCGCTTCGTTGCTCTGTAATAACCCGGCCGCATTCAACCGTAGTGCAATAGGAATAAAGGCAATTTATTCTAGTTATTTTACCTTTAATACTAGTGGAAAAATTCTTCGGCGCACTCTTCGCTTATGAGTTCTCTTTAACAATTTTAAGTCCAACCAATTTATCAATACTTGATATGGCGAAGTATTGTATATTAGATACTTATCTATTGTATATTAGTAAAGAGGGCTGATAAACATTGTCATTCTTATTACATACACTGCAAATATTGATAGTACTACTTGTCTTATTTGTATACGAAGAAAAATTAGCCAAAGATAAAATTAGTAACACTGAGTTTGAAAATATTAATTTACAAATTAAATTTGACTCAATACGTGTGATTGTGATTAATATTTTGCTAAATATGATAGCATGTATCATATTTCCATATATGTTCACAGTTGCTGATAGCAGTACACACATGATAGACAGTACTAGGCACAGTACGTGATCTTGATTTAATATATCAATCAAGTGTTGCTTTAAATAGCTGCAAAGCACTGATAGTGTCATTGCCATTTACACCTACTTACCATTTAATTGACTCATACACACAGGTTTTTGCTAAGAACTTGAATGGTTGTCAATATTTGAAAGATTAAAGCAACTCAACCGTTTTTTGTACTATAAACATGATTTATTGTGTACACACAAGAAATCTTCTTGTTAATCGTTACTCAAATCCACAATTTAATCAAAGGTGAGAGGAGGGGGCGAGGACATTCTGAATAATAAAGACCTCGGTTATAAAATAAAATTTCATGACGTAATAATTATAAGTAATTATAATAAAAGAGTAATTATTATTATCATCAAAATCACGATAGGACGACCAATAGTCATTTGTATAATTTCAAAATAAAAGCGATAATTATATAAAATAGCAGAAATTATCAATAAATCAAATAATAATGTAACAGCCCTGACGGTCCTTCCTACATCAACGAGCAGCCTTATCACGAATGCTAATGAGCCACAAATTATTATCGTACATAAATAACGAAGTAACAGATATCGGGGAGAAATTATGCTATGTTTAAATTCGATCTTGTTTATACACAACACCAAGTATTGTTTTCTAAATCTACGTAAAATCGATAAAAACAACAAATCATTCAATGAATATATTCTATTCTATTAATATTCAATAGTGCGAGGTTAATTAAATTAATCTTTCTTCAGGAAATCGTATATCAGCCCATACCGTGTCCTATGTCTGGACTGGGACCCCGTATTCTAAGGGAACGGGTAGTGAACTCGCCGCTCTTGACCAAGGACTGGCGACTTTTGATCATCGTTTATATAAATACAAATTTAACTACAATACAACGGATTCCTTTAACTTTAGCCTATGGGAATTATAACAATATACATATTAGGTCAGAAAATATGTCTTAGTGGTACATGCTTCATAAATAGGATTCAATTCCACATAATTTGAATGACTTGGTGGTGTTGTAACCACTATTCTACAATGATGTAATATTTTACTGAGAGTTGGGCCAACCTCAACCACGTTTTTTTTTTTAAATCGAGCTAGATAGAGCGTAGACCATTAATTTTGGGGCAAAACATAACTGATTCGTTCTCAGTATTGTTATCAGCAAAGCACTTCAAGCGACAAGTACTTGAGAAAATATAGAAATTTTGAAAACCCGGTTGTAGGAATTCCGCGCTCAGGAGGTTGAACCAGTTATTTAATATACCCCCCAGGGGGCGCCCCCCACGGTTTTCCCCTCCCCCGACCGTGGTTGGCGCACGGGGAAGCGACCCCGGGGCCCCGAGCGACCACTGTCACTTTTCCCCCGTTCTCGCCGTGACAGTGGTGTCCCACCTACGTTCCTATCCTTAAAATCGTTCCTGTGTGTCCCTCCTTCCCAAACACCCACTTACCTTTTAATTCGACGGGTCACTCGGACCTCTCCGTTCAGCGGAGAGGCTCTTTCGCGATGTGGCGGCGACGGGTCCGACGTACAGGCGTTCGCCAATCGCCGGGCAGGCGACGGAGTGGGCCTAAGGGTGGTCTGCCCCTTTTCAAACTTCGCCACCGTCGTGCGATGTAGGGTGTGGTGGCGGCGGTTTCACCCGATCGCACCCGCACCGCGGCAGAAGAAAACCTTCAGACGAATATGGGTGGAGGTCTTGAGTTGCTCGCCCTTAGGGCATCTTGATTCCCCCACCCACCCGAAGCTTAGTCGGCGTGCTTGGAGCTGTATGCCGGGCGGGCTATCCCGGCTGCAAGCGCCCTGTGGGCGGCGTGTGGGATTTTCGTAAACGGCGGACTTCACGCACGCCGCTCGCAGTCCCTTAGATTTAAGTCATTCAGATGGTCTCCCGTAAAGGAGACAATTGTAGTTTTAATAACCCCGTAAGGGGTTCAAATCAACCATGCAAGCACAAAGCCAAGAAAAACTACCCCAGGCGAGTCGATCTTTCGCTCAAAAAAAAAAGGAAGGCGAATCTCGCTCCGATGCCGGTACCTATGGTAAGGACAGAAGTCTCCCATCGTATTCTGGGGGGGAGACGCCTTTGCGCTCACAACAATGGACGTTGTCCAAGGAGAAGGTGCCCGTGATGGGCGGAGAAGTTACTTTCGCGCGTAGTACCAGCAGACAGAGCGGCCGCACGTCTGCTGCCAGCGGCGCCAGAAGCGGCAATCTGAGCGGGGCTTTGAGTGGGGCTGTTGATGAGTCGGACAGCAACCTCTCAATGTTCTCCATTCGGTCCCGCTCAAGATCGAATACACGTTCGCGATCGCGTTCACCTACGCGGTCGCGTTCTCCGACGCGCTCACGCTCTGGATCGAGACCCGGTATAGGCACAGAGCTGGAAGCCGGACCTTCGAATTCGTCGAGCCAGTGGCGCGTCCAGAAGAAGAGGAGGAGGCCAGCGCCATATCGTGGACCCCAGAAGATCTCATGGGTGTCCAGCGATGAGGAAACGTTGGCGTCTAAATCCTCCCGCAGGGTGTCCCCACCTTCCGCGGGAGCTCCAGAATCAGCAGCCAGCATGGCACGTGCCAAGCAGGCCGTTGCCCAAGCGGGTCGGGCCACCGACCTTGAGCTCGACCACGAGGAGAGCACCGTCGAGCTGATCAGAGCCGCCGAAGAGGCACGCATTGCTCGACGGGCACCAGAACTCCTCAGTCGCTCAGGGTCGGTCTCAATCACGGACGAGGCCGGAGCTAGAACCGCTCAGGCCATAGAGACCGACGTCCGAAACGCCCTGGGGGTCATCCGCCATGTGGCAAAGGTCCCCAGGGGGTTAAAAGGGACTTTTATGAAGTCCCTTAATGACTCGGTCTCCATCATCAGTGACGCCTTCGAAGTGTTGCGGGGCCGCACCGAGTCTGAAGAAATCAGACGACTTGAAGCGGCCAACAGACGCCTCGAGGCTGAGATGAGCCAGATGAAGAAGGAAATGGCTAGTCTCCGTGCCGAGTTCGCCCGACCCCGGCTTGTACCGGCCACCAAATCACCGATGCCGAAACCTCCACCTCCGCCACCCGCACCACGACCGTCGACGTCGTCTGTAGTGGAAGGGCGATTTAAGGACCAGGAAGAGCTGTTGCGCCATCTAACCCTATCTATTGGGGCCATGATGGACGCAAAGCTGGCCGCCCTGGACGACCGCCTTCTCCCGGAAAGGCGAGTCCGTCCACCGCTGGCCGTAGACGCCCGACGAGCGAGTGCGCTGCCGACTCCAGCACCCGGGAAAGGGCAGGCCAACCGCCCTCCGGAAGATTTTCCTCCGCTGCCCGCGAAAAGAAAGCGAGGCGGCGGAAACAGTCAAAATGCGCCGACAACCCCCACACAAAAGGCGACTCCGATGGCTAGTACGTCCACCCAGGAGCCCCCGAGGATGGATGAAGGTTGGTCGGTGGTGGCCCGCAAGGCCAAAAAGAAGAAGCCACCGACCCAACCAAGCGACACCAAACAGGCTAGTCAACGCCAGACGAAACCGAAACCGCCAAAATCATCGGCGAACAAAGGTCCGCGTATGCGGGTCCCTAACACCACTGCGGTGATCCTCACTTTGTTACCCGCAGCGGTGGAAAAGGGCACCAGCTACGCGGACTTAATGCAGAAGGCCAAAACCAATATAAAACTTGGAGACCTCGGTATCCCTGGGGTGAAGTTAAAAACCGCGCGGACGGGGGCCCGTATGCTCCTTCTTCCTGGAAAAGATAGCGGGGAGAAGGCCGATGCCCTCGCCGCGCGGCTAAAGGAAGTACTGCCTCAGGACGGGGTGAAGGTGTCCAGGCCCGAGAGGTGTCTCAACGTTCGTATCTCGGGTCTGGACGACTGCACAACAGTCGAGGAGGTAGTGGCCGCCGTCGCCCGGGTCACAGACGTCGCCGCTGGGCGATTCAATTCTAGCACACTACGTCTGGGTCCGGACAGGCTTGGATATGTTATCCTGGCCTGCCCTGTGGCGGCGGCCATCAAATTGAAAGACAAGAAGAGATTAATGGTGGGGTGGGCTTCGGCGGACATCAAAGTTCTGCCGAGCCGGTCCGAGCGGTGCTGGCGCTGCCTTGTGGCAGGACACGTCGCCTGCACCTGCTCCTCCCCTGTCGACCGCAGCAAGGACTGTTACCGCTGCGGTCAACCAGGTCATCCCGCCGCTACGTGCCAAAATCCACCGCGCTGCAGCATCTGCAGTGCAGCAGGCCGAGCGGCGGGTCATTGGATGTGCAGGGGAGTGCCGGCCGCGCGTAAAAACGCAGGCCCCCCCACTGCGACTCGGTCCAACAAATCTAAAGTGGATCAACAATCTAAAGCCGACAATAAGAAATCACGGAAAAGGAAACGTAACAGGAGAGGCTCTAAGCAAGATGCGGCTGTCAACACGTCTCAACCACCGCAACCGCAGCGGCCACGGCCGAAACCACGTTTGCAGCCACCGTCGCCAGCGCCTGGGCCCACTAGGATGGAGGAATAAACAACCGTTTCAATGGCTCTCCTAGTGGTCCAAAGTAATTTGAACCACTGCGCCGCCGCCCAGGATTTGCTGGTGCAGAGTTTGACGCAGTGGGGAATCCAGTTGGCCGTAGTCGCCGAGCCATACTACGTCCCCCCCCGTTCTGACTGGGCGGGGGATCTCGATGGCTTGGTGGCCATTGTAATCCGGACCGCCGCCGCATGCCCTCCCCTAGCCAGTGTGGTAAGGGGACGGGGCTACGTGGCGGCAACGATCGGGGAGATAGTGGTCGTTGGTGGCTACTTCTCCCCGAACAGAAGGCTCGCCGATTTCGAGGGATGGATCGAGGAAGTGGGCACCGTGGTGGCCCGCAGCCGACCTCGCCCCGTGCTCGTGCTCGGGGACCTCAATGCAAAATCCGTGGCTTGGGGATCTCCGAGGACATGCGCACGCGGCGAGGTGCTTGAAGAATGGGTCATCACGCAGGGTCTCGTAGTTCTGAACCGGGGCTCCGAACACACGTGTGTGCGCCAGCAGGGCGGCTCAATTGTCGACGTCTCGTTCGCCAGTCCTGAATTGGCGCGCCGTGTGCGGGACTGGAGGGTCGACACGGGAGTGGAGACGCTCTCCGACCACCGATATATTCGGTTCAGCGTCTCCTCCCGAAATCCGGACCCGCCGTCCCGAGAGCCCCCGGTAGGAAACTGTCCGCGCTGGGCATTGAAAAAGTTGGATCGGGAGGCGTTCAAGGAGGCCCTGATTGTTGCCACCTGGGCATCAGGGGCCGATGTGAACCCTCCCGACATAAATGTAGAGCAGGAGGCAGAAAACCTACGGTCGCTCGTCACAGGCGTCTGCGATGCGGCGATGCCGAGGAGGGGCAGATTCCGACCCCCCCGCAAGGTGTACTGGTGGAGCCCCGTACTCGAGGGGCTAAGGCGCGCGTGCAATAGCGCGCACCGCCAGTACTACCGCTACAGACGACGGCTACGCCGCGCAGCAGATGCAGCGGCCGTAGAAGCTCAGCTGTACGAGGGGTACAGAAGCGCCAGACAAGACCTACGCGTCGCAATCCGCGATGCGAAAAACGCGGCCTGGGGAGAGCTCTTGGAAAGCTTAAACCAAGACCCTTGGGGGCGCCCATTCAAGATGGCACGGAACAAGCTCCGTGCCTGGGCGCCCCCGCTAACCGAGTCTCTCCCCAGGGACACAATTCGCGATGTGGTTGGCGCTCTGTTCCCTTCAAGGGCTGAGCACGTGCCTCCTGCAATGGCCCCGCCAGAGGTGGAGCTCAGCGCGGATAGAGACCCAGTGCCCACCGTGGACCGGGTAGAGCTGGGGGTGGCTATGCTACGGCTAAAGGCCAAGAATGCTGCCCCCGGCCTTGACGGCATTCCAGGGCGTGCGTGGGTTCTGTCCTACGACGCCCTCGAGCCCCGACTGATGAGGCTTTTCAGCGCATGTTTGGAGCAGGGCCAGTTCCCGCAACGGTGGAAGACCGGAAAGCTGGTCCTGCTGCGTAAGGAGGGGCGCCCCGCGGACTCACCGTCCGCCTACCGGCCCATTGTGTTGCTGGACGAGGTCGGCAAGCTCTTCGAGCGTATCATTGTCGACCGCCTCGTCCAGCACTTATCGACGACGGGGCCGGACTTGGCGGACAACCAGTTCGGCTTCCGCACGGGGCGCTCTACAATCGACGCAGTCATGCGCTTGAGAAGCCTGGCGGAGGAAGCAGTTTCCCGGGGCGAGGTCTTATTGGCGGTGTCTCTTGACATCGCCAATGCCTTTAATTCCTTGCCCTGGTCATGCATCATGGAGGCACTCCGGTATTTTGGGGTGCCTCCCTACCTCCGCCGAATAGTCGGGGACTACTTAAATGAAAGAGCCGTCATTTACCCGGTCCACGAGGGATGGAATCGGCGAGCCATGGTGTGCGGTGTTCCACAGGGGTCGGTTCTCGGTCCCCTCCTGTGGAACATCGCATATGACTGGACTTTACGCAGCAGGGTCCTCCCCGGCGTCAGCATCATATGCTACGCAGATGACACATTGATCGCAGCACGAGGGAGGACCCACAGGCAGGCGTGTCTTCTAGGCACGGCTGGGGTGTCCTTAGTTGTAGGTAGGATCCGGCGTCTTGGACTGGAGGTGGCGCTTCAGAAGACCGAGGCCGTGTTCTTTCACGGTCCTCGAAATCGTCCACCTCCAGACACCGCTATAATAGTAGGAGGCATCCGCATCGGCATTGGGGGGACCATGAAATACCTGGGATTGGTCCTCGACAGCCGGTGGGATTTTTCGGCACATTTTCGGCAGCTGCTCCCCAGACTCAAGGGGGCAGCGGGTGCGCTGTCGCGCTTGCTCCCCAACGTCGGGGGGCCGAACGCCACGTGCCGAAAACTCTTCGAAGGCATCGTACGGTCGATGGCCCTTTACGGGGCCCCAGTGTGGGCAGACCGCCTGACGGCCCGCAACGCTCCGCTGTTGCGACAAGCTCAGCGTATAATGGCCGTCAGGGCGATAAGAGGATACCGTACGGTGTCCTTCGAAGCAGCCTCTCTACTCGCCGGATCCCTCCCATGGGACCTGGAGGCCAGGGTGCTGGCGTCATTGTATGTATGGCGCAAAGAAGCCCTGGCCAGGGACTCCAGACCCGCGCCTCGCGAAATCGAGGCGTGCAAGTCGGAGCTCCGCCAGGTCGCCGTGGGAGTATGGGAAGATCGCCTCAGACGCCCCAGTGCGGGCCCCGCCACCATCGAGGCGGTGAGGCCCGTCCTGCAAGAATGGATTGGACGACGACACGGCACCCTGACGTTCAGGCTGACGCAGGTCCTCTCGGGGCACGGCTGCTTCGGGAGGTACCTGTGTCGTCTCGGCCGCGAGGCAACTTCAGGGTGCCATCATTGCGACACAGGCGACGAGGATACGGCGCTGCATACCCTGCAGGAATGTCCTGCATGGACGGAGCAGCGCCGAGAGCTCGTCGCCTTTACCGGACTGGACCTCTCGCTCCCGGCCGTGGTTTGCACCATGGTCGGGAGCCGCACCGGATGGGACGCCGTCTCCTCCTTCTGCGAGCACGTCATGTTTGCGAAGGAGGAGGCGGAACGGGAGCGTGAGCGCACTTCCTTGCTCCGCTCCCGACAAAGGAGGACGCGCCGACGCCGGAGGTCTGACCTAGACCTTCGGCCACCGTAAGCGGGCGGCGCGGGTGGGGCCTCTAGGGGTATAGAGGTTCTCACTCACCCGCACATGCCGTCGAGATGAGAGCGCGAGTGTTCCGCGCGCGCTCATCTCTCTTCCCGTGGGGCGCGGTACAGACCGCCCCACGCCCGGAAAAGACCGAGACGTCACCGGGGAGTAGCTCCCCCGGCATTGGAAGAGGCCCAGTGAGCGGGGCCCACGCCTGCCAGGGAATGCGGAGCCGGGTAGCCTATTCCCGTAGCCCTGGCATAAGGCGCAGGACGGAACACCCAGGGGTTTTAGTGGGTATCCCTAAGTGGGGAGTGGCAATAGCGTGGCACCGGTTCTGACCGGGCACGCTAGTGCCACCCCCGATCTGGCGAATCCCACACTGTCTCACCGGGTCGCGAGCATCCCCCAGGCTTCTGTGCCTGTCGCGGCTTAGTCCTCAATCGGATTTCCCCTGGCTAAAAAAAAAAAAAAAAAAAAAAAAAAAGTTATTTAATATAAGTTACAGATACACAGATAACCAAAATAATTCGAGTTTATAATAAAGCAAATATTGGCATTGGGTTTGTTTACCTTACGTGATTAGGTACCCCTGAGAACTAAATAACAATAGGATAATAAATATTATAATATTTACTAGGGCTTCTATCAAAATCGCTCGCATAAACTTCGGATTAGTATTTCGTGGAAACTAACCCACTATTCAGGGATAAAAAGTATTTTGCGTTTATTCCGAATCATCAAAAATACATGGATACCTTCGGTTAATTCACAAAGACATGAAATAGGAATAAAGAAATACTGAAAATAACAATTCTTTTTCGTTTTTTTTCTACGTTTCATCAAAAAGTATCTACTAAATCTTGGATAAAAAGAATATCGGTGATTCATGTATTTACCTGAGATACTATTTCACACGTTAATATCATTAAAACACTAGACTTGTAATAGCTGGAAAAATAGCACATTCGACAAGGACAATTGAAACAACAGGGTTATCCAAACCTTATTATAGAAAAATTATCAGAAAACATAACCAAGGAGGCAGGATAAAAAGCAGCATAAAAAATAAGTGTTGTTGTCGTGTTCAATGCTAAGATTAGGTAATAAAAACTGCAGTTGGCTCGATTTGCAAACTGGAATTGCAAATGGCAAGACGATCCTAAACACATATGCATACACATACATACACAACTGAAGACAAGTGAACGAATAAATAGAATGAATTGCTTCAAGAGAATATAGAATCAGACATAGGTTATAACAGATAAGTAGAACTATATTTTGGGAGTTGTTAACATATTTTAATCTAATTTTTCGTAATGACTGGTTATCTTGACGGCCTCTGTGGTTGAGCGGGCTTAGCCTTTGCCGGCCTACCTCAGGTCAACGCAGAGGCTCCGGGTTCGATTCCTGGTATAGTAAATTTCGGAAACGTATTTTGTCCGTTATTTACTATGGTCTGGGTGTCTCGGATCGGCCCCAGAGCATTCCGTTGTACATTACCCATAACACAAGCGTAACTTGCTTAATTTGGGGATATACAATATGTGTTTTTCTGCCGATTATTATTATTAATATCTTGAGTAACTGGAATCTTAGAATGACTTGGGGTTGCGTAGACAGTCAAAATATAATTGAGCTTTTATGATATGACAAGAGCTTTACGTAGCCTAGTTGAGGGTTTCTAATATAAACAAGTAGAGTTTACCAGGTGCCTGCGCCACGGATTCTAGTACGTACCTCTTGTTTAAAGAGCAGGTGTTAATGCCATTAGTTAGTTAGTGCCATTTGCCTTGGGAAAATTCACTTCATTTTATATCACAAATTATTACATCTCCCGACATGAAAAGTATTTATGTACTTATTCGGTATTAAAACTACATTTAAACAAAATTACAGCAAAATCTTAAATTTATAGTTTAACAATTATCACACTTGCAATGTTGATGTTCAAGCAAAAAAAAAATATGAATTAACTATTGAATAACTAAATGAAAAATTGTTATAAAAACATTTTTCAAACAGATTATTGTTCATTCATCTATTCAGTTAGTGCCTAAATTTTTTCAATTTTTTCTTTTCATATTTAGTATGTTTAAATAATATTTATTCATTAAAGGGCCGATGTGGGTGTGGCTTGCGTAAGCCAGAGTACCCGTTTTCGGCCGTATTTTCATCCCTCTGGGAAAATTATAAATATTGACCTTACAGTTTCGGGTGTCGAGACTTTTTTAGGGAATTTCCTCCTCTTTTCGAATCTTTTTTCAATTTTGTTTTTTTTTGAGTTATTTTCAAAAAAACTAAACCCCCCTCTTTTTTTAGTTAATTGTTAATAACTTTTACAATTTTTGCATCATTTTTTTCAAAAATCATCTAGATGCCATTCCGAATCGAATGACACCTCATTTATAATTTTCGGAGACTGCTGAAAAAAGTTGATCCAAAAGGCACTTGTTGTCTAGTCTAATTATTTAATTACTACCCACGTCTCATCGGAAGTTTTGACATGAAAGTTTATTGATCAAATTTTATGCTTCCAAAATAAAATAAACAATACACCGAAAAGTTATAAAAGTCAATTATGTAAGCATGACGGTTTTGGTAGGATTGTTGGAATTTAAAACGGGCGGTAAACCTATCACACATGTATAAGATGGATTGCCGTCTATCACGCACTGGTGATCTCGATGTTTGGTTGACCTTTCCTTCACCGTCAACATGTGGTACATAGTATTTGTTACAATACGCACATTAGCCAGGAAAAACTAGCTAAAATTCTAAACGGTGCAAAGTCCCCGGCACATTCAACCTTTGAAACCAATGTCATAAGAGGATAGTTTACGTAAAAAACTAACCAAGTATTTAGTTTTGATTTACTTATTGTACTGACTCTTACGACGCTAGCTTGAAAAACAACATTGCAAAACATTACTCTGGCAAACTAGCATTGCTATTACAGTAATCCAAGAAGTATAGAATTATGAAAGTGCCCTTGAGAGTTGACTGACTATCATAAAATTGTATATACATATTATGTTCGATAACATGGATAAAAATAGGTACATCATAACCCGGAAAATGGATTATGAGTATGATAAGTATTTTTTGTACTTAAAAGGTAAATTTCATATAACTTTTAAGTACTCTAGCTACTATAATGTCAACTAAAATTTCTTAATTTATTCTAGGAATAGTAGATTGTTAGTTATGAGAGAGGTTAAAGTGACCTATTGAGGCATGAGATAGTATGCCGCACGAGCATAACGAGAGCGCTAATAGTTCTAGCGCCTACATAGGTCTTTCACCCGAGGTTAACACTCTGTTTTTCATTTCGAATATGATATAAGTAAATAAAAATTGGTTAAACAAATAATTAGGTAATTCTCTAACAAAATCAGACGTTAAACCCATACCCGAATCTGATAAACTCATTTAATACGTCACGTTTGCAACGTGAAGTAATAATTTTTCTGTTGCATTTTACCAGCCAGTATTTTTTGGTCACTGATGATAGTGTGGGTAGTACATTCTATCAAAATGAGTTGGTTTAAAACTTTCAGAAAGATATATAAGATTCTACAAGAAAAAGATAAAGACAAATACTTTTTAGAAAGGGATAGATGAAGAACAAAAGAATAACGGAATGAAGAGCGAAGAAAAAGAAGAATGAAAGGAAGAAAAAGGCAGAGATAGATGTTTAGAAATGGTACAGTAAATAAAAGAATAACGAAAAGCAGATCGAAATTATGGGTTCCAGATTCTACCGGGTATATAAGCAGCGCGAGGCGTTTCTACCAGAGAGTTCAGTTTGAGACAGCGAAGCAACAAGTGCGATACGAGAGCGTTGGAAGAGTGGTTTAATGCAAGATATTGACGAGTTTAGAGAGTTTGAAGAGAAGTTTAATTAAAGACATAGACGACTTTCATGAGCAGTTCAGTTACGGAGTTGGTTTTGTAGTTCAACAGGAGATCCAGAAGCGAGCTGCGCGCGGTATATTCGGATATGAGTAATACCACAGTAGCAGGAGGGGGGTCTACGTAATATTGGCTACGGTATTGTGAATAAACATCTCATCGTCGGGATAGTGGGTCGTTAGTTGTGCGTGAAAAGGCAACCCTGCAGGAAAGAATCACGTACGGCTGTGTAAATAAAAGCGTATGTTGAAAAAAAAACTAGTGTTTTCTTTCAATCTTAAGTGCGTAACAATAGTAAATCTTTAGCTGAAATTAAATAATAATTCAGTGATAAGTAATTTATAACTATAAAATGAAGTTACAAAGGTTGATATTTTTTTAATTACAATATATCCTGCGATTTAACAGTGACTGAAAAAAAAGTTTGAAATTTTGCAGGGAAAATCGCTTCCCAGGGACAAAAAGTACTGTTTCGTTCCTGTGATCGGACAACTCCAAGCGTACTTTTAGAATATGTGAAATGAAAATTAATCTGCTTTCTAAATTAGCACTGATTGAAATTAATTCTAAAGAACCCTTCTATAAAATGAACTTTATTTGTTTAAACGTTACACAAAATCCACTCTTCAGATTACGCCAACTGATTTGTGTTCATAACGTTCCACAAATAATGAGGGAGTTACGAGAGTAATTCAATTTTACTTAGATTATAAATTGCCCTTTATCCATTCGAATTATGTTTTAAGATAAAAAAACCTTACAGATTTATATTATATCAAACCGTAATCCCTCCGCATTCTGTATATATTTGGAAAAAATATCTCTCAAAGCCGGCTTGTCCATAATTCATATTTAATTCATCCATATAAATTCGTCTATTTTGAGCACTTTTGCTCAATCAAGCGAGTGTTATAAATTTCGATAAATATGGCCTTAAATAGAATGTCTGGTTGAATTACCAACATTACATATGACGGGTTAGGTACTGTATCTCACTGTCAATTAATTTGCCTTACAACTGGTTAAAATTGACACAAATTCCATGTAATTAATGTTTTATACCGATGGTAAAGTAAAAAAGAACGCATAGAAAGACGGCAATAGATAACGCTTAGGGACTACTTTTTGTATTTGTAGAGAAATATTTAGATCCCCATAGTGACTTTTTCAATATTGTATAGAACATTTTAGACCTATTTGAGTCGAGTTATATAAAAAAGCAATTAATCAAAATTCATTGCTTTTAACTTTTCTAGTAAGAAATCACTTGTCGGATAAAAACATACATTTTTAATATTTGATGTAATAAAACTGAGAGAGGAAAGTAATCCGAAATAATTAGAGGCGGCAAATAGAAATTAAATAAGATGACAAACAACAACGGCAAATGAATATCAGTCACTTAGAGATCCACAAATAAACAAAAGCCTTGAAGCAGATTAAATTCTCAAACCGGAACTATGGCCGTAAAAGAACTTCCTAAAGGTCATCCATTATCTAATGAACAAAGTTCTCGCCATTAATATTAACAAAGGCGTCTATTCTATTTTTATTGCGTTCAGGAATGCTGGGTCGAGAACAAGTGAGGGACAGGGCGTTAATTTGCAACAAATTGGCAAGCTTAAGGACAAAGTTGTTAGCTAAATTATTTCTTGGACTTCTCGAATTTACTTGACGGCCATGTTGAATTATTGAGACCATCGCATTATGAGTGTTGTTTACTGTTCTTTAATACTTTCGAAGTTTCTAATATTTATTTTGTAGAAACAGTCTTGAAACTTTTTAAAGTTTACATTGCTAAACATACTCAACAAGTTCGTTGTCCGATGAATGAAACGTTTTACATGGTTTCGATAGTGACCTGTCATGTCCATGACATGTTTGTCGTGTCCAAAACGTTTATGATCTATACATGTAACAAATATCTTTACATATGCCATTATTATTAGTTATTAAGAGTTATTTCCAAGAGTTTTGACGATATTTTCGGTAGTAAACTTTCTTAGGACTCTGAACCTAAATAGCTTATTTTTTAACAGCCTATAAATGTCCCACTGTTGCACTCGGACCTTCCATTTATAGGGGGAAGAATGGTATACCTATCAAGCTTATCCAAGGCCAATTGAGGGGTTTGACGCGTCAATTATCTTGATGCGCAAGTTTCATCACATTTTCCTTCATCGTTCAGCACATGGTAATTGTGACAGTTTGCCCATTAGCTCAAAAACTGCTCAAGTGGTGCATGCTTTCCGGCCAGAATTTAAATCCGCGTCCTATAAGCTGGGGCCGCGAGTGCGATAACTACTATTTTAAGAGGCCGTCCACAAATTACTTCACACAAATTTCATGGCTTTTTTTCCCCGTATTTGTCACAGTGGGTTACATTCGTGAGCTTCCTCCGCCATCTAATGCGACATCACATATTTCGCAATTTTACATCAAGAAATGGTTAAACTAAAATAACAGATTTGTAATTAGTTTTATTTCAATTCAAATTATATTTTAATAATTAAACACTATCTCACACAGAGAGAGATAATATTTTAAAATTTTCATTAATGGATTAGATTTCGTTTTATAAAGTTTAAATATATTAGATTTTCAAATGTATCTTACGAAATACTATAGGCCCTTCCCACCCCTTGTCCCACAATGTCACTTCTTCGCCTGTGTGGCGTAATTTATAGATGGCCCCTAAACTACAATGGCTTAACTTGAATAACAGATTTTTTAATATTTCTCTTCATCTGTCCCTTATGGTAATCTAACGTAAGTCATCAAGACGATAGCCGTATCTACTCCTTTACATATACAACAGGTTTGGGATCACATATATCGCGTGTCTAACTTTATTTATTTATACAAAGAAACGCTGTAGACTCAACAAACCGCACCATCTCATTCTATCGTATTTCTGAAACAAGACCGGAATTCAGCACGCGACCGGAGGATGCCTAAAATATCGGTGTCGGGGACACAGGAGTGTTACAAGAATAAGCCCTTATTTTAACGCACACACGTATCATCATGAAATTTCTATAGAGTTCTCCCTAAAACATGCAAATGATATCAACCAAGTAAATATATGGAGCTAGAGAAGCGCGGTTATTGATATAAACTATCATGTATCATATCTTATACAATTTAGTGTATACACAAGCTTTGACGCGTGTAAAAGGTGAATCTATACGAATGTCAGTCAGTGTGTTTGATTAGATGCGTATCTCCAGTTTTAAATATCAACTGACTTTCCTTACATTGAATATGTAGATGTTTTAGAGAATGGATATGAACACATACCTACAAGATTTTAATCCAAAAAGCAAGTTGTCGCGGTGTGCAGACTGAAAGTTGGCGCAACATTTCTAAGTAAAATAATAGGCTAGCGTTCTCTTCTAGGTAACCTTAAAGAATGACCTCAGCGATTTTAACTGATATAGATAGATTAACAATAGTTACGAATAACAAGTAGAGCTTTGTAAAAATAACCAAATAACTTTATGACTTCCAAAAAATACCTATGTAACTAGAATTTTATGTTCTTCGTTCTCTTCGTTTCCACATCCCACAAACATTGAACATTTTCAGGATAAACAATCCTAATTTCTGGTCTCTGTATATAAATGTCAATTGTATGAAAAATCGGTGTATTATCAAAATAGTAAAAATAAGAACATACAAAAATCTTAACAAACGTTCATATTTAAATATAAAACTTTACCAGTTTATATTTAATCCGCAAAATGAATAGAAAAAATATCAAAACTGTTAAAACTTTTAGGCTGGTGTGTTAAAATAAAATAATCACTGCTTAGCCATATATTTTTAGCGATTATTTTATTTAAACCATTGGTTAAATGTTGGTGCACACCAGCCTTAACAAGATTAGCTTCTAACTTTCCAATTGATTAAATATTGTGACTCTTGAGTAAAGGAATCAAAAAAGAACGTTATTAAGGTAAAACTTCGTAATTCAGATATCCTTTTGTTGGGATGAACAGTCGATATAAGCACTTCTTTAAAAACCTGCAGTCCTACGATCAAAATCTAAAACTGATAGCAACCGTTTTTAACAAAGAAAAAACTCTACAAAAGGCTACTAAGTTTAAGTACACTGGTAGTGTACGCAGAAAAATGCGTTTTAAATTTATAAATTACTAGCGGTCCCGGCAGACGTTGCCCTGAAAAAAAAACAATTTAGGACCTGTTTCTAGTGCCTCGTACTGGTTCCAATTGTGAATCTAAACCATCCGGAGACCCACTAAAATGCGCACAAAAATTACATCAAAATCGGTAAAGTCGTTCTCAAGTTATGCGCGTACTTACATTTCTAGGATTCATATTTATATATTAGATAAGTGGACCATAGAATTTGTATGTAAATAAATGTCATACGGATGCAAAGTTTACTTGACTGAAGCCGAGTGGAAAGCTCTATTTATATATTTTGAAAATGAGAAACTTTTATTCGAATAAAACGTTAATGAAATTGAATCGTTGTAATTAACATCGAAAAGTTGAAAATATAATTTAAAGAACATTTATAAAAGTAAAATTTTCTTGAAATTCTGCGTCGACTTAAAGGATATCTAAACAGTATTAGTACGAATAACATTTTCTACCTCTCAACAAATATCTGTATTTTTAAAATAACACAAAATTAGTAATTAACTTTTTAAAGGAATTTAATATTCAGTTAAATACAACAATAGCTTTCTCGTTAAAGTAAATTCACTACAAGGTTGAATTTGCAGGTTTATATCTACTTTATTACAATAGTGTTTATTTAACATTTCAAGAACAATTTATAGAACATGATCGGAATACAGGTTCATAGTCTTGTCATTGGGGCGGTCTGGAAGAGATCGCTTTTCAGCGATAAGACCGCCCTTTGTACATAACTAGATATCATTTAAGTCTTTTAGTTCATGTTTGTACTGTTGTACAATAAAGTGCTATCTATCTTATCTACTACAATAGGTAGAGTTTAGTATTATTATTTTTTAATTTTAAAGTACGGTTGGTTATTTACCTGTTTTTCTTTATAAAATACTATATAGAATACATATCTCTTATTCCTTAACGTCCGACATTCTACATTCTAATCCATACATCTCGTAAGTAACATTACTTTAATTCCTGTTGATTATTTATGTCGGACTAATTGCACAAAACTCCCAGTGGTTTACATTGCTAACGGTACGCGCAAAACGGGTGCGGGGTCAACAACCGGCCGCGAAGGCCGATGCGATGGACAACTAACGTTTTCGTTCCTAATAGGAAAATGATATCACGTATAAAAGACTCACTATAAATGCTATTATTAGGAGCGTAAAGTCGAATTTACTTTAACATGGTTGCAAAAGGTAAGGAGTTAAGGTCCGCCCGAAAAGAGCAGACATTAAGGTTGGCATTTCTCAAACACCTTAGTGTCAAGGTTTCGTGTGCTATTATATTCTTTCTTTTCAAAGTCGAAATATAAATTGCCTTATCTTATTATATTTTGCAGCTAGGACACATAATAAAACTACATTTTTTTAGGTATTTTATTTAATTTTTATTTAAGCGTTTCCGCCACTTTGCAGTAGCCAAGCTTCTCTGCCGTGATCACGGCTACTGCAACTGGCCGAAACATCCAAATAAAAATCAAATAAAATATCGCGCATAAAACCGTTATCTTTAATACTCTTTAAAATCATATAATATACATATAATATGTATATACAGAATACCTTATGAAAAGGAAATACACTAGAAGAGGCAAGTACATGCCATCAAATAACCGTATATCTGGATTACGGCGACAGTATCCCGTTGCAAATAAAACAGACACGTAGTGCCACTAGTGCTAACAAACAGCGCATAAATTGCATATTTTGATTTTATGCATCATAAAATCAAACTCTATTACAAATTACTCTATCAAAAATACTAATTTTTTATTGAATCTCTTTAATAGATGTTGAAGGTAGTTTTCTTGATAGTTACTGTTTACTAGTATAACGCTTCCACATTACAATAAATAGTTTGAAAAGAAAACTAGATTCAATGTCTTGCCACTCTGAGTCTTCTGTTAATATTCTTCTACTTCTCTTATAAAGTTCATTGCACAAATATAATATGGAATAACATATTATGTTTATTCTCTAGAATAAGAATAGTTTAAATATAAAAGAAAGTATCGCCCATTCGAGTCGATGTTTAGACTAGACCTGTATCCCTTTCTTACAAGACTCAGAGTCTAACCATTTGTTATAATATTTTAATGCAAAATATTAATTGCTCTATAAATTCGCAAGCACGGTAAGCAAGCTTATATGAGCCTTCTAATAAGATTAATGCATGCGCCTGGTAATTTATCTACTATCGCATTTGCGAACTAAATACTGTCAGGCGTACCATTTTCTTATTAATATCTTGACGATTAAATTACTTTATTAATCTGAAGCAAAAGCACCCATAAACAACGTGTCATATGTACATATTCGAAAACATATTGCATGCCGCATAAATATTAAATTCCACTCCTCGATTCTTTACATTATAATTTCATGCAGTTAAAAGATCAAATGAACACAGCGGCTGGAGCACGTACGATGTAAACCGACCTGACTCGTTAGATAAGTGCATAAAACTTGTACAGTCACGAACTAAATTTATCTTTTGCTTCGTTTTTTCTTTACTTTTTATGCAAGCAAAGGGCTACGTCCAGCAGTGGACTGAATTTGGCTGAAGATGAAAGGCGCTTTACGCTTAACGTAAACGAAAATCACGTGCTTTGTTCAGCTGATGAAGAAAATGACTTTAATAGCATTAAATACACTAATACATCTTTAGAGATTTGTTATACGATTATAAAAAAATTACTAAAATCTAGTCCCATATCAAGTAATTAGCAATAATCTTAATAAGCTCAATTGGAGTCTTATTATGGCTGTGTAATCGTCAGTAGTTTTCTTCATAATAATAATTGCTAAGAGCGAAAATCTCATTGTACTCCACTGCAGACATAGTTATTTAATTCCATTACGTGAAACACAAGAAATTACTTTCACAAACACTTACTCGAAATATTAAAAATATCTCAGTGCAATCAAACCGAGCCTTGGAGCATTATTATGATTGTTCTTGGTAAGTAATGAAATTCCTTTAATACAGTTTCTATGAATGTGTATCAATCAAGACAAGAGAAATGAAGTCATTATAAAATACCATTTCCTTTACTGTATATGGTATGTGTATACAATATACTGTTAGTAATGCAATCTAGTATAATAAATAACACATTATATCAAAAAATAGATTGTCTACAGAATGGACGACCGGCCGTTGAGTTAGTTGCCCACATGCCCATGTTTAGAAATATCAAACTTAATTTTTAATTTAAATAGCCGTTACACCATCTAGAGACAGTGGAACTAACCATGAGAACAACATCATACATTAATATTGTAGTCAATGTTGATGCCATGACAATGTATTTGTTGGTAAATTGCAACAGAGGCGACAGCGAAACTCGATCGGAGCTTGATCTTTTAGGCTTTTCTATCACTCGGGAATAGTATTTTTCTGGGTGAAAGGTACCTGTGTCTTTTTCTATATCCCTGACAATGTGTATGTATAAAAAATTCATGATGATCTGTAACGTATTGAAAGGATGACAAGCTTCACAACCAAACAAAGTCACATTGGTATATAATATTAGTAAGGATTATTGTAAAATAATTCTTCTACGAATTTTTTTTTATAATAAATGTCAACAGTTTAAAAGATAAAAGAAAACTATTACAGACTTGTCACACCAGTTCTGGAGACTTGTCACACCAATTGAATGTCATCGAGGCGCCGACAACTGCTCAGAAAAGATAACTTAGTATGTCCTGCCAAACTTTATACAGATAAAAACTTAGCCACTTTCAACAACAGACTGCTACGCATTAAACAGTTTTTTTTATAAGATATTAGTTATCAGCTCATCTAGAGAATACATTAAATTTGACAAAGACAAATAGCTTGCAGTGGCTCATTGTGCAAAACTAGCATAGCAATCAGTTACTAGCAAAGAGCCACTTAATAAATATATTTTTGTACAACGACTTTCTATCTCGACAGTACGTCCGATAAAATGCAAGCAATATTTATAGATGGAGCCATTTGGCTACTTGATACCGGCAGTTGCATTATTGACTCGACCGCGTTAAATACTCCTGCATAAAAATACTTGTAGATACCGACATAATGGTATGGTCTTATACGAATTTATAGAAATCTCATTTTAAATTAAATTTGTAACTATTTTACGAGTGTAGTCATATAGCTTCATGCTTAATGGTTTTAATCAATATAAATTGACTGGACTGGATTGAAATAGTAACGTTTTATATATAATTGGACGGTCAATAATATTACCTCTACATTAAAACGATGACCTATATTAGATAAGTGAAAAAACAACCAGAGCACTGTCACAAGTGTGGAGTAGTAGATTTTTGGTTATTATTTTAACAGGGTAAAGGGGCGTGAGGCAAGGTTAAGCACTTTGAAGCAATAACGAACTGGTTATATTATTTTCGAAATAAGCTATAGATAGGCAAGGCATTTGAAATATACAAGAAATAACTAATATCCATAAAGCCACAAGATAAAAGATAATATATTCAGAATAAATTATTACAAACTGCGAATCGTATGACACACGTGTCTGGTTGTTTGCTTCTTTAGCAATCTAAGAAAGTAGGAGTTATTTCCATTTAAGTTCTAATAAGTTCGGCAGAAGGTTATAAAAATATTGTCACAATAAACTTTTTGAAGCAGAATAGTGTTGATATTATTTTTGTTGTTATCATAAACGTGACAATGACAACTTTCCACTGCGCGTATAAAAGGTAAGTTATAGTTATGTAAGTCTACATTGTAAATGGAAAAAACTGAAGCAATTTTTATCAGTTTATGGTTATGTGCACGCTAATTTCAAAATCTATCTAGCTGAAGTGTGAAAATACTATTGTAGTAAACAGAACGTTTATTGAGAAAGTATATAAGTAACATACAATCAAAGAGGCGAAGGAAAAATATAAAATAGGTTAAACTATAAAATTGTCCACAGCAACATTAACCATCAAATTGAGCTCTGTCAATTAATACGTTCAGGAAGTTTATTTCTTATTTTGTAGCCACAAATAATATGCTTTTTTAATATCTTATACAATTTGACTAGGAGCCAACATTGGTATAATTTACCCTACACAACCACCATTAACAGCAAACCGCCATAAACATTCTACGATAAAGAACACACAAAGGTTCTGCCACTGGCAACACATAAAAGTATATCTGACGTCAAAGTATGCAATTTCGTAATCCGCATCGGTTGCAACGGTCTCCAGGAAACCAGGTCACCCACTTCGTACACTGTGCTCATAGAGCTTGCTACGGGGACGTCGAGATGTCTCGCCGCTAGTCCCCGTATGTTATACCGTTGGCAAGTTACGAACAAAAGTAACGCTTTTGATATTTACATTATACACTAAGTACACAATAGTGTTTAACGTTAGAGCGTATCTTCCGGATTGTTTTGAATAAATACCGGTCTATGAAATGAACTGAAGTGCAGTTGGATGCGATTGTACTAACGCCTGTCAAAATTGGTTGAACAGTACCTTATGCAAGCCGTTTTAGGTACATAAATTTGCTATTTATGTTGTAAGTTGACGAATCAATTCCACGTTATTGGAATATAAAATCTTACTTACTGAACTTTGTCACTTCTGAGCTAATAAGTGTCCAGTTTAAATGTTCTTCCCAGTTACTGGTTTAACATCCATATGTACGGAAAATTTCTCTAAATAAAATTATATATTCTATTCGTCAGCGTTAGTAGAAATTTGAGATAAAGTCCAAAGTCCCTTGTACTGGTCACATTTCCAGCAGTAATAAGAAAAAGAAGCTATAAGTAGATTATAGAAACTCACCGCGGAGAGAATTAATAAGGATTTATAAGCGTCGGAAAACATAATAATTTTAACCTACTTAGAGTGGATTTACCTCGAGATTCTATAAACGTAAGGAAAACATGGGAAATGTTTATGCTTTAATAATCCAAGTATTATTTCTTCGGCCAAAGCAAATATTATGAACCAATGCCTTTTCGTCTTTTAGCATTGTTTGAAGAATGTATTTTTAAGCAGTGAAATGGAAACTTGTGTTTCAAATGGCTATGAAATCAAGTAGAAAATAGTAGTAGAAAGCAGTTCTAGGCATTTGTGAAGTCTAGCCCGTTAATCCCATTCTAATATCCATATAAAGCCAATTATTTTTTATTAGTTAAATGTATTTAATTGACCATAGATTACTTCGTATGGATTTTAAATTGTTAATACATACTTGGGAATATACACTATATTTTAATTAATATACATGTAAATTATGGCTTTTTAGAATGTAAACTGCAAATAAAAACATATATATAGTAGTTTTTATATCATAAAAAATATATCTGCGGCTTTAGTGCAGGTCCTTGTGACTACATTCGTGGTAATATATTTGTTGTCAAATTATTAAAAATTATTGTTTAATATACATAATATAACCTGCCAAGCCGCCATGGACAAGCGTGACGGGTGTATTGTCCGTTCCCCCTTTATTGGGAGGCCCGAGTCCAGTAGTGGGTTGTTAATGGGCTGCTGATATATGTCGTTTAATGTAAGAATTAAATGTAACAATTTTGACAAATTTAAAATGACAGACTACTTACAAAGACGACCTGTACTGACACCTCCAATATGAGAATATTTAAGAAATGGAGCACACTAAAAACCGGGCCAGGCTCGCAAGTTAATAGTATTGATAGATTTTTTTTTATTTTATTGTTTATCCTATTTTTTTTATCTCAGAACATTAAAATTTTCGCGGATTATGAAACCAAATACTGCGAGGAAAGTAGGGAGAAAATTACTCCCTAAAGAGAGCAGCAGCGCATTTGTAGCATCTTTGGTTGGCAAATGTCCATAGGCGATGGTAATAATTCCTTTATAGGAAGTAAGCCGTCTCTGCTAAACTCCTGCAATAAAAAATAATAAAAAAGCATTGTCTGAAGACCTCTAGTTGTGGCAGTGATTTTTGTATGAGAACTCATTAAAACATATCTGTTGCAAATGAGCACACAAGTGCTAACTTGTGTGCTCATTTGCAACAAGACAATCATTTTGCAATAGTACAATCAACGAAATCAAGATTTTTAACTACAAAACTCATTGGTAAATTCATTAAATCAGATGCAATAAAATAATGACAAGATAAATTACTTGAAACTCCTTCATAAATAACATCAAAACATGACATAATGCTTCGTTTTTATATTATTCCGTTATTCGGGCGATTGTTAGTAATTTGCAGCGGTAATAAATTGCGGATTTTTATTACTCAATATATTGCTGCTTCTCGACACGTAACGCTTAAAAATTCACTGGGAACAGTAACCGATGCCGATGTACCAGTTTATGGGATACTAGGCCTCTCCCGCTGCTATGCCAACTTCGAATACATTGACCAAACAGAATTTTCGATTGAATTTTTAAAGTTTTAGTAATATTGAAGAAGAATACTAGGTATGATTGCCCAGTGACAATACTTTTACAATTTTTATCAGATTTGGTCTAAAAATAATGACAAGCCAAAAAGCAAGAGATGAATGAAATCCAAATCCAGTAGTTTCTGAGAAGAATGAGTGTGATAAATATAGACCAACGGACATGACAATTTTAAACGTTAACAGTTTATGCCAAAATGGTTACAGGACTCTAAAGTCTGCCTAAGCGATCCATGCTCTCCAGCAAAAACTTGTCATCCACGTGCCTTATACTCTAGTCTGGTTACTGCATCTTATTCCTTACTCTTTTATTTTACCATTGATAGAAAATTTACATTATTTGTATTCAGTTTTTGTCAATTTTTCTAGCCATGCCACTACTGCCAGGCCTCGGTATAAGGGAACCCCAAGCTTCGAAGCGAATGTTCCGAACGCAACTGGCATATAACGATCAGAGGACGATGAGTTTTAGTCAGATTTTAACCAGTAACAGGTAAAGCAAATGAATTGATAGTAAAACATAAGAACTGGCTTGGAGCTACTACAACATAAATCACATACAGTAATCCTTACAAAAATAAGCATAAAATTACAACACAACAGGCTACTTCGAATATAATCAAAGAATATCATTAAGAATCAGTAAAAACATTTTATTTGTGGGTCAATAGCCTCTGAATGCATTTTGTCGGGAATGCTTGTCGTAACTCTTTAGACTTATTTTGCCGGCCTAAAATAGTTGGGCGAAGACGAGAGACTAAAAGAATACATTTTAAAATCGCCAAATAAATATACTATAGATAAAATTCTCTTGTGATTATAAATATCAATAAAGAGATCAGGATTTCATACGTATATAATATTTGCCCCTATACGTCACATTGCTGGGCTTGGGTACCTCTATTTTAATACAGTGGAAGGTATAGACGCAGGCTTGTAGAAGGGGAATTCGCTGGTTTCATAGATAGATTGGTTTCACAGATCCCAATGGGCAGGTTTCTTTAGTATATTTTCCTTGACTGTGAGCACTTACAAATCATAACAATATGCACAATTCATAAATTGCCTTGATTTACGTGTATGGTGAACAGCGAAGAATTTTCATTTATTAATTCACATAAGGTCAAAAAAATTGCTTAAGCGGTACACGCAGTCTCCTTTAGCAGCCAGTCAATTACCTACTAAGGTGCTAAGTCACAAATCTATATTTTCATATAACACCGTACTATTATTATCTGTGCAAGAATGCGTGTTTTCTGATCGGTTTCAATGTTTTCTAGTATATCAATGCTGGTACGCCTTCAGCTTCAATTGATAGCAAAACGAATTGATGCCCTCTCTGCTATCCGGTAGCTGACCGTCTCCTATAGATTCTACCCGTCCGATTGACTTGCACAGCCCCACTTGGTGAAACATAGACTGTCTGGCTTACATTGTCATACAAATATACCTCCAGGTGGGGACTGTACGTATATAAATCAATGCCAAGGCTATTTGCCGTAACCACAAAGCCGTGCCGTTGTATATTATATTATGTACATTATAGAAGTCATGGCAAAAGAATACTCGTCCAGGGAAAATGTACTTAAACCAAAACACCCTTTAATACTAAATTACTATGGTGAGCTGCAAGACGCTTTTCTTTAGCTTTTTAATTTAGAATAACACTATGCGGCAATATTTAACATAAAATTATATAAAAATGCAACAATAAATTCCTAGAATAATTAGATCAACATACGCTTCCGTAATAATCTATTTTGATTAATTCTTTTCAGCCCGAGCCGACCCGTTTCTCGGTTAGAATGGCGGCCATAAAATATAGTTCGTGTCGCAGCCACAATCTACGGGATGCATAATTATGTTTATGATGATAGGTCAGTAGGACAATAATTAAATGAGAAATAAGTCAGTCGGATGCAGCATTTACAAAGAACCATATTGTTATAATATGTTATATGCAACATTATACTACACGTTATAAAACCAATGTTCATATAAAATGAGGAACTTAAAATAACTTGCTAATATCATTGTACTTGTATTGACATTGTATCAGCGTCCCATTACAGATATTTACTACTGCCCTGGTGGTCATGTGTAGACTGATGATGTGCCTACCTCTCCTGTTCTTTATACAGTAATTAATATACAATACTACCCTCGTATATACAACAATGATACTTTTAAAATATCACAATTTAAAATATTTTTAATTGCGCCATTGTCATTTCTATCATTTATTCTTCATGATGATTGTTAAATATTACAACGTCATCAATTAACAAATAATTATTTTTCAATAGATAAAAACACTCGAGCACCCATACATATACAGTCTTGCTATCAATTCGACATTTGTTCAAATAAATGAGAAATGCATACGACACCTGTCTTTATTGTCTACCCTTGTCCCGTTTGTTATTTGTTTAACACGTCACAGTGTTGTATGTAAAATTGAATGTATCATATAATTATAGGTACTAGTCGTCGCCCACTGTTCGAAATTCGACCATAATTGATAATATAATTATTAAGGTTCTATTGTCAAAGACTATATTTGTATAATCACAGATTTCGCCAAGGCTACACTGTTAATTTGACTTTATAAACAAAAGAGTATATATGCGTGTCAATGTGAAATACATGGTAGTTTGTATCGTGTTTTTTTTATTGATTTTATGTATATTTCATTACTTATTAGATTAGAGTTTACTGTTCACCAATACAGAAAATACAGATGAACTTGTAGCCTAAAAATATTCTAAATGTGCATGCACAATGGGAGGTCTTTTGGGCATCGATTATGCATTATTAAAAGATATTAGCATACTGCACTCCTTTTCTATATGAACTATAAGCGTACGAAATTTCATACTCCGTCCGCGCAATTTTCGTTAAAAGGGGTACAATTTTTTTGCTTCACGTATCAATATAATGATATGAATGTATGATCAAAAACATGTGCTTAAGAA
Source organism: Dendrolimus punctatus (assembly GCA_012273795.1). Lineage (NCBI taxonomy): Eukaryota > Metazoa > Arthropoda > Insecta > Lepidoptera > Lasiocampidae > Dendrolimus > Dendrolimus punctatus. The sequence goes on along the minus strand of CM022540.1, from coordinate 5,797,449 downwards.
ATTATTCAAAGTAAATAAAAAACAGTTTTATTAAACAACTAGCTTCTGCACGCGACTTCGTCCGCATGGAATAGTTAAAAAAACAGATTTTGAAACATTCTTCATTGGTGCTCCGATCCAATTGGTCTTAGCGTGATATATAGTTATAGCCTAGCCTAGCCCTCATCATAAATGGGCTATCTAATACTGAAATAATTTTTCAAATCAGACCAGTACTTCCTGAGATTAGCGCCTTAAAGCAAACAAACAAACTCTTCAGCTTCGTATATTAGTATAAAATGTAATAAATATTAACAAACATGTGTAATGTTGAAAGTAATGTCTTATTATTTTATAGATTAACTTTTATCCAACTACGAAAAAGCTTTTATCAGTACAATGTAAGACCCTTTATTTACCCCTCTTGTACATAATATGTTGTGATATACAATATGAAGTGGGCGAGAAATGTGAACAACGCACTTTGACGTTGTTTGTGAAGATTGTATTGACATAAATCCCGCTAGTACTCAGCTACTAAATAACATTATATTAATTGACTAAGTTTATCTTTTCCTTATTAGCCTTAATTTCGTTCTAAAAGTAACGCAAAAGTCCTTCAAGCTTTGGGTACAAAGTGAATTTCAACTTGACTAATGTTCTAGAATACTCAGGCAGGAGATATTAATCAGTCAAATCGAAACGTCCTGCATCCCTATAAATACTTTATATTCGGAGGCACTTTTTTTATTTGACTATCATATCAAGCCCCGATATAGGCATGAATATTGTTCTTAAATATGAAATATATAATATTGAAGATTTATTATATTCAGAATATTTTTTCCGACTACGTAATTAAACTTAGATTCGCATTAAGAGAGCTTAATGACGATTAACTTTAAAAATTATAGTCTGTACAAATTGATTTTTGATCATCACGATTGTGAAACCGGTGAGAAGATAAGCAGTTTAGGCAACTTTAAAGCCATCGTCTGGTAGAAGTGTTAATTTTCGAATAGAAATTGTAGCTTCTGTATGCCACCTCCCTTTTCACTAATAGAAAACTTAAGTATCATATTTTTTTAAATTTTTATTTGACGATCATTAATGTAGTGAAACAAGATATTGACACCACTGGGTCCAACCTTAGTCATTTCCAGAGATGCATAAAAAATAAAAAGGTTGTTACTAAAATATACTACATGGACAGCGAACTCCAAGCGTTTAGTTTTCATATAAGGCTTGTAAGCTTTGTAGCCCGATTACTCAGAAGACTTACAAAATTGTGAAACGAAAATTTATGTATACTGTTCACTTTTACTATCAACAACGTCATTAGTAACTTCCGAGTTGCACTCATTAAGCAAAAGATCAACGTTCACAAGACACGACATTGTCCTCTTGACGTATTATTGTCGCGCGGTCAAGAACACAACACGGCCATTCATTCTAATTTCAGAATTTGAATTCTCGTCTTTGAAAAGCAATGAATTAACCCACGAGAAAGCTTTTAAGTGACAAAATAACATACACTTTCCAATCGAAAGTTTAATTCCAATCTAAAGAGATAAAAGTAAATAAACCTATTTTTATTCTAATATCATCTATAAGACATTAAATGAACTTTTAAAATTCGAAGAGTGTTAAAAATACAAAGCATAAACAAACACTCACCATTCACACATATGTGACCAATCTGATAGTACGAGTAAAATATCAATACTAGAAAAACAATCCAGGATATCACTAATGGCACATCTTGCACAAATAATGTTTCCATTTTTAAAGTTTTCAAACTTCTTTTAATATCACTAAACAGTTTGAAGGGACGAAACCATCTGTCTACCGACAAAATCGATAAAAGCACACGAATCCAATTCAGGACATTCCATCTACAATGTTCGATTCTCAAAACTGTTTATAAATCACACACTTAACAACACTAACACGTCAAAGAGGTTGGAGCACAAAATAAAGGAGCTCTTTGTACGTCTTTAACCGGGAATAAAAAGCGGTGCGGGTAGGCGTACAGGTCGATGTCATCGGTCGACTCCAAAGAAATGCGCCCAGAGCGTTGGCACATGCGCCAGAGTCGAGTTCCAAATAACCGGCGATATTACACGATATTAATTATCTACGTTTTCATAATTAAAAACACAGAAATTAACTTTTGTTTTGAATATAAAAAAAAACATTCACGATAATGTGTAAACACTTGTTATTTTATCTATGAGCGCGATACTACGATTGGACAATGTAGACTGCAATAAAACGATTGATTATTATAAGTACTTCGAACGGTGCGAATAAAGAAAAATTATAACATCGATAAAGTGAATCAGATAAGCGCGCGCAACAAACGGACCGCGTCGACTGACCTGCGCTCGCGCACGCGTCCGCCTCTGCCGTACATGTGTCGGGATGCTACAAACGCTACAATGTACCCCGTAAAATGATAACGAAAATAAAATCCACCTCCCAAGGCGAAAAAAATAAAAAATAGTGACGTATCCACTACATACATCTATTTATCATGAATACTCGATGAAGAGATTAGTACTAATTTGCATAGTTCAATGACTTAACGTTAAACGAACACGTTTAATGATTATCTGTTAAAATGAGTCTCACTAATGTCGATTTTCTGTCTAACTGAAGTATGTTTCAAATTAGACGGTATAGGAGAAATTATGTAAATAGAGAACGAATCATCGTGATTTTAAGTATATAATAACAGGGTTGAATATCTATAATATTAATATTATACATTCTAAGCGTGCCGTGTCTGTACATTAAAGCTATTTAAAAAAACATCTGGAATAGAATGGACGAGAACAATGGACAACACGATGCATTTTTTTAGATTTCTTGTGTTTGTTCGGAATGTAAAAATTACTGGGCCGATTTCGGTGCGGTTTTCGCTGATCGACAGCAAATTCTTAGACTTAAATTCTGCGGTATTATTTATCTCGGGAATCTCGCGGGATATTTATTTTTGAATGATTTTAAATAAGTATTATACATTAATTAATTAAGTTTTATGGAGGTGTCAGCCACACCATCAGTAGTAGAAAACGGGCATTATTTAAAAAGTGTATAAATCAAATTTTAATCCATAATGAGGCATAAGAAAATAAGCCAATATCTACAAAGCATGTAATTTTTTTGCATAATCCCGTACTTCGATTTTCTATGAAAAACAGTTTATGCTGGCACTGTAATAGATTTTGTTATATGTAATTTTATGCCTAAAACGTGATTGAAATAGAAAATAAGTAGAAAAGCCAAGTGGTTTTACATAAAATTATTATTAAATTATAACGGTAATAAATTCTAAAATAATTTTGTCCTTTTAGTAATATTAATTCAGGAGCATTAATTAATATGTTACAAGTTCTTATATATTTATTCATTTTATTCACGCGCACACTTATATTGGCTGGTGATTTCGGTGCTGTTTCGCATGCGTAAATTCTATATAGATATCCCGTTGAAACAAATCGTCTTGCATACAAATAATATGTATGTAACAAATATTAAACTATACTACATGAAATTTAGTAATACTAATAAAAGTGAAAAGAAAAAATAATATTAATATACAATAATGTCAAAGTATCTATTTATTAATGTCAAATTCGTCCACCGAGTAAAACATTCTATTCAGGAGCTATTCTTTTAATTCGTTTTAAAATTTATTCATATTATTTTTTCTGACAAATAAGCGAATTTCAAAAATTCAACATACATGGCAGTGGTAAATTTTTAGATCCTTAAAGTGTCCTTAAAAATCCTTACAGACAGATCTCATAAAATCGTATACCTAATCGGTTCATAACCGAAGAAAACAGTAGGCATAAATAGTAGCAGTCCCTAAACGTTGAACTAACTCGGACCTCCCATTTTAGGCAAAAGGACAGTACACCCCGCCTTTCAAAGACGGATTTCCAGATTTTACCACGATGTTATCACGACAGCCCGGTGCCGGTGTTATCACAATCGCTTCCTTGAGCTGTTAACACATGGTAATTGAATCAATGTGTATATATTAGATCAGAAGACCTTCTAAGCGGTATATACCTATTCTATAGAAAGGTTTTGAAATCATGGCATAGAATTGAGATATGGAAACATAACCCAATATTCTATCATGTTTCATAAATTCAGTTGTTGTATAGTGCGTAGATAAAAAATGATTACAAATATAAAATCACAGGCACACCAATATATCAGCCAGAGGTTTACGGTAACGTACATTCTAGTGAAATCTACATGTCTCTTGCCAAAGACGTAACAGAAGCCGTATAACGAAAGCGCAAATAAAATATTCATATGCATGCTAACAAGGCGGCTTTCAAACTAGATATGGAAAAATATTCCCGCACGTAAAAGAATCAATAAAGCTCTATGGTTTTGCTATAAATCACAGAAAAAATAAAGCATAAAAAAATTACTTTCTACATAAATCATGTTTTAATATTGTAAAAGGCAACACGAATGACATCCTATTAAATATTACAAATGCAAATGTGAGTTTGTTAGCGACGTTAAGAATTTTGCATACAAGTTGTCAGCATAGGACATAGGGTACATTTCATCCAGAAAAAGTACTATTCCCGTGTTTAAGACATATTAGCCGAAAAGATGGTGCTCCGAACGCTCTTTATTGGCGCCACCATTCCCATCCACTAACAAATCCATCACCATGTCAACGACAATGACAGCTCCAATTTTAAAGTCTAATGGTTAGTTAGTTCCACCTGCGCTAGATGACATTACGGGTATCGGTTATTTTGATTAGCTACTTTGTAACTTGTAATATTATTTCTTTTGAGCGCATGTCGCTGGCAAAAGCTAATAGGTTCTACACAATCCCTTCGAGGTAGCGTGTTGGTAATCACCTCTGGTGCTGCAAATGTACATAGGCGGCGGGACAGTGTCATGAATATTTAATTTTACACATAACAATTTTCTCAATTACAACTGTAACATAACCGTTACATTTAAAATTTTGATTACCACTCGGAAATATTTTGTTAGCGAAATTTCCGTTATTTGCTCCGGACTGGATGCCACGGAGCTCTAAATGTCAGTCCGTAACACATACACGTAACGAATCGAACATTCGTTGGCTTTCTGCAAAACGTTTGTATTGTGCCAAAGTAAACCTTCGTTGGCTCAATATGTACCTGGGAATATACAATGATCTTGTTTGTCGGAGGATTTACAAAAAAAGGGTTTCTCTATTCCATAAAGGACAGAATGTGACGGTACGCATCATCATGAATTTAATTTTTTTTCCCTTATTAATGTTTATTTATTTATAAAGGAATGGCTGTTCTCCATATAATGTATTTCCTCCTTTATTTCGCATAATATATGTATTTATTATTAATCTCTTTGTATGATATAATTGAATTTTTCCTTGTTTGAAAATTTGACAGAGAAAAGAAGGGACTTGAATATTGATGTTTGACAGAACAAGACATGGAAAAATTATTCTCGGAAAAAATTGTGTTTTATATTATTACAGATGGAGAAAAAACTATTTGTGGACAAATGATCAATACTAACAATAAATAACTATATCTTCGATATGTGCGCTACAGACTTCGGTGCTATGGATTTCACCAAAGGGCTAGTTCACATCTTCAAGTCAACAATTAATACATTAATAATTTTACTAATCATGTAGATTTGTCTGATATCTTGCTTGTTGTGTTTATCTATGTTTCAGATGTTCTCTTGGACTGTTGTAATATATAACTATTAATAACTATATACTAATAATCTACTAACATTAATCTATTCCGTGTTTGTTGCTTTTATTTCTGTTCACAGATGATCCAGAGGCTGTTTTATGTTTGTATGTTATTAATGATATATCTAATTATGTGTTTTAACCTAATCTGTTTATTGAACATGTATTCTATAACTAATTATGTGTTATTGATATTTTCTTTGTGTACTAATTACATTATTTTGCAGACAAATCTAATGTTCTTTTCTTGCAGAGATGTTACTAATAATATTGTATTAATAATTTAAATTTTAGGAATTATGGAATATTTGCATTTAATGCGTGTCTGTATGTATAAACCTGGGATTATCTTCAAAACTTAACTAATGATGAGTAGTTAGTTATAGCAGCATTTATTAATTATTTAGTATTGAGTTTGGTGTACTTTGGTGATAGTCTTTAGACATATTGGGACCCGTGGATCCATCTATACAGACTTTTAATTCAATAGAGGCGTTCCTTTGACTTATATGGACATATATGCTAACATACATAACTATTTACTGTGGAGACCTACATGATCATATGTAATAAAAGACAGACTTGTATACTATCTATTACTGACCTTCTTGTTTTAGAACTTAACTAATTATTGTCCTTGATTTGTATATTATATGGAGAATGAGCTATACAATATTAAATTAATCTTGATGTAAGTCTTGATTGACTTGTGCGTTATTATAAGATAAGAATTGTTTATACATTGTTATAATTTCATAGTTAACTAAATTAATAAGGGGTAATTGTAAAGCCTGAGTGTGCTAATATATTATTTAGGAAGTCTGACACATAGTCTTGCGGATAAAAATACTAATTTATTGAATTTAATTTAAAGGGTTCTGAAATATAACTTTGGTTTTAGAAACTGAATTAAATAATATTACTACTTCATAGTCGGAAGCTACTAAGGGGTTCTGATGATTCTTTTAGGCAATATAATTATTTATTAATTTGTTTAGGGAGATTAATTATATGTTAATGGGAACTTATTTATAGGAGTTCTTGTCTTGTTGTTGCATACATGTTGTTGTACCTGACTGCGGTCACTTACTTGATAGGGGTGTTGATTGTTAATGTCTATCTGCTCTTGTCGCAGTGAGATTAAGGTCAGACGTTGTATTGAGTCTTGATTGTTTTTAACATAGACAGGGTTATTATTGACCTAGGTCTGTGAGGTCGTAGTCTTGTTTTATTATCTATTATTTAGTCTATTCATATATGTGTATACATTTAAGTATATTTTATAACACTACATTATTACACCACACTCCACAACAATCATGCGACTTGTTTGGGAAAGCTTGACAGGCTTTAAGAAATTTAACGTTTATTTTTGGTTCTACTGATTTTAATGATTTAAATACTTTCTTATTTAAGAAGGTTTGCCTTCGGCATTCGGCATGGTCTTGTGCAATAGAGTTTTATTTTAACTTTCATTTTGTTAACGTGGATTACCGTTTAGAATATATATTTATTTGGACAAGTCTGCAATTGCATGGCAAGAGCTATGAATGTCAAAGAAGCAACTGAGGTGTGTAAGAATAAGCCGGAATGGTACTCTGTTGTGCAATGCAGTTACTTATTTTAAATTTATTGTTCATGAATATTTTATTTCTTTAAATTATATATCTACATGCAAGTAACTCTGTTGACACTGGATATATGCTAAACAGTAGTATAATTGTAATGAAACAACAACTAGTTAGATGTGAAAGCACATATTGAATATTTTCATGAAGATTCAGGTTAGAGCCGGGATTAATGGACCCTGTAACCTTGGACAAATGACGTCGCAAACCATTTGTTTATTGGGACAATCTAATCTACCTAGGATAGTTTCGTCAATTATCCAGGTTTTCTCGCGTGCCGTTTTTAGGCAACCTAGTTTGTTTTGGTTATAATATGTGCCTTCATGAGACTAGGTTGATTTCACATATTGAGTTTAACTGAATGAGTAACTGAGGGATTGGAGACTGTTAAATCGCGGATCAGCTTGGAGGCGAAGTTGAGGGCCCCGGAGGCCAGCTACTGGCCAAATGCAAGCGGATCATTCGTATCAAAATTTACTTCTTTTCAAGATATGTGATTCCATGAGAGCCTTTGATGTAGGTAGGCCAGGCAAGCTTGACTGGATTGGAAAGAATAATTATTGATAAATTATATATGAGCAGTGTTACCGATGTTGACACCCTTGATGTAGAGTACCACCACTTCATGACTATTTCAATTTAAACTTTACTTTACGGTGCTATGCTCTCATCTCTTGGGTTTTAGGGTCTTTAATCGGATGTAGGGTTCCGCCACTTTACTTTAACTTTAACTTTCATTTTAAATTTCACGGTGGAATCTGAATCTTGTCTTTAACAAATAGATAACAAGCAATACGAGCGTAAGGGAATACTCCAGTTCAATACCAATTTAATTTCACTTTTACTTTACGGAGAATTTTCCCTGAAACTCTTACACTGAAATCTGTCTTTGACATAGGGAAACAAATAATATGAGTGAAGGTGTCCTCCACCCAATTTTATCTTTATCTTTACTTCATATTCACGGAGGAACATCCTGAAACTCTTACACTAATAACTTAATGGGAATTTTATGAGATGTAGAGAGTATCACTATTTAAACTTCATTTAAACTTTATCTTTAATTTACTGTGATATTCGTATCTTGCATCAGGGGAGGTCGCTGAGGTATTATTCCTCATATTTACAAATTTATTTGATACTTTGGAAGAGTGGCTCTGATATGATACGTTCACTCAAGTCTTATGGCTTTTCCAACTCATTTTACACATAAGGCACTCCAAAGGGGTTTTCTAAATTGTTAGGCGTACTACTGGAGAGTTTCTTGTCGGCTCTTCTCGCCAGTGATAGTACGTTGTGAACCGACGCTAGTTTTAGATAATGTTTATGATCAATTCAATAAGTTCTAATTAAAAGATTGGAGGTTCTTCTTTTATTCTGATATGAGCTCTTTTACTGATAGCTAAAGAATGCGGTGGCATAATATCAGAGAGGTGGTTAGGAGGGGTGCCTACACAAAATTATATAATTTGTTATGAGATGTGCATTAAAATTCCTTTTGGCTAATAAAGGCACGGCGTACTCAGGTGATGAGCTTATGTCATGAGTCGATACATTTATCATTATTCATAAAACGCATGGCATTTTACACTTACAACTTATACTACAAAATTATTATTTATATAGATATATATTATACACCGATCCTTGAGTCTTCCTGTTCCTTGATCAACACTCCTATATAACCTACCTTGTGAACATAGGGTTAACGGTATTATGACGAGGGTTCTTATTACTAGATGATCACGATTTATGGCCAAAATAAGTTTATTTACTTAATAAATGTTATTAATTTTCACTTTATAACTTCTTTTATTTCTCACTCTATGCTTCGGCTTGAGTTTGTCATTCCTTGGCTCTTTGAGGGTCGGGTGGACGTTACAAGAATCAATTAAAAGGTTCACATGTCCCATTAATATACGAATGCAAAATCAGTTAGTTCCGCTCAACTGGGCAGAGAGTACAACACTCCTTTGATCTGAGCGCTTACGTAGGGGTCACCTCAAAGAATACGGCTGAAGTGTTATCTTTGCTTTTACACTTGACAGCAAACAAATGACCTTTGCTGTCTTGTTAAATTATTATTAACAAATTAAAAGTATACAGATATCCGAAACAAAACGAAACTGGTAGACGTAGTACTAGTAGCAGCAAAGTTCAAGTGGGTGTGGGCACACAGCAAGAGCCAGAGACAAAAGATGGAACCAAAGAATTCTGTTCTGGTACCCCAGAGACCAGAAAAGATGTCGTGGAAGGTCCATTATAAAATAGAGTGACGATATTGCGTCGGTCGCAAGGAAACTTTGGACAAGGACGCGCAAAACAAAATTATATGGCAAAAGATGGAGCGGGCCTACCTCCAGAATGGGAGAATCTTGAAGAAATAAATGTAATTCTGTATAATCAATAATATGTATAATCAAGTAATATGGATGTCAGGAGCCTTAAGAACAGACGAGCGTACATGACAAGAGCTATGAATGCCAAAGAAGCAAGTGGTGTGTAAGAATAAGCCTGTATGGCGCTCTGTTGTTCGTGCCTACCCCGCAAGGGACGTGGCGTGAAGTTATGTATGTATGTATCGAGTAATAAAGGCTATTTTTAATTATTTCTTTTATTAAAAAAATAACATAATATATCAAATTGTGGCACGTTCTATAATCTTGAAGATGGTGTAGAATTGTGATACCTATAATATTATGTTCTTCACACTGGAACATGATATCTTGTATCATTCTTATATTTTTTAATATTATACAGATTTTTCTTTATGTCCATATTGAGATAGCGATGTGCTGCTATTTTTCCAAACACATGAAATCTATGAGATATTATTGCGACAGATGTAGTTTTAGCTGTATATATATAAAGTTATCCAATCAATTTCGCGTACCCCTTGAATTAAAATTAAAGTGTATACTATCTTCTATATATACTTTCATCTTTCTTGTCGAAAACACACAGGTACACTTCACAATAATCAATACAGTCAGTTACGCTCGCATAGTGTTCAAATTATTCCGCGGAAAGTAATCAAATTTTTCGAGATAAAAGTACATCAGTTTTAACCATATTAGCAGTAAAACTTGAATATTATAGCTTCACTATAATCCGTTAATTTCAACGGCTGTAAGGCAAGTAAGGTACAAAAATCCACTATCCACAATCACATTTACCCGAAACAAAGGAAATTTGGAAAATGTACTGAGCATTGAAATTAACATTTTAAATAGAATTCTACTTGAATGCACAGAAATTCACCTGAAAAAATGGAATGAGTCAGTTATTTTAATAAACATGGGAGGAGTCGTTGCCCTGTCTGTAAATTTCTGCTTCTATATTTTCCCAAATGCTTAGTCAACAGACTTTTAACGAATTCATTGTTTGCTTTATAAAATTAGATCTAAACTATTTTACTTTAAAACAAACCGTAAGATACGACACACGCTGCTATAAATTTTCTAACAATTTATCAATATTTATTGTGCTTTATAAGTAGCCAAACAGTAATAGAAAATTTGTACACTTATTTATGGTTAAGTTGTCTTGGACATTGAAACTGAGATTTAATTTAAAATCAATTTCGGCCTCCCAACGACTTACTCTCGTTTAATCGAGCATGTCAGAAGCAAAAAATATAAAAAGGAGATTCCTTTATAGATCGGGGAGCATATGCCACCAAGACCCGAAGAATTTAAATCCCTAATTTCTTCGTAGAAATTTGGTAAAACATGAGTCCGATACTATTTTTAATCCACATTATACATAAGTCTAATTCCAAAATCATTATTATTTTCATAAAAAATTATACTCGTATAATTAGATACGTTCCTTCAATATTTCTATATAAGATTGGTATTTATGGGTATGGGTATGGTTGTATAGTTCATAACAACATAATAGTAGACATAGAGATAATGCTGATTTTTTTTAGCTTAACATTTTATTGTTTGCTGCAATTTAAAATTAATTCATTATTGATTTATTAAATGTAAGTTTTTATTGTTTATATTTCTGTTTAAAACATGTTTGGGTCTTTCTTCTCTTTTAATAAAGCTTGGAACTGATAATCAGCACTGCGTCAGCCCTTGTAGCAGCATAATGCTCAGTTCTAGCCTCATTAGCCTGAATTTGATGTACGTTTTTTTGGTATCTGGTTGTGTGGTTTTAATTACAAATGTATATTCATGCTTCAATTATGCTGTAAGCCATGGTAGCGTAATGGCTAGTACACGCGTCCCAAACTCAAACGACGTGGGTTCGAATCCTGGCGAGAATTCATGCGACACTTAGGCAGTTTTTCTGACCTAAATGCATATTGTTACAATTATCCAGGTAAAATAACAACGGTGAAGGAAACAATCGTAATGAAATCTGCACATCGAGAGAACCGATGTGTCAATCCTTCCAAGCCGCCATGGACAAGTATGGGGCGTATATTGTCCGTTCCCCTAAAGAGGGAGGCCCGAGCCCAGCAGTGGGATTTCTGTGGGCTGTTTATATATAATTCATGCTTTACATGTACAATGTGTTATTATCCGTATTCTATTTTCTGTGCACATTTACGACAATAAATCTAATATTTTTAATATATTTAAGTAAGACACTATCACTATATTTTTTCCTTAGACTGTCATGAAGTTATGTGACGGTTTTAGGCAAAGTATACATTATAATATTTAGAAATGAAAGTTGTTCTGTGTGTGTGTTTGTTCTTCAAGGTTTCAGTAAAGATACAACATAAGAATACACACTATTACACCCGTTTCCTATGGGGTATGTCCAGAAAAAACATGATTTACATTAAAATAGGTGGGTGGGCGCATCGGTGTACGCACCTACGTATATTTTATAATCCTACCTAGATCTTCTTAGAAATGTATTTAATTCAAGTGTCTTGATGATAATAACAATGAGAATGAATCATTTATTTTATGATCAGTAATGAATGATCTAGCACGAGTTTAAAAGTGATCGCAGACAACGATGCGATGACAACTGGAAAGACCATACAATACTTAACACTCCGAAAAATGAGATACATTCAGCAGGACATCGATTTGAAATTTACACGAGCGAGGTCGTGAGAAGTCTTACACAAAAAAGTTTATCTAAAGACAAGGGATCCCGTTGTATATAAATTCAAAATATAGGCAGAAACCAGAAAGAATTTCATTTAGAGTCTATAATATTGATTTACCAAAGTTAAAATGTTCTCTCCAACTTAAGATAATAATGCCTTGCTCCTTATTCCTTAAACAAGGAAGCAGATGTTGAAATAAGGGATCTTTAATATTCAATTAGTTCGCCTGCGAGACTTGTTGCTTGTAAGAGTTTTGCATATTTATTACGGGACCTTTTAGTACTTTTTCCACACAAAATACCAAGATTTATTTGAGATCACATCTGACGAGTTTCATATTGAGACGTCGTCGAATATATCGCCGTATTTATTGAATTCCTAGAACACACTTTTATTTTAAAAGCTTCTCCATCCGACGAGCCAGGGCTCCGCTTTCCTACTTCCCCATCAACTTTTTAGTATCGATAAAAGAGACTCATATTTTTATAATAATCGACAGACAAACACACATTGTACATTCGCAAGGTAGGCACCAGACACCCAAACGGAACAACGGAAAATGTTTACGAAAGTATACGTTTACGAAATAGAACATGCCAGAAAGCGGACCCGGACCCTCTACCCTGCTATAAGATCCTTAGCGCACTCAACCACAGAGGCTTTTAATTGTACATTGGTAATTTGTAAAATAAAGTTAATTTTTAGAAATATAACTATATTACTTATGATAGTTTTATGCCATTGAGTATCGCTAAACTGACTTAAAATACTAAATTTGAAACAGAATACAAACCAACGCCTCGATATTTTAAAATACAAAATACGTTGTGCTTCTTATATTTATGAAATAACAAAAATGGGGCGACTTCTTCATAGTTTCTTCTAATATGCTATCCATTTAATTCGAATTTATTGATTTAATATTCACTGTGACAAAAGCAGTAATCAATAATTAAAATTTTAATTAATTCAAATTTGTCATTAAAACATTAATAAGTGACAGAGAAACAAGACTACATTACTTTGTACATAAATTACAAGGATCTACAGTTAAAGGTCCCGACCTTGTTCCATTTGCCGCGAATCTGTTGCAGTGACCACATTATACTGACCCCTGAGACTTCTGTTTGAAGTCTGAATTATGACAGTATAAATTTTAGAGTAGCTAAACACTATAAAATGTATAAAGAATACTCAAGTGGCTTAAAATATTACATAAATAGTAGATGTTAAATGATAAAGTAAACTATCGCAACGTATTCTTAAATATTAACCGTATTAGAGGTATGCGGTATGAAAGCGATATGCAAGTCGTGGTACCTTAATAACTAAAGCATCCGCATCTGATTTAATTACATGGATTAGAATCCTGAGCGGAAGCTTGAAGCCAACATCTGTGCATGGGACAACGCCGGCAGGTGCTAAATAGTACATAGATATTGTCCTGGACTTTATAAAAAATAAATCATACAAATCTGTTACCTCAAGATACCAACTTCAATATGAGCTATTTACGCAACAGTTTGTTATTAATTGACAATGACCTAAAATTCCATGCCATGACTCACTTATCTCCCCCATCATCTTTCACCCGCCCGATTAAAGCTGCTTGTATTAAATCCCACACCACCGAAGCACTGAACAATATATTACTGATTACAAACTACCTACTTCCTTTCCTTGGTAATTTTTGATGCTTTAATAAATGTATTGACATTCATAATTCATGCATATTAGGTTAGAAAAACTGCAAGGTATAGATATCTCTGGTCTCAATTCTAACCTTTGCAATTTAAATGAGAGGCGACTCTATACATATCAACTAACAATACAGAAATAAACTTAGTTATCTGAGACGCAATAACGTTCCACGTCCTATTTGTCCAAGGGCCTTCTTGTCATCAACAAACTTGGTGCACGGCAGCCTTGTCCTACATGCGATGGTAGGTTGCGACCGTCGGGCGTCTTTAATATACCGAGTCCCCCTAGACCGTACTCTTCAATAATTCATACTGCAAACGCGCGCTATGTAACTCTACATTCGTGCTGCTCTCCTGCATCACGCTAAGACAATCAAATACCTAGAATGCTCTTATAAATAAATTCATTTCATCTAAATAATTGACCTAATCGCACAAAGAACATCAATCGTTAGGTGAAAATATAAGTTATAGGGCTCCGATGTAAAAAAAAAAACATACGACGCCTTACGATTGCTCATCTCACTCGCAGTAAAATAGCATGTTTTACGGTACAAAATGATGATAAGACAAACGTAAAAGAAGTCACGAGTGAATGTAGGGGACATGTTAAATGCCTCTTAAATTAACATAAAAGAAATGTTAATTGGCGAGTTTTCGGATAATAAGCAACAAAAATTATTTTTTATTATGATTTTCCGTCCTAAATAATTATTTTATCTTAAATAGCGATGAATAGATAAATCTATAAGTGATACTTATTCCTTCAGTCACTTATCTTTTTAAATAGGTATTTGATATAGAGTCCTTACAATTTGTACACACCGAATATTTCAGGATAAAAAGTATCCAACGTGCTCAAATTGGAAAAGGTCTCAGATGTCACACGAATAATTTCACGTTATATTGTGCTGTCAACAATGATAGTTAAAATTTCCTCGTAGACATCAAATAACTTCACTATTGTAGATATAAATATGTAACAGTACTTCAACAAAAAACTCAACTCAAATCACTGTCATCGGCAGTTGAGCATCTGGCATGCCAATCTGTCGCATTAATTTAACTCATCTGTTAATAATCATCATTATAATAATTAAAATTGCCTATACCAAACGCAAATGGGGTGTTCAGGCGCACGAGCGTGGCAAAGATAAAATAAGTGCCAATCTTTAGAAGCAATTTGAGCACCACTGAACATGCTGTATATATATCTATATCACAATAGAAATCAATTACTACAACCTGTTTATATCATTGCGATATTTTAACGAGGTAAAATCCTATTTATGGACTATCTATGGATTTCGGGATGTCCCGACTAGGTGGAAGAGCGAGATGGAATGGTCCTCCGTCTCAAAGGAAGATCTTCCAGGAAAGCTATTGCTATGCCTCGCAGACCTAGGCCCATCTAATGGATATATATTCTTTGTACGTTTCGTGAATCGTTTGCGACCTCAATCATTGCACAATGCAAGTCTATTGGCTGGTAAGTGTTCCACTACATGGGACCTATGGATAGTCGGACATATCGCCGGGATAACGGAATCTCCATTAAAATACCCCCTGTTCCTTTTGGCGTCTATTGTCCGGGCTGTAGGTTCGCTTGCAAATGCGCCTCCAGTTTGGACGGACTATGGCCAGTCCCGACAAGCCGGCACCTTTATGTTTTAGTGCGAGCGCTGTGCTTCTTTCATTTTCTCGATGTCTCCGGGTGAGGGATCGCGCAGACCATCTACTCTCTACTGACTCTCTGACCGCAAGTGAACTGACGTTCTCCCTGTAAGTCACCTGTGTGCCGTAATAAGAGGCTAACCTAGAGTAATTAATATTCAATAAACAACTCGACTGTAATCCGTGATAAAATCGCGCCTATATTGATCAATTAACAAATTACGCTATTTTCCGCAGTCTCATTCCTCGCGCTAATAGCTCTAAATTAAAATCGAGTAGAACACCGATAATGACAGTGCTCTAGTTGTGTACCTAAATTATAATCATACTAAATGTTTACCTACCATATTTAAATGCTAATTAACATCAATTATGAAGGTTCTATATACATCTACACTTAATCGAATAATACAGATGAATCACATCATTCATTTATAAGTTAATCCACTAAAACAGGCACAGTGCACCTGGTGCGAGGTCGTGATGGCATCTGCCAATAACTCTAATAACCGACACAATAACTTGCGTAATGCAGACGTGACTGCGGTCATGGTCAGCTAATACCGTACTATATAAATAGACAAAGGGCAAGCCGATGAAAAGGGAGATAGCATTGGTAAATTCAGGAGGTAGCGAGAAGCTATCTTATGTTATTGCTTACTGGCTTTATGTACCCACCTGTAGAGATAACTTGCTACTTTTTCATGTGTATTCAGAAGAACAAAGAAATTTAGAATTGTTTTATAGAACCCATTTCCTCTGCTCGATTGTTTCATTTTCCACGTCTTACGAGCAATTTCCCTTATCTGACTAAGTCTCAGTGTCACTAACAATAACATTGATTAACAATTTAATTTCCTATACGTATACACATATACGTAGAGGTAAGATTATCTTTTATTGTTTAGATAATAATAATGGGCGGACAAACACGTATGTACACAGCACGTTGTCAAGTTAAATAAGTAACGCTTAGTGTTATGAGTTATATATTCAAGACCAGAGTAAATTACGGAAAGTTCTTTAACGAATATCGTTCCATAGATCGAACACGGAAATCTGCGTTCCAATGAACTAAGCGATCCGATGATAAGACCACAGATGCCGTTAATGAACGTTTATATTTATTTACTATCTTAAATATAAACATAATTTAAACTAATATGGTACCTATATAAAAGAGATTGAGAAATTGTTAGTCTCCGTTAGGTTAGAGTGTAAACTCTAGGAAGCTTTCAATAAAGAAAATAACTTTCAATTACGTCCGCTCTCATCTACATAAAACAAAAAGTCAAAACAAACTTAACCAAGGATAATCTCATCCAAGGGAGTAAGTAATACAAGACAAAATCCTTCAAACTGAAAATATTCCGAGCACCACTGGATCTCGATGGGACGGAACGAATTAACGAAGAGATAAATGGCGACAATAACATAGCTCGAATTCAATGCAATTAAGGTCAGATACAAATATAACCGAGAACAAGCAAGCTGTTTGGTCAGGTGTAATAAGATAAAAGATTTTTATTGAATAAATTATTAAGATAAAAAATCCTATTGAAAAGACAAAAAGTGTACTTATAAACCCTTTATATAGTGTTGGTCGAAAATCTCGCATGCCAACCTGCAATGACATCATCCGTCAAGCTCTTGTCAGCGTCGGCGTACCGGCCTTATTATAATCAAATGGCTTGGTACGCGACGATGGTTAGAGGCCGGATGGTATGTCACATATTCCTCGAAAGATGAGACGCGACATGTGTAGACAATCCGACGCCGTCACATCTTCCAATGACTAAGTTAGAGGAGGCTGACAACGCTGCTACAAAAGATGAAGCTCTTAAACGACGCAAATATGGTACCATAGGCAGGGAATACAAATTTATGTCGTTTGGAGTCGAAACATTAGGTCTGTGGGGTCCATCAGCAGCATCAAAGAAATTGGCAAGACACCTATCGATGCCATTCATGATCAGAAGGCTGGCTCATATTTCGCCCAACGAATAAACATCGCTATACAGCGCGGCAATGCAGCCAGCCTTCTAAGCAAGCTCCCGTCTGGCAGCGATTCGTTACAGCAATCTATAATCGCTTGCACTATTTATAACCTAGGTTTATATTTAGTTTTTAATTGTATTTTTAAGTTAGTTTTAGTTTCTTACTGATTATATTTTTTCGGGATACAAAATACCATAAAAATAGATTAGTTTAGCTTCAGTCCGTAAATCAAGTACTTTTCGCACGAAATATATTTCATTTTCCAGAATAAAATTATCGTCACTGCTTGTTCGAATGTAAACTTTTATTCCCAAAGGTGTAAAAACGCAATAGACTTCTAGTTGACGTCACTATGACATGAAATCTTAGTACGGATCACCGAATGTCAGATTGTGTTATAATATAAACTAATGGTCGCCTAGTGGCCGAATTTTGACCATAATTAATTTAAATTATAAGTTTGAACATAATTTAGGTTCTGTTGTCAAATACTGTATTTCTATAATCACACATTTCGCCAAGGCTTCACTGTTAATTAGACTTGAACAATAAACAAAAGAGTATATATGCGTGTGTCTGTCAAATACACAGTAGTGTGTGTAATATTTTAGTATTGATTTAATGAATTTTTTAGGCAAAATGTTGAAAGAATAATAGCAATCGTCGTCTACATAAACTATAAGTGTGCGAAATTTCGCACTCTTCCGTCCGCGCAATTTACGTAAAAAAGGGTAGAAAGTTTTTGCTTCACTTTAATACGTATTAATGTATATAAATTATGCATGTTTAACTTCAGATTTGCAGTCTTTCACTGTCTGCGAGCTAAAAATGTAAAAAGAGGCAACGAATAAAAATTATCAAAAGAAAACTCGCATTGTCACTTCCTTGGAGAAATTAATACCTTCCCTAAGGTAGCTAATTGTTAAAGAAAGTGGCTTTGTATCCTTTCTGAGAGAGTTATACGAGGAAAAAGCCCTTGAGGTTTCTCGAATATCTTAAAATGTTACATCCAAGCAATGATATTTTCAGTATAAGCTCTTGTCCTTTTATGTAGAATTTGTTTGTAGGCCCAGTGACAGTTTCATGAAACACTTATTTTAATGAAAGCTGAAGATAAATATTGAAATGAATTCGATGTAACACGAAGCTAAATACGTACATAATTATAAGTATAAAATGTATATAATCATTCCTCTTTCCTAATTTTAAATTATTTAATAAACATTATGTTCAACAACGTACTACATTTATACTAATAAACTTATTCATGTTATGTGGGACGCTAATAATCCAAGTAAAAAATATGTATTTATTTTAACTCAATTAATAGTAATTATAACAACGTTATGGTTAGATTGAATTAATTTCAAAACACATTTTATACTATATTAAATAATATATTAAGTAACTTGTTCATTTAACAGCATTTAAAAACACTGTCTACGTGAACAGTGACATTTAAGAAAGTTATTCATAATGAGATAACAGGTTTTGCATATAATAATTACTGATTTTCTGTTTCTTTTTTCAGACTTCTTTGAGCCTACTAAGAGCAAACTTAAAAGAGCTTTATAACAAGCCCTTCAAAACTGAACGTATACTGCCACTTACCAGCGACATCGTTTGAGGTTCCCGAAACAGCCGGCGCAGGAGTTCGTTTAGGAGTGCTGGTTGAGTGCCGCGGCGAAGGCTGCGCACGTCTACAAGGCGGAGTGCACTCTGGACCCGATGAGCGCTGAAACGGAGACAAACATCATAAGAATTTTAGAATTAAATCACGCATATAATTGAACCTGTTACTATTGAGTAAAAAGACGCTCGTTACAACCGCGGCATAATAAGGCTGGTGTGCACCGACTTGTAACCGATGGTTAAAATAAAATAATCGCCAAAAATGTATGGGAAAACAGTGATTATTTTTGGTTAACCGTCGGTTAAAAGTTGGTGCACACCAGCCTAAGTATATCATTCACACAAACAGACATACATTGTGGGTGTGATCATAGGTTCAATGCATACATAAAACTCTGATCACCCCTACAATACACATTATATTTATTCCCAAGATAAGCAAATTTGTGTTATGAATAATATAACAAATATAACAGGAAACCTTGGAGCCTTTCCAGACACCCAGACCACGGTAATTAATGGGAAGTTCGTTTAAGGAGCTCAACCAGAACTGGAACCCAGAACGTCTATGGTTTAATCAACTAAGCGTAGGCCCGCTCATACTACACCGACGGCCGTTAATTTGTTTTAGCAAATATACATTTAGGAAAGAACTCGCAGGTCACTAGTTATGAAAGATGAATTTTTCTAAGGCTGGTGTGCACCGAGTTTTGACCGATGGTTAAAATAAAATAATCGCTAAAAATGTATGCATAAACAGTGATTATTTTATTTTAACCGTTGGTTAAAAGTCGGTGCACACCAGCATAAGTGACCTATAATTTGTGACGTCAAATATAAAGACGTGAGATAAATAACCTATTTAATATATTACCAAAATAATCATTTACAACATTCATAATTACATTAATTTCTTAACAAAATCAGATAGATAGACAGTAAAATCTAAAACCAAACGAAGGTCACTAAAATATTTACCTATCCAAAAACTAAGTTAATATATTCCTATATATTATGTATTTAGCATAATTACGACTGTTCTATATATAATTTTTCTAATTAGACACTAAGCGTTTGATAAGAGGAAATAAGCTCGCTAAATAAGGGGAATTGTAAGTAATATATTCCGAGTTCCAACAGTGGAATATTCCATTTGATCGTAACGACTACAAATATTGCGGGGGACTAAATATGACTCAACGAAATTAACTGAAATGTTATACCACATGGGAGGATGAAAGCATTATCATAAAATGTCACATAAAATTAATGTTGCGACACGCACAATTTCTAACATGAGGTACATTCGTTGGTGTTTTTTTATTTGGTTTACAAATAATTACTTTTACTAATACTAAGAATGTACATTGCTTTTTAAAGAAAGAGACATATGCAGTGATTATTACTCATAGGTTAACTGGTGTTCGTCTAATGCTAAAGGTGCTTTAACATCTAGGGAGCGGAGGAGTCCTCACAAACAGGGGGTTGACAAAGTGAGTTTGCACTGCTTCCCGGGGCATTCTCAAGCACTGATGCGCTAGGATCAGCTTGGGCGTCACTACGTTCTAACTCTCACGCTCTTCCTGCCATAAGCGCGGGGCACATGGGAAGGTGGTTTTATTGGAGTATTGAGTATTCAAGTCTCCACACAAGCCTGTCGTCGCTTTGGTCTTATCTCTAGAGGACCCGGTAGTGTGCGAAATGCATTTCCCCCGCCTTTTTAAAAAAAAGTACTATAGGTATTCCATCCGGACTGGAGGTGAATGCGCGAGCGAACCCACAACCCGGACAAAGGACGCTCGAGGATCGGATACGAGTTCTAATGGGTGCCCGAAACTGCGGCGTGGCAATAGCACTTCACATATGAGATGTTAGTGTCACCCCGATCTAGCGAATCCCAGACACGGGTCGCGACCTTTCCCCGTCGCGCGGCCTTTGGTCCTCAAACGGATTTTCTTTATATAAAAAAGTGGCAAAGGTATAATCATTTTAATGGTGTCGAATACAGGTTAGGATACCTGACAAGTGGTATTAGCTCTAAACGAATAGAATAGAAAATGTATAAGAATGACATGTACATTAAGTGTAATGTAACAACCTGTACACACTTATTTCTTCGTTGATAACTCTTTCACTGTACAGGTTGTCCGTTTATGAAACTCACTGCCACTCAACACCAGACAAGCTAAATGCATATTGTATTTTAAGCTGATGGTTACTAAATATCTTTGGTCATCGCAGGTCTAAAACATGCTGCTGATTCTATACAGAGTATGATATATCTTATGTTTGTATAGTATATAAAGCATATTATTATCTATTTTATTCATTTTTACTTGTTCTTGGAATGTTTCATATTATTTATTATCTTCGCCGCCACTGTTGTCTTAATATTTTGCTTAGTTTAGGGCCAGGAAGAAATTGCTTTAGACGATAAAGCCGCGGTTTGTTCACCATTTACTGTTATTTAAGAAAGTAGTTTTAATTTTTGGTGCATAACAAAGTATTTTCATTCGTTCATTCATGTGTGATTCCCGTATATTTTCATTTTATTCATTTAATGATAATGCTGCTTTCATTGGAGGACTGGTTAGAAAGCACACGCCGTTGTAGCAAATTTTCGGATATGCGTATCAATCGAATACAATCGATTCCCATCATTGTCATGAAGGGTCACATCGAGTGGAAACCTGCACATATAAATTATTATATATATATATATATATATACTAGAAATGAAACATATCCAGTAACTATCTGTGGTCAAGACTATTTGGCTTTATTTTGTTGACGGATGACAAATTTTATGAAAACATGAAAAGCAATCACGATCAATTAAAGAAATTTTCAATGTTCTTTTGATTAATTTTTACCACTACTTAATTACATATTGTTACGAGTTGCAGGAATCGAATTAAAATGCCGTTAGAAATATTAAATTTTATATAGAAATATTATATTAATTATAGAATTTATTAGAACTATACAAACACGTATAACACAGGTATAAATATAACTGTACACAACCAGTCCAAACGTAATGTATGATTCAATCACTATCACTAACGTCTTGCTTCGCTTGTGGCTATCGCTAGACTGCCCCTCTCCATTGGAGCATTGCTTTATATTGTACAAATACAATATGTCTTCTCGGCCGCGTGGACTGAATTTCTTAGAATTACACCTGGCTAATGACTACCATAAAAGATGACAATACATAATGGGCTGTTTTAATTCTAATCACAAATTTTAAACCACAAAGTAAACAAAAAAGTCCAAATGCCGGAAAGGTAATAAAATGCAGGTGTGAATATGTCTTTTGTCGGCATTCAGGTTGTAACAATATCAATCATTAGTCGCCACGTACACCATGATATCAAACAGAAAATCCGGCCGCCGGATATCTGGCCATCCAACTTTACGGCTCGTTGTTATCCGAATACGGATAAGTCAGCATCGGTTTATACCGACAATATAAGATAAGGCATTACGTATAATAACTCACCACTTTTATTTTATAATCCTTGAAGTACACCCTCATGTTAGCAGGCAATAAACTCTTGAGTTTTATGACGTCACATAAGAATCAGAGTCAAGTGCCACTATCAAACAGTTTCCCTTATACCTCACACGTCAACACACTAATGTACTCAACACGGAACAATGAATCATGATGACAGCTAAATAAAATATGGGTTCAATTGTATGAAAAACTTGTAATTCGATTTGAGCAAAATCTGTGTTCACGTAATGTATAACTGTAATAATATATATATAATACATTTACGTTAAGGTAATTAATATTCAACACAAATGAGATATGCTAATTAAACGAATAATTTAATTCACATATACATACATATAAACATAACTTCACGCCAGGTCCCTTGCGGGCTTACAACAGAGCGCCATTCAGGCTTATTCTTACACACCTCACTTGCTTCTTTGACATTCATAGCTCTCGTCATGCACGCTCGTCTGTTCTTAAGGCTCCTGACATCACCTTCTGCTAGTACACGAGCAATTTGATCATGGAAGATGTGTTTAATTTTATTTCATTCACAGAGTATGCTTACACATACTACAAGTGTAACATAAAAGAAGCCTGCTATACGTCCGGAAATTTCTGGACTTGTCTGATACCCGGGGCAAATTTTAAGTCAATAAATACAATGACTGTCATTAAATTGAAGTTAATTAATATATACATATTGTTTTCCAAAAAAAAAAAAAACTGAAATTATTTTCTTCGTCGTTCTATCCTCAAAATTGTCTAGTAAAAAAAGTACGTTGCTGTTTTTAAAAAAAAAATTTCTTTCTTTTATTTTTTGTCTCAAAATTGCAAAAAATGTCACATCGAGATAATGCGTTGCGAAACAATTAGGAAATTTGTTGAACACATCAACATTACGAGATGTGGAAACTGGTAATCAAAATAAACACAACCATCATCGGTGAAATGAAATAGGGAAAAGTAAGAATCTGACGATACTTCTAATTTGCGTGCACGTTAGCATAACTCTTAAACTTTCTAAAACATAAAATCGCTTAAACTATAACAGCACTAGGACGGTTCACGCGGTTTCGTTCCCTTAAATTTCGGTCCGTACGCAGTGAAAATATTCCGTTTTTCGGACTCAAAACTATCCTATTGTCATCTATATTTTTGGAGTGAAGCGTTGTGATTTGTGTTGAAGCGAGGCTAAAAGAGATAAACGCGTAAATCAATATGACTGAGCCTACGAGAGTATGAGATACGAGTTTTACGGTGTGCAGCACAGATTAGAGATTCAATAAGACCGATTATTATACATGGGTCTAATTTGGACCAAAATAAAACTGATAATAATATTTTTTAGACTAAAACACTGAAAAATTAAAGTGATTCCTCAGAAGTTTATTTTAAATTATATAATATCTTGATGGATGTAGGCTAAAGGAATTATATTTATATTAATAAAAGTTAGAGAAGAATTATCTATGAGTATCTTCTCTGAACAAAACGAAAACAATGGAGTGACGATATATCTAACCTTAGGACCATACTGGACCGAGTTGCAAAGACCGAGCTCAATAGAAAGAGCGGAGGAGGCTTAAGCAATAGGCACGTCGAATTACGTGATATACTATAAGAAATAAAATAGAAAAAGAAAAAATGTTAAATTGCATTCATGTTATTCGGAATAAAAGGGCTTTATTATTATTATCTTATCCGACGTTTCACTTCTACCGCGTGTGCACTGCACACACATTTTTTTCTATCACAAAGCTGACAAACAAGCAGTTGGCCTACGTAATACAATACAGTAACGTGGCCTATAGACAGTTTCAACATCAGGGACGATGCCAACGCATTACTAGTCTTTAGCATGGAATAGAGGGGATAGAATACGAGAGATGATAGACGTGTGTAGGAAGCACAAAGGGATCGAGTTAGGGAGCTCAGGCAGCAATCATGTCTTCTACGCTTGTTTTAAATTACACAAAGCTGAGTAGGTCACTTTGCAAACCTATACTAATAAAGTATGAAGAAATTTTAAGGATAAAAGCAGCATATTAACTTAGATTTTTTCTTTATTCCATTTCTGTCTCTTACAAGGTTCCGAAGATATAAATATACAGCTCAAGACGCGACCTAACTGCACAGCTAGAATATTAAATATGGATAGAGAATTTAGAAATTCGCCAACTACTAACATCGTACAGAATATAAGCTCGCCGAAGTAGTTATTACCTTACTTAGCACGCGATACTGTAGTTTTCAAGTACCGTGTCACAAAGTTTTGGCGCAAACTTCGCCGTCTACATGAAACGTTGGCGCATTTACATAAAGACATATGGCATGCTTTCGAATATTACTATTATTGAGGAAGTTTTAGTTTTGCTCCAAAGATTAAACTGTAGCTTATTACGTAGGGTGGAGATAATTTTGCTATCTAAAGTCATATAGCAATATATCCCTTTTTGACTTGAAGTAGTTCCTAAAGAGTCTTACAATTAATTATTAGTCTACATAATTTGTTAATGGCTAAAAGAAGTTTAGAAGATCCATATAGAAGATTGATATCTTCTATATGGATCTGATGGACAAAACAGTGAAAATAATGATTGCGAATTGAGTTATAACGTAATATAAAAACTAAAATAGTGAAAAATTAAAGTAATACTTGAGAAGTTTATTTTATTAGTTATTTTAAATTATAATATCTTGACGGATGTAGACCAAGGGAATTATATTTATATTAATAAAAATTAGAGAACAATTATCTAAGTAAACTACCACTACAGGAGCGCATTTGCCTCTTACCAAATTTACAATGAAAAGTTTAAAGCTTTAAAATAATAGAATTCCTAAATAGAATCGTTGCGAAATTCAAATCTGGTTACAGTGTGGCTAGGTCTCAAAATGTGGCTTGCAAACAACCTTCGGCGATCAGATAGAATGTCCGATACAACCAAGTAACACGATACCTGAATACCTACGCAATAGAAAATTCGTCATGTTTATTTTGTCTTTATAGATCCCTACTTGATTGTGAGACAGTTAATACGATCTAAGCTAATCCTTTCGTAGTCAACGGCTACCTATCCCAAATAAAATGAATATAACGTTGCAAGTAATATCCAATATAATCCAAATAGTAATAATGCCTTTCAGAAATAACATTTCCATAGACAATGAAAAATATATGAATTAAATTATTAAAAACTAATTAGTAGGACAATTCTTTCGCGTCATTATTTAAAGGTTGTATACACGTTATCAGTCTCCAGAGTCAAAACTAGGAATTTTCCAAAAAATCGTATTGAAAAATTGCCGAACAATCAGCCCGGCCTATAATAATCTGTATTACCGATGCAACTCAAACTCGGCGCAACAATGAAAAACAGTTGTGGCAATCTAACAACAAAAAAACACAAAAAATACAATTTGGAACCATAAACAAATCATCCATACCCGATAATTTTTCGACAAAATGCATCTTTGAAAATTATTTTTTGCATAAATTTAATTTAACCTGTATTCAAAGATAAGGTTGTAATATAATATATAAATTGACAGATAAAAACGTATACGATTGTATTTTTCACAACCAGTAAATATGGTTATTTTTTATGTGTGTATCACATAAAAACAAAACCATTTGATTACTCATTAGACGAGCTCCGATGGTTTACATATTGCGCAAGAAATTATATCGCAATCATGCAAGCATTATTATTTTGTGTGTAGCTCTACATAAGGAATTCCCGCACCAGTTGGCACAGATTCAACTTATAATTATAAAATAATAATTCAAATTGAAAAGCTTTTAACTTGAAACCGCTCCCGAGAAAATTCCCGCAGGATTCCCGGAATAAAAAGGATCACATATTACATAAAATTTCCATCTTTAATATTATAACGATATAATATGTGGGACGTGACATCACGAAATTTAGAATCCCTCCCACCCCTTGTCACACACACTGTTTCACTTCTACTGCGTTCGAATTTCACAGACAAACACATATTTTTCAATCTGGCTACTTTAAATCATTTCCAGAAAAATTACCGCGGGTATGAATACCCGGGTAATTTTTCAGAATAATAAGTAGCGACGATTTTAAGTCTAAGAATTTACTGTCGATCAGCGACATCCGCACCAAAATCGTTACAGTAATTTTTACGTGTATCCCGAACAAACAGACAAGAAATCTAAAAAAAAAATGAATCTTGTTATATAGTTCAATATTTATATAGTCCAGTTGATTTTTTAAATAGCTTCAATACACAGACACATAATATTAATATAGATAGTCGTTTGAGATGTGATGTTTAATTTAGTTTTGTACTGAATTTTTATCCAGTGTAGGTTGTTGTAGTATATATTAGTATACACTGCTTTTCCTTAGAAGATTATTTTCATACATATGAAAAACAGATTTTTTGCCATTAATTACACTATTTAATAGTGGCGCGGGGTGGAGTGGTGGTGGTGTCTGGCTAGGGTAAGCCGGTTGAAAATCATACCGTATAATGCATGCGCCGACTACCTGACGACTATTGAACAAACGTCTAACTCGCGATGTGTCTTATTATATTTTTTTTAATTTTGCCATTATATCGCATATTTGAAATAAAATCCGGTGCCCGATCGGGTTATGAGTTGCTATTTCATCCAATATGTGTGGCAAGCTGCCGAGGGTAAGAGATATACTGTAATAACATATGCACGGATAAAAAACGTATGCGCCAATAAATTCATGACGCTTTCGAACTTATGGTCGCTTAAAGGTAGGCTATGAGGAATCGAGTTGTATGAAGTCCAAGCTGCTATTTAACTATGTCTTGATTGGTTGATTGATTTGAAATGTCTTAGACAACTTCAGCCACATCTAAAGTTAAATATTACAGTAGAAAATGTTTAATATTAATCATCTAAAGATACAATTAAGACTAAAATTTTATCCAAATGTATCGTGTAAGAAAAAAACAAGGTATGCATATTATCCTAACCACAATTCACTATTCAATTGCATCGATCCGTTTCACAACACACAATATTGTATCTTTTTACCTTGACCTAAAATACAATACAGCCATTCCATATGGCATAACGTCAATTAAAATGTCAATTATGAATATCTTATCAAGTCATCAATCGTATATATTTAACGTATGAAGAATATTCTGGGAAAACATTATTAGGTTCTTATATACATAAAATTAAATTTCATCACCACTGAGTTAACACAGAGCATTTTTAACAGCTTATCTAGTCTTTGTAACATTTATTAAAATTTTATTTATTAAATTAAATAATCGATCAAACTGTATGCATAAACAGCGATTATTTTATTTTAACCATCGGTTAAATCTCTGTTTACACAAGCATTAATCATTTTTCCAATCTAACTCAATTGAAAAAGGTTACAACATTGTTTTATTTTGTTTTATTATTTTTACTATCCTTTTTGTATCATTTCACTTATCCAATATAATTATAGGCGCAGAGTCACTTACCACTCCAACACTGTCAATCTTACTACTTAGGTATAACTTTCAATTATTTATGATACTGCCTACTACCAGTCTTATTCTTCAAACGGTCATTTATGATTAGGCATCATAAAAATAGCAGTTTTATGACAAACAGACATACTTCAATTATATTTATATTAGTTTAGATTCCCAAGTAAGGAACGCTTACCCTATGCTTTGCACGACCAACAAGTGAATACCACTAGAGGTCATATCAATAGCCAAGGGCCGAAACTTGAGGAAACGCTAGTAGTTTGCTTTATTAATTTACATAATATATGGCGCTTAAACTTGCCCTTAAGTTGACAATTATAATAATCGTATGAACGACTTGTAAATGCCACCATATACGGCTTGATTGTGTACGCCTAAACAAGGTTACAGTCGATTCTGTCACTTCCGATTTCCAAATTAAAACGCCCGTATTTGTTATCTTTTTTCATCAATGTCAAATGCACTACCAAAAATTTTCAACACGGACACGATAAATAATGCTGGTATTAGACGGATCAAACAAATTGAATCGATTTTCTTTCCTTCCGCACTTATTGTATGATACATATCTATCACCCAATTATCCTTATAACATTCACAAAGTTATTTATACCCTACTATAGTATTAGTTCCGTGCAAGAACGAAGAAAGAACAGATGCATGAGACGCGAAATAATACCCCATAGCCAGGTGGTAGGCTATTTTCCTATGTCAATCGACAGTATCCAGTCCCAATTCAAGGCCAGCGGCACATTGGCAGCACCTTTGGTGTTGCAAATGTCCATATGCAACTGTAAACACTTTTCATCAAGTGGGCTGTAAGCCTGTCTGCTCTCTCTCTCTCTCTCTCTCTCTCTCTCGCCCTTTCCATTCACCTTCTACCAATTATTTGGGGTCGGCACAATATGTCTTTTCCATCCATACTCCTCTATGACATACCTCCTCTGTCAGATCACAAATCATCCTTCATATAAAGAAATTCTGACATGGATCTTGGATGGAACTATTCACTCATTTTGATATTTCACTTGTTGGTATTACATACTCATACAACGTTCTTCATTTGCAACTTTTGGCCAGCCTTTTAACTAGATTACAATAAAAAAAATTTATCAAATTTGCATGGTGTTCATAGTATCATTCGAAAGCAACAGAAAGAACTATAATAGTTAATGTCTTAAATATCATCACAGAAACGAAAACTGCCTAACTTCGAATTTTAATTTCGTTTACAATCTTAGCTACCCGGATACCGGCACTAATTAGACCATGAATAAACAAAATTTTAGTAACAAATCATAATAAACAATGTAAACACTCGTCAAAAATTACAATTCGGACGCGATACGAGTAAACTTGCGCGTTGTGGGTCTACGACTAGCAACTACTCGCGTGTGCTGCGCGGGCGCAGGTTTCTTTCACTTCGATAGATTTAGGCACGATGGCGTGCTTAGTAGGCACATGGTCAAATAGAGTATGACTTAGAATACTAAACAACTATCTTATACATTAACTCGTGTTTTTTTATTTAAAATAAATTATCTTAAACCGTTGCATTTCTCGATGAATTTAATGCTACTTGATGATACCATGATAAGCGTCGATGTTCTGACTTGCAATACTATTCACTTTTTTGTGGCATAATATTAATAATTATGGTTTACAGTGATGTGGTTGCCTTAAGGCATTATTAGCAGAATTTTAGATCTAATAAATGTATGGAATAATCGAATTTTTTTTTTTTTTATTGCAGAGATAGCAGACATGCAGACGGCCATTGATGACAGGTTACATCGCCTATGAATTGCAACACAAAGTGTACGATGCGCTGCTGCTCTTTAGGAGCTGACTGTCACTAATGCGAACACACAAGTTGTTAGGCGACATACTCTAGACAGGGTGTAGCCATCCAGTCGGCAATGCCTACACTGGCTGTGGTGTTTTGTCGCTCTTACGACAGGCGCCGGCGCAGAAATTGTATTCTTTCTCCGTTCCTGCACGGATAAATCAATTCAATTCAATCGAATGTTGAAGTCAAGCTAAATGTAAGCGAGAGCATATCTATTATATCCAATAACGTTTATATGGAAAATAGCGGAACTTTATTCATATATATTTAATTTCTATTCAGATATAACCAATGTGTAGCCGAGATATTAGCTTGTTTTTACGTTGAAGAAGACTACACCAACTAAAAAAATACATTTAAATATAAAAATAAACTAGCTTACAAATAACTTTTAATTTGAAATGCTTGAAAATAAAAAAATTATATCTTGTCTTATCTGACATAAAATAGGTAAACATATATGGGAATACCTTAACTAAATACTTAAAAATAAACTAAATTATAAATATATATATTTTTTAATTGCAGGAGTTCAGCAGACAGGCAGACGGCCCACTTGATGGAATGGTTATGGCGACATACTTTAGACCAGTGGTGGTAGCCAATTAATTTAAAGAATGTAACCAATCGTTGCCAGAGAGGGAACCGTGCCCAGAAGGCTGGCTGCATTGCCACGCTGTATGGCAATGCTATTACTTATAATTACCATGTGGGATATACTGCTGTAGCATGGCTTAATTTCGACATCGTTACAGGTTATAATTTTTAGTTCCTTCAACTGCACACTAGACTCCCATTGACTGTCTTATTTACAAAGTACTCATATTCATGTGATGTGTGATGGATTATTATTCTTATTTTTAAGCATATACTTTTTCCCATAAATGTTGTATTTAAATAATACCACATTAATATTACCATCTAATCTAAACAGATTAATTAGTAATTTAAATATAACCTAAATCATAATAGCTACAATATAACACACTAAGAAAGTGTCCATAGCACTTTTTATAGTCTCTATTAAGAGGAAGACACTTTGTTCATAAGTTCTTAACTTTTTAAGCATATATAAAAAAAAGGTCTGGTAAAATCCGTTGAAATAAACATACATGTTGTACCAAAACCTAGCAAATGGAAATTTATCACCTCTGTCTAACATTATCAGTAAGTTATGAATTATATATTATGTATGCGTATAAATGAAATAACCGCATGAAATCCCTATAAAACCGTAACAAGCTTAATTATTTCATATATCGCAATACACTATTTAGTTCATATTGAGCCATGCATTCAAAAATGCTGTTCATGAACATTTCTTAGAATGGTTAACATGAAATAATTATCTTCGATACGAATGAATTAATTCAAAATATGTGGCGAAGAAAAGATAATTAGCAAGTTCCTACGGTCACTATCGAATGAACACACGATATGGCGTGTTTGTAATCATTCAACGACATAAATTTCGAAAATAAATAACTTAATAATTTCGACGTTCATTCTGTAAGGGACCAGTATGACTTTATCCTCACATCGATAGTACGTATTTCATTTAAGCAACGTTTTATAAGAGACATTGTTTTGTTAATACTGACTGATAAACGTACTCCACGTTTATCCATATCCTAGGCTCCGGGGGAGGTTCCCGAATGGTAAGTGGGGCTCCCGAGTGCCGGCACTACACACAAGTTTCTGTTAATAGCATGAGTTGCAAGCACCGACCGCCCACCACCCACTAAACCTTCCAACGTTCGTCGGCATCGTATTGAGGCACCACGAGACCGTAATCATACATATCATCTGCCCTGACGCGTCGATGACAGCTGACAAGGAAGGTGTCCCTGGAACCAGGACACCCCGCGTCACTAGGTGACATAGCATGATGTTATTTTAAATCAGTATATTTCAAACATACGAAAATATGAGAAGGTTATTGAAATTTATTAAACATTTTCCATGTTCAAATACGAGGTAGTAATAGGTACAAAATATATAATTATGGGTTTTTTCACTCGTTTGAAACTAAAGCTCTTGTCCTGAGTAATAATGTCAGTGTCGATTACACATAATAAATTTTTATCTCGAAATTACATTTTCAACAAATATATTTGTCACACAACTATGGAAATTGGTAGAAACGGTATCTGACTTACGAAGATGATTTTTTGTTTGTGTTTTAAAATTTTCATTAAAAGCTTTTCATTGTACCACAAAACATGCCTAACATATCATTTTCTCGAATGAAGAGTGTTTTATGGGAATAACCCGGCAGGCAAAATAAAAATAATTATAATGTTAACAAATTGTATAAGAATGATCTCAGACACTATTTCAAAACAAATAACATCACTCGAGTATATATTATTAAACGTTCTTACTCCCACAATGGTATCAAATTTGGCTAAAATAACATCTTTATACAATATGAGTGTTTATAATTATAAAGTAGGTATTAAGATATAACCACGTATTTTGAAAATGATTTTATGACATGTTATTATAAATTTAACATAAAATATTTTGATATATTTATCTATTAATGCTATACGAAATTAAGAAATCATAATTATTTACAAAAATTAGGGATCTACTTTGCTATTATCTTGAATGGCTTCTAAATTGTATAGAATGTGGTAGTAAAATATTAAAATAATGATTTCTTTTTAGTTTATTTTACTTAATTTAATATTAATGCGGAAATCCATAACACCTAACTAAACTAAACTTCATTTACTTTCACACTTATATGAAAGTAAATGAATTTTTGTTACAGCAATGAGAATAAGCAAATGAGAAAAAATAAATGAGCATTAAACTCGGAAGTCTATCTAATATGTGAATTTCATTTCTATTAAACATAAAAAACATTTTATGCTGGAAAATTAGACAACTTCCCAGTAATACGAATTTAGGTCTAATTCAAAAGAAACTCAATGACCCCGGTTATAATGAAATGTGATAAATGTGTTCGTACCAGCAGCTATAAGATCGCTAATTGTATTTTAGCATTTTAATTTTATCATTTATTTGCATGTACCAATAAGTATATTATATTCTGCTGTCTATTAGTTACGACTATGAAATATATTTTATCCAAACAATTATAATAGCATCGAAAAATACACAAGGGAAACCACGCGGAGAGGCATAAGATATACACATCAGTTTCCGTATCGAGATAACACTCTACTCCAATGTAATAGAGCTCAAAACGATTCAACGGAACTACCGATCATTAATAATCCCGATAGCACATAACATATGGGCCATCAATATTTCATAGTAGTAAATATTTTTGTACAATAAACGTCATTGATAATGCGAAATCAATTGGGTATGTATTCAAAATTAACCAGGAGGCCACTAGTCCATAATATATCATACAATACACTTGATATCTATTAGAATGAACTGATGAACCCATAACACTAGGTAGAGCAAAATTAGTTTTAAGCTAGGTAGGGCAATAAGCGTTTATAGTAGTAACATTATTGGTGAAATTATTTCTAGTGTTCGAAATTTAAAAAGGCAATAATAAGCAATGAGTACTGAGCTCCAAAAATAATTCTCCAGGCGTATATGGGAATAAACGCGAATATAACTGAAGACATGAGTGGATGAAGGTGATAAGTCGCATAATTCCAATTCTGAGTAAGTCGAGATAAAATTTTTACTTTTATTTTAAACTGAACTGAACTTAACACCTTTTTCAACTTTTTATTTTTTAAATATGCCTTATATCTATGGTCTAAGGACTGTAGTCATTTGGTATCGACTTTAACCTTCATCTACGCAAAAAAAGCAAAAAACCGAATATGCGACATATCACCTTCATCCACTCACGTCTTCAACTGTGACTGGCATTCTAAGCTTAGTATATTATGTATATTAGGCGTCTCGGGACGCCCGACAGAAGGGATAACTTGCCTGAGAGAAAAGGAAGCCAGACAGACTGGCGTAACGCGTTACGTTACGAAGCGGATTACTCTCCCATAAGAAGTTATCACTTCAAAAGAAAAATATCATAATTAAATTAAATTGTATTGGATGCTAATCATAAACAATTATAAGACTCTCACTGTGCAACATTTTGAAACAAGCTTTCACGAGAAGCCCGTCTGATAAGTGCTGTCGGCTTTATCAATCTATGCAGATTTAAAGAGATTCTCAGATTCGCAAGGACGTGAAGAGATCGTTATTGGCGGCGTGAAAGTACGGCAACGTCCGATCACGCCATTCGAATTATGTCACCGCTAGACTACCCTCTTTCTTGCAAATTATTTATAACATAAGTAAAATAAAGTACGTTTCTCAATCAATTTGCATATACATGTAAATTGACAATAAAATATAATCAAAATGTCA
Source organism: Dendrolimus punctatus (assembly GCA_012273795.1). Lineage (NCBI taxonomy): Eukaryota > Metazoa > Arthropoda > Insecta > Lepidoptera > Lasiocampidae > Dendrolimus > Dendrolimus punctatus. The sequence goes on along the minus strand of CM022540.1, from coordinate 5,762,752 downwards.
GCTTCAAAAAGAATGTCAATACTGGTTTCTACAAATTCTCAAAAGATTCCGAGGTTATCAACATGTCACAGGGACCCCATTGAAGAGTCATCACAATACAATCAATTTATACAGTGTGCACTTCCAAAATTGGCAATGTTCCATTCAACCACCGCCCTTGATCTGAATACAAAAGCTTTTTCGACAGTACTTTAGGATTAGAAGTGTTTAATAGTAGGCTGTGAACGACTAGAAGGCCGAGGAAGCATTTCGCAGCAATTCTGGGCATAATATTAAATTCTTACACAAGAATTAAAGTACAAATTAGCATCCGTATATTACTGGACTGAATGTTATAGGATATAAGTTTTTTTATCCAATCTAATATTATGCAAGTGGAAAATGCTTGGTTTGGATTCGTTCTTCGCAGTGTTGGAAATGAACCGATAATTACGAAATTTAATATGTAAGTTTTCGTAAATGATACATTTTATTGTGGAAAATAGTTTCCGCAGTATCAGATACTTAGTTTATTGCAAGATAAGTCTATATGTTATCATTAAATTTAGTACTTTATTTTATTTAGTTTTCTCGTATATTATAAGGTATATTGGTGCACGCCAACTGTCTGTATTAAATAAGATCTTTTCTATCCGAAGATGACCTGGAAGAGATTATTTTAAGCAATAAAGTCGCCTTTTGTATTACCTAATGTTTAATATTTTAAAGTGTTTTATATTTATTATGTTGGGATACAATGATGAGTATTATGTTGCATATTCGTACTTAGGCAAATGGTTAGAACATAAATAATAGGAAAAACATAAATTGAGTACTAAATACGCTTCGGGTAGTAACCCGAAGCGTATTTATGTAAATTGTATACAATACGAACATAAATGAACCGATAACTATTGCATCAGAGCATTATTGCAGTTTTATTACTTATTTATTTGAACTGAAGCTTAATGAAATCTAGTTGTACATTAATGCCCAGAGTTTCTGAGGTAACCAGTTATCAGTTCAATAACAATTAATTCCATAAAGTTATGTAATAGATTAACAACTAGTACCAAAACTCGCCACTAGATGGATCTGTTTAAGAAGGAATATCTAAAATTTGAAATTAAACAAAAACGACAGCAACAAAACGTCAAACAAAAGATATGGAATAGATAAACGCACATTGGTCAGTTAAGTTGAACCTAGTTTAACTATCGTACGATAGTGTTCAAAAACTGTGCTAACGAACAGCTACACTACAGTTAAAAGTACCTCAGAAACCGGGCATTAGACTTTTAAGTAACCTTAAGAATTTTACGCTGTCCATAACTCATGCCGAACCAAATGCCGTATTGGAATTGTGTAGGGGTAAACCATACTATATATATATATATATATATATATATATATATATATATATATATATATATATATATATAAGATATAAGAGTACAATTTCCTACGGCTGGGCGGCCCACAGCCAGGTGGTAGGTTGTTTGCCTGACTGGATGGCTACCACCCCTGGTATAGAGTATGCCGCCATAACAACCTTGATTTGTGTATCGGCATTAGGGACCAGGTTCTAGTCTCCCTTAAGAGAGCAGCAGCGCATTTGTAGCACCTTTGGTGTTGCAAATGTGCATAGGCTATGGTAACCGCTTACAGTCAAGTGGGCCGTCTGTCTGCTAAAATCATGCCATAAAAAATCTCATAAATATAATAAAAATAATCTCAATACGAGTATATTTAATTTTATAACCATACAATAATATAAGCTATGATCAATCAAAGTTTGACGTGGACTATAAAGAGCATGAAAATACAATAATGCCAAGTGTAAATGGGTCACCACATAATATATGGCACAATATGGTCTCATTACGAAGTACATGAATAACATAAAAACTCGAGCCTGTTTATATCCACCGAGCTCTCAACCGGTAGACCTCGATGCAACCTTAATTGGAGGTAAAACGAAGCTCCGATAAATTTACATGCAATTTCACGACGCAACCATAAACGCGCTACGGGATTTAAATTCTTAACCCTTTTATAAAAAAAAGTTGTCATGGTTGTTATGAAATCAACTTGTGATGTTTTGGTTCCATATACAAACAAACATCAAGGTGCTGTAAGAATCTTTGTTGACACAAGGTTACCACGATTATTTATATTATATATTCAAAAATAAATGGAAAACGAAACAATTGGGTTTTTGAAAAAAAAAAAATTATCGATTTTTTTATGTATTTTAAAACTTTATTATTAATAATATTGATATTTAATGCAAAAAACTTCAAAAAAATTTTTTTTCAATTAATTATGAACAATTAAAAATCGATGAAATTTAAATAAAAATCACGTGACTATAAGCGCGCCATGATTGGTCACCATAGTTGTGACGTCATAATGTTATAGTTATTTAATAGCAGTACAGCGTTTACGGCTATTACACGTGACTAGACAATAATATTAAAAATTTATTGCTAAAATACGAATTGTTAGTTGGTTCCGATTAGCTATGTGTGATAAAGGATTTATTAAGGCAAAGTCTGATAACATTCCTGATGTTGATATATTTATGATCACCGATTTTTTTTAAAATGACGTTCGGTTTAATTCTGCTGAAGTTCGAGGTGCCAAGGCATCAAGGTAAGTCTGTTAAAAAATAATATAATAAATGAAAATATTTAAGTATTTATTCTCCATTACATTAAATATAATTATTTATTTCATAAATTGTAGAGCATCGCGTGAGAGTTACGGCGACAAAGCTATAGGTTATGTTCAACTAAGTATAATATAATATAATATAAATATATCAAATTGAATCCCAATCATTAGATAAAGATACATAAATTTATTATTTAAGCACTTTAAATTATCAATAAAAAAAAATTTTAATGCTATGATTATAAAGGTTATGATTTGGAGTCCAGTTAAAAAAAATTATTTACTGAACTTTACTTAAATATATAATAATTATTTGATTTGTATACTTAGATAAATAATAATTAATAAAAATGGTATTAAGAAATACTTACATCGAAATGATCTTCACAACAAAAAGAAATCGATTTTGTTTGGGGATTATCACGGTGCACTGCTTGAAACCATTTATTTCGACGTTTGACATCTTGGGGAACATTTAAAAACGTTTTATCAGGAGTTGCCTTTGTAGTATTCGTACATAATGGTACAAAACAAGAACGATAACTTTTGAGGTTCGACATTTTAATATAAATTTAAATATTTAATAATGACAACAAAATGAAATAGATCAAAACACTGTATTTATTATTTTCTATCAACTGCAATGAGTGAAAACTAACATTATGACGTCACACGCGCTCGGGTTTGTTCGGGAGTTGTCGGCGTGTCTTCGGTACTGGATTCAAAAATTCATTTTTATTTTGAAATAACTTTGAATTATTGCAAAAAAAATAAAAAAAATAGTTTTGTTATAAAACTAATATATAATCTTTCCATTTATCACAAAAAAATTTTTTTTTCAAAAACCCAATTAATTGAAATGAGTTCAAATATTTAGAAGAGAAATGACAAAAGACTCTGGCTAGATTTTTTCAAAAGTCTATTAATTATTTTTGAAGGCTATTAACCTAATTTAAAGTAAGACCTACTCAGCAATGCACGATTATGTTCACTGCTTCGCAATTTATTGTCTCTTTTAAAGGAAAAAGACAAGAAACTCCCTAGGAAGACTCTTATTTGAGGTTATAATTTTTTTGTTGATGGAGTCTGAAAAACGTTGAGGTTGAACTTCAAACTGTAAATGAAAATGTTGTTGAAATGGTTTGATTAAGATCCGTTGAGTAGTTTTTGAAATAATATGAGATGAATATGAGAAATCTAAAAAATTATTTAATGTGCATGGAGCACTACACAGTTGACCGGAAAGTATACATTTACTTTCCTATTTTTGGCGTAAGATATTTAAGGTTCCTCGTTAGACGTATAAGTGCATCATGGTGTACTAAATAATAAAAATTAAATTCATTCACAATAGTCTTATATTTATTTATAATATTTGTCTGGACTATAAATATAAACATTAAAGAATGAACAATCTTTTAACCTATAACGTGCACTGGTGCGGGTGATGGAAATAATACTAGGGTGTATTTAACTAGACCATTATATAGCGACATGTAGAGAAATATATTTTTTTCTGTTGCAATTCGTCCATACAGATTTAGTCGTTTTTTTTACAAAGGCGGTGATTTATATAGACAGACTGTCAGACAGAGATTACAGTATTATAAGGTTCCGTGCTGTGATAGCCAAAACTGCTACGAATTTATAAAAAATAAATAAAAGTAAAGTATTTTCTAGATGTTTCAGGAGTTTAGAAGCATACGATTATTCGACACAAAAGCAAACGAAATCTTAGAAATGCAAAAGTTTAACTAAGGCTTATGGTACAGAATACATAAATTAAAAACATTTTAAGAACCAGGTAAAAACCTCTTTCGTCATAGTAAGTAAACTTCTTTATAGAGTTCCAATAAAATACATTAGTAAAATAAAACATTAGCTTGTTTTACATATACAGGAATCAAAAGCAATTCTCAGAGAGAAACTGAGAAATAATACATAGTTTTATAATATGCAATACAAACATATTATAATTATATTATTTTATAATTTAATCAAATTAATTGAAGATAAACAAAATGCTAATAATTGGATGAATTTGGCAATTACTAGTTGACAGAGTCACATTTATACAGCACAATTATTTCATAACTCTTTACGATGCATTGCTTGCAAAGACCTCGAATCCCTATCCCGCGGAGGCTATCCCCTCTGAGCGACAAAAAGTAATAATAATATAAAGATTTGCAATGTGACAGATTCAGAACACAAACGAATAGTAGGACAACATAATTTCCTAAAACTTGAAAAATAATTAGGTAAATAACATATATCGTCTCTTCTTATATATAAAAATGAATGTTTGTTTGTATGTTTTTATAGAATCGTAAACTATACATTTGATCATGTGATGATCTTTAGCAAAGTTGTTGTGCACGAGTCAGAGGTTTCATAGGATCACAATTGGACCCGGTAGGTGGCGCTGCTGTCGGCATATCGATTGAAGCTTTCCTGGGCAGAACGACGTCTGGACCGCTAGTATTCATAATTTTAATTACTGTTTAAACAATAAACGAATTTGTTATTTGACTCTTTTTACTTCCTACGAAATCTATGACAGCGCGAATCACGACGTCTTAAAGACGTAATAAGTGTTTGAATTGATTTCACTATCTTCTACCTTACTGTTGTCTGACAAGACGAGACAAAATAAATATACTTCACCTTAAATATGTCCAACACATACATACATACATATTATCACGCCTTTTTCCCATGGGGGTAGGCAGAGACTATAGATCTCCACTTGCGACGATCCTGACAAACAACTTTCGCTTCATCTACTTTCATCATGTCCAACACATTCATTGTAAAAATATGTAAATAGCCGAAACATACAGAAAAGCAATGTGGCATAAGGCTCATTTGTAATACAACAAAAACAAATAAACATATTCGCAAAGTTGGGTAATGAATTCCTTTGATCCCGAGAAACGTACTAGCTTAACCTTGAACTAATTCCAGAGACGAGCCTAACTTCGATCTGTTCATATTAATTCGTAAGCTTCGGATAAATAGTAACTTACTCTAATAACACTTCTTACTAATCAAATAGTCTACCATTTATTCATTTGGAACCGTAAATTACAATTCTCTTTAACAAATGTATTGTCATGTACAATTCTATGACCAAAAATATAATTTTAGTTCATAAACATTTGCCTGCTGGGCTAAGCTTCCGTCTTTGCGAAATGAAAGATTTTATCGCGTTGTATGTTTTTCCCCGATGTTTTCCTTCGCCGTGTCACTGACTGACGTGACTTTATGATCACAAAAATAAATAACTACAAAAATGGTGGTGGTGAAATGTTTATATATAACAAATACTTTCTTGTTAAAACAATAGATAACCTTATTCTAAATAAATCTCTTCCAGGCAACTTAAACTAGAAAAAAAATCTTAACTAGTCGGTTATGTAGATGATATATAAAATTTCTTAGCACCTTCAATTTTGAATATCGTACTTACAATAATTTGGCATTTAACTATATGCACATTAAATCACAAAATCCGTAAGAAATAATTTCAATGCCCGTAACTATTTTGGGAGCTCCGAATTCAGTAGCAGAATTTACTTGATTGAACTGAAGATGAACACAATGCAATAACTGGATGAATTTTGGCAATTCCTGGTTGGCAGAGTCACATTTATATAAAAATACCTATAGCAATTATTTTATAACTTTTTATGATGCATCACTTGCATAAACCTCGAAACTATCCCATTCTGTTGTTTATCAGAATACTGGTTGTTATTATATTAAATATAATCTCTACCTTTCACCGATTTCGAATCATCTAGAATAGCCATAATAAGGCTAAATAATTTCGACAATTTAACATGATATAATCCAGGATGGGGTCCCCGTCTGTAGGTCACGTTGACTACGAGCTCTACATAAATAAAGCTTTTAAATGACCTTGAAAAATATATAAATATAACGCTCTAAATATACGAAGTAACCAGTAATATTTTATGACTTTAGAAACTGGTTTTATTACAACCGTTAAAAAACCATTTAATTAAAGACGACACCTTACAATCAAGACAAATAAATAAATCATGATCATGGAATCTATGTTATTCATGTAATGTGGCTACTTTATTTTAATGGACCTATTAAATACCATAGATATAAGTTTGGGTGTGGCAGTGAGTTTGACTATAAAATAATAATATTAATAATTATTATAAATTTACATAAAAAGGAGGGGTTATGTAAAATACATACTAATAAAAAACTGTCTCGCCTTTTTCTAATAATGATTTACTACAGTAAATAACTTTTTAGCCTAAATACCGACCACCTTGCGCACATACCGTTTAATCATCATCAATATGTATATTATCATTGTTATTTTATTATCAATTAATTCAATATTTGAATAGTGATAAATAACCACTCTCTGTTGTATCACTATTATGTCAATTAGCCTTACTTACTGTTCCGATCCTTAATCTTTAATATCAAGAAAAATTATAATGCGTCTCCTAGAAGCTCAATTGTTCATAGTAAATCTTTTTTCAATCCCGTAAATGCGGCTACCATAAAACTTTTGAATTTCAGGTTCTGGACCCATAATGTGTAATTAGACTAATAACTAACAAGTCAAATATAGAATCGGTAAATCTCACACAGCCTTTTAACGTTTGGTACACCTAGAATACTTTACAATATAGATGAATTACATATCAATGAGTTTGCACATGAATCTTTAGATGTCAAGAATATCTTCCATTAGTTCTACAAATAGATTATAAACGCTTGCTAAATGTAAATAAGTTAAAGTTGCCAGCGCTGGTGTGAGCGAAATTAGAAATACTACTACTAAATCTACACAGGAATAAAAGTAAATCTAGAAGGCACTGATTGGTTGTCTTTAGTGAACCAACTAGATAAACATGTTACCACGAACGGAGAAAGTACGGTGAATGTAAAATAAATGCTAAACATGGATAACATTCATTGCGAGAAAGAAACTGGTTAAAGGCTTAGGCACATCAATTAAGTGATTCAAACAGCAGATGATCCAAATGATCAAGTTTCCACACTTGATTAATTTTAGGCTTCTATAGTTAATTATTAAAAATGGAACCCATACCTTATACTTAGTTGATCTAATGATATTGAAAAAATGAAGGTTAACACCAAAGATGTATGCAAATTAGAAGGAATGAGCAATTCCGAAGTATATACACTGACGGACTCATAAACTGCATCAAAGTAATAGACGACTTTGAAATAAATATTTTAACCAAGTATGCAAACTTTCTATACAGATTTAAATTGAAACCTTTAGATTGTTTCGTGAACTTTAAAACAGCGTAGGGTCATATCCTAAGTTTAAGTTTGTGTACTGGAAAGGACCTTAAGACTTTTTTTGAAGAAAAAACAAAAATTTAATGAAAATTGGTTTTAACAATAGACACAAACTTTATGCAAGGGTTTATTTATGTTTTAATAAGGTGTATTACCTCCACGTGCCCTTATTACGGATTCTAATCGGTTCCGCATAGATTTTATTAGGGTTATTAAAAGATCTTGCGGAATATTGTCCCATTCTTCTGAAAGTGCTTTCTTAGTGCTGCCACTGTCGTGGGCAAAGGGTTTCTCGCATATACAGCTCTTTTTAAACTGTCCCAAACGTGCTCAATGGGATTAAGATCCGGGCTGCGTGCTGGCCAATCCATTGTACGTATCCCAACCTCTTCGCAATATTGTCGAACTTGTGCAGCAGCGTGCGGCCGGGCATTATCCTGCATTAAAGTAAAATTTTCGCCTATGAATCCCATGTAAGGCACCACGTGATCTTCTAAGATCTCTGTTATGTAGCGATGTGCAGTCAAACCCCCTCTATTACCGTTTTGACGGACCATGTCTGTGAACACAAATTCTGTTCGCCAGTTCATCGATATGCCACCCCAGACCATACACGAACCGCCTCCAAAAGGAACACGCTCCTCAATGCAACTTTGAGCATATCGCTCCCCACGTCGACGATAGACTCTTCTGCGACCATCTGCACCATATAAACATGTCCTACACTCGTCCGTGAACAATACGTAGGTTCATTGCTCTTCTGTCCAATTCAGGTGATCACGCGCAAATCTTAAGCGAGCTTGTCTGTGAGCTACAGACAACTTTCGACCATTTGCTGGTCTAAAAGGGGTGATATCCGCTTCCTTTAACCTTCTTCTTATTGTTCGTGCACTCACGTTTACTCCACGCACTTCATTAAGCTCTGTTTTGATGTTAACAGACGTGAGGAAATGATTTCGCAGGGAAGTTGTAACAATAAATCGGTCATCACGACCGGTGGTTGCTCGAGTCCTGCCTGTACCAGTCTCCTTCTGTAAGAACCTGTCTCCACAAACCTTCTGTATATTCTAGAAACCGTAGACTGGTTTAAATTTAAACCAATCGTTTGTTGATCCAAACCCTCCCGCACCAATGCTACAATTTGAGCCGCTTGTTCGGACTAAGTATCCATATTATGGTTCAAAAACTCTCGATGAGTTAAAAAACTAACCCAACAATTCTACTGGTAACAATAATTCAATTGACAAAAGAATAAAAAATCAATGAGAATCAATTTAAAACTTTGCTATAAATAACACGCAAATCTGATACTAGGAGTAAATTTTCTTTTCCCGGCTATATTCATTTGTTTTACTGCAGTTCTACTTTTAAAATTTCCTTTTTTTGAGATTAAGAGCCAGTCTCTCCATATTTATATAATTTAATCTAAAAAGTTTGTATACTTATTTAAAAAAATCATTTCAGTTAGTTCGTCAGTTTAGATAGACGTCGTTAAAGAAAAACAGAATCATAAGAATGATTCTTTGATTTATTCATCCCACCCACTCCTTAACTTATGAAAAAAGTTCATAGAATATTTTCAACATGGAATAATACGCATTTGGTTGAGTCTAAAAAAATATCATTCAGCCAATGTAACTAACGTGGAAATATGTGTATTAAAAATATTTTACTACATTTTATATGTGCAAGAAAGGATAAAACATACTAATTCGTTCGGTAACCCATTCCCAATTGATGAGCCATTACTCTCCATATTATCGCCATATATTAAATATGTATATAACTTATGTGTATATTTGTATATATAGTATAGTTATATATTTATTAATAAAATTGAAGTAATCGTACAATAATTATGTATACCACCATCGCCACTTCTAATCGGAATATTCTTGCCACGGGTTGTCTGGAAGAGATCGCTTTTTAGCGATAAGACCGCCCTTTGTACCCTACTATAATAATACTAGTTCGTAAGTTTTTCTGTAATGGTGTACAATAAAATGTTATCTATCTATCTATCTATCTACTCTGTCTGCTGTATTCCAGTAATATCTTTTTTATTAAAAACATAATCTTTACGCACTCTCAAATCCTAAGAATACGCTTATTTACATCATAAAAATAGAGATGATTATGAAAAAAAGATTGAGATCAAACTTACCGAGCTGCTGTCGTCATTTATCCCATTTTCAACCAGTATATCCTCAAACAAAATATCCGCTTCACAGGGAGAACATAGATTACTGAGAAGTTCACTAAACCTTTCCACTTTCCGAACACACACGGCTCCTAGCAAACCTCCCACATCCTCCTTCACAATTGGCACTACACTACTTTCTATTTTTACATTATCAACAGAATTATAAGCTATTGCTTCGTTATCGGCAGGATTATTACCACTATTGTGACCATTTTTGAGCCCTTCATTGTCGTTCAGAACTTCGTCAATCTCTAATTTAAATCCATCCTGAACTCCATCGCCGTCTATGACCAGATTATTAAATAAAATATCTATTTTGTCTTTTTCTAAACTATTTTTTTCTAAATCGTTAAATATGTCATCTCCATTAGCATTTAAAAACTGATTTACTTTCTCATCACAATTTGTATTATCTTTTTTTTCATTAGTAATCGAATTTCTTTTTCGTTCTTCTATTCTAAATTTTTCGTCAATATTTTTTCGTTTAGGACTAGTTACTACTAAATAATGTTTGTCTTTTGCTAAATTAGTTTTAGTAATGGAATGTTTAGGTTTCGTCTTAATAGCACCAATATCTTTATCAGAATATTCGACCGTTGTTATTGCAAATTTATTCTCTTTTTCGTAACTCTGTCTTCTTTTTGCCGGCGATTTTTTATCTCTATCTAAAATTTTTGAACTTTTAGGACTTTTTGTTTTTCCATCCTCAAGTAAAGATTGAACTGATGAGCTCCTATTAGATTTTTTATGGGATATAGATGAATCAGAATGATTAGCGGCAGCGGCTCTAAGACGTGACGTACGTGTAGTTCTTATAGGCACTGAGGTTGAAGCTGTGTTAAGATTGAGCTCCGAGGAAGACTTAAGATGAGCAGCTGGTTCGTCTGTTGCCGCGCGATCGGCCAATCGTTTCGGGCGCCTGAAATTAAGCAATAATTTACGTGAGATAGATAATAATTTAAAACAAAATTAAATTACTAAGAGAGTAGAATACTGAAAATTCATAAAAAATGCATAATTACCTTTCAGTAAAATCAGCAGAGAAGAGATTCGCTGTTCTGGCTGTAAGCTGCTTCCTTCTCTCCTCCTTATATTTCTGTATCCTGGCCGCCCGGGCCTCGTCCTGGGATTGATTCATCTCGCTCTCCTCGTGATCCCTTCGATGTCACGTACGCCGGCACTTCCCAACCTTTCTATTTCCTTGAGCTTTCTTATAAATTAAGTGAATTTTGTCTAGCATTGCGGCATTAAGCGCGCTAAAGGGCGGAATAATCGGCAGTGGTGAATGCAAGCTTAGATGTGTAACCTGGAAATAAAAGAAAATATAAATTTAATCATAATCCAAAGCAGGCTCCTTATTCAACGCATGAATAATACGACTGGAAGGTCGTTTAGCTCGCGGAATAAAACAATGATGTTTTTAATTTATCGATTTCCAGTGAACTAACTTTAAAAGAGTCCAGAGAAACATCAGAACGCTTTGTTCTATTGTAACGTTATGCACGCGAGGAAATGTTTTCATACGTGTGACGCTTGTCCAGTGGATTTGCTTAGCAATGTAATCCGATTGAAAAACAGGTGCGTCGTTCTTATACTATACAAGTTATAAAAACATAACCGATTGAACTAAAAACAAAAAGTAATGATAGCAGATAAAATTTACACTGTTTACTTTTTATCTTATCATAATTTAAAACAAAGTGAAAGGCAAAGCAATTTATTTTATTTGAATTTAATTATTATTGCATAAATTTACTAAATACATTATAAGTTGATCCAAGCTCCAAATCAGAATTTCCGAACGTATTCGGAACTTAACGGCAAAGAGATATCGATGAAATACAAAAGTTTATATTATTTTCCTAGCTTATTCCGTCTACTTGTATAAATCACCGCTACACTGGTGTCTTCCGTTATTTATTTATTTCCAGCCATATACTCGTAACGAAGCGTTAATTATCACCGATTCATTAGATGATTAGCTTTTCATAATTACTAACTTGATTGACCCTACTTAAAAACGTGGTTTTGGAATTTTAAGAAATTATTTGCGTGGGGTTTTTATTTTATTGCTGGAGCAAGTCAAACAAACTAGCGGATAACCTGATGGAGATAGCTTTGTAAGCGCCATATCTTAAAATATAGTTAAAATTAGAATTATTGTTTATTGTTCTAGAGGTTATAAAGCAGGCACAAACAAACAGAAACTTCCAAAAAGTCAGTTTTTCATTCAATACTTAGAAAAAAAATGGTCTCGAAAGTAATACATGCCAATAAGTTGGTAAATAGAGATGGCTCATTTTTAGCTAATTATTAGCTAACAGTCAATATTTTTTTTATTAAACATTTTAAAATTTATCAATATATATAATAGAACTAAATCATTACTTAAAACACGAACTAGTTGACCTTTGAAAGGTTGTACTAGAACTCATTGTATTTCTTTTGAGAGAACCCTCATTACATTCGAGCAGCAATTTATCACCTCTTAGACTGTATTACATTATCTCAAAGTTTAATTTACTATAAGAAGCAGACTATTAAAAACCCTTAATGTTTATATTCATGACTCTACATTCAATGCAAAAAGCATGTCACGAGCTTATTAGGGCTGGAAGGATAATGGTTTTTTAATATAGCATAGCCGAAGAGATTCAGTTTTTGTCTTAGGAATTAGAAACCTGATGGGAAAAGTCCTAGTTTTAGAGACATTATATTTTTATTAGAAGTATTTCCTCGCAGGAGGAAAACCAGAAATATAATGAGAAAAAGAAACTAAGCTCGAGAATTTGAAGAAAGTATTTTGGCAATGACGGATAGTGACGCCGTCTTGGGGAGGCCTACGCCAAGCACTGGACTGCGAATGGCTGACGACGACGATTTGGCATTATGTTCTGAGGTTAATGACTATCAACAAATGCATTAAATTAATGTAAAAATAAGTATAATGTTATTGTCAACAAACATTACTCTCATCTAAAGTAATTAAGAAACATAATTTACGGTATTATTTACATTTACATGATTACTCAAGATGAACTTTGTAAACTGCGTGTCATCTCAACAAAAAGTATTAGACAATGATTCATTACACAATATACATGAGTAATATTTTGCTAGCTATACGAGTAAAGGTTGTTATTTTACTATCATAGTAGGGATATAGCAACTTCTCAGTTCCTGCGTATCTTCTAACTTGCGAATTTTGAATTATTTAAAATCGGAAAAGCAGCGATAATTTCCATTTTCCAGTAGAAACAAGATATGACATGAAGGGTTTAAAAGAACCAATGTTTTAATGATATTGCATCAATTTCATTTCAATGTTAATTAAGTCTAATACCATCACGATAAATAGGTACCCGACTCGGAGGCCAAGGCAATGCTCCTGCTTCCGTGGCAAGTACGGCGGCGGGGGCCATGCTTTGCCCTCGCAGTAACCAGCCGCACGGAGTGGAGGCTGCTAGAGATAAGACTCAAGGGGTGAAACAGACCCTGTGAACTTGCAGCCCACCTCTCCATAACCCTTAACTACTCACACCCATATCGACCATCGCCAATCTTTTATGGCATTTTTTTGGAGCCCATGCAGGGAGTGGCGAGTCACCATCTGCCTATTTTATCCAAACTCCCCGGACATAGCGACCGCAATGCGATTGCGGAAAGATGCCATAGTCCCAGAAATCTATTTCCATTTGCAGTTCATCCCAATAGCCCAGTATTTTTTGTTCTCATATCCTACAATAGTTCTACACTGACCGGGGCTTGTGTTTGGGTGCACTTTTATATGATGTGACAGAGATAGTCGCCGATCATTATCACGCCACATGTACAGTCAGCGTCGGAAAGAAGGTAGCAGTTAAGATGGTCAAATAGACAAGAACATCGAAAGTGATCATTATTATCGATACAACCAAGGTAGTCTAATAGTTCGCATCAGCCATTCATACCTTCTATATCCAAAAACATCGGCACACCAAGAACGCCATATGTATCTAAGCAGCCAAGGTTGCCAAAACATAGTAACAGTCTAGAAAAATGAACACTCTATTCTAAATGATATTAGAGTTAAATCGAGTTGATTACATACTAAATCAAAATAATTGTATTTCGAATTATGAATTCCAATTTGATTTACTTATTCTTAAATTGGCATTAAATGTAAAGCATCTTACTTTTCCAATCTGAAATTAACGAAATGAACGAAAGCATTTGAATCAAAAAACTGATCACAGCAGTGTGATTGACGAGGAGGGTGATATGAGCATAATAATATTTATTACGTTTGATCGAGGGTAAGCACTGGGATTAGAAAGAAACGCCAGTTTTTGCCAATTAAGCATCATTTATTGACTAGAAGGGCAATGATTTTCTCTTTATCAAATATTTGAGTCCTCTTAATTTATTCAGATTTTTTGTAATTTTCTTTATATTATTTAATACGTGATGACACTGTATGCATCTTAAAGTTTCCGTTTTTACTGAATGCTAAGTCTTATTCATAAAGTTAGAGTAAGCTTGAAGTTTTCTCTCTATGAATAAGACCGTCAGTTAATTCTTCATCTATGCAATTCATTCATTATTAATTGAATCATCATCATGGAAACGTGAACGAAGTTTCGCGGACTGATGATAGTCTAATATATAAAATTCTGGCGTCACAGTGTTTGTAACATAATCCTCCGAAACAGCTTGAACGAATCTTATGAAGTTTTGTAGGTCTGAGATTAGGACGTAAACTATTTTTCCATAAAGTGAAAGGGCGGTCCACCCCAATTTTTTAATTTATTGTCAAAAACATTTTTTTATGATTTGGCATTAAACAATACAAACAACCCTAAATTTTCATTCTTCTACCCCTATTTTTGAATAGCGATACTAGTAGTACTTTAATATTTTTTTACTCTCGGCGGTTCGATAATGGAGCTGTTACCACTCGATGAGTTATTCCTGCCAGGAATCTACCGGTGACACTTCTTACCCCGTAAACAACACGGAGTAGGGATGACAACCAAGCCTGTCTCTTGTCTTTCTCAAACAATAAGCTTTCTCTCACTCAATAAAGTTCAGAGTCTAAACCCTTTTCGGCT
Source organism: Dendrolimus punctatus (assembly GCA_012273795.1). NCBI lineage: Eukaryota > Metazoa > Arthropoda > Insecta > Lepidoptera > Lasiocampidae > Dendrolimus > Dendrolimus punctatus. The sequence continues at coordinate 5,747,479 of CM022540.1, read as the reverse complement.
ATTTTTATTGATTGTGCGTCGATTGCAGCAGTGACGCTTATACCATTTTACCTCCCCAAAGCAACTCTCATATATGCTCATAGGAAATGCATCATCACTTTGCAGTTTCCTATTTTATTTTCCATACATTTCGAAGATTAGACACAAAATTATTTTCTGAAAGCACTATAAATATTTATCTACATAAAATGTGACTATTATTATAATTACTAATATATGTTTGCTGTCAAATATTGGTAAATCCGTAGTTACCTTCTTTATCATATAAACAAAAATGCTTCGTGCGTTCCTAAACCATTGATCAGATGTGATAAAACTTTGGTAGTGTTCTGAGGACGCCCGAAAAGGTTTCTCGCTTAAAAAATCTATTTATCTATGAAAATAAATATCTATGTTTGTCCTCAATGTGCTACAAAAGCATTGATCAGATTCTGATAAAATTTAAATTTAACTGGGTGTCCCGGGGACGCCCGCGAGGTTTTCTGGCCCAAAAATGTGTATATATATAAAATTATTCTGTTTGTATGAATATCACTGAAATCTTCCTAAATGATTGAAGCTATTTTGATGTTTTTTTTGTGTGTGTTCAACCCACTTGAACCCCTCTAAACCATCCCGTGACCCATCCCAGGACCTATCCCGGCATGATTTAGATTAACAATGGTCCCAGTAGGTGGGGCTGCAAACAGGTTCCAGGATTTTAACGAAATTTTTTTGTGTGTATATTTGGGTCTCTGGATTGTTTAGATTCAAATTTAAAGGTGGCGCTGCAATCGCTTTCCAGGATTTAGGTGAAGTTATTTTTGTGTGTGTTCAAATCTTACGACCATTATGGTCTAAGGTTCAAGTGGGTCCTGGCATAGTTTAGATTCACGATTAGATCCAGTAGATGACGCCGCTAAACTTCTAAGCGGTGAGACCAATTTTGATGAAATTGTTTGTGTTCTTTTAAGTGGTTTTGAGAATGATATAAATTTATATTTGGTCCCGGTCGATGACGCTGCAATCGGCTTCTAAATTTATATTTTTTAAGGGCAGCACAATATCTGCCGGGTACAGCTAGTAATATCACAACATTGTAAATATGCCAATCTCTACATTGAAGTTATTAAAAAACAATTGGAATAGAATAGACTACATAAACGATGGATAACATGATACTATTTTTATATTTCTTGTATGTTAGTCGTTTTGTCTGTTTGTTCCACATTTACGTAAATACTACTAGGTCGATTTTAATGCGATTTTCGCTGATCGAGAGCAAAGTCTTCTTTTGTTTACTTTGTGTTTAGAAAAATAGACCACACATATGCCTAATTCATTTGACACACCCGTTACAGAAACTCCTTCTTGTCTCAAATGAACAATTTTATATTTCATTTCATCAGTAAGATGATATTTATCTATGGTGGTATTTCAAGATGATGATTTATATATATTTCTAATCTTTTATTATATTAATATATTCTGTGATTTCTAAATCTGAGACAAATGAATTACGTATTTTTAATTACGTATATGACGTAAAACAAAAACATCAATAATTCATTGCTGATAAAAAAAAATTGATCTCGAATTCTAAATTTCTTGTATATTGAAACTCTTTAGTCTTTAGATACTTCAACAAACTCACATATACATAGTGGTTTACGTCAAATTAAATATTAAAATCATGTTAATATTGTAAAATAATCTTGTCTGTATATTGAAGCTATTAAAAAAATCCAATTGGGATCGAATTGTTTGATTGATGGAAAACGGAAACAATTTCTTGTCGTAAATATATGTTAACTTTTATAAGGTTTTCATTATTCTACAGACATTTTTGACTTAAATGCTGAAAAAGCTTATATCATGGGCATTCTAGTGTAATTTTTCAGGAAAACAGATTCACTTTTTAGTGTTTTTACTCCTATACTTCAGTACCGGAAAGTTCTAAAATTTTATTGGGAATTATACGCCTAGAAATAGCATGAAAACTGGCCGTGTTATTCTTATTACAACACAGTTTGATACTTTATGTCATTTTTATACGTTACTATATTTGGACTCTAGATATTTCCCGGGATTTTGTTCCACTTCCAAACCACCAGATTAACTTTGATTCAATGTTCGCAAATCACAAAACAGTGATTTGCGAACATTGCGTCTGTATTTATTAGAAATCCTTAGTGAGACATCGTAGTTGAAAACATCTTTAGTAACATTACTAATATCAGGGTTTTATGGATAAATCTAAGTTTCATGCATTGTCATAATAAAAATCCATTTAATTTTAAAGGTTGGTAAAAACATATTAATCTTTACTATTTAACTACTGTGAGTGAAGTCGAGGGCAAATACTAGTTACGTTATGAAAATTAAAAAGATTATTGGAGCTTTCATTTAGTAGGCAATCAACTCGATTTGACTCTAATCTCATTAAGAATAGAGTTCATTTTTCTAGACTGTTACTATGTTTTGGCCACCTTGGCTGCTTAGAGGCATATGATGTTCTTGGTGTGCCGATGTTTTTGGGTAAGAAGGCTGATGCGAACTATTAGACTACCTTGGTTGTATCGATAGTAATGATCACTTTCGATGTTCTTATCTATTTGACCATCTTAACTGCTACCTTCTTTCCGACGCTGACTGTACATTCAAATTGAGGAAGAGGCCTCTACGTGTTGGCTTATTTACGCAAGCCCTCAAAATATCCGAGCCATTTTTATATCCCGTGGTCTTACCGACATACAAGAAAATAGGTACACTACGCTTTAGACGTCACATTTAATTAATGCGATTTCACAAAACCTTATATATTGAGAAGTATGTATAGACGCAATGAGTAAGAGCAGTCAATCATGTCAAGATGTCACAGGAGCCATTCTCGCGACCTGAATGTCATTCAGCTTAAATTTCATATGAAAAGAGGGTCCCGAATCTTCTCAACAAAATCATATTTCATTTACATTGTAGTCTGGTTCAAGATCCCTTCATCTTGCTAATGGTTCGAAATATATAAGGAGTATAATTTATTGTATTAAAAGGGGTTTCTGTTTATTTAATATATGATTTTGATAATCTATATATTTTTTGGGTTCCGGTACATACGGTAAAAAGGAATCCTTATAGTTTCACCCCGGTAACGGTTTGTGAGTCACAGTTGAAAGTTTGAGGAAATACTTAAACTAAATATGAAATTTAACACGCTTGTAGAGGTCTCGTATGTCTACAAAGTAGTAGTATCTATTTTTTTATACCAAATAAACGAAAATTTTCCAATTTAAAAGTTAAGGAGCTATCTAAATGGAATTCTCTTCTGGCTTCTCTACGGACCAAATTCATAACGGTGTGAGTGTTACGGAAAAATACCCAACTTATAAGTTTTTGTGTCAAGCGAACACAGCAGAGCTTGAATGAAGTTCTTGCTCGCCCACACGTGTCGCGAACAGCACACTGATCGTAATATAATTTTAAATCAATCATTCTAATTTATCATTAGTTTCATCAGTCATTGGGTTATCTGGAAGAGATCGCTTGTTAGCGATAAGACCGCCCTTTGTGAATAATTAGGTATAGGTTTAGTCTGAACATCATATTGTATTGGTGTACAATAAAGTGCCATATATGTATGTATCTTTTGACATGAACATTTTGTAAGATACATCATTATAGCCATACGAGTGTCCGTCATTTATTGCCATTTTCTCATCATCAACACTAAACAAAAATAGTATTACGAATGTTTCCGATAATATCCCGATAAGATTTCTATATATACATAAACCTCTTGATTTGTTTTTAAAAAATATTGACGAATTCATACAAATGACAAAGCGCTACTAGCATATTTAAAAATATTTTAATCGGAAAATGTAATCATAATTGGGTTGTAAGCGAGCGTATATATATATGTATAGTATGGGGATAATAATGAAAAGAGATTAAGAGAAATGTGTTTATTAGGATTGTGGCAAGTGGACGTCTATCGTGTATGTACTTCTATGGGAAACAGGATTGCATGTGAATAATGATACAATCGTAACTAAAGAGCATCATAAATCAATTATTTCCGAACTGGCAACCCTAAAACACCTAGTTTAATTTTAGAAATGGCAATATCTACCGTGAATGACAGTAATTGGCATTGACATTGTACTTAATGCTTTAGACAATCGTAAAGTAGGTGGCAGGGACTTAGAACGTCCGAGTTATTACTCGGTAAAGTTTACATCGGCCTTTACGACTGAATGAGTAACGTCCTTTTCGAAAGCAAGGTCGTTAGAGTATGACGTTCATAAGGCTTTCTTTACTTATATACTTAACATGCCCTTGGATCCGCTCGCATTAAAAAGGGATATGTATGTATGTCATAAAATGGGCATGTTATAATTCCTAAAATGACGATCTTAATTTTTAATTCAAAGTTATCACAAATACCTGTAACGCCATCTAACGAAAGTGGAACTAGCTAATCATATGAGCAAAACATTGAAACTGTCGCTGACATTGACGTTGCTGTATATCTGTTAGTGAATTCCACCAAGAAAACGCAATCGGAGCGGAAGGTATTCGGATATATTCGTCTATTCCACGAGAACACTGTCTTTTTCTAGATGAAAGTACCTACGTCTTATTTTATACTCCCGACAAAGTTCATAATTAAGGAGTGAAAAAATAAAAAACAAACTCACATTCGCATTTATAATATTGGTAATTTATTAGTTTAAGATTTTTTTGGAATAATTAATTATGCTCAATAATAATTGTTAATTTGACTGATATAACAATATTCTTCCTTTACACTTATAGCTCTCATGGTTTGTGCATCTAGGCAGTCTTAAATAGTCTTGAATGTGCAGTGCTTATGCCATACCGTCTACCCTATTCCTCATATCTGATCCCTCTATCCCATCTCTCTAATCCCCTTTACCCCGTTTCTACTATACCATCCTTTATAAGTCAACCTTAAAGCTGGGACCGTATTGGCTTCGCCCTGTCGTTGAAAATGTCCATAAGTGGCAAGCCGGGTCCAAATATGTATCATTCGCACGATCATTTCCCGATCCGATCACTGTATTCGCATCGCCGACGCGTATCATGGTCGCCTATTTGGACAAGTGATGATACGCAGCTCTGATATGATACGAGATACGGCCCGTTCCCGTTTTGAGTCGGTTTTTGTCCGATCATAAAAGGAGATATACGACACGGCTTTCTTTCTTCCTTTCCAAAGATACGACAGGTATATATATATAATTAAAAACTTAACATTTTTAACTGAACTTATAAACCTAACGGCAGACTAAGGCTGGATCCAAATATGTATCATTAGCTCGATCCGATCGCTGTGTCCGTATCACCGTGATATTCGTCGTACCGTATCAAGCTCCGTACCTAGTTATGAACGCCTTTACTTTACTCCGTATCATACATGTCCTCAGAAAAAGAGATAGACGAATGAAGTAAAAGTAAAGTAAAAGCAAAACTTCTCTATTTAAAACCGTCTGCACGCAGCCACCAAGCCAAAACTTTTCTTAACAATTCCAATATACAAACTTACATGCTGGGTTGATTATATTTTGATACTGTAAGAGCCAAGTGTATTAACGTCTAGACAACTTCGAAACTATCGAGCGTAGCTTAAGGTAACTTACTGTTCTGTAATCTTAGTTGAATTGTTTTTAAACAGTAAAGTCGGTCATACTAAGCGGGCAACGACTCAGAACTGCAAAGCGAGTAGACATGCAGTCAATGTACACGCTTAATTTACGCGAGTCGTTAACACCTGTGCATCGAAAGCAGACCAAAAAGCTATCATACCTATGTTTTAGTTCATTCTGTTATAAAATATACTATCATAAAAGCTGTATTTTTATTACTGGAATAGAGCAGACAGGCAAACGGCCCCTGACTGAAAGTGGCCATAAACATGTGAAACGAAAGCGTGCTTTGAGATAGATAAAACTCCTACCAGACAAATAATAACTTAAATAAAAAATGATTAATGATTTACTTCAAATAACTAGTATTTAATATTTTAACCAGATGTCTAACCAAGGTGTTAATTTAGTGACATTTAATACTTTAGGTTTTAATGTTTTACAAAAGATATACAATTATACATGGAATCTGAATAAAAATATATCATAACCGCTTATCAACATTAAGAGTAAAATTTAAAATTTTACCGTGACGTTGGTAATGGTACGTAACGAAGAAAAGTGCAGGTTCGAACATTCACGGTCAGCACGTGGTAATTACAACAAAATGTATTTGACACGCGCAAATGTCCCAACAGAAAAATCGTCTTTTAGGTTATTTTAAATAATTACTTAAAGTAATCGACCCCAAAGTGTCCGTTGTTTGTTATCTATAATACTAGCATAACTACTCGAGAATATATAGCTTGTGTAAATTTGTCCGTACTATTAAAAAAATATCAAAATATAATCGTCATCTTTATTTTGCCTGGGAATAGATGGTAAAAAATACAATTACTTACCTCTAAAATTAGAATATATCCGAAAAAATATCAAAATTAAAAGTTAGAAGAGACATAATGTGGTCTGCGTACCGCGATAACGAGACCCTTAAGAATAATTGGTTCAAAACTCCTGGATACCTTAGAGTTACCATTCTATAGTCAAATGACAATGTACCATCTGTTCCTTGCAATATTTGTCTAATAAAAGAGCTCGGGTACGCTGACAGCTGTGTTGTACAGATATTATTATTTCCAAAATGAACTATTTCTTCTTTGACATTTTTATAGTGTCATAGCCATTTTGGCAAAAACTGAATCCTTATAAAATGGCCATATTGTCACAGACCTTTTACTCAAGAATTGTAGATCTATATGAATAAATGATTGATTCATTATTATATTTATTTGAATAAATAATGAAATTTGGTATGAAGGTAGTCTGTATGATATTCCAGACTTATGTTTTTTATAGTTTGCTTGTAGGCTGACTGATAAACGTCCACGTGGTGGTAGGTGGTTACCGTCGTCTATGGACATCTGCAATATTAATTAAGGTTTAGAAGTGGCCGCCATAAATATAATAACTAAGGATTTAATTGAAGAGACTCACAACGACCGCGTTCACGACCGCAATTTTTCCCGTTCCACTTACTTGCGGGCGTTACAATCATAAACTCTAGAGGAACGGATTATGGAGTGTTGATGTCATTAACGACGAAATACACAAATGTCATTGGTTGATTTGGAATTCACGCCTTTTTCAATGTCATTTAATAAAGACAATGCTCTGTGGGCAACGCGCACTTCAACCCAGCTCTTGATATGGGTCGTTGTGCTGTGTGATCGAAAATAATGATGGCATTAGTGACGTTTTCGCAACGACCATCCGGAGCGTGGTCGCCATGTGGAGCGGCACACAGAGCATTTTGGGCGTTGGGAGATGCTAAAGGAACGCGCCTATTGTTGTAAGGCGGGATAATGGTAATAAACTTTTTTATGGAGTATATTATATGCAAAATAGCTTAGTCTTAAAAATTGTGTCATAAACCACGAGGTGGAAATTCAGAAAAACACCGAACCACCGATTCCAATTGTGAATCTAAGCCATCCGGGGAACCCACTCAAACACAAAAAATGTCATCTAAATCAAGTTAACGAGTTATTAAAAGTTGCATTGATATGTATTAAGTAATGCAAAAATCGTGATGTAAACTGCTCCTTGTGATATTTATTAAAAACTTACAATTATGAAAATGTTGACTTCCTTTAACTTAACGAAATTGGGATAAATTTGTAACTTAATAAACTATACTATTGTTTTTTTATTATTACACCTTATACCTAGTTTCCCTAATCTATTTCTATTCTATGCACGAATTAAATAATTCAATTCCGTATACCTGTATATATAAAAATAAATATAAAAGTGACTGTTTTCTGTACTTCAGCAATAAAAAAATTAATTTATCGCAGAAAAATCCGTGGTGATCGTCCTTCTTAACAGGTAATTAGCACCACATAATAACTGCAATAAATCAAATCCTAATGTTACTCTGAACATCAGAAGAAATCATACAGACTTCCAATTATTAATTTAACAGAGGGCCTTAAAAGATCGTTTTCGCAGATTCATTGACGAGCATTTTTTTTTATTGCTGGAGTTCAACAGACTGGCAGACGGCCCACTTGATGGACAGCGGTTACCATTGCCTATGGACATTTGCAACACCAAAGGTGCTACAAATGCGCTGCTACTCTCTTAAGGGAGACTGGAACCTGGTCACTAATGCCGGAACACAACTCAAGGTTGTTATGGCGACATACTTAAAACCAGGGGTGGTAGCCATCCAGTCGGGAAAATACCCTGCCACCTGGCTGTGGGTTGTTTTGTCGGATAGAAACATTGACGAGAATCAACATAAAGTGGAACTGTATGCTAAGTCTTACAACTACCACTATATCTAGACACATGTCCGATTTAACATTTTTTGATGCAAAATTGTACAGTTGTGTAAACATGAATAATGTTAAATAAAAAAGCAATAAGCCATTGTACTACTATAATGTCATATTTAATGTCACTGTTAAGTGTACATAAAGATTTGTTGTTGTTGTTTATAACCATCAAACATGACCTAGTAAAAGTCACCTCTATCACTCCACTCGCGATGATCCCTCCATGCTTACGTCGTACCGTGAGTGCAGGTCACATGTGACTGTGATTAAGCTGACAAAGACCGTATCAGCGTCGCCGACGCGATAACATTGACAGATTTATCTCAATTTTAAAGGCACGTGTCATCGCGCCTTATAAAGAAAGTGGGTCGGATCGTTGCTTCTGATTTGTAGTGTCGCTCTATTTGTAAACAAGTACGATACTGTCATTAGATTTCCTTATAGGCAATTACTTGATTCAAGCACGGCGACACACGGTCTATGTATAATAATGTCTTATGTTCAAAATTAAATAAAATTATCCATATTATATAAATGTAAAAGTAAATCTGTCTATCGACGTTTTCAGAAAACGATCGGATCCACTTGGCTGCTATTTTGGTATAATATGAAGAGATTTTTTCTGTCCCGGAAAATGAATATTTTTTGGGATACGAAGTATTTTTCGCCGGAAGCAGATAGCGCCTACATAAAAATTCAATGCATTATAGCCAGGTACAATATTTGCCCTCCAAATAAACTAGGGTAAAAATTCAGGTTACTTATATACGCAGCTTTATTGTGGACATAGTTTCCAGGGACAACTGTCGCAGTATTCGAAATAATTCGCCGTAATAATTGTGATACTTAAGTCGACTTAAGCTATTAATATACTTCGTTATAACCTGAAACCCTAGAGAAAAAGCAAATTTACAACTACAAAAACAACATACCTAAAATATTATTTAATAATGATTTAAATCTCTTATACTCAGAAGGCAGGAATTGATTACTAGACGCTGAAGAGTAAAAAATATTCAAATTATTTCGTAAATTAATCGAGATCCTTGCGAGCTTATCGGATTAATCAAAAGTTGATGAAACCCACTCAGACTTGTTGACTTAGAATAGTTAATTACGATTGAATGGAAATCACTTTAAATATCCTCGATAGCCAATCAATCGATTGTGCGCACAAGTGTTCCACTTGACTACTCTGCCTATCTTGGCAAACTAAGATGCTCCAATTATTTCATTCCGCGAAAAGATATATTTTTCCTTACCAATGTTGAAAATATATTTTCTATAACTCGAATAATACTTTTTGTCTACTTTTTTATTTATTGTACTAATATTTATATGTCCTACTTACAGGTATTTAATTTGCACATCATCGTCATCCAATTTTGATTTCTTTCACACAGTCCATAGCCCGAGTTGTCTGGAAAAGATTGCCCTAAAGCGATAAGGTGGGCCGTTGTTCCCGGTTTTCCATTAAATTACTATAAATTATGTATTTGCTTTATGTTGTATGTTTGAACACTAAGAGTTTTTTATCTAACACTTCATATTAAAACAATACATTTGACAATATTAAAAATATTCTTTATCTATGAGTATGGATTACTGTATTATGTAGCTTAATTTTAAAAATCGTCCAAGAACGTGTAAATTGTAAAGGACTCCTAAAGGTCCACTGTAACCGGCATGAAAACGGCTTTACGAACTGTAATTCTATATATAAAATAAATAATATAAGCCCATAAATATGCCACTGCTGGGCTCGGGTCCCCCTATATAGGAGGAACTTGGCAGGTTTGACACATCGGCTATCTCGATGTGTAAGCTGTATCGCGATGTTTTCCTTCAACGTTGTTAGCACGTGGTAATTGTAACAATACGCACATTAGATCAGAAAACTGACCAAGTGGTGAATGCGTTCCGGCCATGATCGAACCCGCGCTGTTTGAGTTTGGGAACCGTGCGATAGTCATACATACCACAACTTTCATAAATGTATAGGTAATATTATATATAAAAATGAATCGCAAAATGTGTTGGTAAGCGCATAACTTGAGAACGACTTTACCGATTTTGATGAAATTTTGTGTGTTTGAGTGGGTCCCGGGATGGTTTAAATTCACAATTGGAACCGGTGGCGCTGAGATCGGGTTCTACAATCCTCCTAATCACCTGGAGTGATTTTGTTTTTGTGTGTTTAAGTGCGTTCCCGGATGATTTAGATTCGCAATTAAAACCGATAGGTGGCGCTGAGATCGGATACGACCTATATGATCGGGTACGAAGTTCGCCGGGTCAGGTAGTAACAAATAAAAAAGAACACTTGAAATTGCAAAACTCACTTTAATAGTCCTTTTTGATATATAATTTTCGTATTCGATTGTAACTTAATAACTGAGAGTTCCCTAAAATTTAAAAATATTAGAAAGTAATAAGTTCTAGGGAGACCGTCGGTAACAAGGCGTATTGAGGTCACAAACGCCATAAATCATTTCGCTTGGTGCCTATGCGATGCAGATTCAGATACCCAAAAACCTTCATATGCAGATTTCCTTACGATGTTTTCCTTCACCGTCAAGGGCATGGTGACTGGTAACATAACGCGCATTAGGCTAAACAACCCCACATAGCCGACGCATGCTCTCATTCAAGGTTTATTATCTTAGGAGAGCTTTGTTATGATTTACGCTCATGAATTATGCTAATTGTTAAGTTTCTTTCCACACCTATTCTTTCCACTAGGTTTTTCAATAAACAATTAAAATCGCGTGTGTCTCACAGTCTAATTCACACAAACCAGTATAATAAGTTCAACGATTATATACTATACTGTGGTTTATATCGACTTGACACGCGTGGATCCACATAGCGTACGGGCAATGAACGTCTATGCAATAAATGCATGAGAAACAAGCAACTAAGTAACCAAACAGCGCAGAAAATAAGAGTATTCGATCAATTGTCAACAACGATAAGTAATCCATTCAAGCGAGATAACATTGAAATTTTTTGATGTAAAACTGATATGTGCGGTAATGATTAATTTGTTCATAATTACATATTAGATACATAGTTATGACTCAGTTTCAGCCAGTTCCGGTTGCTAAAGTTCAGCAATATGCTATCATAGGAAGGTATTTCTGTTCAGTATATGAATGAATCCTAATTTGCAAATACTCGTATATAGTTAATCGGGTTATAAATTAATCGATTGTTATAATATATGGATATAATTTAATCGATAATTTACATATAAGTAAATAAATTATTATTATAATTAGTCTATACTCTATACCATCTCTCACCGAAGATAAAGGTAACAATAATATTATCTTACTTACGACCCATTTTAGGGCCGATAAAATTATTCCTACGATTAAAATACATCATGGAAAATATTTCAATGACAATTGCACTAATTTAATTTAATTAAAAAATTTAATTGTACCACTTTTGAGTCAGATTATAATTTATAAGACTGATAAGTTTCATCTGATGATTAAAAATCGGTCCTCAATCAATTAAATTAAAATCAGACTGAATGCAAAAGTGATATAATTCAAGTGTTTTGTTCACGGAATTGTATTTTTTTTTCATCTTGTATACAACTAATTTTATAAATTGATAATTTCTTATGCGAGGGTTCGTTACGTAATCCGTTACTGCGCCAGTCTGTCTGGCTTCCCTTTCTCTCACGCATACGGCAGCGGTAGTAAGGCTCCTCCTCTCCCACTCTTACCCACAGCGCTGGCCGTATTTCGGTAATGAGATTAAATAATAATACTAATGATGTACTTAAACAAAATTCTTACATACATATTCAAGGATTGTAACTAAGAATAACATATTTTATAATCAATAACATACATACAATTTGAGTAATAACCTAAGCTTTTCTCAAATTAAACAATTTCAATATTAAATAGTTCAACTTAGATTAGTTTAAGTTATCTCTTCTATCGGGCGTCCAGAGACGCACACATTTTTTTTACCTATAAGCTGGACCGTATTATACACAACTATCTAACCTATATAAAAAATTACATAGTATAATAATACTAATACGGCACGGAACTAAACGTGAGCAAGAAAACGTTTTACACGAAATCAATAGCAATTTTCTGTTGTCCTCGAGAACTACTTTCATCTAAACGACGCTAATTTTGAGATAAAAGCCACTTTCTTTTAGAAAAACAATATTGTTTCTGAACAGAGAAACATAACATAATATTTACTTTACTTAACAAACACAACAGAAGAAACTTGAGATAACAAATCAATGTTTATTAATTCAATTCCAGTATGATTAAGTAATACAGGTAAAAGCTCAACACAAAGCGCGATCTCCGCGAAATTGTTTAATGAATAAATCGTTAATCACGCAGCATTGATGCCCACTAAAAGCTACATTGATATTGTTTCAGAAGTAAATTAAAATTAGCTTAACGAGAAGCATTAAATGGAATATAAACTTACGATAAAACGAAAACATCAAGCGAATAGTCACAAGCGTTAAGAAATAGCAAATCTGTTTAAAATGCTACCTTTCCTCATTTCCATTAAGTGAATCGTCAGATCCCTCTAACCCCATTAAAGGGATCTGACGATTCACGTAACGGAGCGGACTGACGGAACTGACAAACTTTGATAACTGAGATACTTTTAAAAACTTACAGAATGTCGCCGGCTCATAGGTTTTGTACAAGCGTATTATGACGTCATGAGTAGATATTAGAAAAAGGAGTCAAATAACGAAATAGGGGTAGGCAGAGACTACGGGTTAATTTGTGAAGCAAAAACTTTGTATTCCTTTTTACGAAAACTGCGCGAACGAAGGATGAATAATAAATAACACAGGCATTGGCCATAAGTGACTAAACTGATATTATATTTTAATTTCGCACGCATAAAATATATATTTTCGAAGCTTTATAATTATTCGCATCACCTCATATGCAGTGCATTCTCTGGCCTGTTTAAAAGTGATACATGTATAAACACAGACATGACTAAAGTACGGTGTCCACAGTCAATATTTGTAATGCTCATAATGTCGAGATAGGCGTGAGATGTGAGTAAACAAATCAATAAGTGGAGTATATCACCTGTGGTATTATAATAATCCTATTTTGGCAGGCAAAACTAATATCTTTTCCTTACATAACATCTACTCGTATTCTAACGTTTATGTATAAATCGATTTAATACGGTAAGACAGCCTGGTTGTATGATCCATATTTATTTTCTTTATATTTGTCTATACTTTTGTATTCAATGAAGTGGCATCTATATTCCCTGGTTACACAAATTTTCATATCTTTTTCATAGTCAAAAATCAAAACCTCTCTCTTTTCTTATATCATATCCCAATAATTTACGGTCGGCACAATACATTATATCTTTTTCCTTCTATACTCCTCTATTCTGAATTACCTCTATTGTCACATGACAAATCATGCTGTTATCTTTTACACCTCTCTCTCTCCTCTTTTCTTTTACCATATCCCAATTAATTGGGGTTGCACAATATGTTTTTCTTTCACACTCTTCTATTTTGACACACATTTTCTGTCACACCACATATCATCCTTCACACAATCACATCTTTTTTTGGTCTACTTTTACTTTTAAACCCATCCATTTTGTAGATTAACATTTCTTTTGTCACGTGACTTTTATCCCTCCTCATTATATGCCCATACCAACTTAATATTCTTCCTCTCAATTTTTCAGTCACAGGTGCAACTTTCGAAGATGTACTCATTTCTCACCTTACCCATTCTTGTAACACACATCCATCTAACATTCTCATCTCAGCTCAGTCATCTTTTACACCACCCGTCTCTTGTTCAGTATGTAATTACACTTCCACCCACTTATTTTCCAGTTTAACATAGTTTTGTCACGCTACTTCCATACCTTCTCATAACATTCCAATACCACCTTAATCTCCTCTTCTTTTTTTTCAATCACTTGTGTAACTTGCAAATTTCAAAAACTGAACCCTAACAAAATCGGCACAATGGTTCAAAAATTCCCCGTGACATAACGATATTATATTAGTGACAATCACAAAATTATAAAGAAATATTGCATAAGAAATGCGTTTCTTATGATTTCTCATAAGGAGGACAACCATTTCTAGACACATAAATAAATGTTGTTTTTCATTGTCATAAATTTTAAGTAGCATGATAGCATCTACAAGACTCAAAAGGATTATAAGTCTCGCAAAATGTTTATAAATCATATGCCTACACACCTAGTTGCCAAAGATAGCGCGATCTCATATGGAAAGGGGAGTAAAGCGAACAGAACGAATGAGTCAGACGGACTTGTTGGTTCATTTTTTGTTCGGAGAAACCAGTAACGTTATTTAGATCGGATGAGGGTAGCATACATGCAACTCGCTGTAAACTTCTCCACGTGGTAGCTTTATTGCTGAATTTAAATATCTTGCCGACGAATTTTAAATTAATTTCATAAGACTGAGAAATATTTGAATTTTAAACTGACGGACAATAAGAACGTAATATCATAATAAATTAACTAAATTACATACAATTGTAAATGACATTGCCTTAACTTTAACTGGTTTGTAAAAAATATATAATTGATAGAGAGATAATAAATTGAAATTGAAAATCATAATCAATATAATACAATCATAATATGTAATTGTAAGGAGTATCAATTACTTATAATCATATCAATTCTTTTTTTTTAAATATATGCCTGTAAAACGAAACATGTAACTTGTATCACTTAGCATAACATCTGCAATAACTTACTTTAACTATGACTTTAAAACTAGATAGAAGGTATCTTAGTGGCTAACTTACTCGATTATAGTATAATCATTGAGCGCAAGTCAATATTTTGTTGTTATAGTAAGCTTATAACACTTTATATGTAAATGTACCCTATATACCAAATTTCATGACATAGGTACATTTTCAAAGCCGGAGAGAAAGAGCGAGAATAAGCAAGAAACAGATTACATTGCATTAATTTTTATCTAAGCCTTATTCGCCACAGGACTTTTTTTAACTATATCCCGGAAACTATCTGATTTTCCGAGATTAGAATGTCCTCTCTCAGCATTGAAACTACATATAGAAGAGTGAAATAAAAAAATGATAAGAAAATAAGAAACCTCCCCTCTACCTATGTCGGAGGAAGTGGCGAAAAAAACTACCACATCTCAGTGAAATCGCCACCGTAGTTTTCTCATAAAAACGCTACAGATAGACAATTATATGATACAAGTACGTCGCGTCGTTCTGAATAGCATCAAATATTCAGTGCTCTCATAATGAGCGGAGTTCATTGAACAATCCCCCAGGTAAGTTAATAAAACAAAAGCTGGGTCGGATAAAATACCAAAGCAGAATAGCCTTGGTGAATCTCGTATATTTTATGCGACGACGTACAGTTAAGTGGCGGACCCGACATTTTTGGCACACGACATTGAGAACCGTTCGCTTTATTAGGTATCGAAATCGCCATCAATTACCGAAAGAACTTGTTTACCGTCATACCTTAAAGGGCATTAAGAAAAAGTATTATTAATTTATTACGCAATATTACCAAGGAAGTTCGGGATATAAAAAAATACTGATTGATTTAATTAATTACTACTCTAACAGTTTTATGACTAATAACGTTCCGTAGCCATTTTGGCAAAAACAGCTTGTAGCATCAAGCCCTTCCATGCCTCCATTTATATTGTATATCCTTGCACTTGTAAAAGCCTTATGTGTTTGTGTTTAATTTGATAAGATATTCGCTCCCAAAATATCGTCTTCTGTCCTCTTAAACTTCTTAACCACACAGTGGAAAATTCTAGAGAGAAATAAATATTTTGATATGTTATCGACAAAATTCCTTTTAGGGTTTAGCAGCCAATTAACAAAATGTAAGTCATTCGTCACTTCTACACAACCCTTTATTGCTCGTGGTCGGGCACGCACTTGTTCGATTGTGTTAATCTTTACAATTATATTTTTATGTTAAAAGTGTCACTCAAGCATTTCGTAGATATCGAAGGCTTCATAACAAATGGGCGTACAGACAAAAGTGCAGTTTTACACAAGAGATAAAATTGTGAATAAAACCAAACTAGTTGGTTGTATAAGGCTGAATTTTGGAATACCCTTCTTTTGAGATACACTTGCATATTGGTAAATCTTTATAAATTGTAACATGCCTAGTTTTTAGTAAACAACAAAAAAATGGCATTTTTGTTTATACGCCTATATGTTATGAAACCCTCAATATATTTAATATTTTACGCAAATAAATATTTGAGTACACTTTAATTTATTTGAACATCAAAATGGAATTGCTGATTCGCCTATGAATATTTGCAGAGATCAATGACAAATCCGAAAAATTCCAAAGACATTATTATCAATGAAATCGGATCGCAATCTTTTTTTAAAGAGAAATCAACAGTTAATGAAATATTCTCGAATGCATTTTTAAGATAAAAGAATTCTGATTCATTCGAAATAATAAGAACACATTCGAATGTAGAGTATGAAAGTTTATAACATCGTAGAGTGCTCAACAAACTAGAGATAATGATTATTATCTTGATTTTAATGCTTTCTGAAATATCTTTGTACAGAACTAACGTATTCAAAACAGCATAGCAGTGATTCAAACCGACCCGGATCACGTATTTATAGATTAGTGTCGTTGACAATTATTTTGAAGCCACACTTTTGTTAGACGGGTCAAACGGTCATATTATTTATTACAAGTTATATAATGTCTAAAAATAAATAAATATCTACTTTTATCACTCTTAAGGAGATTTCAGTTATACGAGCGAGACGTCATTGCTCATACATAAATATTAAAAATTAGAATTATATTCGCGTAAACTACGAATCCGTATCCCATAACGACTACCCTATTTGTATAAGCAAAAAGTCATTGTACGTACTTCTTATTAATATTAATATAACAATTGATCCATTTCGCCAGAAACATGAAACAAATAAACATCCAATCTAAATAAATAACATTCATACACGGATGAAGACTATGAAAAACTTAACTTTACAAAAAAAAATTAAAATAATTTAAAAACTGCTGACGTAATATCTCTTCAGAAAAAAACATATTCACGCCCAATTATTACTAAATATTCGATAAAATCTATATATAAGTTTAAAAACTGTTAACAATATGAAGTTCAATGACACGGTATTTTGGGGACAAAACGAATACGTCTTTCTTCATAGGTATATTTATGTCGCTTTTAACCTTAAAGGCCGTCAAGATGCCCTTTAGATGTATCCGAACATATATTACTAGGTATCGTTAATAGTCATAATAAAGTAATCAAAGACGATACGTAATACGCAGTGACCGCTTATGAATATCCGTAAATATCAAATTACATAAGCAAAATATTTTATTTCTTTCTTACACAATATAGGTACGTACCGCACATGAATATAGTAAATAATTGTTTGGAGACACGATAAAACTGGAGGAAAATAATTTAAGAAAAACATGTTTATGTAATATGATTAAAATAAACAACTCATTGTTTTGACAATTTTGGAGAAATTCGAAAGCAAAATGCCTAAATGATTTTAAATAAATCAGGAATCAATAAAATTGTACACTGTGAAAAGAAACATGTCGAAAAGTTAATTTAAATAATACGTAGTGTTAAGGCAAAATACATAATTTTAATTACCTTTTAAATTTTAATAAAAAAATCAAATACCGATGATCCTTATATTATTAATTATGAAAAAGGTGCTCTGATCAGCGATTTAAATTATAACTATGATAACTAAATTATAAAAACAGAATAATTTAAATTTTATGCGGAATTTAATTATATATGTGTTAACGATGGCCTCTTTAGAGCTCATATTATTTGTAATGTTGTAAATTTAGACACACAATCAGTTGCTAAGTTGCAATCATCAACAGTGTAAAAAAATAGCCTCCAGTAAACTGAATTTCGCAATTACAGAACGTTTTCGTACTAGTTTTGTTTCTAGCTATAAAACTACATTCCGCTAGCCTTTTTCAATATGTACCTTTAGAGAATAGAGAAAAAGAAGAATCACAACAGTCAACAAACAAAGAATCACAGCACTAAAATCGTAAGTCAGATACTGGCATCGGAGACCAGGGTAGCAGAACAACGCAAGAAATCGTAAGCGCACCTGTTGGCGCGACGCGAGAAACGTTACTGGCACGGCCGACGCACTCCATTAGTCGCACTACACGTCATGCGGAAGCCGGTTCTGCTCAGACCAACGATGCCTTCGAAGAAAATCGCGATAAAGGTGCATTTGTAGAACGAGCACGCAAAAAATACACAGATGCCACTTATTAGCAAATATGATGACGAACACCTTGTTAAAAATAAATCCTTCCAAGTGAAATCGTGAGCGTTCAGTTAACACGTAGAAGCGTACAAAGCCGGATTTAAATGTTGATGTGTCTATAAAATCTAAATCTCTATTTGGGATTAATTTTAAACTGGATTATAAAACGAATTTTATTCAAACGGTGTTAGAAGACCCTTGCTATGAGAATAAGAACGAATAACATGAAGTAATTACAATATGACCGATTTACACACTAGTGTGGGCAGATGAATAATATAATAAGAACAGATAAGAGTTCATTCAATTTCAAATCAATAGCACTGTGAGTGAACAAAAAAGAAATCAGCTAAATAATTATTCAGCATTAGCCAATGACATCATGGCGTAGCTAAGGCCGCATTTAAATTTATTTCCGTTCCGTTAATGTTTATTTACGCTGCCAGTGCAACGAAATCGAGATTCACCAAGTTTAATTTCCCTTCAATCATAGTTGATTTATTACTTTCTCTTATTAAACAGTACAAGTGGAGAAAATTATTAATATTCTAATGGAATTCAAACAAATAGATACAAGATGACTAACTTGAGCATACTTCGAATACAATTACTCTGTGATAAAACTTAAAATTACATTGAGAACAATGTCCTTCAGTGTCTAGACCTATTGCAAGCTAGCAAATTTTCCTTTCCATTGGAAAACATTGTGAATGCGAAACTAGCGAAACGCCCCCAAGAGGTCAGAGACAATTTGCTCAATTACCACGCCTTTCGAGAACATCCGTAGGGGCTTGTTACTGTCCTTATTGCCAATAGGTTGTATTGTTCTACCCTGTTATAATCAAGCGCAACTAGCCAGACAATATATCTAATTCGACCATCAGTATGCCCTGTTTTGTATCCAGTTTACTCCATCAATCAACTTCACAATCTGATCTTGTCGCAACGTCATCTATATTATCACAACAATGTTATCTGCCTGTGAACCATTTATTTTATCAGTGAACAATTTAGAGTATTTCAGTTGAAAGCAAATACTTTTCTGTTGTCTGCATATTTTGGGTAACAAGAACAATCCTATAACAAATAGTGACGATTGAAATTAATTGAAATCACTAGACATGGAGAACTTTCTCGGATAACGTAAATGATATTAAAATAGTTAACATTTACTTGTATTGTATTTTTAAATCTTTAAACGTATTTAAAAAGGTCTAAAATGGGCATTTCATTGTATTTAGATTCTTCATGAGGTTATATTAAATTATTATACCAATCAAAACTTCTTTCCAGTGCGTTGGGACCATCGCACCAACCAATTACATGACCGACGCTTTGTATTTCCGAAGTATCACAACAATTTGGCCGTCAGAAGCTTATTGACTCATCACTGGCTGTTATAAAAGAGAAGAGTCATTTTCAGTTTAGGCAATATTTGCGCATTTTTTCCACAAAAATAAAAATATTATGTATATTAGAATTTGATCATATTATGCTATTAGGGGTCACTTCGTGTAATCTATAGGTGAAAGGCACGTGTGTATTTTAAATATTGAATGAGTTTACAGCCCCTTGAAGTATATGACAAGCTACGATAATGGACCACGTGCTCGGTAATGATTTTTTGATCATACAGTAGTGAAATACAGAAACAAAGTATTGATACAAAATAATTTTAATAGAACAAATATACATATTATACGTATTCTCTTGTTGAGCATTTTTGTATATTTTGTTTTGGTGAACAATAAAGTGTTGTATATAATTGTGATGTAAATTATCCTTTATTGTTAAATTAAATAATCAAACATAAAATGAAAACTCCTTCCATGATAATAATAGGTTTGGCAATAATTAGTCTATAACATCGATTTCTTTGATTTTCGAAGTACTGTATAGGTAAATTAACTTCGAGAAGTTTTTGCGTTTGTAGTGTGTAGTATTTGTATATTACAAGACATCTCAACTAGAAACTTAAATTTTCTTCAAAATTTTGTATTAAAAATTATGTTTAATGATTGAAAATCGTGAAGTTTTGAATAATTCACAATAAATTCAAAAACTAACAGAATTTTTCTTAAATAAAAGTGGCCTAAGTTACTCCTTATTCCATCAGCTACCTATAAAATATACCAATAGTCCCGTCAAAATCGGTCCAGCCATTTCAGAGATTAGCCGGAACAGACAGACAGACAAAAACTGTAAAAAATGTTATTTTGGTGTATTTACCGTATATATAATCATAAGCATTACAAACAGAGACTTCAATTTTATTTATATGTACAGAAGATATTAATTTATATTATTCTTTTAATATTGTTTAATATTATCTTATCACGGTCTTATTGTATCAAATATAAGATACGGAATCATATTTTGGGGCAACTCTACAGATGTAGACAAAGTGTTTAAACAGCAAAAACGATGCGTAAGGACTATGTTTCATCTTAAACCAACAGACGCGTGCAAACCTTTCTTAAAAAATATAAGATCCTAGCTTTACCGTCTTTATATATCTTTGAAACTGCGGTATTCGTCAAGAGTAACCCGAACTTATTTCCGAAGCTCTCCGATGTAGTTGTTCGGAACCGACGAGATTAGCAAAGAGTCTGTATTTGCTCTTCAAAAACGACCATGATGCGCAAAAGTATCTTTTGTATGGCTCCTAACATATTCAATAAACTCCCAGAAATGCTACGAGCGCAGCCTTTAAATTTCTTTAAAAAGTCACTTAAGAAAATTTTAATGGAGAAAGTTTATTATACGGTAAATGATTATGAAAATGATAAGGACATGACTAATGATATTTTGTAACATATAATTTTGTATAATTGTAAAATTTATATATATAATTTAATGTAAATGTATTAGTATAATTATTATGACATGTATTTGGACATTGCATGCCTAATAAGGCAAAATGTATTGAAACAACGCATTTTCTAACATCTTGTGTACATACATTTTGGCAATAAATGATTCATTCATTCAAAGCCTTTAACGGCCTACGTCACTGCAACCCAGAGGTTCCGGGTGGTTCGATTCCCGGTATAGTAAATTTCGGGAACGTATTTATAACGTAACAAGCTTAATTTGGAGATATACAATGTGTGTGTGTATGTAACTTCGTTCCATCTGGGTATCCCTTGACACCTCTCAAGCTTTTATTATATTATATTATACTATTACAAGGTTCATATTAAGTATCTGTCTATACAAATACACTACATACAATACCACAAACGCAAAAACGTTTCGAAGCTAAATTACCTGCAAATACTCTAAGAAAAGAATAAACTAAATGAATCTTAATATAATCATAACACATAATCCTTCCATAATTTCAACATTTTGGTAACAAATAAGCCTCGTTTTGAAATTCAAATGAAATGTAGATTTACAAATAATTAATTATTTTAATTAAATACACTATACCTAGTAATGGAACCGGTGCCTGTAATGAGATTTGATGAGATTTTTCTTAAAATATCAAATTATTTTGACCAAAAAAAAATACAGCGCTAGTTGAAATAATTGACTATACATGATATAAATTAATGAATTCAGTCTAAACAAAATTTGATTATTTATCCAATGGAACTTGTTACTTCAGTACACATTGAATATTTACCCAGAAATATCTCAGTGCAATGTCTTTAAGTACTTGTTCGATATTTAACGACCTGTCAAAAAAATGGCTTAAAAGTTTAATTGGTCATAATTGCAAAACAATTACTAATACATTGTTTAGTTTTATATTGTTGAAACAAGTTTAGTGGCATGTGAGAATACAAATAAGAAGACTATTAAGACTAGAAGACTAGAAAGACGCTCAAAGACGTCTACAATACAATGCTAGCCTCCTAATATTGGAGTTAAGCATATTGGCTAATGTTTTGGGTTCACAGGAGAATGCATACATTCTAATGGTCTAACGTACTTGTCCATATGCATCTATTGTCAACTCATGCAAGTCCTCCCCCCCCCCCCCCCCCCCCCCCCCCCCCTCCAGCCGCACATTTACAAAGTCTGCACTACAATTTTTTTTAACTGCAGTGAAATTCGATGAATTAACCTAATGAGGAAAATTAACCTTCATATAGATTGCTGTTTCCGTAGTAGCTGTCTCTACTGAATACCACAAGTTTGTGTTGAAAATTATTTACTTTACTTTATGAAAATGGTCTGAAATTAAAGCTATTAAAACAAAAACTCGAATACCTATATAAACGATAGAGAACATATTGCATTTTGTTCGGGATTCAAGAAAAACTACTGGACAGATTCGATGCGGTTTTGGCTGATCGAAAAGCAAATTCTTAGACTTAAAATCTACGCTACTACTGTAATTTTTCTGGAAATTATTTCAAATAGCCAGAAAAAAAAAATCCAATGTGATTTATGCACTGGTCGATAGTAAATTTTATGTAATAAAAGATATATTTTTATTCTGGGAATCCCGCGGGAATTTTAACGCAGCGGTTTATATATAAGCATTCAGTTGCATAAAAATTAGCTTCTTTGGACACATTTTTTTCTATAAGATAGCTTATATTCTTTTCTGAAGTCGCGGAAGACCACGACACACCTTCCATGATCAAATTGATCGTGTATTAGCAGAAGGACATGTCAGGAGCCTTAAGAATAGACGAGCGTGCATGACAAGAGCTATGAATGTCAAAGAAGCAAGTGAGGTGTGTAAGAATAAGCCTGTATGACACTCTGTTGTTCGTGCCTACCCCGCAAGGGACCTGGCGTGAAGTTATGTATGTATGTATATTCTTTTCTAATACTGCGGTATTTTATTTCCCGGGAAACCCGCGCGAATCTCAAGTCGAACAGGGACGAAGCCCAGGGGCTTATCCTAGTTTAAATATGTAAAGAAATAGCCATTGTTTATCTTATGTATGTCTTCATAAATTAAATAAAATTCTATCGTAGAAAATAGTAAAGTACTTGGCCGCAATTTCTTAATTTTAGTTATTTAGTTCAAGATATATTTTTTAAGTCGGAAATTTAATTAAAACTTAGTTAAAATGAACTCAATTATATAAAATAATTACGTGCACATATTTAATTAAGTTTCTTTCAAAAATTAAAGTATCTCGGTTCAAACAGTTCATTAAATTACGTCGTCATTTCAATCTATCACAATTCCGAGAAAGCTAACTTTTGTCTGGAGCTCATTGAAATTCAATTTCAAAGTATAAAATTGTTATAAGAAAATTACAACAGGAAAACAACCAGTAAAAACAAAACAAATAGTAAATTGAGTCTATGGTTTGCCTACGAGAATCTGATAAACACATGGTCAAACGCCATCTAACTGTGAGGTTTGTTTTTGTTTTAGACAAAAACTGTAGCAGCACTAAAGACATAGAACCATCATCAAATAAACTTCGTGGATAAATCTTAAATACTATGAACCTCATCTAATAACTGAAAAGTAATATAATAACCTCTATATTTTATGTTACCATTCATACTACTCTTCAAACAACATAATTATTTAACAAAATACAAAATTGTAAGAATATGGAAAAGTTGTCCGTAATTTGCGAGATTCCCTAATAGAGTTTCATACTTCCTGAGAGTAAAAGATTAGTCGATACTCAATGAACTGGGGATATTACAGAACGGTATCTCAATCCTTCATTTTATGAGTGTAGTTAGTTAATTTTGTTATAATTATAACGAGATTCTTAAGTATTGCCTAAACAGTAAATACATTTGTTTATATTTTTTTTATAGATAGATGATAACAAATTATATTAATTTCCACTGTTGTATATAATATATTGTTGTTTCAAAATTCCCAATTGTAAGAAATCCGGAAAATATACAATTTAAAATTAACTGTCAACAACATTATACACATAAATCATTGATAAAGATATTTTAGATGAATATATTTCTTGCAGTGTACCACAAGGTTGCATCAGAATTTTAAATAGAAGATTTTAGATGTCTTAGTTCTCGGCTAACATGACAGAAATACGTCTCCAAATAGAACCCAAGCAATATAAGTACATAGATTAGAGTTGCCAACTGTCCTAGTTCTTGTAGTGCCCTGGGATGTCCTGGATAGTTTTTAAGTAGCGTCCTGTTTTTAAAGTGCCCTGATAAGGTAATTTTATTTTAAAATTCGCGCACCATCACGGTTCGCGAGTGTTCGCGTTGCCGTGCTGTTTTAAAACAAAGGCACAGCGTGCCACACGGTGATATCTCCTTCTCTCTACTATTTTCCCACAGCGCTTTGTCTTTCTTCCCTTGCTTGCATTAGGCAGACACAGCTATTCAGCCTGCTTACTATTTAGTTGTGATTTGTTTGTAAACAGTCTACATGAACGTAAATAAGTTTGTAATATAAGTATTTAGAAGATACTATAAATAACCCAAGTTTAAAGAATTTATCAGAATCTAAAGTATTTGTTCTATATCTTAATTACTCGTTTTCAACTCGTATAATTTTACTAAAATACTTTTATTATTAAAAATATGACTTGAACTTCATTGAACCTATTTTCATACATATTAATTCAACTATTGCACCAGTATACGCGTCTTGATTTTAAACTGAATTGTCCAAGTTTTTCCAACTTCAAATCTATTTTTTTTTAATTTGGGGTTGGCAACCCTAATATACTTGTAGGTAGGTACTTAGGTATCAATATTTACGGTCTGTCGATCATTGCGATCAATGCACCGAGTTACATAGACACAAGTACACATATTGCCAATACATCGACGACGACGATCAAGCTGCTATTTATATTTGAAACTTTACTGTGCGAACACACGTCTGGGTATAAATCGGGAATAATAAAAACACACGATGTTCAGCCAAGTTGCAATTATATCGCCACTTGGTATCATAACGTGCTTCACATGAATATAAATTATTTTATCGACTGCATCTATTGTAAGCAATCTGAAGGGCATGCGAAAACTTCAAATAGCTTAGTTATGGAAAAAAAACTTGAGGGACCACCAACACAGAATGAACCACGAAAGTAATCGATTTGATCGTAAAAGTTTCCGTAGAGGTGACGAATATTTTGTTCTAATGAATCATTTGGTACTGAACCCTAAGAATTATTTTTGCATTTAATCTAAATTACTCTATTTTGGTTTGATTTTAGTTTAAATTATTTGATTTCAGAAGAAGAAGGGTTTCATGGTGATGACAGTATTTGCACCTTTTTATCTCACGGAAATGTAAAAAACACTGTTAATGGGCCCCAAAAAAATCCGTAAAAGCTTGGCAAGGGGCTACATATGAGTGGTTTAGGGGTGTGAAGACGTGGGGCTGCAGGTACTCCGAAGCTACTTCGGACGTTATGCCGTTTATCACTTCCTCTCATGGAGCTTAAGTCTTAGCTCTAGCGGTGTTTACTCCGTGCCGGTTGGTTAAGACGAGCATGGAGCATGCTTTGGATACCGAAGTCGGGTACGAGGTGTCGCTACTCACCTAAGGCTTCGGCACAGAGCCCAGGTTTATTATTATTAAGTTGGAAACTTATCTGCCCATCTGCCTTAAACGATTAAAATAACATCGGCGTACTTTTGACATAGAGTGACTGTGGAATACTTTTTATTACTCTTTAACGGTTTCTAGAGAAGCACTTATCTAGACTATGGACATCGTATTAACTTCAAATATCGTTCTTAAACTTTGATGCAAGCTGGCAATATGTCTGAGTGATTTATTTCCCGATCGCTTTTACCAGGCATTGAACTCTGGCGGGTGGTGCGGTACGAGTAAAGTCGAATATTCTGCTGCCTACAGTTTGAAAGTATGAATCTACTAACTATAAATATGCAAAAAACTACTATCAGCTGCTATTAAAAATCTATCTCAATGTCTAAAGAGGTCGTTTTCGCAGATTCATATGATGAACATGACAAGTGTCAAAATAAACTTGTCCTTAATGCAGATTTTTTATTTATTTCCTGAAGCAGGCAAATAGGCAGACGGCCCAGCTGATGGAAAGTGGTTACCGTCGCTTATGGACTTTTGTGACATTAGGGATGTAGTGATCGCGTTGCCGATCTACGACCCCCGACCAACTGCCAACCGACCGTCTTACAACTACGAGTATCTAAACACGTAGCAATTTCACTAAGCGATTCTCCAAAGGCGTTAGGCCCTCTGACCTGTCTTATCTATTATGTCTTATACATTTGTCTTACCTCTTATGTCTATTATAGTGATAAGGTAGATAAAAATAGCCACATTAGCGGGCTCGTAATATGAATACGACATGTGTCAAAATAATGTGGAATCTTATTCTGTGATGCACAAAACAGTTGTAGTTTTAATTTTGTTGAATAATAAATTGTTTTCATTCATTCATTCCTTCACACCAAGTATAATATGCAGATACGTGTCAATTTTATGTGATTCTCCAAAAGCGGCTATTTTAGGCCTCAAGTAGAGTTATACGCGGGCCGAGACTCTGATAGCATTCAAATCTTTAATAATCTTTATTAACACCGGGAATGGTTTTCTTTAAAACTTTAATATATTTGGTGACATATAAACAACGTTACATTAATTACATTTAATTCTTTTGATATTTAATAATACCCCGTAATTATTAAATATGTTCTTAACATTCAGTTAAATTGAAGAGTGAAAAGACCGAGAGCAGTTACTAGTTTTACTTATACCGTTTCGAGCATTAATTAAAAATATTTAGTGAAAGTAATGTTATCTAACGTAAACAATAAGTAAACAAATAAATACAGCAGATGGACATTATCAGCGCGTTCCATAAGTAGCTCACAACGCCCAAAATGCTCCGTTAGCCGTTCCACTAGGTGACCGCGGTCGTTGTGGTCTTAGCGAAAACGGCATGAGTTCATCATTCTTGATCACACAACACTCACAACGACCCATAGCAAGAGGTAAGTCGAATAACCGTTCTACTTGAAAATCCGGCAAGCAAGTGAAATGGGAAAAATCGCGGTCTCAAATGGAACGTTGCCTATATATATTATATCAAACGTAGGAATTACATTTGTGTTATGAGTGACAGGACGGGGGATATGATTTTCAGCTCACCTTACCAATTAAAAGCATGTTTAAAGGTTACGCGAATAAGGCTTGTGTGCATAGACATTTAACTAACGGTTAATATAAAATAATCGCTGATGATAATTTTATTTTAACCATAGATTAAATGTCTGTGCACAAAGCCTAAATACGTACTCAACTTATTGCGTTACCCAAGTTATTGCGGTTTACATGCAATACAATATCGGGATATGAAAATGAGATTAGATAAAGGGGAGGCCTTGCATTATCCTTATCTCTGCCGACTCGTATCTGGTACAGAATTCAAACAACATACCTGCCCGTGTTTGCTCTGGGCAAATATTTACGAGAATCAGCCAGTCATAACAATTTTCTTTGATTCTTACGATAGCGTGTATATTTCGCCATTTCGTATATTGAAGTATAAATACTATTTGAAAAATTATAAAATGAACGAAATATCGGCTATTTTTTACGGTCCCCTAGCAAAATTATAAACATTTTTGCAAAAAAGGGAACCCTTGTATTTTCACCATATCTGTCTATCTATTGTATATTAGTCACAGTAACTTTTCTTTCTCTCTCTATATCCTGTAGGTCCTGACCTACGACGCCGAGACATGGACACTGACGGCAGGATTGGTCGACAAGTTCCAAGTCGCTCAGCGACCTATGTTGGGTTTTTCTCTTATGGATAAAATTAGAAATGAGGATATCCGTAAGAGAACCAAAGTAACCGACATAACTCGCAAAATTAACACGTTGAAGTGGCAGTGGGCCGGTTACGTTTGCCGCAGGACCGATGGCCGATGGAGCAGACAAGTCCTGGAGTGGAGACCGCGTCTCAGTAAACGTGGTGTCAGATGCCCTTCAGCCCGATGAACCGACGACCTGTGCACGGTAGGAAGCTGGCGGACTTCCTGGAGGAGCTGGTCTGGATGGAGTAAACCCTCATCCACCTCACACGCAAAATAGGCGCTTTGTCGTCGAGTTGCGTAAACCGCCCGCTCGGAAAAGATGAAAAAGAAGAGAACATCTATGGCGGGTATTGAGCAGATATTAGTTCGCAGTCGTGAAAATTGTGAACCCTCCCCTTCTAAATTTGATTAATGTGCAAAAATGTGAAGTCGTAATGCGAAAAAGAAAATCGTTTTTCGACTAGTTACTGTATCTAAATATTGAGCTGTGATATTACTTATATGGAGCTTATATCAAGTTTTAAGCGATAAAGCAAATGAACGGTGTATGAGATATACGAGACATAAGTAGTTTTAATTGTTTAATTAGGTTACTTTCTATTAATTTTTTTTTCTATATTTTTATAACGAGAGAACGAACACATTGAACATTTTTCATCTCTAAATATTGATTATATAGGAATATGTCAGATTTCTTCATCTTTATAGAATATGTGACAACCCTAAGCGCTATTATAATGAAAAGTGAATTATATCAAAGGTCATCGAGAGTAGTGTTTCTGTGGTGCATTGTGTACCAGAAGCAAACTAGTTGAGAGAAGGCAAATATCAACAATCAGCGCAAAAGGATAGGTCTCAATTCCATGAAGCATTTCCAAGTATATAGTTAATTATCTGGGCTGGTGTCTACCTCGGCCAACGGATCAGTATGGCGATCCAGCGAGGAAACGTAGCCAGCCTTCTGGGCACCTTACCCATAGAAGACGGTGATCTGGGCTCAGTATTCTACTTATAGTCTTGAGGGACTATGGGTAGAATACAATACAAATAAGTTAAGTTTTCTTACATTGTATTCAATAGTATGTAATTTATATTATAATTAGAGTTTTAAGACATTAACTGTTGAGGTCTCTAGATTAGTTTGATTGGAAGCCATACAATTACATGTAACTTAGCTTAAATGTTAACTTATTATTTTATTAACAAGTTAACATTTAAGACTAGTTACCCCTATAGTATATATAGAATATAGTACGTATTTAAGCCGTTTTGGGTACATATGCTAGGTCCGTGGGGCCCAAGTGCCCAGACTTTTGAAAAACATTAAAAAACGGCTGGTCGCAGCCACATGCGACAGGAAGGATGCAGCTTACCTCGCTCAAAAGATTAGTGTATGGTCTCAGCGAGGTAATGCTACCAGCCTTCTAGGGAACCTGCCCAGCAACAGCGGTCTGGTCGGACTGTCCCGATTGTAACTTTGCTAGGGATTTTGCTTTCTATCAGGTGAGCCGTCTGTCTGTCTGCTAAACTCGTGCAAAATAGGGATAAATAGGGATTTTGATGGATGGGTAAAAATGTAAAAGTAGATAGACCAAAAAAGAGATGGATGGATTGTGTGAAGGATGATATAGTGATTTGTTGTGTGACAGAACACGTATGTTAGAAAAGAGGAGTGTTGAAGGAAAAGTCAATTTGTGCCGACCCCAAATTATAATTGGGACAAGGTGAAAGAAAAGAGAGAGTTTCATTTGCAAGCTAAAAGGTCGGATCTAACAAATCCATTATTTTAGTCATGTCCTTGTTATTGCATTAAGACTTACACTTACGCAAAACAAGCAAGAGCTATGTCACGAGGAAGAAAATACATTTCGTTTGAATGTTAGAGCAGGACCCCGTCAGGACGCTAGACCCCCGGCTTACAGTCTGTCGGTGACGTTGCAAACTGGAAGCGAATCGTACACACTGGTAATAAGGAGATGTTTTACGAAAACAGCTACATATGTGTGCAAATATCTAACCATGCCGTCTCCGCACGAGTCCCGGTAAAAAAGATTGGCAAAAGAAATGCTGACTTTACGTCACGATCGGGGATATGAGTTCCAATGAACGCACAACAATGAATCCCGAAGATCAACGTAGGAGTCGAGTGGGAAAGCGCGCCTCATGCTCCGAATACAACAAAGATATAAGGCTATTGGACTCAAGTTCATTTTCGGGGGAAAGGATTGTCAATCCACCACACATATCTACAGCAGTTCGGTGTGTTTCACACACTGTTACTTATGATGTGCCGTTTTCAAATGGTGTATACTATCTAGCTGAAAGTGTAGCCCATATAATTGGAATGAGATTCAATTGATTATTTTAGTAATTAGTAGACACAAGAAGATTAAGTGTAGGGGCTCTCTTAAAGTAGATTAAATTGAAACCTGTCAAGTTTTTACACCCCTACAGACAAATTAACTAACTGTAGAGTACTTAATAACCTTACCTATAAACATATACATACTTTTGTTTTTTGACCACCACAAGGTAAGCAATTTTAATGAAATTTTGTAAGGGACAGTAATGGATATACAGACAATGTATAAGTTTCTTTGTATTTTATAGTATATATAATATAGTTTTTTATACTCTGCATAATGTATCCACTACAACTTGTAGATGATGCAGAATTAAGAATAGTTACAAAAGTCGTCTAAAGTCATAAATTTACAATAATTGCAGTATAAAAAATGATATCATAAGGTCTCAGGTTGCGATACTGTAAGTAGAGCATGTAATTTTGCAAGAGATTACTTGGAAAATGGCTAGTACAATTCATATGTGTAAGCAAGCCTATAGAACTCCAATTGTCCCTCTATCTATATATATATATATATATATATATATATATATATATATATATATATATATATATATATATATATGTATATGTATATGTATTGTGTAATATCTATGAATCCTATTAATTACATGTATTTGATTTGCACACCAAATTCTCGATTCCTTGCACACAATCCACAGCCCGGGTTGTCTGGAAGAGATCACTCTAAAGCGATAAGGCTGCCCTTTGTCTTTGCCTTAATGCAAAATGACTGTTAATGATTTACTTCATGTATATGTATAATACAACAATAAAGTATTTTCTATTTATCTACCCTGAAAAACGTCTACAATCTGACTGCAGTGCTACCCATCAGGTCCATTCTATATCTAAACAATCCAGAGACCTACCGAGACAAAAATAATCACCAAAATCAGTCTGGCTATTACAATTCAGTAACATATATATACACATACAAAAGAATTGTAAATATGTAGACAACTTGCTCATCAAAATAAACAATTACAGTAATTACATAATTACAATACTAGGTATTTGGGCAGAAAAAAGGCTGCATTATCACTACAAAGTAATTTTCAGACAATGTAACTAAGAGAAATTCTTATCTAGATAACATAGTTATTAAAAAGTAGAATGTAAATAGAAAGAGGAATTAAGCATCTGTCATAAAAAATAAGGAACATAGGCGTGATTTTCCAACAGCTATAAAAGTGTACATAAAAATATATAACTTCTTCAGCTAGTTCCCTTTGCACTGCTGGACTTAGGCTTCCTCAAGTTTGTACCACATATCCCCAGATATGTGGCACAAACTTGTGTCTTGTGTCTTCCTCATTTAGCCCTGTTGGCAACATTGCACAAGTCATTACTCCACCAGGCAGGAGGGTGTCCTATGCTATGATTGCAAATAAAGTATATATAGACTGTCAATTGAGTAATTTCCTTATAACCCTTCTGGAGCTTCCAGTTATTACTAGATAAATCTGAGATGTCAACACTTCTGGCCTAGAGATCTGAATGAGTTCTAAATATAGAACTTGCACTGAGCCCCTTACTAAAGCACTTATAAAACATTACTTCTGTTTTCCACACATGTCGGTATGGCATTCCATTTAGTTTGTTTCTATAGAATGTTGCTTTTTGTGTATAATGATTGGAGGGGAAAAAAACACAATAATAATACAATCCATACACTAGACAGTCTGGCTGTGGAAGCCAAGAAGTGTCAGCTAAAATACTGAGCAGCTCCTTTTTGCAGTAAGTCTATAGACAGATAACACTTTATTTTGTACACCATTACAGAAAACTTACGAACTAGTATTATTCTAATTAGGTACAAAGGGCAGTCTTATAGCTAAAAAGCGATCTCTTTCAGACAACCCGTGGCAAGAGTATTCTGATTAGGAGTGGCGATGGTGGTATGCATAATTATTGTACGATTACTTACATTTTAATAATAAATATATTATAACTATACTATATATACACATAAGTATAGTCTATTTTACTGGTCTAATGGCTGGCCTCATCCAAAAATTCTTGACCATCTAGTACATATGATTAGATCAATAAAAACTATATAAAGTAGAGAAAAAATAGTAGACCAGATGCTCTGGACATAATGTGATTTATTGCTAGAACAATGATAAAGGATTACAATACTTTATTTTTATGTTTTTTATGTCTCGTAAACAAGAAGCTCTAAAAAGCAACATGATTAAATAGTACCACAATCCTTTTCCCTTTTCAACATTTTCTTATTTAAAACATATATTTTTAGAGTAAAACAGACTGTTTTACAAGTTTATCATTTTAACTATGTTCATATTGAAAATAAGTTTGCTAAGAGTTTTACCTATTAGTTTGTTTCCCCGCTAATGGTCTGGGAAATAAGTCACTAATCATGATTTCTGTATACAAGCACTGAAGTACATACTTTGTCTTTGTAGGCTACTAGGATACTTTTAAAAAAAATGTAAAAATCACATAAAACCGCGTGGAAACCGTCTCATTTCCAGACATAACCAAAAAGTTATGGGTATTGTGAAAAAAAGTTCAAACCTCCAGGAAGAAGCAAAATAATGAATACAAAAGTACTTAGTATCTGAACCTGACAAAAAAGAGTTTCAAAGATAAAAAACATACATTAGATGAACTATATTAATAAAATGAATCTCGTTTACACCAATATCATAAACTTCTAGAATAATATATGGTCATTATTTCGCATAAAAACATTATTTTTAAACCGTTACCTTTTAAACAATCGCAGTTGGTCAGGTCAACAGGACAAAATAGGTTCCAGCAAATAGCAGTTTCAGCAATCCTTATTAACATTGATAAAACACTATCTAAACAACTCAACAACAGCTAATTACACATGCTAATAATAACAATTTTAATCCGAAATATTAATTTGCAAAATAAAACTCACAACACTCGGTACATCTGCAAAAATCTGACAATATTGACACACAGTGACACATTTGACAGCCGAAGATGAAAATTAAATAGGAATGACATTAATGACAGAGAGTTTTTTTTTATACGATTAATTTGTATGAATAATGACTAAACTTTTATACTGCGAAATAAGTTTTTCAATGCTAAAAATAAATGGTATTTCTGTTTAATGTAGAGCTGTCGTCTGATATTTAACTAATAACTTAACTTGTTTCATCTGCAGATATTGCCATCTAGTGTATTACACAGCAACTATTTTACATTTTTCTTAAGATTGTCAATTATAATCCTCTGCAAAGTTTTTAACATTTTGTATATATTATAACATGTGTTAATTTATTGACTTTGGGGAAAAGGTTATTACCTGTGGGTTGTGGTACATTTTAACTGTTAAATTAGCGAAGTTTAACTTAAAAATCTTAGGCGCAAGCTGCACGAGTTTAAACGCATCGACTACAATGTGCTTACAGGATATGCATTGCTTCAAGTATTTTCAAAATATTTAATTTTTTGCAAACAGCAGGAGTATTGCCTCAAATACCATTTTTTTTTCGGCAAAATCTAATATTTATTTTAAATTAGAGCCATCTAGTTTATAGATCGAGAACTCGGTACCTCTATGTTCTAGTTGTAGCGAGGTTGGCCGGATAAGGCTTAGTGCGGTGAACCACAGAGGGCGTCAATTTAATAAAGAGCTCTTAGCTCCATCCTACGTACATAAAAATAAAAATGCAATGTAATTATAGTATATATAGCCTTGGATATTTAAGTTTCCTGTTGAATTTACTACAATTAAAAAGAAACGAAGTAATATAGTGTAAAAAACTGCACAGCAAAATATAAAGAAAAGTCGTATCCAACCTGATTTGAAGTGTGTAATCTTCATAGATAAAAATGAATGTTTGTCTGTATGTCCTTTATAGAATCGTATACATTTGATCATGTGATGATCTTTAGCAAAGTTATTGTGCATGAGCCAAAGAAGGTTTCTAAGTGGGTTCACAATTGGACCCGGTAGGTGGCGCTGCTGTCGGCTTATCGATTGAAACTTTTCCGGGCAGGACGACGTCTGCTGGGACAGGTAGTATTAGATAAAAATGAATGACACGTGGGAAACCTGACAACGTATTTGTTATTGAATTACAGCGATGGTTGGCTACATCACAATTGCAGCGCTATCTATTTTGCTAATCCGTCTATTCCAAGTAAACGACATCTTTTATGGGGATAGCACGTATTCTAAGTATTGATTCGGGTTATAAGCCATCCTTATGTCGAGTTTCATTCATATACGTTACTTAGTTTCCCAAAAAAGATGCAATCGCGGCGCCATCTTTTTCACCATTTACGTCTATCCCACGGAACCGACGTCATTTATCGGGATTAAAAGTATCCTAAGTTACGGCACCGGGATATAAGCTAGCTTCCTTTCAAATTTAATTAAAATCCGTTTTCACGTGATGCTCTACCGGACAGTCAGATAAACAGACAAGACAAAAATTGAATTTTCGGAAACTCCTGGTCCGAATTAGTCCCCCTGATTTTTCACATATTTAAACGCATTGTACAAACTCGAACCAGATTTATTATAGTATAGATAGACAGATTATGATTTCAGTTTTATAGATTTTCCTGTGTTTTCTCTGCCGTTAATATTTTACTCTTTATGCTCTACGCCGGTAGTGTCTCCCAGTCTTGATAACCCGCTATTCCACATTTTGTGGAATTTATCTGACTGGGATCCTTTGTCAAATCATATAAAAAAAAACAAGATTCGAGATGTTGTTTTATTCGAAAGAGTATATTCCTGAGATGGTGTCATTGTCACTAAATCAAGATCCGATGAGTGGATCAAAGGAAATCGTGTGTAAGCTCGGACAGTGAATCAGTATGGCGATGCAGTGAGGCAACATAACCACCCTTACCAGACCGAATCCATGACTTCGATGAACTAGGCTCAGTATTGTACTTGTAGTCTTATAGGATAATATGCAGAATCCTACTAATTAATATTATAAATGCGAATGTAACTCTGTCTGTCTGTCTGTTGTTTTCACGTAAAACTACTGACCGATTGGCTGAACTCAGTATATATATGTTTTCGATACGAGAATGACATAGGATACTTTTATCCGAAAGTGATAGTTTCCGGATATATATTTGTCTTTTGTTTGTTATGCTTTGACGGAAGAACTAATGTGCCGATTGGCTGAATTCGTACGTATGTAATAATACTGAAGGTGACAAGGGATAATTTTCATTTTGGCCTTTTTGGAAATTTTGGCTATTTTAGCCTTTTTACTCTTTTTGGCCATGTCGGTCACTTTGGCCTTTTCGGTCATTTTGGCCATGTTGGTCAATCTGGCCGTTTTGGTCATTTTGACTATTTTGGCCTTTTTGGTCATTTCGGTCATTGTTGCCTTTTTGGTTATTTTAGCCTATTTGGTTATTTTGGCCTTTTTGGTCATTTTGGCCTATTTGGTCATTTTGGCCTATTTGGTCATTTTGGCATTTTTGGTCATTTTGGCCTATTTGGTCATTTTGCCTATTCGGTCATTTTGGCCTATTCGGTCATTTTGGCCTTTATGGTAATTTTGGCCTGTTTTGGTCATTTTGGCCTATTTGGTCATTTTGGCCTTTTTGGTCATTTTGGCCTCTTTGGTCATTTTGACCATTTTGATTATTTTAGCCTTTTTGGTCGTTTTTGCCTATTCCGTCATTTTGGCCATGTCGGTCACTGTGGTCTTTTGGTCTGGCCATTCTGGCTTTTTTGGTCAAGTTTTGTAATTTATTTTGTTGACAAATAGACGGGGGATGGTATAATTAGCGATATAAAATGAAGTGAATCTTCCGTGAGCAAATACATAAAAATGTAATATAATATAACCTTTAGCACTTGCTCTATAAACATGAGACACTCACTAGAGGTTAACCCGCGGCGCAGCCGCGGGGTAAACTCTACAACAATATAAGTTAAGTTTCCTTCAGTGTACTAGTTTATAGTTATAATAATATTTTCAATGACGCTAAAAAAATATTAAATGATAAAAAATTTATGATGTAGAAAATATTTATATTTTGCTTTATAGTTACGCAAATACCTGAATAGCCTTAGAAAAAAATGGAACACGATCTACGTATCCTACTAACATTGTAAACGCGAAAGGCTGTAAGAAAATATGGATGTATGTTTGTCACTCTTTCACGCAAAAACTACTGAATGAATTTTGATGAAACGTTACAATAATATAGTTTATACATCAGAATAACACATTGGCTATAGGTAATGTATAAAGATGTAGTGTGAATTATCCAAAATACAACGAGCTTTTTCCACGCGATTGAAACTGCGGGGCGCACTAGTTTATAATATTCGAGGGTTACTATCGATTTCCTTAGGATCCACTCATCAGATCCTACTTGGTGACAATGGGACCACACAGGAGTAGGTATACTTTTCGAATTAAAAAATGGAATGGAATGGGAATTCTGTTGTTTGGCGTCACTCAAAGTTCTTCAATTTGTTTGAGGTATTTGTTAGAAGACCATTTTAAAATTTGAGTATTCATGAATACTTACTACACATAGGGTATATTTACTAAATCGCACACACACCCCAAAATAAATACAACAACATAAAACTGAAACATTTTTATTTTGTTTAAATTATAACTCTTTCATATAAATAACGTTCTCTTTAAATGTAACTGGAAGCCTCTACATAAACTTATAAAGATTTAATTTCTCATACAACTATACGGATACAGGTAAAATTAATAGAAAATGGCTTATAGCTTAATGTAAAGAATTGCTTAGAATAATTTTCACGTATGCAGGCAGCCGTCGGATCACGTGTGGCAATCAATTTTCACCTATAAAAAGATTATTATGGTATTACAATTGTTAATAATAAATGTAAACAAAACATACAATATACATGATTTTTTACATGAACAATCCTTGCGTTTACGAACAAAAAAATATAATATATGTAATCATTGTGTTTTAAGTTTTAAACCATAAGAGGACTCGGTTGGGCTGGGGAGCGTTGGGTATGTAAGGTTCGTCAAGTATTTTCTTTGACTATCCGGTAATGCCTGAAGACGAAAGTCTTCGAGCAATGTTTCCTCCCCGTCCTGCTTACGGGGCCGAGATGTGGACACTGACGGCAGGAGTGGTCCACAAATTTCATGTCGCTCAACGGGCTATGGAGCGAGCTATGTCGGGTGTTTCTTATGAATAGAATTAGAAACGAGGAATATCTGTAAGAGAACCAAGGTAACCGACACAACTCGGACAATTATCAAGTTTAAGTGGCAATAGGCCGGTCACGTCTGCCGCAGGACCGATGGCCGATGGAGCAGACGATTCGACTGACTGATGACCTGCGCAAGGCGGAAGGCCGGGGCGAGTGGCTCCGACTTGGGGAGGCCTACATCCATCATTGGACTGTGATTGGCTGACGACGACGTATTTTAAGTTTTCATGACTTCATTAAAACTACCTTTCAACGATCACCTTTTAGTAGGTAGCCGTGCGAGCTCACTTTAATTCCGTGAAGTGGCCGAAATGTCGAAATAAAAATAAAACGTAATTGTTGAACCATAAATAATTGTACATAATAATTGTTTATGGTTCTAAAAGCAGTTTTGGGCGGGAATTGAGGGTGATGTTGTGCTGTATTCATTTCTGAATAATAATGTTTTAAAATAACCATATTGTAGGATATTGACAGATTATTGGAGAATAATTTTAAGTTTTTATGATAAATGTGAACTGTAAAGTCAAATGTGGCTTTTCGAGTGGTCACACGGACTCCATTGTTTAGAATGAGTCAAAGACCTACAATTTGGCTGACCTTCAGACGAAGCTGTATGGATCAAGTTCCTTTACCTGCTATTATAGCGAATTGTAATACTACTTTTGATAAGCTTTCCGAAATCAAATTAAAATGTTGTGTTGCTCGGTAGACTATGAATTCGAAAATCGAAGTCTAATAAACATATGATCACTAAATTAGACTTTTAAGGGCGCAGTTTTTCAGACAAATAGCAGCGGCGTTAACATACGCGACTTCAATGTTTATTTTGCGAAATATGGCAATGGCATGGCGATTTGAAATTGAGTAGTTCTGTTGTAGTAAGGAACCCGCGTCCTGTCACAACGACACATTCCATGCGGACAATTATTATCTATGGAGACTACATAGCACTTGTAATTTGTGATAAATAGTAGTTTACATATATCTCGTATAGTTAGTTTTTTTTTAACTCAAAATATATAAGAATGTAAGCAGGTAATCTTGCGCCCTTAAGATAAATTACCAGTTTTTTAATCATACAGTACAGTCTCTCTAATTTAGGTCAAAATAATTACTATTTATAAGGCACGGATTGATCATGAGAAAAAAACTATAACAAACTGGACATAAAAACACAGAGTTAAATTAAGTGTAGATATGTTTTGAAAATATAATTAAATTTTTTACATTAAGTATTATCCGTCTATTATATCTAGTTACATTATTTTTCAATCACCAGAATCGTTAACAAAGTTTTAGTAACTCACTAAATATGGTTATAAATAAGATTTTTTATGACGAAAGTAACTTCATTTTATAAATTTTTGTAAGATAAATTAAGAGATCATATAAGATCTTTAAAATTCACTTGTACAGTCGCGGAATGAAAAGCTTCGTCACTTTAAAGTCGACTTTTGCTTGCATGAGTATAAGAAACAGTACTGACAACATTTTAATCAATGTAACGTTTTTTTGCCTTTATAAAGTATAGAACGTGAAAAAAGAAAATAACAATATTGATAATGATAGACACTGAGATTAACAATAACAAGCACACAGGGTGTAATCATTATTACATTATCATCATAAATATTAAAAGCAATAAAAAGGTTTTATACCTCTAAACAATCTTTTTAGACGAGGTAGAAAACTTTAATAATTTTAAACTTTATTGTCAAACATTTAAACATAATTTTGTATGGAATACTCTGTTCTGTGACTTATTTTGAAAAGAATAAATGTGCTCGCAGAACATTAAATGAATCAATTTGAAAACTATCGAATATTTTATACCACTACTGTACGCAAATAACGTTTAAAAAACTTGACTATTATAGACAACACATGACACTCACTTTTTAGCGGGAACTGAAAGCGTTCTGCTGTTAAATTTAATTTCCCAAAAATGTGTATAATATTAATAGTTTTTGAGTAGTAATTATGTGTTTTTGTGAAAAATGTGACCCTATAGTCAAATGTGGCCTTTCGAGTTTTCACAAGACCTCCGTTTAATGGCTTCAGTAGACTATAATTCAACTACGCTACCTATACGAAGTAAGTCATCGTACAATACATCAGAATTGGCTACATGGACTAAGATTCTTTTGCCTGCCTTTGTGGCGTATTCTACTACTATTACTTCTAAAGCACATGGCACTTATGTTATTAACATGATATCAAATTTCTGAACAATAACAATATCATGTTGTAAATTTACTTGCTGAATATCTTTTTTGATTCTGAGTTTTGTGAAATCGAAGCCGAAGGAAGAGAAAGGTACTAGAACATTGCAACCTTAAGTAGAAATAAAAATAAAAAAATCCTTTTTTCAATAAGGGTCGTAAAAGATATAATAGACGGAATAAGAAAGAACGAAATTAGATTTACTGTTATTCTAATATATTGTGTAATTTAAAGATAATAGGAATGTAAATAATTATATTTAAATTTACAAGAATTACTTTAATTAAGTAGATACCAGCTAGTGTTTAAAATTAAGGTATTAAAAAACTCTGAATAAATGAAAGCAAAAACAATCGTATAAATCGTAACTACATCTATATATAATAGTAGGTATATTTTTCATTTCAAACATAATAACCATGCAAGAATTCATGAAATAACATCTAAAATATTCCTAACATGCAAGTAAAATTAACTACGTTAACACTTTACACAAAAGCAAATAAAATCTTTGAAAATTGATAACTTTTTGATCATAATCCTTTTGGCACAGATATTAAATTAAATATACATACAATATATCTTAAACCTAAAAAGGCATATTTTACAAGGTATATTCAAATCACAGCAAAGCATTACATTTTAACAATATTATTAAGACAAATTTCTTACTGCACCATTTCTATATTTTTAATTTCGAATACATTTATTACAGCATCCATATAAAATACTCAAATAAAACAGCCAATTAAAAATGCACAATTTAAACATCAAAATGCAGGACACACATAACGGGTTTTCTAGTTTATTATAAACAGGGTTAATTAAAACTATGTTAAATTATGAGCATAGCGATAATAGTGATCATTGCCAACAGCAAGCCGAGCAGCGTCAGCCAATCGAGGTCTGCCAGGTGTTGGGAGAACATCATTGTGTACGTAAAAGCTAACATCAACGTGCCAGAGTCGTGCCAGTCGCGTTTCAACTGCGAACTATCGCCTGTCGAAACAAAACGCAAACTATAAAAAAACACTAGTTAGTAATGGCATTCAGACTATTTCAGACATTCAGGGACGTGAACATAAATACACAGGAATGAAACCAACAAAGCTGGATGCAAAATGGTTAAAGTGACAACCAAATACCGTGCATGAACACCGACCACGTACCTCTATTTTCTTTTTGTGAATTATTTTGACTATTTCTCCACGGGACTGCATTAGATGGCAGTGAGTTGCTTTGACTAGGGTCACTATCGTTCGTCTGGTCCACAGAGAGTCGTCTTAAATGCTGGTTCATCGTTTGAACTAGCTTTGGTGAATTTAAAGCCTCGCGTTTCTCATCATCGGAATCTTCTTGATTTTCTGATATGTTACTGCGAGGCTTTTTATTATCTAGTTTAAATATCGTAGCTAATTCTTCGGAAGAATTATATTCTGTCGAATCAGCCGCATCCCTCTTTAATTCTAAGCCGTCTTCGTAAATAGATAAATTTACGGAAGCCCTATTAAGATCGTCTTGTTTGCAGACGATTTCTGATACTTGGTTTAACTTTTCACTGGCTTCAGTAATCCCTGTTATCTTTAAAGGATTACTATAAACTTTATTTTCTACTTTAGGCGGCTTAGCATTAAACAATTTTTCATTCACTTGAGTAATACCAGCTATGAGATCAGAAATTCCATCTTTTAATTCTTGAAAAGCGTTTATTTCATTTATTTCTTCTATTTTACCATCGGAATTAAAAAACGGGTTAAGTGAATTTATTTCTGGAGGCTTTACTTTGAAATCCGATTTATTCTCTAAAACTTTGATTGAATCATTTTGAACAGCTAGAGGTACATTTTCAGGTTTCTGTTTTATTTCTGAAACAGTTACAGTTGGTTCGTGTGCTAAAAGTTGTTCCTCGGTTTTCGTAATATAATTAGTAAGTTTTAAATTTTCTTCTTCGAAATCGAGTTCCTTTTCGAAGCTATGCTTTAATTGATCTTCGACTTTATGTAGCTGGTCTGATATAACTAGTAAACTGTCTTCAGTTTTTTTACCTTTTGACTCTTCCTTTGTATTGCCTACTGGTGCGGGAACTTTATTGTCCATTGATATTTCAGTATTAGTATTTACATGTTTTTCAGCAGCATTTGAATCTTCATTAGTCCTACTTGTTAAGCCGTTCAGAAAACTTAACCTGCTATCCGATATTCGAGCTTGGATGTCAGATTTTTTTTCGCTATTGTTTCTATTTTTATCCAATTCAGCTAACGCCACACCCAGTTTATTGCTAGTATCCATGGCTTCCTGTGCAAGCATGCTGAGGACCTGTTGAAACTCATCTTTTGATGATCTTTTGGATGCTTGGGGTGATCGATTTGATGGCGATGAACTTTTGGACTTATCACATGATGGTGGCTTAGCAAGATGCTTATCATCACAATGAATAAATGAATCGTCTTTTGCAAAATGATAGGTGGGTGCGTGAATGTTATTTACTAACAAATTGACAGTGTTATGCCTTTGCTTTACCTTATTTCGAGGGTAATACTCCTGTTCATTATCATTATGCTCGAATGAATCGCGAAGTCGTTTCATAACATCGCTATTACTATGTGTCTTCTGCAAGGTCGTTTTTTTAGTCACACCAAGGGCATCGTCGATCTCTTTTTGAATCATAGTAAATATATTAGCAGAAAGTGACCTCACTGCTCTTTTCTTTTTAAGACTAGCAGCAGACTCTTTGCTGACAGGAAATTCCGTGTAACTGTGGTTATTATTTATGTGACCAGAATAATCTTCACTATTAATTAGTGATGAGTGCCTCGCGTCTTTGCGGAGACTTCTGTAAGCTAAATCATCAGATACAAGGTCTGGAGATCTTCTGGGTACAAACCTTGACCTTCCTTTATTTTCAGGAGAAGCATGAAGATAATCACTTTGAGGAGCTGGTGAAACAGGTCCCAGTGGAATACCAAAAGGCGGCTGTGGGTCAAGAGTTTTGAGACGGTTATTCATTTGTTTTATATTTCTATAGACAACATCATCATGAACAATATCTGGTTCATTTCGCTCTGAATTTCTATCGTCATCGGAAGCATATGGTACATATACTGGAGATGCTAACATATAACTTATTTGTGCTTGAGCTTCTCTATAATTTGGCTTCTCTTTAGAGAAAGAGTTCATTCGTCTAAACGCCATATCATCTTGTAACTTATCTGGTAACGTCGACCTTCTCTGGACACGCCTTAAAGGAGTTGTAGGTTGACTTCTTAGTTGCATTTCGTCATCATTACCATTCCAGTCATTGAAATGGTCGTTAAATTTAGGTGTCATCAATTCTCGACGCTCTGCTCTATCTAACAAGTCTTCGTCACCTAAGCCTAGGCTGTTATAGATGGCTTCCAATTCATTAAGTGCGTCATCTAGATTCGTGGATTTTCTTCTCTCTGAACTTTTTTCATCATCTGATGGCACTTGATTTATATTGGGTACATAGGTATCTGATTTATGTCTTGTATGTGTTTTAGATGTAGGTGATGTTACTGAATTTGGTGGTTCAACAGTAGTTGACCTCTTGTACTCGGTTGTAGCTTTCCATATTTTGGATCCATCTGTTATATCAATTGAAGAAGCCCTCAAACTATTCCTGTTTTTATTTTTAATATCTGTGTTCTCTTGACTGGGTTTGTTTTGTTCCCTATAATTATTTAATAGCTGAGATGTGTTATTTGTGAAGTCACTGCTGCTCCTAGTGTTGGCATAAATGGTTTGTTGTCTCCTTTGCTTTTCGGCGTCATCAATTTTCTTCCAGAATTCTGATGCATTTCTAGGTCTCCGATACACGCTTTCAGAAACATTTTGAGATGCCTGCGTGTCACTTAAATACTGATTTTCAAATCCATTTTGACCATTTTTGATGCTTATTGGACGACGAGATCGGGGACTTTGATCTGCATAGTATAAATAGTCATTTCTTAACTGAACTGGTTCTGGTTTAATGATATGGGCTTGTCCCATTGATTTTCTCCATTGAGAGTTAGCGTATAGACCGTAATGGTTAGGTTCAGCTGACACAGATGCTGGCCTTCGAGGTTGATCAACCTTGTATTGAAAAGTTTGCATATATTCGTTGTTTTGCATCGCAA
Organism: Dendrolimus punctatus; assembly: GCA_012273795.1. Classification (NCBI taxonomy): domain Eukaryota; kingdom Metazoa; phylum Arthropoda; class Insecta; order Lepidoptera; family Lasiocampidae; genus Dendrolimus; species Dendrolimus punctatus. Next base: position 5,703,018 of record CM022540.1, on the reverse strand, counting down.
TATGATCTTCTGAGTTTGATATTGGTCTCCGTAACCCACTAAATGATCGAGTTAAAGATCTTTCTTGACTTCGACGCATTATTTTCTCGAAATCATTATTCGGTACCCCATACATTACATTTTGGTTAGTGCTCATTCTATCAGCTACTATGGAATTGTTTTCATAGTACATAGATATAGGTGTTGCTACTTTCCTATGTATGTCTCGAGGGGGTGGTACTGGCGGTGCCTTTTCTTCTCTCTTTACATTGGTAACATTTCCAAGAGGAAATTTAACACACAACACATTCTCTGGGTTCTCATATTGATTACTTAAACTTCTCTCTCTGTTATTATTAGTGTATAACGTTTCTCGAGTTCTGTTATTGCTAGGACATTGTATGGAATAATTAATATGTTCATTGTTAACTTTTGCATTAAAATTAATAGATGATGGGTAACTTTGGGTTGAAGGGAATGATGATATTGATTCGGATTTTAATGGACGGCGGTTAGGTTCATTAGCACAAAGCTGCTCTTGTTTGACTGGGTTAGTTTGGTCACGTTTACAGGTTCCGTAGCCGCTACTTTGACTAGTAGGAGTTCTTGTTAACATTTCTACTTCAGCCTTCGTGTAGCCTTGTTGTAATAATTCAGCTTCTTTGTTAAGTTGATTTTCTTCGTCACGGGACAGTCTTTTTATATACCTTTCATTTCTCGCACTTCTTGATCGCTTATTTAAAGAACTGTCTCTGGAGCGCATAAGAGAATCTTCACTCCGAAATCTTATCATGGATGAAGAATTAGATGATTTCAACGAATCTTCATCACTACTTGAATCTCCCCTCATACTATTTCGAAGTGCCTCTACACGTGCTTTTAGGCGTCCTTTTCTAGTTTTTCTCGATGGAGTTTCTAGTGCAGACTTGCCTGATCTCTGACTCGAATTGTCGTCACGCAAACTAAGGGACTCTTTAGAATTTCCATGCAACTCATGATTCTTTGCGCGATAGTTAATAAAGCCCGCCGAAGGATCTGATAATACTCCTTCATCTGTGGCATCTCGCAGGTTTGGCTTAGCCAAGCTTTGAGCACGTCTAGAATCTCTTATCACTATGTGATCAAAATTGTTAACTGCTGGAGTTTTCTTTTTCTTTTTAGACTTTCGCTTAGATGGAGACTTAGTGCTAACACCTTCATCGCTTTCTGATGAGGAAGCACTTTCTTCATCCTTCTTTTTTCTTCTGAAGAGCTTTCCGATGGACCACTTCTTGTCTTTCTTAGTTTTTTCTGCATCGACTTCAGGTTGTGTCGGTCTTTCCACGCGTCGCTGGACGGAGGCATACTCTTCATAGGGACGGTAAGCAGATGTGCTGGAGACGTCCCGATGGGGAACCGGCGGTGAATTGACTGCCTGAAATAGAGGAAAAATATTGTTTAACACCAAAAAACAAGTATATTTTTATCTTTAGAGCGACGTGTTTATTTTTTGGGCAGCTGATTTAACGACTTCCTTAGTCATGGCTCGTCTGGACTATATAATATTCAAAACTTGAATAAGATTTCTTTAAATATTTTTGATGTCGATAATCAGTAAATAATTTAAAGAATAAAAGCTTTACTTTAAAAATACCTTACCAGGTTAATTAATGTACCCATAGCACGAATTGTTACAGAGTACGGGTATGAATTGTGTCAAAGGATAGTTTTTGGAGAAAGTCCAAAACTATAGTGATTTAAAATCTAGAGTTCTATAAAACTATCTATAAAAAATAGTTATTTAATATTCAACAGTTAAAATTTCTACCTTTCTATACGTATCTACCTAGAGTATGTAGAGCACCATAATGACCAAATTATTTATGTCATTCGACATTGGTGTTCTGTAAAAGATACACTAACAAAAACATCGCCTTGCAGTCTCGTTTCTTCAAGGACGTAATATTGGCTTGGTTTCAATTTTTTATAATCGTCATGAGTTGTAATATGCATTGTTTTGTTTGTAATTATGAATAGGGTAGTGTTGATAATGTATGATATCTTCAACTTTTGTTTCAAAGTCATAAAGTAAATTTATCATATGTGCCAAAGTTCAAAGTCGCGACATCAATTTTATTGATTTTTATCTTTAAAATATGTATGAATTTCTATTTGAATTACGCAGATCTCAATAACAAAGTAGATCACAAATGTAACCGGTTACAAGATATAATAACGAAATTTCAAGCTTAATTAATTTACAAAATCATAAATATTCTAATTTGAATATGTCTTATCACTTCAAATTTTATTTTTATATAAGATCACTTGCTGTTATCGTTTTCATTCAAAATTTAGTCCTTTCCGAAAATGTAGGGCTGTAAGAAACTAATATGGTATTGCCTAAAAACCTGTGTTAGGCAATATGTGAAAAGCTTTTATTCTGAAATTCTACGTTCCAAAAAAAAAAAAATATAACGAGACAGCTAAAAATTATATAGAATAGAATAGAATATTCTTTATTGAAGAAGAAAATAATACACATGGGTTAACATATACCTATACCTACAGGTAAATGTAAAGATGTAAATTTATTAGTTAATGTGGATTTTTTGATAGCCTGTCTAGATTTACTTTGCCGTGAACCTAAGTGTTACTATTGTTCTTACAGAGGCCTTCCGGTAAAAATTTTGGTACTGTCCCTAAAATTACAAAGGAAATGATATCTCAAACGCCTATGTATAACTAAAGACCAAGATATGACTGATAGCATTTAAGGGGGTTTTTAAATGTCATCTCGTCCTTCATTTCAACGGCTATTTTATTTTTTTAAGGAGCGGTAGAATTTGGTTTTTATCTTATGTGAGAATATCTGAATTCATAGACGTATTTAAAAGAAAAAAACGTAAAAGAACTTACAGGTAAAAATGATCTGAAGTAATCATTGTTTGTCCTTCCTACAACCTCAACCATCGCCACCATATTTACAACATATAGCACTTATTTAAAGAACATTTTACAAATATTCAAACGCCCACACAAGTTGTTTTGGCACCACACACCTACTTTATTTCACCGCATTATAATTTAACTATCGTCGGCAACCTTATTAATAACACTTATGATTTATTCAATCTAGTATAAAATATTGAGCATTTTGTTTCTCGTGAATGAGTATAATATCGTTAATAAAATAAAGTTCAAAATCAAATTTGGTTCGTTTGTTTAATGACTTCACTGTCGATTTGCCACAAATCCATCACTGTAAAGTTTCATTATTTGCACTCACAGTTTTATATAATGTAAAGCCAATAAATATATTGGTCACTAAATTTTCTTATCACAAAATTATTAACTTAATGTTTATTGCGTAGTATAGTTTATAGTTTAGTATATATGATAAAAGTTATAACAGCACTAAGTATATAAATATTTTCACACCATTCAGTACCAAAACCATAACATTTAAGTATCAGATCAAAATTAACATTCAATTCACTGCGTATTTAAAATAATTAAATTTTAACTCGTTTTTGTTAATATAGAAACGTGCAAAAATTAAGTACTTAATCGAATAATATGCTATAAAACTATTTTCGTGGAATACGTGCGCCCGCCCATAGTCCGTAGACACACGCGACTGTGTGTCGGCGCTAACTTCCAAGTCGCAACTAATAGCGCCCAAGACGCTGTAGTCCGACGCTTATCCTATATTTATTGACTATAATAATACACAAGACGCTCCAGATCTTGATCACAAATCTTGTTATTTATATGCTAGACATTATTACAGTTTGGAGACTAAACGCCTGATGATGATTAAGGATAGAACTAATTCTGATATTACATGAATAAATGAAATGAATCAATTCAATTTAATTGAAACACGCGGTACTGAAAAGACACGACGGTATTTAACGACACTAAATGGTTCAAGTTTATTTTTACATATTTACTTGCTGTTCCGGCAGACGTTGTCATGCCCTGAAAAAATAAAAATCTGGGTCCCGATTCCAGCTCCACCTACCAGGTCTAATTGTGAATCTACATCGTACTCGAACCCACTCAAAGTCTAATTTTTTAACACCTTGGGTTACATTGTTGAAGTTTTAGTAGGGACCCCTAATTTATTCTAAACACAAATGCAGCCTATAATAATCTGCGATAATGTAACATTCTAATTGTGATAGAATTTTTGAAACTAGTCCAGTTGTTTTTGAGTTTATTCGTTACAAACATACAAAAATACAAATCTTTCCTCTTTATAATATTAGTACCTATAGATATGATTGCACTCGTGACTGAAAAATTGAGAGGAAGAAGATAGTATGGACATGAGTCAGGATGAAAGTCACGTGACAAAAATAATGTTAACCTGCAAGATTGATGGTTACAAAAAGTAGACCAAAAAACAGATGGATGGATTGTATGAAGGATAACGTGATGATTTTGATTTTGACAGAGGACGTATGCCAATAGAGCAATATGGAAGGAAAAGACATGTTGGTTGACTTCAAATGATTGGGAGAAGATAAAAGAAAAAAGAGATCACTTTAGTTTAATTATTCATATTGAAAGGCAAACATAAACTGCTTAAAATCGTCTAGACTCATTTTCATTCTATACTAACTAATATCGAACTCTGTTAGATAACAATCCATCCACATCAACATGTAACATTCATTTTATAAAGTACTAGCGGCCCGACGCGGTTTCACCCGCGCTCTGTCCCGCTCCCGTGGTATATAGCATCATGTTACAAAGCCTATGGCACTCTCTGTTAACGTATCTTTCGAACAGTAAAATAATTTTTAAAATCGGTTTAGTAGATCCAGAGATTACCCCCTACAACGTCACAAACTCACAAACTTTCTTTACCTCTTTATAATATTAGCATTGATTGATTTTTTTAAGTATAGGATTTATGTAATTTAGTATCAAAGTAAAGAATTGATTTTGAAAAATTATGACATATTTCCGTAAGTAACGCAATTGCTGCCTATCATAGCTTAGGTAAGCAGGATCAAGTAGGTTGACATTTACAGTCTGTTTCCTCGCGATATATTTCTTCATTAAAAAGTAAAGCACGAATTGTTCCAATATACAAATTCGGTACGAAAGCTATATAATAATAGATAAGAAAGCATAAGCTGTTATGCGGTATGTAAACTACGCCAAGATTGGAACCCAAGCACTGGGTATCACATAATAACTATTACTTATTTAGATGAATATTGAATAAGCTAACGTAATTACTATATTGTATTTACCATCATATAGTATGTGTATGTATTTATTTACATACATTTACATTTATAATGTATTGCATTTATATTTGCAGCTTTTTTATTGCTACTAAGTGGTTATCTACTATCGCCTTTTTTATTGCATGAGTTTGGCAGACAGAAAGGCGTTACAAATGCACTACTGCTCTCTTAAGGGAGACTGGAACCTGGCCACTAATGTCGGAACACAACTTGCGGTTGTTATGGCAGCAAGGTCTAGACCAGAGGTGGTAGCCATACCTTACTGCCTGGTTGTGGGTTGTTTTGTCGCCTGCTAGGACAGGCCGTCCGGCCGCCGGAAATTATATTGTTTCTCCGTTCCTGCATGGATGAATTGGATTTGAAATCGCATATGGACAATACCTAAGGTGAAACCATTGTGCGGCTTGTCTCGAAGGGGCTGGAACCTGACCATTAATGCCCGAATACAAGTTAAGATTATGGCGCCATGTTTTACTAAATTAAGGTACTCTGTAGGTGTACGGACAAATGTGTAATGCGCAGCTGCACCTGGCTGTGGAAACTGTAGATTATTTTGTTGCCTGTTATGATACCCGACCATAGTTGTATGTAAGTATATACAACTGTTTTTCCCCTATTTTTCTATACCCACACGAATCCTGCAAAGCACAGTCAAAGTATTTTGAATTTGAAGTAGTCAGAATTTAGTAGAGTATAGATATTTTGGCATATTATTAAAAAACTAGGATATGTCCTTGTCTTCATCCACGCTCGGCTTGAAATTCCCGCGGGATTCCCGGGGTAATAAGTATCACAAATTTTGTAACTAAAAATTTGTCATACATTAATGATAAAATCACAGTGGTTTTTTTTTAAATTCGGGTCATTTTAAAATAACTCCCGAACAATGATTCCCGACAAATTCCCACAGAAATCCCAAGGTAGAGAGTAAAGCAGATTTCAAATCCAACAATTTTCTGTCGATTTTTTGCGCGAATCTCAAACAATAAATTTTAAAAAAATGCATCGTGTTCTCCATCATTTATGAAGTATATTCCAGTTGTTTTTGTTTTTTTGCTTAAATGGCTTCAATATACAGTCAGACACGGCATGTTTAGAATTTTACAATATTATAGATGTTATAAAAAACTCAAGGAACAAAAGACGAATATTCAAGAGCAATACAGGTCTTATCGACTTTTCAAGTCTAGTGAAGTTGTTTTCTTGGTCACTAAAATACCCAAATAGCGTTGTTTTTGTTCCTAAAAATTATCACGAAGACGCCGCACATTTTGTCGCCAATCTGAAGTGTATCTAAAAATGTCTACAGTTTTTCTTATTTTATTAAGATGCAATTCTCGAGTCGGAACGTGGAATCTTGCTTTCGTGTTTTAGTTTGAGCTAATTTATACTAAAATAAACCTGTGATTTAGAGCCCTGAATCATGGGTAGATGTTTTAAATAAATAGGCTAAAACAAACTTTAAAGTTTACTATTTCGTATTGGCATCAGCTAATGTGATAATTTTAGACACTCGCTACGTATTTTCGCAAATTGCATTTTTGTCTGAACTTATTTAATGTTTTTTTACTTTTACTTTAAGGGAAAAGACAAATCACATGTCTGTCTAACGAAGCTGAATATCTCAAGGATTACTATAGATAGAGAAAGAAAATTTGGCACATATGTAGAATGTTGTATGTCTACAAAAAAAAGAGCGAATTTTTAGTTTTTTTTTATGGTGCCGCAGATAATTTTAGCAAAAACGAAAACCTTATATTGTCGTTATGACAGCCCGATTGAATTTTATATCTCATAGTCATACTTATCAGAAACTACTGCGTCTATATGGATGAAATATGACAAGAAGATGTAGTCTAATGTTGCAAAATGTAACTGTAGTAAAAGTACGTACCGACTAAAATATTTAATGTTTACTATACAATATTATCTGAGGATATATCTATAGAGGCAAGAATTGACCGAACAGGTTGGAAAATAGGTATTAAGTAATATTCTGTTTTTACCAAGCTGTTACAGTATCCTAAAATAATCATAATTGAAAAGTCTAATATAACGCTACCGGTGAAAAATGTTATTTATATCTTAAATAACCAATTTTCTCATTCACTAACTTCCTTATACCTTGTTATGTTACGAATAAACATACCACAAAACAAACTAAATAAAAGATTAGTCGTGTCGTCCCCCAAGATCTCGCTGGTTGATGGCAAACTACAAAACATCAAAAGCCACAACTGTCCAACTACTTAATTCTTTAAGCAGAGTCTGAGTAAAATACGGAAAAATACTAAACAACGCCGTATAAACTACATACTTTTTGCGCGCTTACTATCAATTTTTTTTTACTCATAATTACAATAAAAAGGGGGTACAAAAATCCAATGAATATATTATGCAATAGTATTTCGAATACACATGGTTAAAACTATATTTTAACGGTTTTAAGCGCGGCATTTTTTATTTTTATGTCGACGTTTCAAGCACTTTTCAGCTGCCGTGATCACGGAACTTAAAGATGCCAAAGCAATTATTTCTTGGCTCTTGTCACTGATTTTAATTTATTTTTTATTCTTTACAGTCCGTTTTGTACTGAGCCTATGATTCTCAGGCGGATATACATAGTTGAGTTTGACAAGCGGTCGGCGTTGCTTGTCGGTCACATCCGTCATGAGGATGCGATGGGCTGAATGCCGTGTGACATTAGTAGGGAGTGTATAGTGAAAATAACCTACCTAAAATAATTTTTGGGAACTATCAATAACACAAAAGGAGACAAAATTTCTTTAAATATAAATAATACATTACAGTTATTCAGAGATGTTTGTAATTCAACATACAAAACAGCAGACCAACTATAGTCCATAAGCAAACTTATGTTGTAGATAACAAACAACCAATAGACTGGACGCTGGAGCCATCGCATCAAAACCAAAAGTAAATAATTTTAATATAAAATAATAAAGATCTATTCTTTATATAGAAAAGCAGATCGATCGACGAAACAGTGATAAAAAAATCAGGAACAATGCTTACAACAAACAAAAGCTTTTCGTCGATTTCACCTTGACCAATACGTAATATGATAATCGAACAGATGATTAATCGTCCCTGAACCAGCCTCTGCTCCGTCGTCAGCTTCGAATGACGATGAAACAAAACATTACATCATAGAACCGCGCCGCTCTATTTCTGAACGCGCGTGTGGCCTCAGCTGCAATCATGTCTGCACTCGCAGGAAATTGTTTGAATTTTTTCAATAAATTGCTTATTCTAAGGTGCGTAAACATATCTATGTATTTATGAAGCAACGCAAGATGCATGTTTACAATTACAGAGAAGCAACTCCTTTTCAAGGACATTCAGTAACAAATATTTGTAAAATTCTAGTATAGATGGTAACAATCAACTTCCATTAATACGTCAAACCTCATTCAATATAAATATTTACCTAAACTTGATACTACTCACATAAGTAGGTACATAAATATATTTTGTTAACGACGGCGCCCGCAGAGCTTATTCCTTTGTAATATTAATATTCTTGATTGTTAAGTTAAGGAAGAAAAGTCTCCTACTACATTAATGTACTCTTTGAAATCTCCAGTAAAGACTATAGGTGCAATTCGCAAACTCAAACATTTTTCTTCCTAGTGTTTTTTTTATTGCAGGAATTCAGCAGACAAGCAGACGGCCCACTTGATGGAAAGCGGTTACCATCGCCTATGGACATTTGCAACATCAAAGGTGCTGCTGCTCTCTTAATGCGGCCTGGAATTTACTAGTGCCGGAACACAACTCAAAGTTGTTATGGCGACATACTTTAGACCAGGGGTGGTAGGCATCCAGTCGGGCAAATAACCTACCACCTGGCTGTGGGTTGTTTTTTCGCCTCTTACGACAGGCCGCCTGGCCGCAGGAAATTGTATTCTTTCTCCGTTCCTGGACGGAAAAAACTGGCACGTGTTTGTTATTTACCTATAAAATTACAGTTCGTTCTGTCGTTTTCATATAGACATAACAAAGAATTTGTTATTTTCTGAAAATGTGTAACGATTTCATATTTATAACACTTTGTGAAATGATCAGATGTGAAATACAGGGACATTGATAAAAAGACAAACACCGTAGTACAATCAAATTTTTAATGTGTTATTTATTCCAAGTAAAAAATCAGCAAAATAACAACCAATCATTGCCAAAGTAGGCACTATTAGAGACAGTTATGAGTTATAACGATTGCATCTTCTCTTATGCCATTAAATAAACCATGCCATTTTTATATGCAATACACTTGAAAAGGGCATGGACTCTTTTATAGGATGCCACATGTTGTTATTGCATAACACGAAGCTTCGTCAAAGTAATAACCATCCCATAAACATCAACAAGCCATTTCATTCGGACGTAGCGCCATATTTTAAAGTATTATGAACGACTATCAAAAGAGGGCATTAAAATTAATCCCGTAGCTTAACCGCACTTGTAAATTAAACAGAGGGGTAATAAATCGATCTATACTCAGTTTATTATTTCATGTCTATTAATTTTAGATGAAATAACAAAACCCGGATATGGAGTATGTATAGCTTTCATTCATCGAAGGGAAAACTTTTTAGCAGAATCTTTATTTAGAATTACTAGAAAATAATGATGCAAATGCAGGTACCCACTTTTATATTGTTACGATCCGCGAGACTTGAATTAAAATGCCGCTAGAATTACTATAGAGTTTATTAGAACTATGCAAACACGTATAACACAGGTACAAATATAACCGAACACAATAAGTCCAAAGGTAATGCAGAAGATCGTAATTCAATAACACGCGCAAAGTCCGTCACTAAATAGATTACCGAATCTACATAAGTCTTGCTTCGCTCGTGGTTATCGGTCGACTGCCTGATCTCTCAATTGGGGCATTGCTTTATATTGCACAGATGCAATATATATGCCGAATTTCCTAGAATCAGTTTGTGTATTTTAAATCCGAGACACCTAGCAGTGATTACAATACAACAATAAAAACAATAAAAGATTACAATACCCAATGGACTGTTTTTTTATCACAAATTGTAATCATAAAGTAAACAAAAGAAGTCCATTTAGTCCATTAGTATTATAGTATCGTAGGAGAATCTTTGACATTTTAACAAGCTCTTTTCCTAAAATACCTACTATTTTTATATATTTAATTGAAGTGTCTACAATGGAGAAGGATTAATTTGTTAAAGCGTCACTCCTGATATGGGTTTGTGGGAACTAAAATAAAATTTTAATTAGTGGTATTCGTAGGGCTGGAGCTATGTTGTACCTAAAATAAGATTAGTGGTTAGAAGGGGTTTTATGTTTTAATGAGTTTTATATTACTTTGTTTAACTAATTAAAATACTACGGGTAAATGACATTACGAGCGAGAAGTAAAGCTAATTGATAACAAACTATTTAATAACTAAGAAAGTATATCTTTCATTAATTTAATTACCATTAGATGTAGGAAATAGGATCATTATGATATCATATTTAATTAGTAATCTTATTAAATTATAGTAAAATGAGTACATAAAAGGTTCTTTGAAAGTTAAACCTGTGACTGAAACATGAAGAAGAAGACGATTTAAGGTGGTATGGGCTACGAGTATAATGGCAAGGGATAAAAGTTTAACAATACCCATTGACAATTGACATGTTTGTCCTTCCGTGATCATGGCTACTGAGAATTAGCAGAAAAGTCGGAATAATAAAAATCAAATAAATTACAGCGCTTAAAACCAGGAAATTGGTCAAATTTAACTTGCAAGATTCCACCCGAACTTACATACATACATACATCCATTGCAAGTTGAATAAAAGCTTGTAAAAAGTATCTTAAATTGGCAGATCGATAGATACAAGCATAATGGTATAACTAAAAAGAAAGGATAGATTGTGTGACGTTTTACATGATGATTTGTGGTGTGACAGTGGACGTAGGCTAGAATAGAGGTATGGAAGAAAAAGACATATTGAGCCGACCAAGATGGTTGAGATAATGTGAAAGAAAATATATTTTGTTATTAAATCTATAATTCTAGAGCTTTATTCTATAATAATGACGATTCTATATATAATAGAACTACGTTTTAACGGTTTTAAGCGCAGTATTTTGTTTGATTTTCATCATGACGTTTCGTCTACTTTTCAGTAGCCGTAAGCCCAGAAGACATCACGTATTGGAAAAAAATAATACTTTGATATAATAATAAAAAAACATAATTATCTTTCATGTCATGAAAATGTGCCAAACAATGTTTTTAAAAGAAGTTTTACGTGTGCTATTTTAGTTTATTTTGTACATATTTTACATACGAAGTTCGTAAGTATTCGAATAATTAATTAGATTACCACAATGTAAAACTTGTGATATATTAAACTCTGAAACATGTATTGATTCATAAAATTTCAGAAACCCGTAAACTAATTCATTAATATTACTAATCTATGCGAACGTAGCACGTTCAATCGGAGTAATCCGGTGAAAATAGCCGCTCTATTCTTGGCCTCCACCTCCGTAGTACGAAAACGAGTGTTTTCGAACTGTTTCCCGTGCACTTGAATCATCTGGTGTATATAATTAGATGCAGAATGATCCCTTTACTGATGTGATGTTGTAAATTTCATAAAACGAAGAAATACTTTGTGCTTAATGCTTCTTCATTGCTTTGTTTGCTTTATTACTAAACTAGACAAACGTGTTTTCATTCTAAATTATTCTATTTTCTCATAAGATGTCTGTCATATAATTCATTGTTATCGTGTTTAAACATACAAACTCTTACCTATATTATAAAAGAAGAATACTTCTTCATGCTTATTATCCACATTTTTTACTTACTATTTATTTCATCATTCATATTCAAGACAATTTTCTTCTATCACTGTCAGTTTTTAGTATGTACTACAATTTTCAGAGATCTTGCAACATTTATTATATGATATGTTTTGACGTGTAATGAATGTGATATTAATGATCTTTATTTGTCTATAATACTGTTTATGTAAAGATGCGATTAGAACGCAACCTTAATTGCATGAATCGGGAAATACAAACTAGCCCATACATCTCACAGGTTTAATTATGTGCATAAAAATTAATCTTCTATCACCCTTTTTTTAAACGGCCATCACTAATAGCTTGCAAAGAGGGATCTTTCCAATGTAACAATTAGTCAAATATATATGTAATGTTTTTATTTGTATATTGTTAAAACAATCATTGTAAATAGAAGCATATGAACTACTGCAATAAAACAAATAGAATTTGTCAAACTTGTATAGACCAAAATTGAAGAAAGTGTAAAAGTATAAATGTTTACTCTCTCGTGAAATGTGACGGTCTGACGTGAGTGATAACTTGAAGTACTTTTTTTGGATTACTTGGAAGCTTTTTTGGTAATAGAAAAGTGTTTCAAGTCTAGGAGCGAAATAAATCTTTTCCATTTAGAGTTGAATACAAATTGGGTTTCACTTCAAGCGCTTTTTTATATCACCTTGTCACTTTTATTTTTTCTAGACGCATGCTTAGTAATAATTTATATGACGTATAAATAAATATGTATATATACATTTTATATTCATTACTTAGTACAATGAAAATGCACGATGGTAGGCGTCCTGACTCTAGTTATATAATCTAATCTTTCCTTGCATCAAAAAACAATGTGTATCGTGTGATCAATTGCGGCTTCCAAAAGACATATATTTTATGTGAAGTACAAATTTCTTTAGGTATTACATGACAAGATACAGACGTCGTAGTATGCGTTCGGCGTGACGTTATAGGCGAACGATAATTGATTATTATGGAAATGCACTATGCTTTTCTCGGAAACCTGGAGCGGCACACATACGCTGTTCGTGGCTTCCATACGTTGGTCGTAAGACGCATCTGCACTCTGCAGTAATTCTTGGGCATTCTGGTATAAAGACGTCGCATTTTTTACTTCAATTAACAAACTGTCCAATCATAGCACAGGAGAAAACAGACGCGCGTTTAGACATTCGCATAGGGTCCATAGATATACCGTGAATCTCACGCCGAAAGCGGCATCAACGATGATAAACCCCAAACGCTATTTCCAGCATCTGTGATGAATTGCGTCTTTAATTATGATAATAGACGGATCAACCGAATTGAATCTATTTGGTTGAAAGGAATAGTACTGAAAGAACGCGACAGTATTCAATGACATTGGACAATTCAAGTTGTTGGATAACTTTGGTTCGTCTTTAGCCAGTACCTGTCTACTGCTGAACGTAAGCCTCCACAAGTTTGCGCCACATATTCCGGTCTCCCGATATATGGCACTTTGGTTGATTCATTAAAATTGAAAGACATAAATTAACCGTCTAATATCGGTTTAAGATCATTAATTCATTAAGCATTAGGTATATAAATAATAGTTTTCACTTGGCAATATTTAGAAGTAGCAGAGAGTTTAAATTATTTAAATACTAAAAGTGGCTTAAAATTAATTAATATCAGTATCGAGACGTATAAGTTTCTACCTATACTTTCTGTTAGCAATTTTACAAAAGATTTATTTTTGGACTGCCTGCGCTAAGTGCGAAAACTTTGGTATTTCTTTCTTTGGATGTTTAATGGATTGCTAACTTTAACAATGGATTTCCGGCTGAAACCTATTCTTAGATTTGGGCGGCATTCAATTAATTTCTTATATTGTTTGAGAAAGTGCTGTTTTATTACAAATTATTAATATTTTAATTGAAATATAAAATAGTTGGCATTCGTTTGTTGGCATGAGCTGGAGATAAACTTACAGTACGCGAATTGACTGAGCTACAATTTGAATAGTTCAAAAGAAATAAATTATTACTTATGAAACAATTAATACGAGTGGATTTTGAAACGTAATTTTTATATTTATACATATAATGATAATAGATACGTGTTGTTAGTTAGTGCTATTACGACGTAAAAAAAATCTTGATGACCAATTCTAAATTAAATTTGACTTACATACTTTGACAAATTATGTTATTAAAATATTTCTTTCCTATATTTAAAAGCTTATATTTGATATATAGTCTGTACTTGACATATATACATAACTAGAATAATTATTGTATATTTCTACATAAAAATTAAGTTAAATGAATGCGTGTATTAACGTCTGTGATTTGAGTGGATTACGATCGGTTTTTGTTTGATTTTTTAATTAGTATTCGCATGCCTGAAAAGACAAAAACCTGTGAAACATAATATAACATATTGTCAACTTATGTATTTATTTACCATGTTTTTAAGCAAATAAATGATGAAAATGATTTGATTTATATATGTGTGTGTGTGTTTATTTTACTTTCCAATTCAAAATTATGATACAATTTCTATCCTAGTATTGTGCAAAACCCACATGTTTCACAGTTTTTACTAATCCATCCTGAGGTTGTCTGGAAAAAAATGCTTTTAGTGATAAGACCGCGTATTGATTTTTGTACTTAACCTTCTTGAATTGTTTTTTAATGCTATGCGATATAGTATATTCTATTCTTAAATTTGATGGTTTTTCCTGTCTGAGATTATCATGATGAACGACTACCACGAATATCACGATCAGTAAGCGCATTACCGTCGTGTTCGTGGGCTCCTGCGGCTTTACTCTCAAATGCCTTACGTTGTTCGTTTTCAGCCTATCAGCCTGGAAGAGTCAAAGAAATTGTAAATAGAATAAGAACGGAACAAGAACAAATATTTCTTCAAAATAAAATAATATACGCTATGTATATAAGATAAAAATAAATGGAATATACAATAAAATATATGTAAATATATAAAACAAACAAAAAATGTTCAAAACCGAAAAAGAACAACAAAAAACGTTTGAGAGTAAGCCATCTGTATCATAATACTCGTAAATTTTTTTGGTCATTTCCCAACTTCATCACCCGACTATGATGAGATTCATAAAGAGGATAATATATGATGGATATGGATATGATAATAAAATAGTATGAAAGGATTTCAAGTACATACCTATACAGTTCGTATACATATAGCTTTTTTTGTTTTTTTAAAGATAAAGACTCTTTTCATATGCGCATTAATTACGGCCCCTCTTAACAATAAGGGTTTAAAGTTGTTAATAACATTTTACGAATTTTTGCCTACGTCACGTCGCTGTTGTTGAAAAGCGGTAGCTACTCCAGCGTGTTCTTTATAATCAACAATGAGGTATAATTAGATTAAGCGACACGATAATTGCCTAAACAACACGTGTTACAATAAATCATAAAATTATTTTAATTTAAAAATGGCGGGCATTAAAAACCTTGTAGCATTGTGTAGTATTTGTATATCTCTTTTACACGTATTTAATTTATAAAACACTATCATACATTTTCGACTTCTTTCACACGATCTATAGACCGGGTTGTCTGGAATAGGTCGCTCTAAAGTGATTAGTCCGCCCGTTGTTCCTGTCTTTATACGAAATGACTGTGAATTATTTATTTTTCGTGGAAGCGGTGAAAATAAAGAGTTTTCTATCTATCTATATTAATTAATCTTTAAAGAATTGCTACGTTTCTATTCGAACCATTAAAGATATGACGTCATAACTTACGACACTCGTACAAATTCTTTCGAGGTTTTGTAACATGACAAAAAAATCTCATTTGTTTTGACTGTCAACCACTCTATTACCTTTTTACATTCTCCAGCCATAATTAATAGACATGTGCTGCATAGTTCCTACGTCATATCCTATGACGTCAGTGTATCGACCACATGTATGTGAACCGAAGACACGTGCTGGCAATAATTACAAACAAAAGCCCCTCAGATATGGGAACCAGATTTTCTTTTTAGGATTCCGTACTCGAAGTACACTAAAGAGATTTCTTATCGCTTACGGAAATGGGGTATTGTAACCGTCCTACATATATTGCTGCATTATATTCTTATTTTTAGATGTTTCTTGACAATCGTGTTTTATTATCTACAATTTTTAAGATAAAAGAGTATGCAACTGAAAAATCTGAACTTTTTCCTACGATAGCTTGACATGAGCTGTGTTGCGCAAAGAAAGTGTGCTGGGTCCTTATGTCTTTATAGCAGTAGGGCAAATTAGATGAGATCATAATATTGGTTTAGCAATTTTTTTTAGAGACAATTTAATGTTAATTAAAAAAAAACAATTTATTAATTTATATTCATACCTTTCTGCAATCTTAAATCTTATTCAAATTTAATTATTTTAAAATTTTACGTGTTGCGGTGCTTCGGATTTATTTGGGCTTATTCAGGTTTTTTGAGTAGAACTTCGTAAGATCGTAAGCGAGTGTAGCGAGCGATTTGCGAAGCGGTATTTTTTTGGAAACGCAAAGGGGAGTAAGCTGGCAGGTTGTGAATAAGAAATAAGAAGGAGATAATGAGTTAGTGAATGAAGCGTACAGAATTTCTTGTGTAATAATCTATCAGATAATTTTAATTGAGTAATAGAATTACGTCCGCAGTTTCGTCTGTGTAAATAATAAAATGTGTGTGCAGTTCACAAGCAGTAGAAGTGGAACTTCAGAGAATATACTCAGATATTTTTTCTCTAATTCTATCCATCCATCAATATATTATTCAAAAAAATATATCTAAATTACACTTTAAATCACTAGCATAAAGTTCTAAATTCATTGCACTATTACGCACAATTTCCTTTAATCTGCATATAAAAGACTATCTGCATTAAGCATATACAGATAGAGCTTAAATTCTTTTTAAGTTTTATTTAAATTGAAAATTTATACTAACAGGTAAAGAGAAATGTGTTGTATTTCGAATGAAATAAGTTGAATTATATGTGTTTATCTCTTTTTAATGTCACTTTTTCGTTTCATCGATTTTCAAATCACAACGATTCCAAAGAAGATTCACTTTAAAAAAATGGTAATCTGCGTTGTGTAAAATATAAGTCAACAATCTAAATTGCAGACTGAGATGTGCATACAAACAAGTCATAGTATACTATAGCTTTGCACGGAACACCGCCCTTATAACTTTGAACCTGTATTTCACGACAACTGACACGTTTCGATAAATTTTATTTATACGTTTAAATGACATACACGCTCACAAACATACGCATACTTCATAGTTATATTCTTAACGATGGAACAAATGTCTAATTATTATAGGTACGTACTTCAATTAATACTTTTCAAGAGGGGAAGGCAAGGAGTTCCATAGTAAGGGTTCTTTATCAGTTTGGGCTCCTGTCTCCCACTACTCAGCTTTGAAATTGTTCACATATTGTAATAACTTTATTTTAGGTCATACAATTATTTATAGCATTTTTATAGTTATGCATAAATTTTCTTGCTACTTTACTTTTGTATTTAAGGGAGAAAATAAATAAACATTTATTATTATTATTAAGACTTAATAATTATGCATTAGATATTACGAGATTTGGAACAAATACTCGGCGTTACGTATGGTTTATTTAGGAGGTAAATGTTAAGCAGTTATTGTGTGTGATAAAGCTATCTACGTTACGGTATTAGACCGGGATTATGTTACGGCCTACGTGATAAAAATGTTTACCTTTTCACGATGCCTAGCCCCGGAGTAGGTACTCAGGGCTTTGTGTATTTAATACTAAATTATTTTTTTGGGGTTCTATTAACACCAGATAAAAGGATCCTATGGTCTCGCCGTTGTGTTTGTCTGTCTATCTGTCGCATCTAATTGTAACTAGGTTAAAAAATACATAGACTGTATTTATTTTGCAGACGTAATTTCAATTTTTCCATGTATAAGGTATCTTTTTGCATAAATTTAGATAATAAACTTATACAGTACAAAGTTTGCCGGGCCAAAGCGCTGGAGCAGTCACACGCTAGATCACGTTCACGAGTTAAATCCCGGAGCAGGTTCGGAGCCTCCGACAACCAGAGTCCGCTTTCCTACTCTCTCTTCTCCGCTTCGCGTGGTGTTCTTCTCCTGTTCTGAGACCATTGATACGTATGTTATTCTTCTAAACGCTAAGCCAATATTTCTTGAGCCTACCCCTTCGAACGGGGCCTGGCGGAGATGGCATGGCCAGACATTTGTTCCACAAATAGTTAGCAGGTCTCCGTAAAACGGGGCCCACGCAAAATATGGCCGGTGAAATCAGACTTTCGGCAACAATTAAGGTTTGTACAAAAACGTCAGTAAAACATTTCAAAGTTGTAGCAATGTATTTTTATACAAGACCCTACATGTGCCAACATACCTCGCACACGGCCACTTGTTTAAAATTAACTTTCGGAAACTGCGTCTAACTTTAGATGGTTTCAAAACAAAGAACAGTTATTGAATTATAAAAATATTTGTATACGTATACTCTTAATTATTCGTTAACTTATCCGTGCAAGAACGGTTAAAGAATACAATTTCCTGTGGCAGGGCGGCCATCTTAAGAGGCGACAAAACAACCTACAGACAGGCGGTAGAGTATTTTGCTCATCTGGATGGGACCTTCAATGGTGTTCCAGCGTTGGTGGCCGGTTCTAGTCTCCCATTAGCGCGCGACAGCACACTGCTAGCACCTTTGGTGGGCGATCAGGTAAGCATTCTGCCTGTCTCATGCAATAAAGAAAAAAAAAATTTTCTATATATTTTTCATCCTGCAAAATAAAACATAAGCTACCTTATAAAACATTCACGAACAGGCTTATGTTTAAGATATTTAACAGTCATTGAGAGTCAATTCATCTTTCCGGTAAAATATGCGAACACATCTTTTCAGTGTCTATTATCTAGTTAAGTGCATTTTGGAAGTCATTTTGAAATCTCACACCGAATAACAACCCGGTCAAGTCGTCAACAGAGTCGGTATTTCCGCTTCTTAACTGGGTAAAGTTGCAGTGCTATTGTTAGCAAGAGATGTTTATAAATAACACAGTTTTCTTTCATTGGCTACGTCACCTTTTAGAGAAACAGAATTGTGTCGTGATAGTTATCGTGGGCATGTATCTGAATGCTTCTGTGTGAATAGGTACTACCTGCTAGGTAAGCGTGCTCCATCCTAGATCACATCTTCCCTCCACATAGGGCAAGACTGTGGTCAAAAGCGAACCTATTCAACGGCAATGCGTATAAGGAATGTGGAAGATTTTTCTCGTGTGCTCTGTGAGCTATGGAGTAGATGTGTTCTCGTGTGGAAAGCATATCGATAAGCATAGTGTACTCACTGGTTAGATCTCCATGGGAAAGTTATGGACAAGAATATGTTGGATTTAAGAATAACTAATATTTTTTATGGTTCCACAGCTATTGTAACAAAAATGGAACAATAACCTTAACTTCCGTCTATAATATCTATGTAATAATCAAAATCATTTATCTCCAAATAATTTTCTTCTAGGTGTAAATAAATATGAAATGTAGCAGAAATGTGTCGATACTTTTTATGTGCGCAATAGTATGATAAAATTAAAAAAAATAATTAGTGAGATCTCTGTACATGTAAGCGAGTGATGATTTTTGGATATTTTGGAGAAACACAAGTAAGATTTATCTATTGTTTGTTTATTCCCACTAAAAATAAAACATACTTATAAACTTGCGCTCATGTGGTTTTAACAGCTCGATTTTATTTTATCCCGTAAAATGTAAGTTCCCGTAGAAAACCAGCCAAACTACACGCTAAGATAACTAACGTATGCATATGTATGCATAATAAAATGCGTCTCGTTCAAAATACTTTGCGCCCAGATAAATGACATTGAAAATGACCTACTTTTTTCAAGTGAATGACACGAAAAATATTTTACACACAATTAACTCTGAGTATCTGGCGTCAACAGCTAAAATATTTGAATTGATTTTAATGAATTGCTTTTTATGTTTTTATGATAAATTACTTTCAGTGTTCTGGAGGGATTTTAGCTTTTAAAAGGCTTTGTAAGAAAACATTAATGGTAAATAAATAAAGAAAATTTGTTTCTTAAATTTTAGTTTCATATCTCCAGGGATGTTTCGTTTTATCCGAGATAATTTTAGTAACTAACTACAATATTTGCTTTCTAGATACTGTTTATAATATATTTCAGGAAAGTCTTTTCGTATCAAAGGCCGAGAAGAAGTATGAAACAAATATACAAACCAATAAATAAACATTTTACTGAATTTATTTATAAGTACGTGATTTATTATAATCTTAAATTAGGTTATAAAAATATATAAGTGTAGACTTCTATATTAAACTAGAACCTTCCCGCAACTTCATCGATCACACATTTTACTACATAAAATTTGCTATAGAATAGTGAAAATGTTATATTTGAATTCGAGTATTTTTTATCTGGTCATTTTAAATAGTTCCCAGAAAAAATTCCACTGGATTCCCGGGACAAAAAGCAGTACAGATTTTAATTCCAAAAATTTGCTGTTGATCACCGAAAATCGTATCGAAATCGATTAAGTATTTTTTACGTGAATCCCGAAGAATCACTTCATCGTTTATATAGTGTATGCCAGTTGTTTTTTTTTAATATTGTCAATGTATAGACACGGCATGTTTAAAATTTTTATAATAGTATAATTAAGTACGCAATCATCATTTTCCAGTTAATTTCTAGTCATATCTTGAGTAATCTCTTCGTAACTTGAGGTCAGTTATCAATTTTTTCTCTACTCACACGATTATGTACATTATAATGCCTTAAAATATTAATCCAGCACTTCTTGGACACACATCTGTTGGGACTTCTTTTTCCTGTGTTTTAAGGTTGTTTAACAATATTTGATCGAACCAGGGACAAACAGAGATCACAGCGAGATTGAACCGTCAACGCCACCACAGTGATCGACCCTTTATATTCTTTCTCCGTTAGAGGACTGGCAAAAATGTTATCTTATTATAAACTAACTATGCCCGCGACTTTGTCCCCGTGAATTTTTCGCGTAACCGTCAAGAAGTATCTTAAGTTACTACTTAGGCCGGCCGCCGATTGCAATTTTTTGTCACTGTGACTTATTGTTACTGTCACCTGATGTCACCCACGATGCGCTCACTGAATCTGTTCTTGAGTAACAAAGCGCGTTCATTTTTGTAATGGACTTCAACGAGGTTGCCGTGATTTGTGCTCTTGAAATACGTAGAAGAAAAATGAAACGGAAAAGACGCTACTGGGTGCATCCTATATTCACTGAAAGATTATTCAAAGGAAAATTCTACACTATATATTCTGAATTACGCCAGTATCCACCTAAGTTTGTTAATTATCTTCGTATGTCTATAAACTCTTTTGAAATTAAATATATAAAATAAATATAAGAATAAAATTATATCGGAATATTGCTTGAAATTTTTTGCATATAATGCAGGCCTCTTTTCTACATCTTCTATTAATAATTCATTGTCTATGTCTTCCTCTTGTAAAGAAGACGACATCTTGAAAAACAATACACAGCCACACTTTTTTAAATGACATACGTCTACTCCGTACGCGCGGCGCCGACCGAGTGACAAAAAGTCACCAGTAAGCGGACTCCCATAGTAATGTACAGGGCGAGTGACAGTCACGTCACTCCGGAGTTGCATGCCGCTGTAACTATTAGTCACCGTAATATCACGTCACCATAATGAGCGCACTCAGTATAGTTTTCATTGCACTTGACTAAGTGACAAAAAGTCACGTTGACAAAAAGTCGCAATCAGCGGCGGGCCTTATAATATCAGCTATATGCCAGTGAAGTACCGACATAATCGGTCTTGCCATTTCAAACATTAGCCTGAACATCCAAACTGACAGACAGTTATTTTTCTATTATAAGTACCGTATAATAATGGATACTTTCATATGCATTTAGTGAGAATTTGTTATTTTGACATGACAAAGAATACAACAAAATTGTAATTCATAAAAGCTAATGGCAGTCACTTATTTCATGTTTTAGGAATATGAGCAATAAATTATGTTACGTCGCAACAAAACCAAATGCTTCTCATCCTTTAAAAACAAATATAAACATATTTTAGGGCAACTTAATGTCTTTGGTCATTAGGAAACAAGCTTAATGATATAAATTTATGACATTCTCTTTAATTACTTTAGTCAGGTGACAAAAGTGGTGAAAAATATTTTGGTCATTTGTTTTCTGAATTAATTAGGAAGAGAAACAGAGGAAACTAAAAGGAGGGATGTAATATTCCGTGACATTTCCGCAGCTTCTGGTGATATCGAACTGTAATAGCCTATTTTAGTTTTTAGGCGAATAATCTACACTGATATTAAAGTACCATAGCTTTTTATATATTTTCGGCTAAGGTTAACATTGTATCTGTATCTCATGAAAACTTGCCCATTATCAGGGATTTAAAATATCCTATGTAATGTTATATGAAAGTGTATATGACTAACACCTTTTTTTTTATCACCGCTGGGGGAATACATTTGCGCATATCCTCAGGCGTCGGGGGATGCCACCAAGCGGTATGTGGGCCTCCCAGCTGCTGGTGGTGCACACAAGGTTCAACGTTAGAGCTTGCAAGCGCCGACCGCCAGACTACCCAATAAACCTTTCAGCGGCCTTCCGCATTATGATGAGGCGCCATGGGACCGTAACTATGGGTATAACTGCCGTGACACCTCGATGCAAGCCGACAAGGAGGGGTGTCCCTGAGACTAGAGCACCCCACGGCACTGGGTGTGGCTCGTCGGGAGGGTGCCCCGACCCCCCGAGTCCCACTATGTTAACAATTTTGCAAGGATAGATAAATTAGCGCAAAGTAATTAGTAGGCAATGGTTTCCATTATATAAATTACCCGTAAAAATCTATTTATTTCTAGAATCCAGAGGAAGAAACGTAGGTAGATTCACATTTTTACAGTATATCAGGGAGGATGTATTCGAGTTTGTCTAGATATTTGAAAGTAAATAAGAGAAAGAAAAAGTTTATTTGAAGAAATAGTAAAAAGTATATTCATTCATGTTCCATTGAAAGCTTTGTGAATGAACCGATTCACCTACTTAGAAATAAGAAAATACCTGGCAACTTTACGCGACAAAATGAATTTGCAGGCTAAATTTTGATGGCAAAACATATTAAAAGTAGTAGGCGTATAACTTGAAAAAAGACAGCGAATGTCTACGCATCTTACCTATAAATACCGTAACACCTCGCTTTCGAATCCGTATTCTGAACATATTCAAGTTATTTTAGTTATTATTATGTGGCTAAAAAATATTAAAAGAAGAGAACGCTCAAATCTAAGCTGATCTAGAATTCTAGAATAATGATGCTCCCACCTAAAAAGACATTTGGATGACAATGAGTCTAAATTAATTTAGATCCAGATGTGCCTTGTCCATTCCAAAATGGTTTTTAAGTCGATGGATTATATTTTCAAACGTGAGTTTACGTATAAGAACTCGAGTATACAGGAAATATGAAAATATAGGTATAAAACCGGCCAATATAATAAGCAAACGTCAGAAATAATATTAAATAAAATACTAATAAAATCTTTTACAGCTGTCAGCGCAATTCCACAGTGGCCAGAGAGAATGTAATAATCTGCCGCGGAATTGACTATTAGGAGTCGTGCAAGATCATAGCGTGACTCCCTTAAGCTATCCCGCTGCCCAATTCTGGGAATTGCGGGAATTATTGTTTACGCATTCTCACCGCACGGCAGAAATAAAGGTGGGATTATATTTTCGGCGCCATGACTGCTGTGACGGAGTGACTAGTGACGAGCCTACAATCGATAGGTTTTTAACAATATTTTTTGTTTAAATTTTAATTAATCTTATCCTTACTAGCTTGTTAATCTCTGTGATAGTCTCATTCTTGCCGCTCTAAACTAAGGCCCAGAGATTTCAAGTTTGATTCATGATAAGGTAAAGTTACAGAAGGAAAGAAAGAAAAATGTGTTACCCATACTCAAAGCGTAACTGGTTAGCATGGAAACAAAAAAATTGTAATCATTTATCTATTAAAGAAACGTTTTTAACGAATATGTATGATTATTGAATGACAAGTCAAAATACTTTCAGGGCGTATTATTTTTTCTTAATTCAATATTTTACCTCTTATAATCTTTAAAACAATGTATTTTCTTAAGTTTTCGTGACTAGTATCCATAATGTCGCGCTTACAATCGTTAGAACGTAGCTTTATAATGAAGTTTAGAAAGGTCGACTGTAAAAAACTCGGATGAAAAATGATATAATTTTTTAAATTACCTCATTCTATTGAAATGGGTTTTACTCATTATAAATAATAATTTAATAAAAACCTACGCTGTCTGTGAAGCACTCTGAAAGAACTACAACTTACTGGCCAACGTCCCCCGTGTTATTTTAGTTAGCGAACTAGGACATGGTCCGCGTGACCCAGTATGCACCGGGTAGGTGCTCCAACCACTTGACTTCCTAACGAATGAAAACATTCCATCTGCAAAAGCTGTAAATCATATACATATGCCCACTTCGTTATTTTTTTGCAAACAAGGTTGATTTTTTTCTCATTCCATGCACAAAGTTAATCACAGATTCCGTCGTAATAAGATTAGTTTTATTTTTGTAAACTAAAAGTCCGTAGAAAACTTCAATCATGATAGTAAATTTGCTCGGTTGTGTGTTTGTTCTTTATTCATAGTTTCAGATGTGAAATAATCTTTATGATAATAATTATTTGTGAAACGGTACCTATAAAAACTAGCTTTAATGTCCGAAAATACTAGTTCTCACGAGCTACAGATCGAAAGCTTGCAAAGATAAATAAACACGTTGAAACTAATTTATGGTGTGTTAAAATTAAATATTAAATAAATTACAGACTACATGCGGTTAACGATCATAATTGAAGAATTAGTAACAGCAGTATAAAGCAGTAAATAAATAATGGTTAAAAACCACCTAGTAAAAAGATTAATAAAGTAAAAACTTGAAGTTGATTTTTGTATTAACTTAAGTAAAAATAAAATTCTGAAAATTACTAATATTTAACATTACTTGTGGTAAGAAAACTATGCATGATTACTTAACCAGCCATTGGTAAGGTATTAAGTACATTTTGATACTTCATAAACGTTATAGAAAGGTCAGGCACTGGATTTTCCATATTAGTTTTAATTTGTATCTATGGTTAGTTATTAATATATTTTCATTTTATTGGTTTTATTTGAAAGTACGGATTAAATACATTAATCTATAGATGGTATGCATATGAATGAATGTAAGTAATCACATCGGAAATAAAAAATAAAAAAATCGACGATTTGCTTTTAGAAGGCATATCGATAAATTATAAGATTAATTCATTCAACCCATCCGTAGCCCGAAGATGGATGACACTCCGTAATGAATGAATATTACACGCAAAACTTTTCACCTTCAAAGCTTATACACGATTATGGTATTAAGGCACGTTGTGCTTATTTTTCTCCCGTAAGGAATATATACAAACAAAAACTGCAAAGTAATTTTTCAGCCGCTTACTTCAAATTTATCTTGGGATACAGTATCAATTTATTCTTCGGAAAATGTGCTTAGGGGTTTTAATTATAGTTAAATTTGAGTTAGCAAAACTTTCTTAGAACAGTAGTATGGAGAACTTAATTTACGGCTTAGTACCTATACCTATCGTTAGTCAGATCTTGTAAAAACATAAAGATAGTATTTAATTTTAAAAAATGTGGTATATTGGTCCTCAAAATTGTGGAAAATGTTCCAGCCCTGTCTAACTTACATACTATGAAATAAAAAAGCTAAATTGTAAAGTTTTAAAATATTTACACCGAACATTTCTTTGAACAAATGAGTAATTGTTGGGATATACAGTATTCACGACAATAACTGCTTTTTTCATGGATCCCAAACAAACAAATAACAAAATCAGGAAGTTTATCATATCTAAGGCATCCATCATTGTACATGGTCTGTCATGCACATACTTAATTTATTGCAGTTTCAACTCGCTGCCACTGATATATACAAAACTAATTGCACATGAACATCTAAGAGATAAATCTTCAAAATTATGAGCGTTAGTACATTCCCTGTATATAATTAAGATTGCCATTCATACACCTGTGTATTTGTATAATCCCGACAAATCCGTCCAACTATATTCGTGGATGTTTATACTATTCTTTTGGGTCAATAGCGGAACAGATCCCCGGTCCGTTTACAATTTTCCCGGGCAATGTCCCAGAAAGAGACGGCTCATATCGCCCACGCATAAGGTAAATCTTCTTATTTGTTGTTTTTATACAATTTAGAGTAAAATATGAACTTTATAACATTCACTTATTGCCATCGCGAAGTATTACTATGATTACCCTCAATACCGCATTTTTTGTCATTTTGCAATCGAACCCTACCAGATATCTAACTATCCCTGCAGGAACGGGAAAAGGATACAATTTCTTGTGGGCGGGTAGCCTATCGTAAGAGGCGACAAAACAACCAATAGTCGGCTGGTACGGTATTTACCCGTTTGGATGGCTACCACCCCTGGTCTAGAATATTCCACCCCTGGTCTAGAATATTCCGCCACAGGTTCATCCTTTAGAGAGCGGCAGCACATTGGTGGTACTTTTGGTGTTACAAATGTCCATAGGCGATGGTAACCGCTTCCTATCAGGTGGTCCGTTTTCCTGGCTGCTGAACTGATGCAATAAATAAACATTTTTTTACAAGGATTAATTTACATTAGCTAAAATATTTATGTCTACTAGTGGTCGCCTGTAGTCAAAATTCGAGTATAATAATTAATATCAAAGACTATCTATACTTCTTTCTATAATAACAGATTTCGCCAACGCTACACTGTTTATTTGGCTAATAAGAAACAAAAGACTATACTCGTATATGCGCGTGTCTGTCCAAATACATGGTAGTGGGCATTGATATAACATTTATTGCTACATCAATGGTAGTAAAGCGTGTAATGTTTATTTATTGACTTAATGTATTTTTATGCATAATTTTAAAATAATATTAGCATGCGTCGCTTCTTCTTTATAAACTATAATTGAGCGAACTTTCACACTCCTCCGTCTGCGCAATTTTCGTAAAAAGGGGTACAAAGTTTTTGCTTCACGTAATAATATGTAGATTATTCTATAATATTTAAGTTATAACCATTTATTATGTGGATAAGGGAGTGGAAAGTCATATCACCTAATAACTACTAAAGATTTTGGACTGAGAATTTATTTAGTTACTTATTTACCATATACACTGTTACATCAACAAAATGTTGCAAAATACTGTAATTTTTATGGTTTACTTGGCACTGACTTCAAGATGTAGAAAGATTTATATTATTTTGTCTCTAAATAAACTAAATAAATTCTCAGTCCAAAATCTTTATTAAGTTATTTTATACTTTTTTGTTTTCGAATTCGGTTTTATAGTCTATGTTAATCAGGGATATTGTAGCATTCAAATAGTGAAAGAATTTTTGAAATCGGTTCCGTAGTTCTTTAGGTGAATTTTGTTACAAAAATACAATTATTTCCTCTTTATAATATTAGTATAGATAACATTAGAATTTCTGGTCACATGTGTCCGCAACCTCAGGTCAGGATATATAAGTAAATTGTCTTTATTGTAATTAATATTGTTTATAATTTGTTTTCATGGAAGCGTCGATGACATCAAACATCGCCTTAAAGTTAAAGATCTCAGCGACTCGATGAAGTGGTGTTTGTGGGACTTAGAGATCAATGGGTATTGACGCGCCTACATCAAACGAAAGAGGTTACTCAATTAGACGTAGTTAATTCTTAATGTTGTTTGTTGTTCATTCATAATTCATCAGACTGCGTTTAATGTTTTCTGTATCTTTTGAGAACAGAAGATGTAACGAATTGCTATTATAAACATTATAGTTCAATTCTTAGATAGCATGAGAGGAGTTCTTATGAAATATTATGTAGCAAAAAAATGTTGAAAGTAGAGTAAACGCGGTCGAGATGCGAGCACTGGGCAAAATGTGCGGAGTGACGCTCGCGAACCGTGTTCGTAATACTGAAGTAAGAAAGAGAGTTGATCTGAAAGAGATTGTCGGGGTGAAGGTAAGGAAAGGAATGCTCCGGTGGTTCGGGCATGTGGAAAGAATGTATGATGAAAGAATGACTAAACAGATATACAATGCAAAAGTGGATGGATGCAGAAGTCGCGTAAGGCCACGACACACCTTCCATGATCAAATTGATCGTGTACTAGCAGAAGGTGATGTCAGGAGCCTTAAGAACAGACGAGCGTGCATGACAAGAGCTATGAATGTCAAGTGAGGTGTGTAAGAATAAGCCTGAATGGCGCTCTGTTGTTCGTGTCTACCCCGCAAGGAACCTGACGTAAAGTTATGTATGTATGTATGTAAAAACAATGTTTTTAAATTTATTTATTTTATGATATCTAAGTGGTATACAAGTATACACAATTACATTTATACCCTACTGTCTAGGGGTAAACTGAGATAGTGTAGGAGTCACAGCGATGTTTGGATATGAACTAAAACTGCTTCTTGTTCCTTCTATCAGACAAGGTCGCGGGACGGTAAGTCTCTGGCATGCCCTTCTGTTTGGCGCGATATTATGGTCATGTCAGGGATGCACACATGGAACTTGCTTGCTCCCATCACAAACACGTCCATGCGGGTGAGGGCTAATGGTCAGCTCTGGAACTCCATCATCCGCAGCAGCGTGTTTATGGTGAACGGTGATCTTTTGACTGCTTCTAACTCCGTCTAGTTCGACGTTATCGAGAGCGGGAAGCTGATTGTTTCACTCTTGATCCTGCTCTAACGCCTTCTTTACAGACACTATGGTCTTGTAGACGCAGGTCGCTACTGTTCCATTGCTTATACCGCTTCGGGTCTTCGTTGCTCACGAATGCTCGAACCACCTTATCAAAACTGTCTTTTCAATTGTAATAACATCACTTAATCCACAATGTCACCTTGTTGAGCTATTCGCCGTAAAATTATATAACCTGTTGCAGACTGTTTCCTTTTAAATTTCTTTTTTCTAAAACACCAATTTCGAATATACTTATTTCATTTCTACATATTGTTTTACGAACCCTAATCAAATCACCATCGTTACTAGACTTGTACATTAATTAAAAAAATAACAAAATACAAAACCGACTTCAAAAGTAAGTTAATTCGTAATAAATAAATAATTTACTCATAGCTTAGTTATTTTGAAGTCGTTTTTGTTATTTGTAACTTTTTTTATTTTCTACTTTTTAGTTACACGAATACTTAATAACTTTAGAAAAAAAATGAAATGAAATGAATAAATTAAACACGTTATACGTGCCTCTAATATTCGAGGGTTGCTCTCCTGAGATCCTCATCAGATCTTTACTTGGTGACAATAGAACCACCTCAGAAGAATACTCTTTCGAATAAAAAAATGAGAATCGGTCTACAATTGACGGAGAAAATGAGAAATTTACATATAAGAAATAACAAACTGAATTGAGAATCTCCTCTTTTTTAAAGTTTATCAAAAATATAGTGAACAGTTCACTATATTTTTGTGCGTATTGTGCTGACCAATCATAAGGTAATATTGTACTTAGTAAACGGAAATTGGTTTAACCATTGTGAGAGTGCTATTATAGAACAGACGCATTTGACTTTACCACGCATAAACAACCCTTAAATAATATTTTTTATATTATTTTTATACGAAAAAAGGTTTTATCTTACATCATAATTTTATGAAATCCATTTATTTACTGCCTCGACAATGATTTGCGTTTTATCCTTACTTGTTTTCAAGACGGCGTGAGGGCGATTATTTAGAAGCAAACGATTTTCATTGCCAGCTTTGTAGGACACACATGAATTATATTATTTTTCACGGATTTGATACCATTTTTTATCTTATTCGTTTGACTATAAAAGAGGAATTCTAAGGAAGGCAAATTATTATTTGGCTCTACTATGACTTTTGCGAAAATGTGCTGAGGGGAAGTAGGTATAATATAATATATTATAATATGAAAACAAAATGCGTGCATTTTTTTTGCAAGTTATATAATAATAAAAAATCGGAGGGAAAGTTTTCAAAGGAGCTTATTTTTATATTTCAGAAAAGGTTTCTAAGCAATAGCGCCTAGGCAGCTTAAGATACATTTAATTAATAATAAATAGGAAATAAAGTATAGGACGTACTAAATTTATAGAATAAGTTTCACAATTTCTCTAATAAGTCGAGAAATATTCACATTTAAATAAGAAATTAAACTATCATTATTACGGTTAACAGGCAATTAACTGAGTCTATGTGCGGCTGTTATTAATTTCAATGTTTATTACATTAGTAAGAGAAATTATATTTTCTAAATCATTATGTCTGTCAAGTAAAGAAAGTTAACAGCTTTACATCACACTCTTTGATGTACATGTAAGTACTTCAAATACAAATATATAAGTAATAGTTATATACACTAGTAGTACAACACAAGTTCAGCAGTAGCTACAAATAGAAGGGTTGAAGAATATAGACGCCAATAGTATAATAGTAATAAGATGGAAAATCGAACCCGGGATCAGAAACAAACTTCAAGACTAGGATGATGATGTAATACTTCAGACATTAGAGATTAAAAACTAGTATTTTTATGTAGAAAACATTCAAAACTCCTCTCAGTATGGAACCAATATTTACGATACCTTTCCACCAGAGATGTGCTATGTAGCTATGCTGCGAGAATGTAAAAGCTTGCTACGACAATATATGACCATTTCCACTGATGCTAAGCTATGTAGCGGAGCGCGTAAGATGTGCCATGAAAATGCGCCGCCGCAAGGTAGCCGTGCGAGGAAGATGCGCAGTTCGAGCTATGCGAAGTATCGACAATATTGAAGGCACGGGTAGCGGCGAGGCGGGAAACGACTTCCGTGAAAAAGGCGCACCTACTCTAGGTACACTGCTTGCACATGACTACTCCACTGGCGACTATCCATAGCACCCATCCTTTTATATAAAAAACGAAACTTAGTTGAATTATTTTCCACCCGAGCTATGCTATGTGGACCAATGAATATGATTGGTGGATATCAAACGCATCCATAGCAACGTAGCATAGCATATCTCTGGTGGAAGAGCACCCTTATACATGCTTGATCGTCTGAAAAACTAGTTTATCATATAAATCTAAAACCACTTAGCATTTTCACTTCCCTTTCCAATAATGATCGTTCAGTTTTCACTCAATTTCCCTCCAGAGTCGCGTGTCACTCGAGCTTCATAATAGTCACCAAGTTAACGATGTTGGAACACGATATTACGCAAATCATAGAAATTACGAGAAAATTGTATGAAAGCATCATATGAAAAACGTATAAGTTTCGCCCATACATGCGTTTGCAATGCATTTATGGTTGAAGATTAAATACGTTAACTTAACTAAGCTTAACTTTGAATCAAAACTTAAATATGAATATATCTCAAGTGCATGCCAGACCGCGCACATGGAAGGAACGATTACTGGTTTATATGATTTGATTTTGAAACCTGATTTACGAAAAATTATATAATTAAAAAATAAATGACGTATTTTCAATTATAGGCTTTTTTCTCAAACACTTAACAACAAATCTTGATTAATAAAATTCGTTGAAAGTATTTTTTTGAAAGTAGCTGTATCTTTAAATTACTTCATAATTCAAAAGTCAGTGGGCGGAGGAAAATCTTTACGTCAATAAAATTCAGTTGTAACAGTTATTAAAGATCATCAGCATCATCAAGAGATTTTTAAATTCTGACTACGTTAATCATACGCCACGCCACGAAGCACATTTAATTTTTTTAAACCTTACATATATGGTGGCTACCCTAAATTTCTTCTAATTTAACTTTTTAGAAAGAAAGAAAAACACGTTTATTTGCTAAATGCGACACAGACAAAATAAAAAATAGACTTAACAAAATAATTTTTACAGTTATATGTTATGCCGCAATTCGGCAAATGAGGTTGGCACTCAGTATATTGCTGTGTCGGAAGATATTCCGCCACAGCACTGATTTTCAGTGCCCACCCCGGAGTCTACACATATAATCTAGAGACCCGTATAAAAAAAATATTTAATTTAGTCACAGCAATAAGTACTAGAAAAAATTTCAATATAAAAATAGATAAAAATATTCTCATTGATGATATAGCACGCACAGTGTTTTCATATATATAGGTACATCTATAATTGTATATGCAACTAATTAATTAAAGTCATGTGCTTACATATACACATAATACAATTTAATATGAAATGTATAGGGCAATAATAATATTGAGAATAAATAACTCACAGAACTTTAGACTACAGATTGACATTTATATGAAATAATGATTAACAGATTTATTTTATTAAGCCTACCTATTAAATAAAAATTATTTTAATCCTTAACTAGAAGTTAGTTAATTTTTCCTTAGTTACTTACCAAAAATAATATTAGTAATTAAAGTTAAAGTATGTATATGTTATAATGTTTTAATAAGTATTAAAAATATATAAAATTATAATACGTAAAATTAGAAGCTAGTGAATGTATATTTGAAGATTATTTCTAGTTGTACTTAATGAAATTTAATTAAAATATATTTTATATTAGCAATTATATAGTACATAAATATTTCACGATTAGTCAGAAAGCCTGGTGAATAAACGTATGTTACAATATAATCCTGATTGGGGCCCATTGCCTACTATGACTCGTATAAGTTAACAAAATTACGTTAATAAAATAAAATATACTATTATATACTATCCGTAATAGGACCGATTGTATAATATCATTTTGAACTCTAATCCTAACAACAGAGTCCCCTGGCTTGCGCCGGGCAAGGATGCGGCCACGCCTGGTCCAGATGAACTGCCAGTTATTCTTTTACAATTTTACTACATCACGGAATCATTATCTTCCGACAAAAATGACTGTGATAAACAAAGATAGACAGACAGACCTGGACTGCAATAAGTTGTTTAAGGCCCGGTTCCAATATCTTACCGACTGTTCTTTTGCCTTACTATTGGTTAAAATTTAACATAAGCTCCATACTTGTAATGTCAAAATTCACCCAATGGTAGGGTAAATAAATATATTTATTTACTTACTGTTGTAAGTAACAGATAAGACCGGCAATGAGAAATGGTATTGATTACACGATAAATCATAAAAATAATGTAAAATACCATAAACCTAAGAGTCTAAATACAGACGGGAAGACAAATTAAATTGTACCCACTACGCTGTTAACTATACTTAGCCCTATTCAGGGTTGTCTCTTCAAAAGTTTAATTATTTTTATTTTCTCATCATAAGTGTACGAGTATTTTATATAGTATAAATTACTTAAACATTTATGTTAGCCTACTTCAAAGTGTACATACAATATGATCAACTAGCTCTTAATAAAATAGTAATAACGCCTATAAATAATGGAGATTATATCATAAAAATAAAATTACAAGTTAATTACTTTAACATTATGTAAAAATTAACACTTTTAATTAGAGAAATTGTTATGATTAAAGATTATTTTGTTACGAGGTGGAAATGCTCTACATAAAGTCCATTGCTTGGGGGCAGACAGTAAGGTTTTGTAGGAGTTGCAACAACAGCCAGATACTGGCCACTAAAATTATCCAGGTATACTTTCTCAGAGTCGTGAGGCAACAGTTTATTAGAGACAATAGCAATTTTTGTGCCAGCACAAAAATTCTGACACAGGATTATGTCACCTTTGTATCGAATTAACATAAATCTGCTTTACACGTATATTATAAAATAAGGTGTATTATAATAACGATTCCAGTTTCTTTTGTTACACTAATATAGAAATAGAGTCTTCCCCGCGGCTACGAAAACTCGATAGGAAGCTCTATTTTACTTACATAAATACTTATAATTTTTTTTTAGTGAAAAGCCATCGAACTGATCCCTATAACTGCATGAATGCATTTGTTGCGTAGTTTAAGAGGAGTTATCGGATATAAAGTGACTTAGTTTTATACTGTGTAAGGATAAAGTCATCTTTATCTGTAGCATGTTTTATACTGTACAAAACATGCTTCCATAAGTATAGACGTCGGGCAGTATCTAAACTCTGTAGTGGAACACTTACAAGCCAATAGATGGCGCTGTATAATAATTGAAATACTGACCTCTTGCAATTAAAAAATGCCCAAAACTACAAATTTCCAACAATAATAGATGGGCCTAGACCTGCGAGGAACAGCAATATCCTCGCTGGAAGATCTTCCTTTGAGACGGAGGAGCATTCCATCTCACTCCTCCACCCTATACAGGGCACTCATTTCAACTGTGTGAAGCCGATATTAGATGGTCCATTTCTGTATTTTAATTTGGATGAATCAACCAAAGTGATGCATGTAACATTAATTTCAGTTCTTCAATGTCATTGAACCTGTTGGTCCTTTCAGCTCCATGTATTACAAACAAAATGATTCAATTTAGTTGAACCGTCTTATCAGCATTACTAATGGTTAAGTAATGTTTCTTCCAAAATAACTACCATACAACGATGATCGATTCGCTGGAATAATATCATAAATAAAAAGGGTGCAGAGAGTCAGCCCTATCAGCTTGACCAGGCCGACGTGCGTGCAGGCCACGCCTGCACTGTGGGGTTTCTTTATCGACTATGCTTATCCCTGCACGCCACTGTCGTTATAATACGATTGCCAGGTTAAAAGGCCCAGAGGTCACGGACGAATGTAATTTTTAGTTAGTGGTGTTTTGTCACCTCACTAATAGCTTAAATCGCGTTTATCATGAACTATACCAATAAATGGTGATTGGGTTTTCTATTAATATTAAGTACTTGGGTAATTTAGATAATATTATTTTTTGTTTAGCCGAATAATGATTTTCTTTAATATGTGCACCAACACTTTGTATATCCCCCAGTAAAGCATATTAAGCTTGTCTTATGGGATTACCCATATTAGGCCGATGCCAGACATCCAGACCATAGTGAATAATGAAAAATCTATAAAGATGGAATACGCTCTAAACTTAATTGGTAAGTAGTTATACTAATGATTTCAAAAAGTTTCATATACGTACATTTTAAACTAGTATGCCATGATTATCCAGTATAATAAGATTAATACTTAAGTTGCATTAACATTATTTTGTTTGATTTTTTAGCTTACATAAGCTTGCAAAGTAAGAACGAAAAACTCATTAAAGTTTTGGGGTAATTATTCCTAGTAGATATTCTTCTTCTATAATGGGATTCAATAAAAGCCAAGATGATTTATGACACACCTTCATTTCATCATTACTTCGGTACTGGTCGGTAGACATATGGATGGACAATTTTGCTTACCTGAAACAAGACAAAGAAAAATAAATTCTCTAAAAGTAATTAAACCATAAAACTGCACTCATCGTTCACTTTATGTTTCAAACCCATTAATATATAACAAATAAAATAAGTCTGGAAATATTTTGAAATATTAAATTTTAAATTAAATTTAGATCTCTTCGAACAAAGACCTTTTCGGCATAACGTAAATTTTGTTGTTTGTCAGAACATATAAATTATACTGTCTGCTCTAAAAATTAGTTACACTGAAAATACCTGCAAAGACTTAATTACTACTACCATGGAAGAAGAATACTAACTATTACTACAGTTTAAAATAGCGTTTGTCTACGTATATTAATTAAAAGCAAACTTGCATACTATTTCTAAGACTATAATAAATATAATGTAGAAATGTCTATTTAGTGAGAAGATGCCATTTATCTGTAGTTAGTATAGGTAGCTTAAACAAATAAATGAAATAAAAATCGCAGAGTTACCATTATGATCTTCACGTTAAATCCCAGCTAGTTTTGAAGAATTTCACATACTAGTTAAAGCTCCTAATTTATTAAGCCACCCGTCACCCGATCGTTTCGTACCCGTATCAATTGCTAACAGACTAGGCACTCATGGATCCAGTAACATTCACTCTTTGAGATTGCGAAGTTACTGTTATTGCTACTAGTTGACAACGCGGCGTCCACCCGTAGACAGTGATGCTTGTCGGGTGGCGCTAATGAGCCCTTACTATTACTACACCAACATGATATAATTGATGTATAGACAACATACCTATTTTACTTCTATCTACATTTTTGACTCAAGAGTGAAACTCTTCATTGTCCATAAATCATATAATTTGGATGAATTCAAGTCAAGTGTGAAAAAAAACAAAAACGTGTGTGTGCGTCCCGAGACGACAGAAATGATAACTTGCGTGAGAGAAAGGGAATCTAGACAGACTGGCGCCGTAACGCTTTACGTAACGAAGCGGTTTACCCTCCCATAAGAAGTTATCACTTCAAAAACCTGTGCCTGTCGGGACGCCAAACAGAAGTGATTACTTAGCCTGCCTACTGCGACCGTATGCGTGACAGAAATGGAAACCAGACAGACTGGCGCCGTAACGCGTTACGTAACGAAGCGGTTTACCCTCCCATAAGAAGTTATCACTTCAATTATCATATTAGGGTACTTATGCTATATTTTAGGGCGCCTCGTCACTTCAAATCTGATGCAACGACGGTCAAACAATGCTATTATGTATGTTCCAAAATATCTTTAAAATAAAATAGGTTTAACACATGACCTAAACAACTCCAGATTTCGTTGAAAAATAACCTTTTATGACACCTTAAAACATACCAACAGCGTAATATAAGATTATATCGTTTAGGGTTGCCTAATGTTTGGGAATATATTGAATTCTTAAGCTTATTCCAGACGAGTGTAACGCGAATGTACGATTACGTGTAATTTAGCGTGAACAGTGTGGACGGCACACGAACTCAAAGCGAATTGTGTACGCGAATCTCAAGAGCTGTTTCCAAACGAGCACTGCGCGAGCCGATGGATCAGCCCGAGCGCCGGCACGAGCGTTACACGAAATGCTCGTAGTGCCGTCCACACGTAGAATTCGTGTTACATTACACGGTGGATTACGTTACGCGTCACACTCGCTGGACCCGACTTTACGAAAATGTTACGATAATGATTACCTAATTAGAATCAAATAGTACAATATAATATTTTGGAGAATAGGGTATAATCGGACTGTGAAATCAACTGAGATAATTTTTATAAAATTACAAATCGTCGCATGTTCATAGCTTATGTACGAGCGTACTTACTGTAGTGGCGGTAGATGAGAATCTTATTTTTTTATATATAGGTAAACTTGTATGTAGGTACATGATCAGTCAACGAACGACCGACAGGGCAGTAAGTAGTAAATAATGGCAGGCTGACGCGAAGTCGTACGGCCAGAATGGATATAGACTACTCACGTCTTAAGAAATAGAACAGAACAGTACACCTACTTATGACGTCATAAGTACAAGTAAACCAAATCTATTAACGCACTAATAGTTGCTTCAAAAGTAATTACAATTATTTCTATTATTTATTTATTTATTTGGTTCGTTTACAGTTACTACACCATAACATTGTAGGAGACAATTTGAATGTTCAATACTAATATAAGTGTGTAACCTATTACAAACAAACACAGCTTTGGTTGAAAGTTAATAAAAAATATTAAAATAAAAAATAATAATAATCACAAAATATAAGGACAAATAAATTTAGACATGAATTTATAGAAATACACAAGCACACATTTTTAGTTTACTAGTAAATGAGGATTTAAAAAAAAAAATAAGTAAAAAGGTAAATTAGTAATGATAATTAAAAAGTATCAGATGGAAGCATAATATGCAATATTCGGCGAAACTTCGGTAGTGAGTTGGCAAATATATCTAAAGTGGAGCTATATTTGTTGTATAGTTTAACAATTCGTGGAATGGGTGAAGTGCTGCCTAAGACAGTTTTGCGCAAAGGTGGACTAAAAATAGTGATACGTGAGCGGGGATAGTTCGCAGGCACTCTGAAGTTGACTCTATTTAGTAGTTGAGGGCAATCTATTTTATAATGTATTAATTTATATAAAAACATCAGGTCCAAAATATCGCGCCTCTTGGCCAAGGAATCAACTTCAAAATGTCTCAAACGCTTTCCATAAGAAACATTTCTTTTTGATAGATTTGTCCGATAACACAAGTGCCATAGGAAGCGTTTTTGGACGCGCTCGAGTCTTAGAGAATGAGTTGAGTAATGCGGTCGCCATACTGTACTGCAGTATTCTAGTAAACTTCTAACATAGCTATTAAATAATGTTATTTTGGTACTACTTTTATTGAATACCTTCCCGTTACGTATTATGAACCCCAACATGTTAAAAGCCTTTTTGAGTATATTCTCGTAATGGTCCTGAAATGTAACTTTGCTATCAATAAGTACCCCCAAGTCTCGCACGCAGTTAGTTTCAATAACTTTGTTGCCATTTATTGCGTATTCTGCAGGTATTTTATTACTTTTTCGAGAAAACCTAATGTGCATGCACTTTGAAGCATTTAAGTCCATTCCGTTCAATACGCACCACCCGCCCAAACTGTTTAAGTCTTGTTGAAGTAAAAACACGTCTTCTGTAGAATTAATTATTCTTAATAATTTTAGATCGTCTGCAAACATAAATGGAGTAGAGTATTGAAGACAGTTAGGTAGGTCGTTGACAAATATATTAAACAGAATTGGACCCAAATGTGATCCCTGAGGAACGCCTGAATTAATTTCGTATAAATCTGATTTATATCCATTAACCACTACATAGAAATATCGTTCATTAAGATAAGACTCTATCCATTTGAGGATATTTCCAGAAATTCCATAGTCTTCTAGTTTCTTAAGTAATATTGTGTGGGAAACTTTATCAAAAGCCTTACTAAAGTCCGTATAAATAACATCTGCTTCATGATGGTTATCAATGCAACTAATGACAGTTTCTACAAATGATACCAAATTAGTGCAAGTTGACCTCGAGACTGTAAATCCGTGTTGATTGTCAGTTATGTATTTTTGGAAATATGCTTGAAGGTAAGGGCTTACTAAAGACTCTAAGATTTTGCCGAATGACGACAATATAGATATCGGCCTGTAATTAGGAACTTGGCTATTATCTCCTGTTTTGGGAATTGGTACAACTTTTGCGCTTTTCCATTTACAAGGAAAAATGCCCATTGAGATTGAGGTGTTATATATAATTCTTAAAGGTGTGGTTAAAACAGAAGCACAATGAGAGATGAAGATGGGTGGTATTCCATCAGGACCAGCACCTTTATTAATATCTATATCTTTAAGTTTTTGGAAAATAACCTCGGAAGTTAAAAGAATAGTTGTAAATGAATCACTGGTAAGACCTACTGTAGTTTCTTCAGGAGAATTGGCAGTATCACTGGTATTATAATTTACATATACTGACTTAAAGAACTTGGCAAACATGTTGCATATGTCCACTCCTTCACAGGCAGACTCCTCTTTATGTACCATAGTTGCAGGGAATGTACTAGAAGTTTTTCTTTTGTTTTTAATAAACGTCCAAAAGTGTTTACTATTTTTTAAAATATTGTCTTCAGCACTGCTTACGTAAGACTTGTACAATTTCTTGGCTAATTTTCCACATCGCTTACTTAACAGTTTGTATTCTAATTCGTCTCGCGGGTTGCCATACTTTTTGTAACGACTTCTTATTCGATTTTTCTCTTTGAGTGCTGTTATAAGAATTTTATTAAACCAAACTGGATATTTTTTAAATTGTTTTTTTTGTAAAGGTACATATAATTTTATTGCAGAGCCAATAATATCATAAAATATGTCTAGCATCTTGTTGACATCGTTCGTTCCGAAAAAAGCTTCTTCCCAGTTTACGGCATTTAGACACTTATAGACTTGGGAGTAATCAGTTTTGTAGAAGTTGGGTCTCAGTGTGGATTGGTTGGGACTAAGTTTAGTGTCATTTCTCAATGTGATTGCTATATTAAGTGGAGGATGATACAGATCCACATTACTCAAAACATCCATCGGCTCGTTAACAGTACAAGTAGGGAAGTCAGCGAGAACGAGATCAAGAATCCTACCGCTGTTATTTTGTATGAAGTTGCATTGGTTTAAATTATTAGTATTAATAAAATCGAGTAATGACTGGCATTCGGAGGAAAGAGCTGCTGTATCCTCAGCTTGGCCGGATAAGGACCAGCTCATTTTACCCATATTAAAGTCTCCAACAATAACAGTTGTAGAATCCCATGTCTCCAAAAAAGCATTACAATTATTTAGAAAATGTTTCAGCATTGGTTTTTGAATGGGGGGTGGAAGATATACTGCACAGATTGCCATACTATTATTGTTTGTAAAATCTACCTTAACCCATAAATCTTCACACAAACTTTCTGTATTCGACAATCTTTCGGAATTGTATTTTTTTGATACTGCTATTAAAACGCCACCACCATCTTTCGCCATATGAAAACCGGATGTTTCTCTATCCCTTCTGTAGACCATGTATATTTCAGAAAATAATTCACTGTTTAGTATTTTGCTATTTAACCACGTTTCAGTGAGAATAATAATATCATAGTTAGAACAGCATAAATTT
Source organism: Dendrolimus punctatus (assembly GCA_012273795.1). NCBI lineage: Eukaryota > Metazoa > Arthropoda > Insecta > Lepidoptera > Lasiocampidae > Dendrolimus > Dendrolimus punctatus. The sequence goes on along the minus strand of CM022540.1, from coordinate 5,662,229 downwards.
TGATAGAATAAATGAGTTTTAGTTCGTAATCCACGAACATTTTGGTAATATATATTGATGAATGTAACTAATTAATATACTGTTTATCATTTGCCATTAAAGAAAATTTTAGACATTTGTAGAATTTAAACTATCTTATCCAAGCAACTATTGTCTTTGATCCATATATATGGTGATTCATCGTTTTTGCGTGTAAATATCCGTCCGTTCTTGATCCATATAAATTTGTAATTCATTTGCTTAGCCTTAAGTCTCGTTGCAGCATGCAATGACTTATTAGTGGGCGATAGATGTTCGGCGACGAAGATTTGAGTTTTAGGTCCAGGAATACCAATAAGACTACTATTAAGTTTATTTGTTGGGTTGTTCTTGTTATATTTTGCGACACCCGCAATAAAATCGTCCCGAATTCTAGGAGTAACGAATTCTACTATAATTGATCTTGGGCGATTTGTATCACGGTGCAATTTGGCAACTCGAGTGCATTTAATAATATTTTTCTCATTAATATCGCATTTAATAACTAAATATAAATACTAAGTCTGTTATAATATTTATTAAGTTCTCTGTATTTTTTTCCGGCACACATTGAAGTTCTATATTCTTTGCACGAGCGTGTTGCTCAAGTTGACTTAATCTATTTTCCAAATTAATCATTGTTGTTTTTAAATTCTCGTTTTCTGATTTCAAAGCTTTAATATCGTCTGGAGATGTTTTGTGTTCTCGGCGAATGTCTTCGAATTGCACATTGATATAATCCATGGATTTTACCATTTCGCGAATTTCGTCCTGGATTGGTTGAAGTTTATTGTCGAAGGCGCCTAATAGGGTGCTATTCATCTTTGAAAGCATCTCGTCAAATTGAGAACTTATTACCCCTTCAACTATTTCAGTGACATCTTCGCGCGTGAGAGTAGGCTCGTGCTGTAGACTTGGCGGGGAATTGACTGCTACTCGTTTATAGCTTCTGGTCGCAGGAACATTTCGTATCAAAGTATTATCTGTCTTATTCCCCTTAGGTTGTAAGCTGAGGCATACGGGGCATTTCCATGCAGCGGTTTTTTTTGAAGTAATATTGTCTATTTCTAACCCTACGCATTCTAAATGGTACATTTTTGAGCATTTAGTACATGGTAGATGATGCTCTTCGTCTTTTCCTTCGCCACAACATCCCCAGTTGACGTTTGGAGAGGTCATTGTTTTATAATAATATTAGTCGATTATTGAAATTTAATCGATTCTATTTATTATAGCGTTTCCGAACGTAAAGATATTTTGTCTATGGTTTTTATTTAATCAGTGTTAGAATCGATGTTGTCACCTTATGTCAGTTGTCATTCGATGATTGTCAATTGTCGTCGCTATTGAACCTCCAATCAGCTGACGATTTTTGCAGAGTAAAACGACAAATAGGAGGTATTGTTTACAAAATTTTAAGACAGCTGTGAAAAATTTGAATGATTGTACCGTTTGTTGTATATTTGATAACTTTTTTTTTGTGTTTTTCACACCACTAAATTACTTTCACTGAATGTGCAGTGAGTGTGTTATGTTACAGTTTGTATTTTAGAGAAATATCACTGAGGTTTGAACAGTTTTTCTTTATATTTTGAATTATTTTGTACGCACAAACAAGAAACACAAGTGAACACTTAGAGGTTTTTTTTTTTTTTTTATTATTTTTTTTTTTTTAATTATTATGATACCGAATAGGAATAACGTGATCGCTACGAAGCTCATTTAGTAATTATTTGTTTTTTAGCCTTATATTAGTATAAACTACACTTGAAAAACTATTTTTTTAAAGGGTTTTAAATACAAGCTTTTGAGATCCTGGATATCATGTAGCAGCAGAGGGCTAGCCAAGACAAGTAAAACGAGCCCAAACACAACTTCCGACTCCATCATCAGAACAGCTCTATGCAACACATAACAGAACCATATTATTGCATTGTCACGCGATATACATATACGCACAAAATTTTAGCTCAATCCGAAACCGAGAAGTTAGTCAAATTTAACTTGCAAGATTCCACCCGAACTTACATACATACATCCATTGCAAGTTAAATAAAAGGTTGTAAAAACACGATTATTAATAATTATGAATAAATATAATTGTATTGTTGGGGAGTTTGTTGCCCCGCTTCTTCTCCATTCACATTAAAAACTAAAATCATACGCAGCACTGGAGAGTGGCGCTCTTTACGGTCGTCTGTTTTTCCTGAAAAATACAATCTAGGTGTCTTCAAGTCTCGCGTACAGGTATCTTCTGGGTAAGCTTGCTCTACCTTTCACTGTATTTCCACCTGATATCAGGCGCAGACAAACGCGAACCTATCCATTATAAAAAAAAATGCTTTGGGAGCGGTGGTTGGCTCATGACTTTCAATCAGTAATCTGTAAGATTCCATTTTAAAATATATTACTAAATTTTCATTTTTATTTTCGATTTTAAAATTAAAATTTAGAATAGAATATACTTTATTGTACAAAAATGCTTCATAAAATCAAGAACATTAATAACTATATACAAGTAAAATCGGCGGTCTTATCGCCCATAGCGATTTCTTCCAGGCAACCGTTGGATGGAGTATAGAAAGGACAATAAAAATCGGTAGTTAGCATTTATTGTTTATACATACATTACATTGTATTACAATATGTGTCCGCACCTCTATTGGGCTACTTTCTATGACTTACGAAACAAAATTGGCAAAGCTGCATGGAAGAGAATTCAATTCTCTAGTCTAGCAGCCCTCATTCATTATTGCGCAATGCGAATTCTTGCTACTACAATCCTCCGTTTCCGCATTTCAACCCCTACAGCTAAAACGAGGAATTTTACGTAAATGAAACCGCAAGGCATAAAATTACGTAATGAGGGTTACCACTCAAAAAATGCGAAATAAACTTTTAAGGGTCATGTTTTACAACCGCGGATTAAAATTAGAGTTCTGGTATAAAGTTTGTAGTAAGTAAAATTTTAGGTTCTTAGTAAAAAAATATTATCAACATTTTTTTTTTATTGAAAGGGTTATTTAAAACAGCACCAGCAGGATTATCGATGTTTGAAGGCGATTATATTTTTATGCGTATTATAATCTTACTAGTGGTCGCCCGTGGTCAAAATTCGACCATAAATGTCTCACTTCTATAATCACGGATTTCGCCAAGGCTGTTGGCAACACCAACATAAAATTTTATAACTTGCAACATTGTAGTTGCATTTGTTTTTTCTCTCTTCCGGTCGGATTATAGCCGAAGGCAGACGCCTTCGTATAAAAGTGATTTAATTACATCGACCTGGGTGTCCTAGGCCCACCACACTAGCGTGCTACAACATTTATTATTATATATGTGCGACGAGCTGCGCACAAGGCTACATTGTTAATTTCACTTGAACAATAAACAAAAGAGTATATGTGTGTAATGTTTTTTTATTGATTTACTGTATTTTTAGGCATAAGTTTAAAACAATATAAGCATTCTCCTCCGTCCGCGCAATTTTCGTAAAAAGGGGTATTTTTTTGCTTTATGTATTGATATATAGACTTGGGTCTAGCAATTAAATAGGACTATCATACGTGTCACTCAGTACTCTGCTGTGGAATTCCAAAATCTAGCATTGGACGTTGTTTCTCAAATTTTTAATTGACATTATGATAAATTCTACTTTATGAGTGTTGATAGATTAAGACGTGTTATAATTTTAGACACTCACGGTTTTATTCATATTCAATTAATATTAATAATTTTTAGATTTTATTTCATTTAAGTTCGAAATTATATAATAAATAAAACGTAACGCTTTGAGTTAAAAAAATAATAATAGACCGTTAACAACGTTAACCATTAGAGTTCTTACAAGCTTTTATTTAACTTTCAATGGATGTATGTATGTAAGTTCGGTTGCATGTTGAATTTGACCAACTTCCCGGTTTCCGATTGAGTTGAAATTTTGCAGGCATATGTATATCGCGTGACAATGCTCAAACCATGAAGAGGCGGAAGGTGGCCATAGGAACTCCTGTACTAAACAAAATAGACCCGTCATGTTTGGGCTCGTTTTACTTGTCTTGGCTAGCACTCTGCTGCTAAATGCTAAAAGGATCTCAAAAGCTTGTATTTAAAAACCTTTTAAAAAAAGCTTATTTGATATTATTATAAGTCGCATTTGGTCACAGTCAATAACATTTACACTAACGCAAGTGAAGCGCCGTCATAATAAAACTGTAATACTGCAGTGTTTAATAATACGTCAGTCCTTCTACATGTGTCTTATGGCAAAGGCTTTGTCTGATCGCAAGTCTAGATAACAGTCGTTTATTTTATGAAATAGGATGAACAAACCTTGCATTGTTACTACGTGCAACAAAAGACGGGGCCCTTTGCCAAGTAAGTGCTTGACGTCTGTATATTTTATGATTGCGAAAATTGCAGTAGCTGTGTTGCAAGATAGAATGGAGTCTTTGTTATATTGGACACGAAAATAATACTACACCAGATAATTTTAAGTCTTCTCCTTTAAAAGTGTTCTAAGGGTTGTGTTACCAATCAACAAAAAAAATAAAAAAAAAACCTGAGCTAATTAATAAACTTTCAAGCCGCGCAAATATGGAATTTAAAAAAGGACTAAATATATTTGTGTTGTTTGGAGGTGAGAAAATAGGTCCGTGAGGTCCGTCGACAGAGTTTCTTCAACGTTTCCAAGAAACTTGATCGGATTTTAATGAAACAGCTTACGTCCCGTGTCAATATTAGGTTTCTTTTATCTCTTGATAAATAACCGTTTCCGTGGGATAGATGAATATAGTCAAAAAAAATTTTTGTAGACAGGCAGACGGCCCACTTGAAGGAAAGCGGCTACTATCGCCTATAGACATTGGCAACACCAAAGGTGCTACAAATACGCTGCTGCTCTCTAAAGAGAGACAGGAACCTGCCCACTAATGCTGTAACACAATTCAAAGTTGTTATGGCGGTATACTCTAGACCAGGGGTGGTAGCCATCCAGACGGGTAAATACTCCGTTCCTGGGCGGATTGATTTTGCTTCCAAAGTTTCGCTGGCACTACCACTTAACAAATAAGACTCATTTCCCGGACAAGGTTTATATATTAATGCAAATGCAAAACCCATTCCAGGTGTTTCCTATGAGGTCATCGCGTCAAAACAATCGCATTGCATCGTTCTAAGGGCCGCGGTGTGGCATTAACGCTAATGGGCCTGTTATGTCCGTTAACCGCCCTTCCTTCCTGTACTACGGCACACCTTGCGTGAAAGAATAGATTGATATGACACTGACGGAAAAGTGGCTAAAGGCTAGTAATTAATATGTATTGTTTACTTAAAACTAAAAGATATTTTCTTGTAAAACAGTGCAGGCAGCAAAAATTGGGGCAAGTCTATAAAAGGGCCGGCCGTCGTCCGTCCGGGTTGTAGGTGAATGCGCAAATGAGCTCACAGCCTGGACAAGGGACGTTCGAGGATCGGATAGGGTTCTTAGTGGGTATCCCTACTTCGGTGTGGCAAGAGCACTTCATACGTGAGGTGTTAATGCCACCCCGACCTGACGAATACCCACACACGGGCTGCGACCTTTACTCCCTCGCGCGGCTTATGGTCCTCAATCGGATTTCCTCTGCTTAAAAAAAGGTCAAAACCTTATGAGTTTTTATCTGGAAAATGTCAGCAATTATTTTTGTATTTCAACAAGTAGGTTTTCGCTAAATTACACCGATAAGGAAAATATTTAGGAAGTAAACGAGGGTGCTCTCAAAATTTTCTGGTGTTATAACGATATTATTTATGATAATTGAACAATATAAGAAGATAATCTCAGTTCAACAGCTGTATCTAAGTGTGCACAGGTTTTTGCAATTATCACCTAGTTGCGTTTAATACAGTATATTTGTAGACACTTAACATTACTTTGCAGAATTTTCTTTTCAGGGTTCCTTAATCACTTTGGTAAAAACATAACCCAAACGAAATCATTATGTCCATCCGTCCGCTTGTCAGTGTATAGAACATATGTTTGATTTTTTGACGGAGGGAAATCCGTTTGAGTTCTGCCCAACGCAGGGGAAGCGCGATGGGTATTTGTAGGATAGGTAATTGTAGGCGGGTAATAGTACCTCCGAGGAAATGATATGCCCACCTGAGTTGAGAATATCTACTAAAGCCACCCCTATATCTATCCTTAGTCTAATGCCAGGTTTATGGGAAACTGGAAGCAAGACCAACTTATAGATAGAATAGATTCCAAACCACATGACAATCAATTCGCTTTGAAATGCCATCAAGAAGGAACAAAGAAGCAACTACGAGTAAATGACTTACATATTAGTATGGGTGGACAGGAACACTTTGTAATTAAAAAGCATGCATTTACAGACACTTTCAATCGCGTATAAAATAAAAAATAAATCCCTTTACAGAAATTTGGGACAAAACAGACAAAGGCTTTCATTGTCTCTGATAAAAAAGCTAATGAATTTTAATTGGTCTATTTAATTTTTTCCTCAATTTGCAATTTTAACTCATTGTCTGCTCCTTTCGAGAACCCTTCTGGTACCTTAATCCGGGCTTGTTTTGCAGGCGCACTGCAACCCATTACGTGAGGTGCTCCCCAATTTATGGGACGGATACCCTATTAAATCTAAATTAAGGTTGGTATTTAAAAGGTTTCGGAACAAAAACTTTTTCATATTAATAATAGAGATAGATGAGTTATCAGGATTTCAAAAAGAAAGACGATGTACAACAGAATATAATGACGGAGAAGAGGTCATAAATATTGTGACGACCGTTCTCTCTTTCTTTTGTTTTTTGGCACTAGGTTCGTTTGTATAACCAATGCCCATTATTGCCAATGTCAAGCGTGGAAAAGACAAACTTCGGTAGTTTACATGTCAATTTAAAAAAAAAATATATGAATGATATGATATGAACAAGATTATTTTGTTCACATAAATAAAATATTTTATAATTTATTGGTTGACATTTTATTAGGTAAATAATTAAATAAATATACAATAAAAGAATTTGTAAGCAGGATACCTATACACATGCATGCCGAAAGGCAGAATTTGGAGAGCTGTACTATGTTAAATTTAACACATATTGTATACCCATTTTCGCATTAAATAAATTGAATTGAATAAAATACTACCTCTTGGAAAGACATATGACGAAGAAGACTTAAGTAGACATGACAAAAGAAATAACAGCAACCATCAATTGAATCCTTTTAGTAGAGAAAGTGTTGACAAAATGTACGTGGCGGAAATGTAATAATAAGCTGTCAAAATTCAAACATTGTAAGCAATTTAATGTTATAAAAAATTGAATATTTATTCATTTAAATGCATGCGAATGATCTTGTGAAAAGGGATATCGAAGACCACGCGAAGTGGACATGAAAATATAGGAAAGCTGATTATTTTATACAACCGGAATTTAATGCTAGGATGATGATGAAATTGCTAGATCAAAACACAAATCTGAAAGTGATAGCTTCTCAGTTAAGCGTACCACAAAAATGCATAGATTGTGGGATAGATTTAGGGCTCGCCTCGCTAGCACTGATCCAGTTTAAGCAATGCCAAAACCAATCAAATCAAAACAGCAAGAGTTAGGATACGCTTTACTGAAAAACTATTATTTCTTATGAGCCGTGAAACGACTTTTTATTATCACTTTCTTTAAAAGTGTGCAATAACAAGAAAATTAAAGGAAATCAGTAAACTCTCAAAAATATAGACCACATTGACAAATAATGGATTTAAATAAAAGTTAATAGTGTGAAAAAACAGGCGTCAATGATCTAGTTGTTTCGCTGTCGTTCGGCTTGACTTGATTCAACCCTGAGACCCTGGGTCTGATGAAGCAGTAAGTGAGTCTCAATTTAAGATTTTATTTTAATGATTGCCTTGTTGATTACTAAATATTAATGTTAACTAAAATACATTCAGGTTATTTTTTCTTATCTTCACGTCTATCTGTCTGTATATCCAGTAACGCCTCCTAAATCACACAATAGATTTTAAGCCGTTTCCATCATCAGTTGGATAGTTTTCAAGGAAGGTGTATATATATATATAGACATAGGTGTATGTTGTATGTTGCAGATGTCTATGGGCGACGGTAGCCACTTGCCATCAAGTGGATCCGTCTGCCAGTTTGCTTATAAGCAAACGTAAAAAAAATGTTTTTGTCCGCGGATTCACTTGGCTATATAAAATCTAATTAAAATGTGATTGGACAAAGTTGATCATGGACTGAAGTTTTCCATCACTTATTTTTCGCGTGAAATGTAGGATTTGAGAAGAATTTTTGTGTTATTTTTAAGTAAATACTTATTTATACGGGTTGTCTGGAAGAGATCGCTGTTTAAAGATAAGACCGCCCATTTAAAATATTTTAGGCTATACGTTTTTCTGTTTTCTGTTATGGTGGACAATAAAGTGTTAACTCTCTCTCTCTTATTTATCCAAAAATGCATCAAATAATCAGGGCTCCAAACTTAATACATAAAAGTAGCTCTAATGTTAATCGATACTTTAATATTACGTGCCAACCCGATAATAACAAGCTTATGGAGTTTTCTTTCCGTAAATACTTGCCAAACTGTTAGTGTTATGAGAGCTACAGGGTTCACCACTTTTATTGGAATTTGGGAACAATGAGCGGTTTCCAGAGCCAACATTGTCGTACCACAATAATGGGCTGAAAACAAATATTTTACTAGCCTCCGTCTTGTGTTTGCAATTCCCTAGAACAAGACGAAAGTTTCAAAACTGTTTTGTTCCGGTATTAAGAGAAAACTTAACACAGTTAAAGTTTGCTGTAAAGTTATTTGCTATAATAAACCATAACAATGAGTTAATTAATCCAAAATAACAAAGTCTTGATTCCATCCAAGAATAGCCGCAGAAGCGTGCCGTTTAATATTGGTATATGCATAGAAATTGTGGTTACTTATTTATTAAGGTTAATAAAAATGCCATTATTTTGATTGCGTTGCCGGTATTTAAAGATATAAAAATAAGGCGATTACCATATTATTTTGGACGTAACTTTAAAATTGTACGCAAAGAAGAATATTCACCCCGTACTTTAAAAGCGGGTAAACACCGCTTTTATTTCTATCGTAAGATAGATTACAATATATGTATCATTAGGACACTTGTATGTCTAACCAAAGGTTGCCTAGTAAGTATTTCTTAATATATATGGACATTTCGATTAGTCGTTTTTAAATTTCAGCTTAATGGACCGACGACTTATGTAAGTTCGATGGAGGCTGGATGAGGAACGTGAAGAATCGGGATATTTGGTGCAGGATTTTTGTTTTGTTTCAAGCACTGATGTACAATGTACATTTTTTACTTAATTGGAGGAAAGTTAGGGGACGGTTAAATACAAATTTGGATTGTACATAAAAAATACTAATATCTAAGAAAAAGAAATATAAGAAGCGGGTCGGGTTTTGGGGAAGGGGGGAGGGGAAATTTCGCGATACGGATTTTGGGGGGAAGGTTTTGCGTAGGATTGGAGACGCCTTCGTCCAGCAGTTGAAAATGATTACTTGAAGAAGAAAAAAGTTCCATACATGAACAGACACGCACTTAGCCGTCTTAGTTTGTGTTAACATAGCTAATTCAAAATAGAGAAATTGACCATCACCTGAGTGGTTGAGATTTTACGCCAACATGTTTCGCGATACTAAATGGAAATGGAGCATTTGCCAATAACTTTCTGGAACGGCGGCCATAAAATACGTGCATATTTGTCTACCGGCCGCAACTAGCCGCGGGCCGAACGCATACGTACTATTCAGCTGTTCTATATACTCTCTTAACCTATTTCAATGGCTTATTACTTCATATCTAGCCAGGTGGTAGGGCATTTGCCCGACTGGATGGCTACCACCCCTGGTCTAAAGTATGTCGCCATAACAACCTTGAGTTGTGTTCCGGCATTAGTGGACCAGGTTCCAGTCTCCTTTAAGAGGGCAGCAGCGCATTTGTAGCATCTTTGGTGTTGCAAATGTCCATAGGCGATGGTAACCGCTCTTCATCAAGTGGGCCGTCTGCCTGTCTGCTGACCTCCTGCAATAAAAAAAATAAATAAAAAAATAAATAATTTTAAATACGTTATTAAATATTTCTTTTTACAAAGCTAAAATAGCTGTTCATACATGTATTCGCTTAAAGCAATCTAAATATTAATACGTGAACCAAAAACTTTCTATCCATATTTACGAAAAATACGGAGGAGTATGAAATTTCGCACACTTAAAGTTTATATAGAAAAGAAGCGCAAATGCTAATATTTTTCTAAATTATGCATTAAAAATAAAATTACTACATTTTTTATGGTGATAGCTTTTGATCCCGAAAAATTAAATAGTTCCCGTGGGATAGTCAAAAAGCTTTAATTACTTAAACAGCTTATAACAGACTATAGGTAATTTCTCTGCAACGTAACATAATAGAAGCGGATAATTTGACAGGGTGTGGTGTCAGTGAGAGAGTTTTATCTTATATATGTAATATATAAAGCAGATAAGTTTGTTTCTTTGTTTGTTTGCTTGAACGCGCTAATCTCAGGAACTACTGGTCTGATTAGAAAAAAAAAAACAGTGTTCGATAGCCCATTTATTGATGAAGGTTACAGGCTATAAACCATCACGCTAAAAGCAATAGGAGAGCACCAATGAAGAATGTTTCAAAATCGCGGGTGTTTTTTATCTTCCTTTCCACGCGAACGAAGTCACAGGCGGAAGCTAATCTTATATATAAAAACGAATCGCAAAATGTGTTGGTAAGCGCATAACTTGAGAACGACTTTACCGATTTTGATGAAATATTGCGTGTGTGTTTGAGTGGTTCCCGGGATGGTTTAAATCCACAATTGGACCCGTAGATGGCGCTGAGATCGGGTTCAGAATCCTCCTAATCACCGGGAGCGATTTTGGTGATTTTGTTTTAGTGTGTTTGAGTGGGTTCCCGGATGGTTTAGAGTCGAATTAGAACCGGTAGGTGGTACAGAGATCGGGTTCTAGAACCCTCCTAATCATCTGGACCGATTATGGTGATTTTGTATTTGTGACATGTCACACAAATTTTGTATTTGTGACAAAGTCTTTTAGGAAATCAGAAAAAATTGGCGGTACGAAGTTCGCCGGGTCAGCTACTTATATATAAAATAGTTTATTTAGAAAACATTTTTAAAAATGTTTTCTAAATAAAAAAAACCTATAATGAAATATTAAATCATACTTTACACATTTACGAGATGAAAATATGAAACCAATCTGTATTATACGTTTACTACATATTTGTCCATAATTTTTTTACGAGAAATAGATTTCTAATAAGTACCTCTATAATGAAACAGCTGAAATATAGTCGACATAAACATGAAAAAGGAGAAAATCCGACTTCAAATGAAGAACTGGTAAATGTTACTATTGTATTTTCAGGCTATTTCTGTAGAAATATAAAAGTCTTTTTAGGATTCATAACTTTTATCTGGCATTTTCATTTTTAAAACTTAGACATTTAAATGTGATTAAACAGTATGATTTGGTGCAAAAATCTTGATGTCCCTGTCGTCAAGTCTTCAGCACCTTTGGATGGAGCTGGTTGAAGACATTAAGTTTAGTGGGTTGTCTGGTGGCCGATATCTCACACATTCCACGTTTTACTTAACAAGGAGTGTTTAGTAAAACGTAGCTTGAAGTCTCTGGAGACTTGCCAATACTAGTTCCAACAGTGGCTCACTTTGGTCAATCTGCGGCTCCCGGTGGCTTTCACAAGATTCTAGTAAACAGGATCGCAGGTTTTTGGTCGTTAGAAACGACGAGGAGGAGGAGCCTCGAGGAGAACCTCTTTCCCTCGGCTACTACTCGGCAGGCGACTACCAGACCGTAGCGGGGTAAGCTTCATCAGCAGCTTCATGGGCTGGTGATGCATGAAATACTGATATGACCTAAGACAAGACAAGGTACGTGGAATGAAACATTTCTTAGTTTTTTTTGTTATTAAGCGATACTACTTTGGTACTTGGTAACGACAATCTCATTGATATTTCTCATATAATATTACTATCTTCTGCCCGCGGCTTCGTCCGCGTGGAATAACAAAAAAGAAAGTAAGCTAAAAAAAACCCGATTTTGAAACATTCTTCATTGGTACTCCGCTCCTATTGATCTTATCGCGATGATGTATAGCTAATGGATTATTTACCACTGAGAGAATTTTCAAATCAGACAGTGGTTCCTGAGATTAGCGCGTTCAAGCATACATTCAGGCTCTTCTGCTTCATATGATAAAACTATAGTTGTTTCTAACATAGAGGTTATGTTAAATCATGTTCCTCTTTTATGAGCTAGAAAACAAATGAACCAAGGATAAGTGCCTGTCTTTTGTTTTATGGGAGCAAATAAATTAATAAACAAACAAATTGAGAAAACATGGCAAAGGGCTCATAGAATTTGTAAAATATATAGCCTATAACCATCTACGATTAATTCCGCGTCGAATGGTTGTGGTTTCATGCTGATCGGTCCAGTGGTTTTCGAGTTTACCTCGGACAAAGAAAACAAACTTTGCTTATATATATATATATATATATAAAATTGAAAATAGAACAACCAAATGAAACATCTGTCATTTTACCGGAGATTTTTCTATGCTAGCATAAATATATCCAGGCCCATAAAACAGGCCAGCTTTACGATTGCGACGGTTCTTAAAGGCTCGAAGCGCAGTTGACTACGACGTATGTCATCTGCTTGCTTGTTATATTAAATACTGGGGATATTTCCACATATTAATATAGGTAAGCATTTGGGACGTACGCCATAAAACTATTTTATTACGATAAACGATATGCTTTTTAGTAATACTTGTAAGTGTAAGAAGTTTTTCTTGCTATAGAACAAGAGACAGGCTAACAGCACGTGTGATGGAAATTGCGGTCGCAAATAAACAGACATTTGCAACAACAAAAGTATTACTAAGGATTTGACGGACAACGTTTTTTTATATATTTGTACCTTTAAAAAAGAACCTATATCCTAGTATTATGAGAAAACCTCACAAGTTAGAAGTAAGTACACGTATTTACTTTAAAAATTATCTAAATTATTGACCTACTTGTGTTAGTTGGATAAATAAATTGTAAATTCTGGAGAAGTCATCAAATTTTTTTTACCAAGAATACACCAATATCAATAAATCAGTAACTCAACGTAAATTATTAGGCGTCTAAAACAAGAGTTAAGACTTCGAGGAGAAAAGAATAAAACGAAAGAGGTAATAATAATAAAGTAAAAATATTCCCAATATACAGAGCAGGGTACGGTGGTGCAGGGGTAGTACTTTACACCCCTATTTATATCGAATACGCTTGGAACAAGTACGGCAAAGTGAAAGAAGAATGAATTCAGTTTTTATTAGCAGTCCGCATAGACCGTAACATACATCTTACGCTGCCAGCAACTTATCGTCAACGGCGTTTAAAGTTTATCAATATAAAAATGAGTTGTTTTTAAATACAAGCTTTTGAGATCCTGGATATCATGTAGCAACAGAGTGCTAGCCAAGATAAGTAAAACGAGCCCAAACACGACGGGTCTATCTTGTTTAGTACAGGAGTTCCTATGGCCACCTTCCGACTCCATCATCAGATCAGCTCTATGGTAGCATATTATTGGATTGTCACGCGATATACATATGCGTGCAAAATTTCAGCTCAATCGGAAATCGGGAAGTTGGTCAAATTTAACTTGCAAGATCCCACCCGAACTTACATACATACATCTATTGGAAGTTAAATAAAAGCTTGTAATAAATCATAGTATGGTTTACGTAAGACTTCGTAGCGTAACGCGTCCCAAACTCAAAGGGTGCGGGTTCGAATCCTGGCCGGAACGCATGCACCACTTAGGCAGTTTTTCAGACTTAATATGCATACCTATTGTTAGAATTGGTACGTGCTAATAACGGTAAAGGAACAAACACATCGTGATGAAATCTACAAATTGAGATAATCGATTTGTCAAATCTGCCAAGCCGCCTTGCACTAGCGTGGCGGGTATACTGTCCGTTCCCCAATAGTGAGAGACCCAAGTCCAGCACTGAGACGTTTATGGGCTGTTAATATCATATACTTAATATATGACGCTGAAGAGTTTGTTTGTTTGAATGCGCTAATCTCAGTAACTGCTGATCTGATTTAAATAATTCTTCAGTGTTAGATAGCCCATTTCTCGGGGAAGGCTATAGGTAATATTTTCTTAAGTTTTCGCAACTTGTATACTTAATAAAACTACGTTTTAACGGTTTTGAAGTTAGAGATTTATTTAGGCTGAATAAGACTTTTACAATACCCGTTGACAATTGACATTTTTGTCTTCCGTGATCACAGCAACAAAAAGTGGTCGCAACGTCGAAATAACCAAAATCAAATAAATTACCGCGCTTTAAACGGTTAAAACGTAGTTTTATTAAGGGTTAGGTTATCATCACGCTGTGACCAATAGGAGCGGAGCACCAATGAAGAATGTTTCAAAATAGGGGGGTTTTGAATAAAATATCCACACGAACGACGTCGCAGGCACAGCTAGTATTATTATATGGTTAACGAGTCAAATTTAAAGGCACTACTTATCAGTGGCTTACGAAATCCCATCAGATATTTATTCCTTGCTGCTGCAAATTAACTGTGTGTGAACTGATGCACTCATGCTGTGTAGATTACTTTCAAGTCAGTCTATCCGGCTGGAGTATCCGACACGACATTTACCGAGTAGCGCATAATCAATAAAATAGAAAATGTTAAACAATAACATATCACATTACGCTTAGTTTTATGTCAGTACCATACAGTTTTGATTCTATTCGTTTAGCACTAATGCCATTTGTCTATAGGACTAGAACGACTCAATGCCGCAATCATCTATTAGTCGCGACCAGTCGTCGACGACCAGTCACTCAGTGCGTAGTCAATACTTGTAAGACCGTCAATTTAAGTTGGTTGTACAATTTCGTACGGTTTTGTGTGTTTTATTCTCGTTATGGTTGTTCAAATGTTTGTTTCGTAATCGTTTTAGACGTCTCCCGTAATTGGAACACTTGGCAAGAAGGCGCTTTAGAAGGTTTACGTAATGATTCGAACAGTTTGCGGACATGTTTTTAATAACTTAATTATATAAGTGTGTACATTGCTAGAGTTCGTTGAACGTTTTATGTTATCCTTGTGTATACCAAGGACGGATTGTTTCATAATGTATACGCCTGACGTGACCTGAATTAGGTGTTTTCCTACGTTTCCTATCCAAGAATATTGCAAAGATTAATTATATATTTCCAAGCAAAATTCATCGGAAGATACTTGTGTACATAAATTATTCCTATTTTTTTTATATTTCGAAGTTGGCAAACAGGCAGACGACCCAGCTCGTGGAAAGTAGTTGTAAACCAAAGCCTTGTCAGCCTTAAGTATCGGATAAAAAGGACGGGATAAGGGGATGCTTAGACAAAACGAATGGAATATAGGGATAGGATAAGTCAGGTTGTATAGGGCAGGAAGGGGAAGTAAGTAGTGGGCTTAGGCCTGCGAGGTCCTTGCCAACAATAGCCTCGGTAGAAGATCTTTATTCTATATAGATAGGTATTTGCCCGTCTGGATGGCTACCACCCTTGGTTTAGAATATGCCGCCATAACAACCTTGAGTTGTGTTCCGGCATAAGTGGCGAGATTCCAGTCTCCCTAAAGAGATCAACAGCGTATTTGTAGCACTTTTGGTGGTTCAAATATCTATAGGCGATGGTTACCACTTTCCATGAGTTAAGTAGTGAATTTAGTGACAAGTTTACTGGACACTTGAAGTGAAGAAGGAGTGTAGCATAGTTCGAGAAACGAACCAAAAGCGAGCTACACGCGGTAATATCGGAGTTGAGCACTGCAGTATCAGGAGGTGGTCTACGCAATATCTGCGACGGTATTATGAGCGAGACAACTATCGTCAGGACAGTGCATCGTTAGTCGTGCTTATAGGGGCCACCCTGTGGAGAGGTATTGCGTGCGTCTGTGTAAGTCAATAAAAGCGTTTAGTTAAAAACTGGTCTTTTCTTCCAATCCTAAGTGCGTACCACCGCTTGCACGTAACAATATAAAATGGGGAAAACATTTTTTTGTGGAATTTTGTACAGAAGTATGTTATTGAATAACTTTTGAAGAATTAATGGAGTTGTAGCAAACAGTGCATATTCAATAAGACAGAGACACAATAAGAGAAAAGACAAATATTACTATAGTTATAATAAAGACATAACATACTACATTTTTTTATTTGTTTGTTTATCATAATAACCACTTACCATAAGATCGACGTACGATAAGATATCGATGGACGTTTCTCCTCCACGTTTCTTCTATATACGACAGATTTGTAGAATGCACTACCAGAGTCTGTGTTTTCCGAAAAGTACAATCCGGGTATCTTAAAGTCTCGTGTGAGAGGTACTACCCAGAGGTAAGCATGCTCCACCTTCGACTGCATTATCCTCTGGCATTGGACGTGATCGTGGTCAAACGCGAACCTATTTAACCCAGTTTGCTTATGTAAATAAAAACATCTGTTGCTTATTAAATAAGTAGTAACAGGCTTTGTCATCCATATACGTAGTAGCCTTAGCATTATAAACAAGGCTATCTCGAACCTCTTAATCTTATTTGTAGAAATTGTTCGTTTACAATTAGATATTCAAATGAAAACCTACATTATTCATTCATTAATGTCCCACTTAAAATGAATCTCCGGCCATACCTATTAAAAAACCATTATGTTCGGGACCGTCGTGAATTCTAATACGATTATTTTGCACCAATTAGCATACAATGCTCGCTGTGTACTACAAACATAGTATGCCAGTGAGTCAGACAATGACGTGCAAATGTTCCGATTTGATGCCCATGTGAATGTCAATTGTAGAGTAATGACATTATGGTAATAACGGTTTGGATATCGATATCTTTTTTATATTTTCACGGCCTATTAATGGATGAGCAGTATTTGTGTGATTAAAAAAATATTCAGTCAAATTTTACCAATCGTTTATGTGTTTGTAAATTTTTACATAATTTTAAGGTACAATATCTTGAAATTTATAAAGTCGGGAGACCGCTACTTTATTGTTGTATAATCCATGCACGATATATATTCAATTTTTTAAATTGAATCTAGACCTTCAGGCCAAGCGTGCCATCCCTAACAGAGTTAGGGACTATAAATCCAATTCAAAAACAGTGTTAGTTGCGCCGAGAATCACCTCCTTGTCTCTCTCCACCTCACCATCAAGAAAACAGTTTTTGTCAGCGTTATCACCACAAAATATAGTTGGAACGCGAATCTTAAATAACATATAATTCTATAACTTTATTCCCTTTTAGCGTGTGAAGCTACTTTACGTTAAATTAATAATACTCAAATAAATAAATTATCCACCTTAATTTTTATTAATAAACTTCTAATAACGCAGTGTTTAAAATGCAGGCCAAATTTTAAGACTTCTAAGTAAATGCTGTCATTTTAAAAATATATTTTAAAAAAATATGTTAAATAAATATTTCAGACATAGACTAGGCTGCATTTGTGCAAAAAAATAAATAAAAGCAATTGCTAAATAGAAAATATACGCAAGAGAAACCGCGATGATAACCCAAGTAACCAACAAAGAAACATTAATATTCTTAGTCAATACTCACTTTTTGAGACAACAATAAGTGTACCTCTAATAAATATTCTGTAATTACATGGTTACTTGGGCTAGAAGATATATATTTAAAGATCTCTAAAAGTTACAGATACAAAGATCCATATCGGATCTAATAGTGACTTGGAACCATTATTATTCGTAACAAAAGGTGCGTGCGTATTTCGCTGGCACATTGTTTCGTTTGGACGTGGGCTGATGGCATAATGGAATTACTGTGTCTTGTTGGGGAAAAATGAAAGATCAGTTCGTGTTCCACTTCCTTCCATTATCTTAATAGTATTTGATAGAATAGAAAAATGATACTGCATTTTGACACTACAAGGTGGATTTTATCAAAAAAACACAACTTTTCATTTCAAGGAGACGGGGACTTTTAAGCCAAAGAAATGTAATGTGTTGAGATATGGCTTTAAAAGGCGTTACATTTTTTATTACATAATGGAAAACTTCAGCCCGAAATTATATCGGGAAGACGAGAAATTTTAAAAAAAGACAACTAAAATAAGTTATCGATTTTTTTTTAATCAATTTATGCGACTGAATTCCAACAATGAATAATAATAATCGGCAGATAATCACACATATTGTATATCCTCGAATTAAGCAAGTTTCGCTTCTGTTACAACGGACCACTCTGGGGCCCATCCCAGACACCCGGTCCATGATAAATAACGAAGAAAATTTCTTTCCGAAATCGAACTCGAAGCCTCTGCGTTGCAATAAGAAAAGTCGGCAAAGACAGCCTGCTCACGTACAGAGGCCGTCAAAAGTTAATAATATGAAAACACTAACACATGATGAATTCATTCAAAATAACTCAACCCATTACAATTATACAAATATCAACATAATGAAAGGAAATCACTCTTGTCTTTTTACAATCTGAGCCCAATTATATACGACAGCGTTTCCTTTCAAATTCTCTTTTTGCTAATTCACATGTATGTACAAAGTAAGATCTATTATTAGCATAAAAATTGTTTTAATATTATAATAATATTGTACTAATGCAGTAAGATCTTTATTCATTAAATAACGTTTTTATAACACGCCGATATCTTTGGATTAAAATTTAGTAGGTACTTCTTTCTCTATTTCCTTTAATGGCTGGCTCCTATATTTTACCGACAGTTTATTCGCCTTACTATCCGTTAAAATTTGACCCATGCTCTATTCAAAGAATGTCAAAATTCGGACGATGGTAAGGCAAGTGATTGAATAGTAAGATATAGGACCGGATCATCAATCGGTTGAAAATAAATTATTTTATATTGTCACGACCTAGGTGCCGACAAAGACAAATTCACACCTTCAGCCCTGTAGAAACACATTATGTGATTACATTTTCGGTATTTGGACTTCTTTTGTTTACTTTGTGTTTAAATTTTGTGATAAATAAGACAGCCCATTATGTATTGTAATCTTTAATGGCCTATTGTTGTATTGTGATTACTGCCAGGTGTCTCAGATATAAAAGTATGAACTGATTCAAAGAAATTCGGTCCTCGCGGCCGGGCAGACATGTTGCATCTGTGCAGTATAAAGTAAAGCCCCAATGGACAGATCAGCAGTCGAGCAATAAACACAAGCGAAGCAAGACGTGTGTACATTCGGTAATTATTTAGTGATATTTCTTATACTCAGTTATATTCGTACCTGTGTTATACATGTTTGTATAGTTCTAATAAACTCTATAGTAATTCTAACGGCATTTTAATTCAAGTCCTGCAACTCGTAACAATATGTTTCAACTTTACATGTTTATAAATTACGTATCCTGCGTCAATAAATCGCGACAATTTTTTTTGTTAATGAGAGTATTCGCTTTTTATCTATATGTAATAGATAAAATAACTTATGGCTACTACATAGCTCTGACAAAAGTTCACCCAACCATATAATAGGTATTGATAAGAAACCCTTTCGGCCGGTAGTGGTACGTCCCAGTCGTCTACTTCCGGTCTGTAGCCGTCACGTGGGCATAAAGGGGTTTAAGGAAAATGTTTACATTGCCCAATCTATAAATATTTTCTTCAACAATAGTCGTTTCCAGTGTACTTGTACGATACTTGTGAGATGTTCAAAGTACAGGTATAAAATGCTTTACTTGCCCAATGTCGTAGTACAATAGACTACATGCTCATAAAAGTATATATAAATGATTACTATATTATATTTATTGCATACCTACCCTCTACTGTACCCAGTTTTTGTCCATCCAAATGTCTGGAACAAAATCACTACCAGCGATAAGACCGCTTATTGTACCATCGAACCTACTGAATTATGACCCAATTTGCTAATAATTTCTTTAAAACCTTCAAAATAGTAAGGTTTAACGTGTGTGTTGCACTTAGGACGTTTTGAACATTAATAAAAATGCGTCACTAGGCTCAGAGAACCAATCAATTTTAAACTTTGTTATCATTGTACTATATATGTTTTAGATAAAACAGTAATGATTACAAATAAATTAAATCTCGAACTGAAATTTGTCTTGTCAGATGTGACACACGAGTATGTCGAGTCTCTCCGATCTGTTTAATACAACGTAGCCAGTAAGTGTCAATGTCTAATAAAATGATATCAAGTTCGTTACCAAAGACATGTATGTTCAGGCGAATTTCAACCTAATTGTATTTCACAACAGTAGGAAAATAACGTAATAGTAGGGATTCAGTTAGTTCGATTGTACTTATCATTACGATTGTATCAATTTATTCTATAACATTGTGTACAATAGATAATATTATGTTCTATCTATAGGTTAAAGAGACAATCTGGTGTAATATTAAATTCTCTTTAATTTCAACATTGAAGTCCCCCTAAATTTCAAAAACTCTATCGAACTTTTAACGCAATAAGTTCGATGTTTCGCGGCGCTTAAGACATATTATAATGTGGCTGAAGTTTTCGTCTGGTGGTTATTTGTTCAAAGACTTATTCTAAAACTTGAATATTCATAAATAACGGACCCTGTGTAACCACACACAAAACGTGCAAAGTCATATTTAAAAAATAAGAACTATTTCTTTAGTCCGACAAAATATCGTCTGCTATTCGTATAATGGAACTCTTGAAATCGAGGGACATAGTAATAACATGTTAGGGTAAAAACGTACACAAGCTTGTCAAGAAAGACGTCCCTATAATTTTTTACGGCCAGTAACACCGTTGAGTAAAAGTAAATATTGGTAACCTATATCATATTTGAATATTATATGACATTTAATATTTTATGTGTGCATAGAAGAGAATTTTTTCTATTTTTAAGCAGTGATAACATATTATTACGAGTTTAGCGGGACTAGAATTAAAATGTCGTTAGAATTACTAAAGAGTTTGTTAGAACTATACAAACACGTATGAATATAACAGAACAGAAAAAATCAAATTCAATAAAAAGCGCAAAGTCCGTCACTATTAGGTTCACGATTGTACACACGTCACGCTTTGATCGTAGATGTCACTGAAATGCCCCGCTCTCTCCATCAGGTCGACGTTTTATACCTCACCAATACAAATGTGTCGGTATCGTAGTTGACGTAATCCGCAACACCTGGCTAATTATTACAGCCGCAAGCAACCGTAAGCGAGTACACTAGAACAATAGACTGTTCTCTAGAAACGTATGCCAATAAATAAATAAACAAAAGAAGACGATCAAAAAAGAATTACAATCGGTTCAAATGCCGACAGGCAATAAAAATATGTTTTTACAGATTAGGAGTAGAATTTGTTTTTGGCGGACCCTGAATTGTAAGAATATTTTATATCGCTGTAACGAGAAGTATATATTTGGATATGCAATCAATTGCTAATCAAGGCGTATAATTGGACTATTTACGAAAAAAAATCAAAATTGCATTTAAGGATTATTTACAGGTATGTTTTCTTTCATCATCAGTAACTTATGATTGTTACAATTGCCATATTATATTTGTGATTATTATATGTCAAACCTTTGAACCCGAGTTAAAAGCAACCTAAACGGAATCAATATCTCGCTGACGTATTACACATAGACAATACCAGATAGTATTGTATTTCAAGATATAAATTAACGTATTATAACTAAGATCTTTTCAAATATTCATTAAATTATTTTTACGAATTTTTGCCAAACTTATACCATGTAGGTAGCTCTTAAGATGTTCATAAAAAAAATCGTCTAGAACTGCAACACATTCACACATTTGGATAATAAATATTAAACGTAAATAAATAGCTTATATCTTGTCTAGGACATGATACATGTGTGATTTAAAACAGTTTTGTGCACTTTTTTTAAAATTGGAATTGATTCCAACTTGCATAACTTTAACACCGGTCAAATTCAATTATCTACTTTTGTTTTAGCTACCTAATATCATTTTTTCAATACGATAAAAGCAATTTCCATTACAATATACTTGCTAGATAATTGAATAAAACCCAAATTACGGCCTGATATCATAATAGGGAACATAAGCCTTATCTTGATGCACCCCCCTCTATTTTACTCATAATAATAATGTTATGGAATAATGTAATTTGTTCATAACACACTATAATCCAGCAATAACACAAAGGAGGTTAATGTTTTGTTATTTGATATAGAACTGTTATTGTTTAATAAAGTACAAGATTTGACTTCAATTGATATGGAAATAAAAGATTATTATCGTTGGAAATTATTTTCAATGAAAATTAATAATAAAAAAATGTTTTTACGTACTTTTAGGCGCTAAGAACCTCAGCCAGAAGGCCCAGCTTGCCATACACAACGCGGTGCTGGTACCTACGTTCACGTATGGAAGCGAGAGTTGCGTATGGAAGAGAGAGAACGAAAGTAGAGTAAACGCGGTCGAGATACGAGCACTGCGCAAAATCTGCGGAGTGACGCTCGCGAACCGCGTTCGTAATACCGAAGTAAGAAAGAGAGTTGGTCCGAAAGAGAATGTCGGGGTGAAGGTAAGAAAAGGAATACTCTGGTGATTCGGGCATGTGGAAAGAATGTATGATGAAAGAATGACTAAACAGATTTACAATGCCAAAGTGGATGGATGCAAAAGTCGCGGAAGGCCACACCTTCCATGATCAAATTGATTGTGTACTAGCAGAAGGTGATGTCAGGAGCCTTAAGAACAGACGAGCGTGCATGACAAGAGCTATGAATGTTAAAAAAGCAAGTGAGGTGTGTAAGAATAAGCCTGAATGGCGCTCTGTTGTTCGTGCCTACCCCGCAAGGGACCTGGGGTGAAATTATGTATGTATGTATGTTTTTACGTAAAATCAATGCTGAAGCCTTACAGTCTTATTCAAATTGAGTTAGAGTACGTTTGAAAGCTTCTTTACGGTTCTAAAAGGATACTTCAAACTTACTCTAACTCTAACTAAAGGTGTCAAAGTTTAACAAAAATATTGTAAATCTACACCTGTTCTATAACACACACAATACTTCTCCTCTATGCTTCAATAAAATATTGTAAATAATATTTTTAGAAAAGAGTTAAGCACTCTTTTCTAAAAATATTATTAATCTTCAAAGAGTAATTCTATTGCAGGAACGAGGCGAATTTTAAGATAATAGATATTGATTGCTGGGTTTGCAATTATTGTTTCTGGGGAAATCTCAACTGTTTTGTGAAATGACTTTTGAACTGCCAAAACTGCGTTGTTTGGCATCAATCATAGAATGAATGAATCAAATACGAGTTAACTTATAAAATAGTTACCAAGCCATGAAGTGTCTAAAAATGTAAATATCTTTTAATAACCTCGTTACGTTTCAAAGGCCCTAAGCATCTATAACTGTATGACTTATTGGCTTCCTTATACGGGGTACCCGTCCGACCAATCAGAATGAATCGGCCCATTGGCCCAAACAGGGCTATTACGTGTCCTATCTCGTCCCTAACTCAGTTCGGTGGAAGGGCAGTGAAGAAATAATACCAGAATTTCATTCGATTATTTCAAAGTAGACGTTGGTGATAGAGTTATTCTATTTTGCGGGTAAAACTGGGAATACTATTGTATCTGTGTAGCCGGTCAGACTATGGATGTAATGTATTTTCTTATAGAAACAAAAACAAATTGTCAATTCAGTCCATCTATTCGTATACCTTGGTATATCAGTTACTTTTATTTTAAAACTATTGGATTTATTAGTATATACGATGAAATTTCAAGGAAATGAATATGCTTCTGTGGATGTGTGGAGTGGAGTGGACGCGAAAGGATCGCGTCAGGAACTCCCGCAACCGCGGCAGCCTTCACGTCCGTGACATAGCAGACTCACTGCAGGAGAGTCGCTTGTCATCAAGCGTCATCAGTTCACATAAGTATGTGGGCTATCATTAAACAGATAAAAAACACTTTAAAGGCATCTATATATATAAACAAAATTCCATATTTATAATACTATATTCGCAATAAAAATATTAAGTGTGTTACAACCTTGGATATAAGGTAGTTTCATTACAAGTTTAATTAAATCCGTTCAGTAGTTTTAACGTGATGCTCTAATAACAGACAAGAAGTCTAAAAATTGCATTTTTGGAATGCTGGTCCGAGTTAGCACTCCTGATTTAATTACATTTTTAAACTAATTATACAAACTCGAACCATTTACAGATTTGTGGTATACAACAGGTGGCGTTATCGCTTAAACCGATCCCTTTCAGGCAACCTAAATTAAAGGCAATTCTTGGTTAACTTTTAGATAGATCTTCGGAAATAATACTGACGATTACTAGTGAGTTTTCCATTTGTTATCACTATATGGCGATATATTTGCTACCTTAATCGTGTCTACCTTGACTTAATAATTAACATTTACATTACATTACATTAACATTAACATTATAAACTTATTAATTAGGAAATGGAAATTTGGAAAAAATGTAGAGCTTCAAAATATTTTCAAGCTAAATTAATCAATTTAGTTATTATATTTTTTTTTATTAGGAGATAATTTTTTTGATATAGTTTTCTTAATATTGTAATATATTACTTTAGTTGTGGATTAAGTTGTAACACATTTAAACATCATTAAATTGTGCAATACATTACAAAAATCCTCTTAGCATTGTATGAAAAAATGATCTTCTAAGGATAAACAGCATATAGTTAGTACTAGTTCTTCGAAAGCCATTAAAATTAAATACAAAAGCAATCAAATATTTTATATCATATATCACTTTCGAAAATAACATTCTGTGTTTTCTCGTCCATGTACTTGCGTAACAACCCCGATCGTTTGTTATCAAGAAATACAACTCTTTCGATACCCTACCCTAGGCTGGTCATAACATATCCTTCTAAGGGTCAAGAATAACTTACACAACTATCAGACCTGCCCTTTGGAGGCACCTTTGCGATAACAACCCTTATAGAGGAACCTTGCAAATTCAGCACATTACCGAAAATTGGCCTCTTGGCGATCCTAAGAACAAGCATAGAGTAATTTGACACATTGCGGGGAGCATCACTGAAAGTGTTTTAATTTTCAAAGATGACTAAAAGTAATCATTTTTAACTCTGATCGATGGGATATTTCCCTATACCTAAAATATGAGCGTCTTCAAGTCCCGCCTGAATCTGTAACTTTCTTATAAATATTCATAAAAATCATGTTTACAAATTGAATAGAAGTTAATGAAGTATTTTAATTTATGTTTGAATTTGTTTTGAAACTTTCAGTGAGAGTTATATGTTTGTGCCGTTTGCTGTCGAGACGCTTGGACCGTGGGGTCCTGAGGCCATGAGCCTCTACCAAAATTTATCAAAACGACTCATCGACTCTTCAAGTGATCAGAGGGCTGGTGCCTACCTCGGCCAACGGATCAGTATGGCGATCCAGCGAGGAAACGTAGCCAGCCTTCTGGGCACCTTACCCATAGAAGACGGTGATCTGGGCTCAGTATTCTACTTATAGTCTTGAGGGACTATGGGTAGAATACAATACAAATAAGTTAAGTTTTCTTACATTGTATTCAATAGTATGTAATAAAGACGCTGTTTGAATTAAGTTAATAAATATATTTTAAAAATAAAAAAATTGACAAAGTTTTAGTTAAGATTTTCATAAAAAAATAGAATGAGCTGGTGGTGCCATCTGTTCCGCATGTTAAAAATTATGTTGTGTAGTAGATAAGCAATGTTATTGCTTAATATTCTTCTTCTAAGGTATTAAACAATCAGTTATTATATTTAATAATACATATTCTCAAATATAACAATTATTCTCAGTTGTATTTTTATCACCAAGAAGTTCATCTTTACACTATTAATTGGTATAATAATACAGAAAGAATTTTCTTTTCACAATTAGCGGATTTGATGACAAGGGGAACTGGTTTTTCAAAAATATAATGATAGCACTTTAGTTTTTATCATAATCAGCTTTGGGACTCCTTTGAGTATTTTTCGCTCTTTCGTAAAGTTTAAGATTTGGGTCCTGAAGGCCTACCTGGAAAATTAACACGATATGTAGATAGATAAATATTCTAATTTTATTATCACTTACAGATTTCTAGATTGAAGAATTTAGTAACTCCCACTTGTATTTGTTAATGACTCTACTAATTTCGTGAGAAAAAAGACGATAAAGCATGATGATGTTAGCGTTCTGTCTTTAAATTGCTAATTATATTGGACGAGGTCAGTAATTCTTGCGACTAATTTAATTTCTGGTGACGAAGATGTTTTGTTACGACTACACTGACCTTAGTAAAGAATTTTTGGCAAGAACTTGACGATTAGCAGTTTTTTTTAATTTCAATAAACAAGCGCGTTATTCAGATTCAAAATGAATAAAAGTTGTAGAATATTATTTGTTATTGAGCAAGACTTTGGTGTTTGCGTGAAAGATACAAGTTTTTTTAGTGCATGTGTTCAGTAGACAGGCAATTAACCTGTCTATATTTCACTTTATTCACTTTACAACAAGTATTTTGAATAACAACTATTATTTAGAATAGCAATTAAATTATTATATAAATAAATATTAATATCAAATTATATTTATTCATATTTATCTCGAAGTCTCAAAAAGAAAATACTATGCTTATTTAAAATGAATCGTCGAAATGTGTGTAGGCGCATAACTTGAGAACAACTTACCGAATTTGATGAAATTTTTAGAGCGTCTGAGTGAGTTTTCATTTTACTTAGAGTCACAATTGGAACCGTTAGTTCGCACTGGAATCGGGTTCTAGGCTCCTCCTAATCTCCTGAACTGATTTTGATGATTTTTGTGTTTGAATGGGTCCCCCCTAATTGTTAATATTCACAATTGGAACCGGTAAGTGGCGCTTGATCGGGATCTGGATTTTTACTTTTTCATGACAGGACAACGTCTGCTGGGTTGTATAGTAGAAGTTAGACCTTTTGTAAAAGATAATAAAGTAATGAGATCTCTGTCTTGACCTACGATGGAGGCTCTGAAAAAAAAAAAAACATCTGCTGGGATCTCTAGTTTGATATATAAAAATGCTTTCATGAACGCTAAAAATAAATTGCAAACATTTTACCTCTCCTGCACGGAAATTGCATTCATACACAAATCTGCGCGTCACGAGTGTAAACACCATTTACGATACCAAAATCCGTGAAATCGACAGAACTGCTTTAGACATGTAGGTATTTTACACGCGAGTGTTTGTTAGGTCTCCAGTAACCTCTCTTATCGTACAAGTTAGTATTTGATCATGATTCTGTATATGACGCATCGAAATAGCTAACAGGTACATCACGCTGTGGTAGCTAAGTGGAATCGAGTCCTGGCCAGGAAGTATGATCCGCTTGGGCAGTTTTTGGGGACCTAACGCGGCTGCTTTTGCGGACTGTCATTACGAATATGACAAGTGTCAAAACAAAATGGAGCTTTGTGCTATATCTTACATCTATCAGTACTAGACATGTGTCTCAAAGTCCTTAAGTGATTCTCCAAAAATGGCCAGTTTAGGTTCGCTGGCATAAAGTGCATATACAACAGTTACAACTGCTTGCATATAGTCGCTTACGGTGAAAGTCGTGATTAGCGATAATCAATCTGTAAAACCTGCTGAATGATAATCAATGTGTCAAAACCGCTAAACCGCCTTGGATAAGTGTGGCGGGTTTACTGCCCGTTTTCCCTAAGAAACGAAGATGCCCAAATCCAACAGAAGATATTTATGGACTATAATTTACATACGCCAGCCACGACCTTTGATGGTGTTCAAAAATTTTGTTCAGTGGAACGTAATTTGTATAAGACTAAGATAAGATAAGAAATTTTTGTTTTAACTACAGCGTTCAGCTTTAGTTAAATTGGACTTCCACCAACGCTGTTGACAAATCTGCCAAATCAACTACTTATAATGAATTTCATGAGGGCAACTGCCGTCTGACTTTCCAATTATGAAGGGAACAAAGAATTGTTAACTGTTCAGCAAAGTTCTCGTATTCAATCAAAATAGTATGCACACAGGTGGATAATGTTATTATCAACCACACAAACGCAAACCATGTATACTATAGTTGACCTGTTCTAAGAAGCTCCATTTCGACTTTCTTATAATACTGACGAACTAACCATGTAGCAGTATCAAAATAATTTATATTAAATTAAAATTGCATAATTAGCTTATTTATTTAGAAACGTAACACACGACAATGTTGTTGGTGTACACTTTATTTCATTAATATGTATAACGTGACCAGGAGAATTTTTTAAATTAAAAAGTTGAAACAGAAATCGTCAATATCTTTACATTTCAAAAATAAAAACAAAGAAACAAAATTTAAAACATTTTTTTTTATAATCGTAATTTTTTGTTTCAAACGATTGGGTAATGTGTTACTTCCTATATTTATTCGAATTTCTAATTGTATCATCATCGATACTTCACGTAACCACTATAAGCAGTTTCATAGATGCCAAATGTGGCTATATACATAGGTATAACGGCCGATTTATATATAGGTTCACGCACACAAATTCTTGAAATTTCTTCACTTCATTTGACGTTTTTCTTCGCGTCACGATCCATCTATACTTTCATCCAAGTATTAAAGATTAAAAATAAAAACTTCGTTTAAAAAAATCGACTTCAAAAACTAAACAACTAAAATAGTTTTTGAAGTCGGTTTTTTTAAACGAAGTTTTTATTTTTTATTTGTTACTGTTTAGTGTCTAGTTATGTATGGGTGGACTTACGAATGGTGCCGCGCTTCTTAAAAAAAAAAAAAAGGTCCCAAAAAACGAGAACAAAAATGTTCGTAAAATGAATGAAATGAATGGGCCACACTATGTCAAATTTTTAGGGCGTTACATGGCAGCTATTGCGCGTCGAACAAAAAAAGAATCACGTAAATCGAATCATAAATCTCAGAGTAATCGGTGTACATATGGAATGAAAAGGATTTATTTTTTTCATAAAAAATGATCATAAAATGAAAACTACTGGGCCAAACTATGTAAAATTTTTAGGGGACCAATTGGAAGCTATTCCGCGTCGAACAAAAAAAGAATCACGTAAATCGAAACATAAACCACGGAGTAATCGGCGAAAATACATAAAAAACAAAAACAAAAATAAGATCCCGACGAATTGAGAGCCTCCTCCTTTTTTCAAAGTCGGTTAAAAATAAACTACCCCGAAATACAATTTATTATAACGAAACTGGCCGTATTCATGTAGGAGGTTGTTGATACGTAACGTACAGTTAGGTTATTAGTATATATAGCATAGGTATACCCAACTGTACGGACTACGCCAGTATTTTGATCAAGTGAAACATTAAGCATTTGGCTATCTACTTATAACTTGGTAACCAAAATCTACTTAGTTTTAAACGCTGAAAATCCAGTTAATAAATAAAAAGAACAAAATAAATAAGAGTTACTCGAAAATTTAACGTAATCAACAATTATCAAATAAGTGGAACGTAAAAATTGCTTAAACTTTCATATTCATTGAATCATCGCACAATATCGTAATATCTAATAAACAACATTCTTTGCGTTACATCATATGAAACAATACCAATTCACACGAGACTTGATTAATATCATTTAATTCACTTATAACACTTTCCGGGTGGTATCGTCATAGCATAATTTGTAAGAGTTCATTCTTCATCCAAATAAACAATTTGGTTCTCAGTTGGCAAATATTTGTAATGCAAGATTGGTTTAATTCAGTCCAACCAAGTCTTACAAATGACAATGGCCATCTGAGTAGTTATAGACTTCCTATAGAGAAATGCCCGAGATTGAAAAATTAATTGCCAGTAAAGTTACGTATTGCATTAAATAAATGATTAAATAAGTAGGCTCATCCGGATCGAAGGACCAAATGACTAAATCAAAACTAATAAGGAAAGGTAAAACTAGTACTGCGCGAGATATTTTATTAATATATTTAATTTGCACCATTACATTTGAAGGAAATTTTTTATGACAAAAAATCAATTGTTTGTTGGTGTTGTCAATATACTTTTTGGGGAAATAAGAAAGTATTCTATGCTTTAAAATAACTTGCAAGTCTCAGAACATAAGGTGTTTCGTGATTGTATTAAAAAATAAACAGTGCCATCTAGTTTTGAACTTTGTAACTATAATGTTTATAGTCTAGCGATATACAAAATGGAGGCAGGATATTGTTAGAAGCAAATATATTGTTTATTTTGCGGAAAAATATTTCACATCTTTAAATATTACTTAAGCTACGCAGAATACCTTAAAATATTTTTGTATGTTTTGAAACATCATCATTAGATTAACCTCCTTGAGGCAATTTGGGAATAATCCTTTGTACAGATATTTCCAGCGCTTATTGCTCTAATAAAACAGGGTGAGAATCGCCTACGCTTACAAAAATCGCTAGGTGATGGGGAAAGAATGTCTAGCCAAAAAATGTTGGCTTGATATCGTAATGGGTGAGTACTTGGTCTGGTGCCAACGCCTCGCTTTCATAACTGGACCGCTACCGCCGGGATATTAACCCTCATCTCCTTGAGCTACCATACTCAAATACACAACGATTCTGCAGAACGCTTATTCCAAGTACTATAACTACACGTAAGCAACTTCTTGCCAAAGTCTTCCCTTTTTACTACGTCATGGGATGTTAGCAAAGGCGTCTTAAAAATTCTGCGAGGTCAACAACGTGTTGGCTAGAGCCTATTGCTGCAAACGTTTTTAGGCACTGGCGACTACTTTCCACGAGGTGGGCCGTGTGTCTTGAACAAATCGAACAATGAAAGAATACTGTACAAAATATAATCAAAAACATAATAAAGAGAGCAGAATACCCAAGCATTTGGCCGATTTTCATAGCTATTGAAAAAAGTATAAAACATACATATGTACTTCCACCATCCACCCTCCTACAGCAGTGACACTAAGTTTTATATCTACCAGCTGCGGTACACTCAATGCATCAGTGATGCTAAATCGTTGCAAGAAAACGTGACACATTTGTTTGTTTTTTTACTTCACTACTAAATTTCTCCATAGCGTCGATACAGAAGCTTGACTTTCTTGAAATTACATTCAAACAGACATTAAATATTTAACGTTATGCAGCTGGACGTCAAACACCTTAAACACTTCTACCCCACGTCAGAAATCTTTATTGGGCATGGTCTACACGCACTTGGCCCGTCTTTTAGTTACTCATTAAATTTCCTACGGCTGGGTTATGATGCTCATAATTTACGTTACTTTGTTTCAACGAAGTACAAACCAAATAAAATACACATCAATTCAGTTCAATGAAGCAAAGTATGACGACCTTTATGTACCTACTCTGTGTGTAAAGTAGCATTTTGAGTAATTAGTGTACGTATAAAACTTGTACAGTATCTTTAGGATCAGCTATCCAAGTTTCGTAGTACGTGGTTCATTTACCCTTATCAGATAGACGAATTAATGGGGTGCCCAATCAATTGACTCATATTAATTGTATTGTAAAGGGTAAATTGGAAACGGAACAACTTGGTCTATCTAATAAAATATATCAAAAGATCGTTGAATTGATGATATTTGATAAGCGAGCAATACATTATCCAATTCGCTGAGCACTATGTGAGCTAGCGTGCTAAAATTGGATGGTGTAAAAAGGCAGTAAGTGATCCAATCTAGTGCAATCGAGCGCTGCCACGCTTGCTTATCTAGTGCACTAGCTAGCGTACCAGATCTAGGGCTCTGCAAATTTCGAGATGTAATGCCTGCTTTACTTGTACATCTATTTACCTATAATATAAAAATATATCTGTTGGACATGTCGAGTTCTTAGACGGTGTTCAAAAATGTAAAAAAATTCAGGGGCTAATTCGGACCTGCTGAATCCGAAAACGTTTAGAATTTTTGTCTGTCTGTTCGAGCATCACATGAAAACTACTAAACAGATCAAATGAAACTCGGGACAGAGCTGACTTACATACCGGGTCAGAATTCAGGATATTTTTATCTTGATAAATAACATCGTTTCCTTAAGATAAATGAATATGGCGAAAAAGGTGCTGCTGTACTCTTTTTTTGGTGTCGCCAATGCAAATTCACAAACAAATGCAAATTCAGTACACGTCGTCGTCATGGAAACGACGCGAATGAAGTGTCGCTGGCACAACAAGTTCAATAATAACTTTGGCACCTGATACTATTCATACATGTTTGGATTTTTGATTATTCGTTCTCATGAAGAGTAACTGATGTTAACACAAAACGCATCTACTTTCGGTAACAATCATACCCGTTAAGTAAATCATTTAATTTAATTGGGGAATATTAAAAAGTGTTCGGCCTACCGGATGATACACTGAGAACACCTGAGAGCTTAAGAATAATATATTCAAATATATGTATTATACTGTCTGACGTAGAAACAGACAGACATTAGCTTTTCAACTACTACCAAGTAAATACCCAAAAGAAACTATCTTGCCTGTACTCTATATTTAATTATAATATTCTCCGACACAAAAAAGATTCCCCGGATTTTCTTATTCACGAGTTCAGCAGACAGGCAGACGCCCCCATGTGATGAAAAGCGGTTACCATCGCCTGTGGACATTTGTAACATCAAAAATGCCACCACTGTGGTGCCGCTCTCTAAAGAGGGACTAGAACCTGGCCACTAATTCCAGAACATAACTCAACATAGCTATGGCGCCATACTCTAAACTAGGGGTGGTAGCTATCCAGATGGGTCAATAGAAAAGAAAATAGAATTCTTTCTCCATTCCTGCAAGGATGAATATGGTTAAGTGAATCTCAAAATCAAAACGCGTCACGTCGTTTGCTTAACCCGCAATATTAAAACTAATACTGTAGGTCGAGAGGTGTTTAAAATTAACATGAATTGATTGATGTATAGCTTAGACTCGACCCTTATTAATGAAGGCCAATAAATCTTGGACGGACTCCGTGATTTCCCTCTGACCACAACTTGACCTCTGACTTGCAGTAATTCTTCGTGAAGGTACTTAGAATTGCGAAAGTGGTATTAAATTGTGGTTAAGGCACAAGGAATATTACAGTGTTTGTTTTGAGCAAATATATAATACACATTGGAATTTATAAGTAACTAGACCTCCCGGCAGCCGTTGCCCTGCTCTGAAAAGATAAAAATCTTGCAAGCGATCCCAACGCCACCTACCAGTTACAATTGTAAATATAAATAATCTTAAAATCGTTCTTAAGAATAGAATAGAATATACTTTATTGCATAACATTAAGATACAAATCAAGAAATTTAAGTACAGAAGACAATAGGCTTTTCACTAAAAGCAATTTCTTCCAGACAACCTTAGAATGGATTAGAGAAAAATTATGTAACATATGGTGTTAAGTTTATTTATATATTTAAAAAAACAATAACGCATATTCATAATATAAACAAACAAAGCGAACTAAAGTGTAAAAATGCAATAAATATATATTTTATAAGTGAATAAGTACATACTTACACACATACAGACATACATAATAATAAATAGATATACAAGTTATGCGCGTACATAATTTCTCGAATCGTTTTTATTTATATAGATAGATTTTAAAAAACTTCTGGTAGAAATGACATTAATTTTTATAATCTAATAATAACTTAGCAGTTCAAATTAATAATAACTAATAATGCCAATTTTATTCATATCATTTGACGAGAAAGAAACAGTTGTCAAATCATTGATTAAAATGAAAGTAGATATAGCGAGCTTTCCATTAATAAAATCGGCAAAGAGTTTCTTGGACTACGCACTTTGAAGGGTCAGTTCTTGAATGTCAGTGTTCTTGCCGGCTAAGGAACCTTAGAAATTGTAAAAAAAATATGTAATATTTCCAATGAAATCTAATAATTTAGTTAAGATTGCCATTTTACGGAGCTACAAATACTTATACAGAGCAATTTAAGTGATATATTACGTAATTTAAAATTTCCTAATACACCACTTGATAGCAATATTTAATATTAAGTGCCATTATAAAACTAAGTTTATTGATACATAAATTTTAAGTAAATAACTGCCTTATCTTAGGAAATTTAGTAAGAATATGTAATATTTATGTCGCTATATACTGTTGTGATGAAATAGTGAAATATGCCGCTGCACAATACTGTGGTGAAATCATGAGAAATATCAAGATTTTGGCTGTCTGCTATACACGTAACTGAAAGTAGTAATGTTTTTTTTAGAGCACATTGTTAATGTGGCGGTAGAAGCGAATCTTATTTTCTATACAAGGTAAACTCGAAAAAAGGGACAGGATCAGTCCACACATAAGACGCGTAAAGACATCGTGAGGCGTGCGTCGCGAATGGTTCGACACGCATGCCTCGGGTTGTTTGGATATATGTGCTCACTGTGAGCATTCGCCTCATAGGATCGTCGCGAACGCCGCCTTAGTGCGAGCCGTGCGTTGCGTGTGGACCGGACGGGTGTTATTTGCCGCAGCTGTATGCAATCTGCCCGTATCGGTTTGCTGGAGCCATTTTTCTTGCTAACGAACACCGTGCTTGGTTGCTTGCATCCTCAGCTTGAGCATGCGTCATTCGGGACGCATACAGAAATGCACCGTCGTATGCCTTAGGTTGAGGCATGCGTGACGAACCATTCGCGACGCACGCCTCGCTATATGTGTACGCGCCTTTAAGGTTTGTAGCAACGCCAACATCCTTCAGGAATTTTCAGGACTGAGTTTTGGAGCGATAGCAGAGGTTTTTTTATACGCGTGGTCTTTTTCAAATGCATTATTATTTTATTGTGAATAAAATAAAGTAGTATTTGAAAAAATAATAAAAAAGCAATTTTTTATTTCTCTTTTATAAATATTTAGATATTTTTTAAATCCTGTTTTGCTACAAATTGAAGAGTAAAACAGTTTCATCTCAATAATTCGGAGTTGATATGGTGTTTTTTTTTTGTAGACTTAAAATAACTATTGAAATATAGTGAAAAACCACGTTACGTCAACCACCATATTGGGAAAATTTGTGATATTTTTGTAAATTATTGAGCAGTAATTACCAACGCAAATTTGTTTCGTTTGCACTACATTTTCAAAATTTGGTGGTAATAGGAGCCTTAAGAATAGAACGAAAAACAGTACAGACCTAATCTTTGTGGGGTAGTCAAATCTTGAAAAACTATAAAAATGTACTTTACAAAGCAAGTATTTTATTTACGTTAATAGATGATAAGATTTAGCTCCAAAAGTTCTAAAAATTGTGTCAACTTACTTTGAAGAGGCAAATTCTGAAAAAGATCAATTTGGTAGGCATTAAAAACATTAACATTTAAAGTTTATAGGTACATAGAACTTAGTTTTCTTTTATTATATTACTTTAATAAATTAAATTATGTGAAATGATAATATCAAAAATATTTAAAACGAAAATTTGTTTGAAGTTTTCGAGATATCTGGTATTTTTAATCAAATGCTTTTTGATATACCGTAGCTATACCCATAATAAGTAACCAAAAGAAATTTTCTTAGCTTTACGGCACCCTTCAGAGTTCATTGTATTTTATTACTTATTACACTCTACATTGTTGCATACGACACTTCACATTGTGTTAACTACAAATGGCTAAGGTACTATTACGATGACGTACAATACTGGAATACGCCTCAACAATTTGATCACCTTTTACATTGTAGAAATAAGTAAACAAACACTAAAAAATTAAACAAATTTAGGATTAGCACTTAAGTCACGTCGTGAGTGCAGTGCACTGTTCTATTTACATAAGCTCTTAAATTTATCCACAGATTGTCCAAATATACCAACTCCATAAACTTTAATACTAGATATAAAGCTCGGAATCCTTCACCTGGACTCTTTTTTCTACGTGTTTTTAAAAACAACACTTCTTTTTATAACCTACAACAAGACAGCAGATTATAAAAAGAAATTATAAGTAAAAACAGTTGTGTAGATATTACCAAATTCCGGCTATTATTTGGTTTAATTTGTTTTTTTTTCTTTTCGCACTAACTTTCTTTTAGCACTAACAAAACTAACTCCTAAGACACTTTGTTTATTGACCAATTAAAAATTTGTTTTTATAAAGTTCGAGTAAGTTTTAATGCTGTAACTTATTTATTGCACCAAATAAATAAATAACTTTTCTTTACTTATTTAAATTTGTAATGTACTTAGTATTTAAACAATATTCCGTGAATTATATCATTGTAATCATAAAAGATCATATTATATTTACATTCATCAACCGTCTGTAACTTGACACATCGAATGTTTTCATTCTTGTTGGATGAGCAAAGGTTAGTAGTTTCATATTTAATAGTGATTGTTACTTTTTGGGTAACCATAACAAAAATGCGATAAACGGATTTCTCAAAAATTTCAGTATATCCATCGGTCTACCTGCCCATCCATTTATATGTAGCAGTTCAGAGACTTTTTTAGGAGAATTGGCTTTATATGGATGTTGTTTATAAATTTGTTGTTGTTGTTGTTCGTGCCTACCCCGCAAGGGACATGGCGTAAAGTTATGTATGTATGTATTCTTTATAAACTACTATTCAATACTAGAAAGGAAGAAAGAAAAACTTTATTTGAGAAAAATAGCGACGTAGTTACTTTCTTTACACATTATTATACACAAAACATTATTTGAGATTTTGTACGCCGCATTTTCACTATGGTTTCACTATTACAAGAAAAGTAAATAAGTTGGATAAAAGTGGTGGTAGCATAATGGCCAGCGCAAGAGCCCCGAACTCAAAGGTCGCATGTCGAATCCTGGCCGGAACTCATGCACCACGTGGGCAGTTTTCTGACCTAATGTGCATACAGTTACAATTACCACGTGCTAACAACGATGAGGGAAAGCATCCTGATGAAAAGTGCACATCGAAATAACCGATGTGTTTAACCTGCCAAGCCACCTTGGACAAGCATGGCGGGTATACTGTCCATTCCCCGACTTTACTGGGAGACCGGAGCCCAGCAGTGCGACGTTTATGGGGTGTTATTATATAAATTGGATAAGTGTTTGACAGTAAGCGCAAAGAATGATAACATAGAATAGATTTAGACTGGTTTTTTGACTTAGCTTCGAATTCAAAATGACATTAAATCAAAAATAACCCACTTCTAAAACATTTTCAAATTTTTTAAGGTAATACTCCGATAACAAGATTAAATATTTGACCTCTACCACCACGATAAGTTCTGTGCATATTTGTTAACATACTACACTAGCTTCAGCCCGCGACTTCGTCCGCGTGGAATAGTTTAAAAAGTAAGTTAAAAAGACCCAACAGTCTTCATTAGTACTCCGCACCTATTGGTCTTAGCGCGATGATAGACGCCTTCCTCGATAAATAGCCACTGAAAGATTTTTGTAATCAGCGAGATTAGCGCGTTCAAGCAAACAAACAAACAAAGAAACTCTTCAGCTTTATATATTAGTATAAGATTTACCATGTAAAAGGATAGATAGCTCAAAGTCAAAATTTACGGGAAACAAATCACAAGGAAAGCTTGTGTAAACATATGGAAATAAACTGCGAATTTTATTTCAAGTACGTCATTATACAGTTTGATACGCGTGATATTCTTTATTTGCAATATACTGAGTAGCAGCATTAATGCTTAGACACGAAGGCACTTTCTTACCATTCTTAGCAATTAGCAATGGTATTTTCAAGATGCCTTTTCTATATACAGTTACGTAAATAACCAATGAGTTGATTTATTCTTTTGTATTTTATTGATATTTAAGGAAAAGGTTTAGAGTGTGAAGCAGGAGTGTAGCCAAGCTCCGGTCTCTTTAGCGGATGCTTCTTCTTTTCTTCTTTAGTCAGTTCCTGTCGACTGCTGGACGTAGGCCTCCCAAGCTTGCGCCACATATCCCGGTCCCTCGTCTTCCTTATCCAGCCCCTGCTGGCGACCTTGCGCAGGTCATCATCATCAGCGGATGCTTTATTCGGACCTAATTCTTATAGCTAGGACGTTGAGATTGTATAATGTAGACTGAATTTAAAACTCTTATTTATTTTCTTATTATATTTATTATCCAAAACTTATTATCCTTATTTTTAATTGCATGAGTACAGCAGACTAGCAGATTAACCTGTTATGGAAAGCAGTTAATTTTACCTCTGGACATTTACAACACCAAAGGTGTTATTACGTTATTAATGTGCAGTTAGTCATCAAAGCGGGGAAGGGAACTAAGCTACTAATGCTGAAACACAGCTTAAATCTGTCAAAGCGACATGCTCTAGACTAGAGTTGGTAGCCATCCAGAGGAGCAAATGCCCTACCACCTGACTATGATTTGTTTTGTCATCTATTACGACATGCCACCTGGCCGCAGACGTTAAATTATTTCTCCGTTCCTGTACTGATAAATATTTTCTCATCTTTGACGTATACTTTAATTTAATTATGGCAAATGAGCAAATAATGTTAATACACATATTTTTCCAAGTGTGAAACACTTAACATAAAGCGTGACTGATTCAACATAAACCAATTTATAATAAGGAACAGTCTGCTTCATATAATTTCATTAGCTTCCTCGAACACGAGGCGACGATTAGACGTACTTACTAATCAACTTTCGCAAAAATATAAACGCTGTTAAATGATCAAAACACTCATATTATATGAAATTAATGTAAGTGTAACACAGTGTGTGGAAAATGTTTCTACGGTTCCAGACGGTGACTAAATACGTCTAGACGGAAAATAAACTTATAAATACTTAATAGCTGACGTTCTTACACGCCAACCACTCTTAAGAGATTGTGTAAATAAACTTTTATGATGTCCTAATTTTAGCGATCTTACAAGAG
This sequence comes from Dendrolimus punctatus, assembly GCA_012273795.1. Classification (NCBI taxonomy): domain Eukaryota; kingdom Metazoa; phylum Arthropoda; class Insecta; order Lepidoptera; family Lasiocampidae; genus Dendrolimus; species Dendrolimus punctatus. The sequence goes on along the minus strand of CM022540.1, from coordinate 5,623,127 downwards.
ATAAATTATTTCCAAAATTTGAAGTTGAGGAAGTTTTTAACCTTTCAAACCAATTAACCAATAAGGTAATTCAATGACACATTGCACTTAACTTGTAGATTTGAAAGACAAAATTATAGTAGAGCAAAACTGAAGATAGATAAATAAATACATCAGGTCTTATCGCTAAAAGACGATCTGTGTAGTTTCATCATCATACCATCATCGGGTTGAAAAAACTTTAAACAGGAATGCAGACACATATTGCAATAAATTCGAACATTACTTAAATATAAAAGAAAAGGCGCTAAAATAACATCTTACCATATTAAACACTGAGATTGTTTGAAAATTGGTCCATCTGCATGTTTTAAGTGGTTAAAAGATACTCAGTCACTTTAATAGCCCGAGAAAAAGATTAAAAACTAAACAGCCTACTAAGTTAAAATCATTACACCTATATGCTTGTATATATTATAACGCCCCTTGTCTATAAGAATGGAGATAAATAATAAATCTTCACTTCCCACGATTTTGTCACAGATTTTTGCTTCATCTATTTTCATTTAGGATCTTTAACATTTTATTGAAGTGTGTATTTTATTTTTCTAATCATGTATTGCCTTGCGGTATTTAAAAATAATAGGTGATTCGAGAATGATTTAAACTCCATTTTAAAATAATAAGCTCTCTCTATAAGATTTTTTAAGAGTTTAAGTTTATTTTGGTGAATTTTATCTTTATCGTAAAGGCGATGTTTATGAACGACATTTATGAACGTAATTTGTATACTTTATTGAACATTTTTTCCATGTCGATTTGGACCACACGCGTCGATATGCTTATTTGTGATATTTTCAAAAATTATTATCACTGGTAGAATATTTAAAAGAAAAGATACAAACTTTTTAAAACCAAAATAAATATTTATTTTAAAACCTGTATTTTATAACAGTAACGAGATTTAAGCCAGATCGTGGTAGGTAAGTCGGTCATTCGAGGTCATTCGAGGATTCTGAGACCATCTTTGAATTACCTACTAAGAATGTCCACATGTCATAGTATATAATCATTTACTGTATACTGTGTAGTATGTAATTTATATATCGTCCTATGATAAATCATTTACTGTGTAACCTGTTAGGGCTTGGAACTCATAACATAAAAGAAGCTAAGTTTGTGTATTTGTTTCATAACCTCGTGAAACACTTAACTATACACCAATACAAAAATGCGTTAAAGACTAAAATTATGTCTAGTTATGTACAAAGGGCGGTCTTTTCATTAAAAAGCGATCTCTTTCGGACAACCTCAAATGTAGTTTAGTTATAATATGCTTGAGACTTTTTTAGGGAAGTATAGGTTTGCGTTTGACCACTGTCTCACCTGATGTTCAGTGATGACGCAGTCTAGGATGAAGCACGTTTATCTAGAAGATACCTATTCTCTCGTGACTTGAAGACATCAATATTGTATTTGTCAGGAAAAACAGACTCCGGCAAATTATTCCACTCTTCGGCAGTGCGCACCAGAAAAGATGAAGCGAAACGCTTGGTTCTGACTGGTGGTGTTTCCACCATGTAACGGTGGCGCAAACCGGTCCGTCTGGTTAACCAATAGTAAAAAGGGGATGGAGGAATCAGCTCGTGCAATTCTAAGAAACACTCCCCGAAATGTATCCGATAGAAGACAGTCAGCCCCGCGGCCTGATGTATATATGGATTTATTATTTTGTAACATTGTGTGAAATAGAGAATGTTCTATTCTATCAGTCGCCCGTGTTTTGTTTGAACTGGGTTCGAATCCACAAAATATTCTGTGTGGTACGAGTCCTAAGAGTATGTATGCTGACGATACCACGGGTAATATCTTAGCATAAAATAAGCTAAAGATATATAATACAGTAAGGAATAAATTATGATAATTATTTCAGCACGGTAAAATTGTTTCCTAAAACTGAATTAGGCATGATTGACAGAGAATGTGACCTCGGTTAATTAGATATTGAGCGGTACGTCTTAATTAATTACTAAACTTAAGCAATTACCTTGTTAAAGTTATTTAATGATAAACCTGAAAGAAAATTCAGTTAATTATATTTCCTTTCTTATGAACTGTATTTATAACATTTTTGTTTTCAAGCTTCGGTCATTCGGTATTCACGTAGATCACGGTTAATAGTTTACTTAAAATAAAAATATCTTTTTTTTTCTTTCTAAAAATATATATCAAATTAAAGAATACATAAATTGTGTGTCTCACCTCACATAAATCCATGCTCAAGTTTTCCATTTGGCATATACTTCGAATAAATAAAATAAAAAGACGCAATAGGTACTCCGATGTGCAATATTTCACAGGAAAAATAAAATCACATCCGATTTCTGGAATTATTAATTTAACAAAAATATGTGTCAACGATGACGATCGTCCACATTATTCACTTCGAAGTATATATATAAAAATACATATACATTGTTTTTTCTTAGAAGATGACTTTGCTAAAATACATGCATACACATGTATATACATGATTTTTTGATTACTAACTATCTAATGAAGTTTCAATGTCAACTTAAAGAACTGAAGTAGAAAATTATTTAAATTTAAATTAAAATATTGTTTAATAAATTTATCTCCTAGTATAAAACAAGGTGTAAATTATATGATATATAATCGCTTGCGTTAAGACTTTGAAGAAAAATCGCTAGAAAGTTGAATTTCCTTTTTTATTCAAATTCATCTATGTCACTGCGTGAGGGCAGTGTTCTTTTTAACCACCTTTTCTATTCCTCTTTTTTCAATGTTATGCTTATTACCTAGTACAGCTTGCTCTTACTCTACCAATTTTTATCTTAATTTAATTGTTTTTTTAGTTAAAGAAACATCTCTCTCAACATTTCTCAACATTTAATATTTTATTTTTGCGATGTACATAAAATGTGCAAAAAAACCTCCTATAGGCCTCAAGGGTACCTAAATAAAAACATTGTAATATAGCCACGCTTAAATTGAATAAAGATTTTTTACTTAACAACGACTTCATGGTCGAGTTGGCATCACTATAATTGCGAGTTGATATAAATCACTTCGTTTAAAGCTATTTTCATAACAACAAATCAAGCATCGCTTATGAAACTGATTTGAACATTTAGGATCCGGTTCTAAAATATTTTTTTAATAGAGGGATAATTTTACTATTATAAAATTCATATTGTGGTGTATATATGTATATTATATTCGATATTTATATTGAAAGGGTGTTGTTAAAGTGTTGGTATGGTTGTTTGATTCTTCTTCTTGCATTTGCATATGAATCGATTATCATGGTATCATAGAGGCGTAATATATTTTCAAAAGTCTAATAAATGGGAACGTAGCCACTACAGGATATCGTTTTTTTCATATTTACTCATCTTTTAAACCTTACCTGGAGTTTCACAAATAATTCAAAACCAAAATTAGTCAAATCAGTGCCGCCGTTTTCGAGTGTTGGCGAGACTAACGAACAGCAATTGATTTTATATATAAGATAATGTCATTTTTTATTATTTTGTAGTATTTGATTAAATGTCTGCGGGGGCGGAATCGTCACTCAATGACAAAATCCCTTTAAAAAATTAATACATGATGTCTTACTCTGTAACAAAGAAATACTTGTAAAGAAATCGTGGGTAGGTCATTGTATCTAGGTGAAGGCAACCGAATTAATCAACCATTATAATGACAGCAATAAAAACAGTTCTTACAGATTTTTATTTGCATATTTACATTGTAATTTGCGAGCGTTATGAATAAAGCTTCCAATTCTTTCGTGAAGATTTGAGTTGTCTTGTCTTATTTAATTAATTCCCCAAGGCTTTTATAAAACAGAAATGTCTATGTTTTGACATTAATATTATATTACAAAACATACCTATTCGTAATCTCAAAATATAACTTAAAAACTGATATTTTACAATTCCCAGTATAGTTCTAAATGTCCGTTTTGAAAGTAATTGACTGTCAGTGATTCTAAAAGCTGGCTAGAACTTCTCCGTGAAATGAATTTTAAATGTTCGGGATTAAGACAGGAATTTTATCTTAAATATTAAACTGTATTTCGAAAGCTTGCAAAGTTCAATAGATATTCTTTCTTCTTCAACCAATCTCTGTCCATTGCTAAGTAAGCCTCCCCAAGTGCGCGCCACATATCCTGTTCTCCCGTCTTCCTCATCCAGCCTCTGCTGGCGACCTTGCGCAGGTTATCAGTCCACCGGGCTGGCGAGCGTCCTACGCTACTTTTGCAATCAATAGATATGAATGTCTATAAATATTTGTTACTAGCTTCTGCCCGCGTGGAATAGTTAATATATTTTTTTAAACCCCCCGATTTCGAACATTCTTCATTGCATATATTTAGCCTTCCTCGATAAATGAGCTAACACTGAAAGATTTTTTCAAATCAGACCAGTAGTTCCCGAGATTGGCGCGTTCAATCAAACCAACACAATCAACAGTTTAGCTTTATATATTAGTATAAGATTCCGTGGGCAAGTCGAGTAAATAAGCTAACAGAGTTAACAAAACCACTATTATTTTCATACGCTTCTTAGATTATAAACTGTCGTTTCGTCGTTATCATAATATTCAACTTCCCACGAAATCCACAAAGCCGGCGAGAATAAACATTAATCTCATAAAACAAACTTTGTTCTCATCATCCGATTCAATAACATCTACAACTGCCGCTGTGTTTCTTATCAATTTCAATTACAGCTAAATATTATATTATTATGAAGTCTTGAGAAATTTAAAATTGTAAACGGTGTATATTATAATGTATGAGAAAAGACAGATAACAAAATAAATAAAAAAAGTAAATTTAGGATTAATCCGTAAAAAATAATTTGATGTTATATTTTGATATTTATCCGTGCAAGAATGGAGAAAGAAAATGTATTTCTAGGGTTAGGTGACCTGTTTTAAGAAGCGACAAAACAACCCATAGACAGATGGTAGGTCCAGAGTATGTCACCTTAACAAGCTTTAGTTGTGTTCTAGTAATAGCAGCGAGTTTCCAGTCCTCTTTTTGAGGTCGGCAGAAAATTGGTTACACCTTTGAAGACTGCGACGGTAACAACATGTTTTGTCTGTTGCAACTCCATTAATTCTTTAAAAAGTAATTGTAATACAACTTCTATTCGTATTTTTTTGAAAAACGGCCTGAGATAATATATAATAATTGTGATATTTTTTTTTTAGCTAGACATGTTGCTTGGAAGTTTCTTGGCGCTTCTTCTTTAAACAGCAATAACACGTTGCGAAGTGATGTAACATAGAATAGCAAGTAGATTTAATTTTTGACTTATGTATATGTATGATCTTCAAAAAGTGTTCTTCAATGGAACTTATTTTGAACAAAAAAAAATCATTTGAATCATGAATTCGAATTTGGAGTTGCAAATGTCCATTGACGATGATAACTACTTTTCATTAAGTCCGTCAACCTATCTGCTGTACCTACTCCAGCATAAAAAACACTAGATTATCTGTGTGTAGCTTCGAGTGAGCTCTATCCGCTTTGGAGACCGGGCTCTACTTAGTTACTTATTTACCTTTATCATCTTCACAATGCACGATCTTTAGCATCCTTTCTTAAGCCGGTAGTTTCAAAGACATATCCGGTAGTTTCTAAAAAAAAATAACTGTATTATATATACAAAGATAAGGGGACAGAGAAGACGATTTCATAAGAGTTCCCTTCTGCCAAAAATGGCTACTAAATCTTAAAGAAAAATATATCCCTTAATCGAATCAACGCAAGCCAACCAAAGAACAACAACAATATGAAGACGAGAGCTTCGTATATCAGAGAAAAATAATATTTTATTAACCTCACAATAAACAGGGTCGGTCGCAAAGCCGCATAGATGACGCGAATGTAATAAAATGCTTTATGAAAACCAATAACGCCTAGACCACGTATTGTGCCAGTTTTTGTACGTCAAAGCTTGGTCATATTAATTCTTTCTACATATCGTTATACAGCCGTAATAGAATCGAGGAGACATTATAAAATTTTTAACTGGTACTTAGAGGAGAATTAAGAAATAGCAGATGAGGTGAGAGTCCTGGAGTCGAGACCGCGTCTCGGAAAACGTAGTATTGTTAAACTAGCCTGGTGGACTAACAACCTGCGCAATTTTACCGATAGTTGGATTAACAAAGCGGAATACTGGGATATATGAAGCAAACTTGTGGACCCAACATCCACTAATGGACATGGATTTGCAGAAAGAGTAGAATAGTAGTATTGATTGATTTTCAAGTTGACTTCAATGGTTGATATATAATATATAATGGTTAATAGTCTAAGATCTACAAATTATCTCTCGCTGCGATGTAAGGGTTATATTTGTTTGGCGGTCACGTGATCTAGTTGAAAATTAATCAAATAATGACTGTACTGCGACAGCGGTGTGGCTGGAAGGGTTCTAGTTTATATTTATTTTATTTTTCATTATGTAAAATAGGGTATACATTATTGTATATACAATTAAATTAATACAGGTAAACAAAAATATTGGTAGAAATGGCGGCTTTATCCCGGATAGCGATCTCTTCTGGACAACCTTGCGATGGAGAAAGGAATGTGATACACAAGCTAGGGCAGAGTTTTTGTGGAACAATACTTTAAATATAATTAAAATGTATACAATAGTATACATACATATATATGTAATTTGATTTCCAATTATGATTATTTAGAAATAATTGACTCTGGCAGTCCTGTGATAAGCCGGTAAATATTAAATCATTATTTAATGACTTACCACACGGCTTCGCTTATGTTTTCACTTCTAAATGGCGCGGAAAATACCAAGTCATTATATTCACATAAAAGCAAATATTATTTTACATCCGCTATGTAAAGGTTTCGTTGAAACAGCATTATTGTAACAAACAGACGGTGAATCCATTGCGTGTTGACTAACGTATAGCACGCGTAGAAATGTCGGGGTGTGGTATTTTATTTGCTTTGGTTTAATGAAAGATATCAATGAAGTTGGCACGTGATCACTTTCTATTCGTAGATATATATTGAAAGTTGGCTAATTAGAAATAACTTCGGAAATGAAATCTATAAAATGTAATTATCAAACTTCATTAAAGTAGACGTATATTTGTTTAATTAAATAAACAGATAAATAAGGTCGTTGTATTGGTAACATAGTTACACGTCAAATGTTTGTATAATTTAAATTTATGCCATTAACTCATCACATATGGAAAAGGTGCGGTCGACTAACCACCTCCTGAGCCGTATTATTAAACAAACTTATTATTATATACTAGCTGACACCCGCGACTTCGTCAGCGTGGTGCGGTTTTTTAACTATTCCACGGGAACTCTTTAATTTTTCAGGATCTAAAGTATTCTATATGTTGACCAGGGATGTAAGCTACCATCATACTAAATTTCATTTAAATAGGTCGAATCTTTTCGGAGATTACAAACTTTTCGGTACAAACAGAGAAACAAAAAAAATTGAAAAAAAACCTAAATTAGTTCTATTTCACTTCTTACATCCCCCTGACTCGGTTTTTAGCAAATTTTTTCATTGTACAGAAATTAGACCTCTACAATTTTATTATATATATTAGGGTGGTCGTTACAAATTAAATTTCTTGTGACGCCCCCTAAAAAGTAGTATAACGGTAAACCCAATCATCAATCAATAGTTATCTTTTAAATAATACAACCACAATAATAACAACATATCCAATTGTCGTGTATGAATTAGGAACAGTAAATGTCTATGAAAAACCATTTCTTAATGAAGTTTATTTTTTATTTATTTTAGTTTGGTGATACGTGGCTACTGTCACCCATGGACATCTGCAACATGGACCGATGCGATGCCTACGTCGTTGAAACTTTAGGTATCTATTTACGCCCTTTTGAAGAGCCCCATATTGTAGCGCTCTGGGAAAACCGCGGGAGGGAACCGCGCGGGTTCATTCCTTAAGTTTAAATAAGAGTCTTGTTTATTGTGTGTACCTTTGTGATCGATGAAATTATGTTTTTTAATAGAATTAATATCATTAATGCTATAAGTGGTAGAATGAGGGATGCGCGATTATGGAGCGCGGTGCGCGCGCCATCACCCATAAATGTTTTGAATAATGTTTATCACAAAATCACGAAACAGCACAAACTGACAACCACAACCTTTATGGATAACACTCTTATTCAAAATTCATAAAATGTATTATGAATTTGCAATTATATTATAGATAAAACATGCAACAAATACAATTTACGTTAAATTTTTAATGATTTTCTGTCTATTAAACGGAAACACATTGTAATTAATCTATATAAATAAAGATAATTCGTAGAAAGGTATGTGCGCGCATAGCTTGAGAACGACTTTACCGATTTGGATGAAATCTTTTTTACTGCCGGGACCTCTAGATTAAAATAATAATAATGTAGAAAAGTTTCACAATTCCTGAACCAATATTTTTATCAAAACAGAGTGGCTATTCGTATTTAACCTGGTCAGCCCTTTGGTCGAAAGTAAGAAAAACAAACCACAAAACTTGATAAAGACTAAGACAATCCAAGTCTCTGAACAAAATCCTGTCAAGTTGATAACGAAGCGTGTTGGGTAAACAGAGTTGATCATGACTAGATGCGGGTAGTGAATTGTAAGTGGACAGGTGTTGCCAGCTTTAATCGTAAATATCCTAATACAAATAAACACAATAATAACCCTACCTTATTTTCAGGTCGAAGATAAACGTAAAAACCCAAAAGTATTCCTAAGAAATGCTGCGACCAGTTCATTAGTTTAGTCTTTTTCTTTTCAACACAATGACTTCGGAAGATAAGTAGGTATGGGTTTATTGACTTTATTATTCTTCAAGGAAAAGAATACGGTTCCAAAAAACTCAGCACTTTAATGTAATTAGCACGCCCATGTGTAAAGCAAAACATATGTAAGAAGTTAACCATTTCTCTGGTTTTTATAAACTATGTTTTTTATTCTCTCAAGTGAAAAAATCTAGCATTTAATGTCATCGCTATTTAATGCTGAGCTGAGTTTTCTTCTGAACATATACCATTTGTAAGTAATGAACGACGAACTTTCAGCTCAGTTAATCCAGTCTATACCAATGTTTTTAGCACATTTTCACCTCACCTTATCTTAGGGTGCCATATAGTACGTTTGCTTGCCGCTTAATAATCAAAATCGTGAAACTTCAGCAAATTTCGACAGTAAAGCCATTTTTACTAAGTAGAACATTTGCTCCCATATCACGTATAGTCCTTACCGTGGCAAGTAGGCGGGCACCCGGTTAAGTTCCACGATATGTGTGTGCTACTTTTATGGTCAGATCAGCTTGACCTACATTGGGTTTGATGTATTTAGCAAACTTTAAATGTAATAATGACGTACTGTTTGACCGTAATTAATTTCTAACTACTTTAATCGTATTTTTTTAGCTGCATCTCTTTTGATGGATGAACTTTCATAATTCTGCTCTTTAGATAGATAACTGAAAAAAAAACTTTTTCAACAATGATGTAATTTTTCCCTAATTCAGTATTTGAGTCGTGAAATATAGAAGCTATAGGTGTTATAGAAACCACTCAAAACTTCATCTTCTAGAATCTTTTATTGATAAAATGTCAGTAACAGAAGCAAGATTACTAATACTTTAAGAACATACGTTCGTCTTTAAAAGTCTTTTAATTATTATCAGAGCATCAACTAATAATACAAGTTCCTTGAACCTTTCGTGTCGTTTTAGAGTAATTTCAAATATACGTACATCTAAGATACAGTTGCATGTCGTCGTCGTATTCCATTTCGGATATCCGAATAACAGTTAATACGTGAGATTGGCTTAACTTGTATCCAAGGCGATCGTGCCACTTCCCGCCCTTTATGTGCAGCTGACATTTCCAAATGTCGGCTGTGAAGACGTGATAGGATTCCTAAATAGTCTGCGAATATCTACCTTACTTTTTCTATGACATTCTAAGTCGATTTGCTTTAGATTCTTTACTTGTTGACTATTAAGACATTTTATTTGGCGGCAAATATTCTTACATTTCTGCTTGTTTCTGTACATGAGTATGATAGCTTTACAAGCCTTTTCTTATTAATTTCTTACCTTAAACAACTATAAAAAAAGAAAGAAAGAAACATTTATATATCAACGGCGTCATACACGTAATATATAAGGTTAATAGAGCATCGTAACATTTTAAAAGTTGTATGCCGCAATAGGACAAATGAGGCTGACACTCAGCATATTGCTGTGCCGAAAGTTAATTCGACACAACACTGATTTTCAGTGCCTACCTCTTTCTTAGTACATACACATTATATTGTGACCCTTATAAGACCTAACTAATTTGGAAATGGGTAGCTGTGAAGTGGACTTCATACAACACGATTCCCCATAGTCTAGCTCTAAGAAAATAGCGACTAGCGCCCAAAAGGTCAAGAGCCAGGAATTTATTACTATATTACTATCTTTTATGCTCGGCTGCTTTCCACAGGTATTGGATTAAATAGCAAATCATAAACCGATCGGGCACCGGATTTGGTTTCAAAATTTCAAGATTGCAAAATGGAAAATACAAATGTCAATCGTGAGTTAGACGTTTTTTCAACAGCAGTATAGTCGACACTTGCATCATACTGTATATCTTTTGACCGGCTCACCCCAGGCAAATTTTCTCCTCGCGCCACTGATGGGTAGTGACAGTATTTTTTAAATTTTCTCCACTGTTTGGTATAGTATAGTTAAAACTAGGTTTTAGCAGTTACTAAGTATGATATTTATTTGGGCATTTATTTTAAGTTAAGATTTCTCGATTTCTGCCACATTTGTAAATAATAACTATTGTAGAAGTAAATGAAAAAATCAAGTGCCATTTAGATGATGATGATGTATGTACATAGACATTTAACCTATTTTTACGACTTAGGCACCGACAAAGACAAAGTCACACCTGCATACCAGTAGAAACACATTTTATTACCTTTCGGCATTTGGACTTCTTTTGTTTAAAATTTGTGATTAGAAAACAGCCCATAGTGTATTGTAATTTTTTATGGCAGTCATTCGCCAGGTGTGTCAGATTTAAAGTACAAACTGATTGTAGGAAATTCGGTCCACGCGGCCGGGCAGACATATTGCATCTTTACAGTATTAAGCAATGCCTCGACTGGGGGACGCGGCAGTCGAACGATAACCACGAGCGAAGCAAGACTTGTGTACATTCGGTAATCTATTTAGTGATGGGCTTTGCGCGTATTATTGAATTACGACCTTTGGCATTACGATTGGACTTGTTGTGTTGGGTTATATTTGTACCTTGTAATACTTATTATATTTCTAAAAAACTCTATAATAATTCCAACAGCATTTTAATTCGAGTCCTGCAACTCGTAACACTATGATTAAAATAAAATAATCGCTAATATATGGCTAAATAGCGACCAACCTAAGTGTGGAGAATTAAGTGCGACCATGATCATAATTCCAAACAAAGCTGATATGAACAAAAGGCTGCGTTCCTTTTATTTCAGTGACTTTTGACTTTACAAAAATGTGAACTGTTATATATTACACGAAAGCAAAATATCGCTGCGGGCACAAAACGTAACATTAAAAAAGTAAAATACCATTTCAAATGTATTTGAATGTAATTCGTATTGAATTATTCATGGTCGGTTGGAAAGGTGTTGAATCCACGTGTATCGCTGGCATTTCAATATTCAGTGCTCAACGTGTTATAAAAGCAGGTGACCCGATGTACGAAAAGATTTAACATGCATTAGCACGAGTCCCTTGCTATTTGCACCGTAATGTATGTATTCGAGTTAGTTTTAAGGTGTCATTTAATATTTTAGAAATCCGTGCAGAACTGGAGAAAGAATACAATTTTCCTGCGGCCGGGTTTGTCATAAGAGGCGACAAAACGGTATTTGCTCGACTCGATGACTACCAGCCTTGGTATAGATTATACCGTCATAACAACCTTGAGCTATGTTCCGGCATCAGCTGCCAGCTTCCAGTCTCCCTTAAGAGAGTAGCAGCGCATTTGTAACACCTTTGGTGTTACAAATGTCTATAGGCGATGGTAACCGCTTTCTATCAGGTGGGCCTTCTGCCCGTCTGCTTAATTTTACACTAAAAAAATATTATTACTGGGAATCACTATTTTCAATTATCGTAAATGTCTTGGCAAAACAGCGTCATCTGAAGTATGATGATGGTAGATCACTAAGAGATATATAAATTTGATTATTTATAACAAAAAAAAACTTCTTTAAAAAAAAAACGGATTCAAAAACTAAAAAGTATAAAAAATAACTTATTTCTAAAGCTATGTATTATTATTAATATAAATGATGTAAAACATCTTAAAATAGGTGCTTACTAATTTTCAAAATTTAGTCACTTTTATGTTTTACTTCGCACCGACTTCGAGATGTTTTACATAATAAATACATAGATTTATAGAATATAGTAGTCTAAAATGGAACTTATCAACACGATATGTCTTGTAAATCTTGATGAGGTATTTTTTTACATTCACGTTGGACCTCTATCTTGCTTGATGTTGAGGGATGACGAGATCTAGGATGGAAGACGGTTATCTAGACTTGACTTGGTGATCCCCAGATTGTAACATGTATATATAAGTAAACAACGACAAGTGGAAAAACGAATGGCAACGGATAAGTGGGAAAACGAATCGCAACGGACAAGTAGAAAATCTTCAACTGACAAGTGACAAAATGAATCGCAACAAAATTTTAACTTGAAGTTTTACGGGCAGGTTTTCAAATTGGACAAGTACATTAACAATCTGCCCGTAACATCCGTTGCCATTCGTTTTTCCACTTGTCCGTTGAAGTTTCACTTCTAATATGTGTCCCAGCACACATTTCGATTTTTCGAAAGTTTACTGCAAATTATGATTGAATGCAGTTTTAATTTAAACATATTTTATTTTATCAAACAAAAAACTGAATTCGATCCGGAACCAAAAAATAATTTGCGCATCTTTCATCATAAATCTTCATTCGAACCTCAAATTATGTTAACAGACAAATATATCCAAAAAAAATAATTCAAAAATATTTCGTTTGCTCAGTTTTGATGAAGAGGCTTCGAAACTACTGAACCGATTTGAAAAATTCTTTCACTGTTGGCAAGCTACGCTATTCCCGGGTCGAATAGGCTATATTGTATTTACAAATTTAAATTAGGGGTCCTTACTAAAACTCCAATAATGTTACCGAAGGTGTAAAAAAGCACTTTAAATCGCGTGCGCTGCGAAAAGTATTGACGATAGAATAAAATAATGTAGTACGACTTTGTAGAGCACATCATTATTTACAAAAAGTGTCGCGACAGCATATGTGTAACTATTATAGTTATGCCACAGTAAGTGTTTTTTTTATTTTAAGAAAATAATTAAAATGCCGCCGCTAGAAAGAGCTCTTTATTTGTATCTTGTTATTAATCCTTATCAAAATAAATTAGTTCATATTCAAGACTGCTTCAATACCTTTATATAACTTTTTGAATTATTCAATTCGGACATTCCATTCGAAAGATATCACGAGTTTAAAAATGTAAAAATTAGTGACGGTGACCGAGAGACTGTGACACCTTTTCGTAAGCGAAAAATCGTAAGACCCCCTCTATATAGAAGTTTCACTTCAAAAAACAGACTCCCACAAATGATTCTACTATTCGGTATTGCGTAACAGCAAAATTGAAGCTATAAGAGCTTCGTCGTGACTGATAGTATTTCCAACAAGTAACGTTAGCTCGAGATAGGGGAACCGCTTCAACAATAAAAAACACTCCCCATTCCTGTCCCGATTTTTGATTACCTGCTATCATTTCAACTTCATTTTATTTAATTAAATTAATAGTGTTTTGATTAGAATATGCAAGCAGGAACACAATCACCAAATGAAGGCAATCAGTCTAAATAATAGCAATAAACTATAATCATGCAAATGTAGACAGTAGTAAATACTACATTTTCGTGTATTAATTATTCTTCATTTAATATTGTCAGCCTATCTACTACATTGTTAGTTTAAACACAAGTTTATTTTACTACATTTACTATAAACATCCACATCTTATCTACATTAATTTATATTATTATAATGGTCCTTTGAGTTGTTTTTATTTTAATTTCCGCCACTAAGTGCATTTCTAATTATCTTTTCTTTTCCTTGTTTATTGCTTTGTCATAACATAATATGTGGATGTACCAACTAACTACTGTAATTTTTGACTAGACTATAAGTTATGGTTGTACATATTTCCCTGTGTTCGGGAATATGTTTGCGATTAACGCAACTACTTCAATCCATAAAACCTCATTACATCAACACATTACCTATATTATTAAAAATCACTCATGTCACTCGCCTTACATACGTCTAAACATCAACAAATATTAATTGCTATTAAAACTAAAACTACATATAAAACTTGTAAAACCACAAATATATATATAAATTCGAAGCACATTTTTCAATTTAATATATCATCAGAACAGACAGTATTTTAATAACTTTTGGAAACTAGCGGAGTTTTTAGAATAAAAAATTACAACATGTTATTTATATTATGAAGGAGAATGCGGCAAAATAAGTGGCTAATTGACTGCTCATACCAAAACTAAGGTCATTGCACTAAGCTGTTAATAATATACTAAAACAATTTTTTTCTAACTGGATAGCACTGAAATCGGTCTTATGAGTACTTAGATAGCCCTGTCTTCTTCTGTTCCGTGTATTCAAACACTAGCAGTCATACACTTTTCATCGTTTCAAGGTAGTTTTTTATATTGCGTCTCGTATTAAAATTATCACATGAGATCCTGATGATACCTCAAACCTCGCACATCTAAATTTTCATGGTAGGTATAATAATAATACGTTTCACTGATATGAATATCTTCCCACCCAGTATTTAGATGTTTATGAACTGATATATATATATAAGTTCTATTATCACACAAATTTGTAATATGTACGGTGAGCTATTATGGCCGGTTAGAGACGTTATAATAGAGGCGTGAAAGACGTTATTTTATTATGGAGAAAAATATTATGAAGTGCGGGTCGCATCTATAAAGATATTATAAGTAGTAGTTGATTAAACGGAAAACGGCCTCTGTGGTGGAGCGGGCTAAGCCTTTGCTGACCGACCTCACTACAACATATGAGGCTCCGGGTTCGATTCCTAGCATGGTGTATTTCATAAACGAACTTTCCGTTATTTCCTTCAGTATGGGTTCTCGGATCAGCTCCAAAATGGTCCGTTGTATATAACCCATAATTAAGTGTAATTTGCTTAACTCGAAAAACCTGTAGGAATAAATCAATTTCGAATTCATTCAAAATCAAAAAGACAATTTCTTCAAAATTGATTTTTGAAAGATATAATCTAAGAATATATTCCAATAAATCCTTCACTACTTTATGGTGTAGTCGTATTGGAATTAGGACCTTTTTTACTAAGCAAAATACTATTACAGTGCTAGCTTTCTAGTGTAAGTTCATAAGTAAATATATAGTTTATATATGAGTTTAAACCAGAAATATGAAATATAACATATATCTGTCTCTCCCTTTGGTATGCTTTCGCGGAAAAATTATTACACCGATTTGGCTAAAATTCCCTACATATGTAATTTTAACGCGTACGAACTAGAGTTTAAACTCTGGTAAATTATAAATTCGTCTTTCCATAAGCTGCAAGTTTTTTACTAACCGTTATGTCTCGAGAATATAAATAAATGGGATATACTTTTTTCTTGACTGCTCTCTTAGGTAAAAATGTGAACGACTAACGACTAGACATCGCCGCTGTCTAAGAGCCAAGCCATGTTTCCTGAAGCCCATGTCGGGTACATTTCCGTTAAATAACTTGAGGGAAATTGGTAAGGACATTGCACTTGACGTGAATACAAAGAAAAATGTTAAGGGTACCTTTTTTAAAGATTTCTATTTTAAAATACTAAAATATTTTTTTATGAGGGCTATCTAGGAGAACAAATAATAAATATAATTAAATAAATAATCGGCAGACAAACACACATATTATATTATCTCCGCAAATTGCTAATGCGCTGGAACCTTGTCAACTTAACATTCACGTGACGTCACTCGATATGTACGCGTACTCGCTAGCCAGTGATGGTAACGGTACTGAGTGTTCGGCTACGGTAATATGTCACCAAAATGGGGGCCAGGCGCAATAGCAATTTACGGGGATAATATATCCCCAAATTAAGCAAGTTTCGCTTGTGATACGGGTAATATACAACGGACTACTCTGGAACCGATCACTGACACCCAGACTATAGTAATAATGGAGAAAATTTGATTCCTGGAATGGTAAATTTCGGAAATTACTATAGTCTGGGTGTCTCGGATGGGCCTCAGAGTAGTCCGTGGTATATTACCAATAACATAAACGTAACTTGCTTAATTTGGGCATATACAATATGTATATTTGTCTGCCGATTATAAAATTATTACATATTATTTCATAAGATACAGTAGGCAGAGATTTGGTATAACGTAACGTTCGGTAAACGTATCACGCCTTGTTTTAGGTTATAATCTAACCTAAAATAACTGACCTTTAGAAGCTTCAAAGTTAGAGAATTAAGAAATTTTAACGCATTTTTTTATTTTGTAGCCATATAATGTCATTAAATACTGACGCATATTTTCAGTAATGTACCTTTCAACCAAATTTATTCAATTTTGTTGGTTCGTCTAATATCAGCATTAGGGTGAGTCCTCAGTGCGTAGCGTAACGACGTTGCAACAGATCGAGGGACAAGAGATGAAGCGAAGAAGGGTGACGCGTTGCGCTGTCAGAGCTCCGCGCCGGTGGCACAATGCAATCAAGGGAGACATCATGGCTTGTTTATTGTTTCGACGCTAGCGTAATAAAAGCAAGAATAAAACACGTTTTTTCCAATCCATTATCGACAGTCGACTGAAATCCACACTCCAACTGAGACGCTGCTCTGCGTCGTCTAGTATGGCATACAATGCGTTGGTTCGTTGCAACGACGCAACGCAACGCACCAATAATATTTCACCCTTAGATGATAAAAAGTGTCTCAATCGACTGACTATCATTCACAGTATTTTATTCTTAACAAATTTTAACAAAGAAATACTCGTTACCACCAAGTATATAAAAGCGATACTCCAGAATAACGTTATTACTATTCCAAACGAGATTACGATTGCCTTATAGAAATATCAACAAAATGAGTTTTGCTACAGGCAACAGCCTGTAATCGGTGTTTCCCTCAGAAATCACTTCTTTACGTATTCGCTCCGTGTGTGGAGTAAAGCTTATTATTTTACCTGTTACATAAAAGGCTTTTGATGTCTTGTGTAATCTTTGGAAAATAGGGGTAATGCTGGGATTATTGTGAACACAGATTTAGACGCTATTTTTTCTTGTTCTGTTTGCTATTATCTTTTATTCTAACTTATATTTACCCTATCTATAACCTGTCCAGCTCCTTTGTGGTTTCGCTTGTGTACTTTTTGAATGAATACCTAGTGAAGATTATTTATTCATCTGTACCCATTTTTTGTCCAAACTCTGGACTGGGCTGGACGGGGCATTAACATCTAGCTAGGGGCTAGCGCATCTCTCACCTCCGTTTCGCCGATGTTATCGTAGTCTTTACAGATACTTTGGAGGAACTTGCCGAAATGCTGGGCAACTTAAATGAATCTTCCCGACGGATCGGTCTCGGCATGGATTTGGAAAAGACGAAAGACATGTTCAATGAACACGTCGTCGTAAACGTCGATGTTGTTCCTCTGGATGTTGTGCAGGAATATGTCTACCTTGGATAGAAAATACAGGTAGGCAGGCACGACCTCGAGGGGGAAGCTAATAGGAATATTCAGTTGGGCTGGGCAGCGTTCGGTAAGCTTCGTCAAGTCTTCTCGTCGACCATTCCCGCAATGCTTGAAGACGAAAGTCGTCGAGCAGTGCGTCCTCGCTGGTCTTACCTACGGGACGAGTCATTGACAGCAGGATTGGTCCACAAGTTCCAAGTCGGTCTACGGGCTGTGGGACGACTATGTTGTGTTTCTCTTATGGATAGAATTAGAAATGAGGATATACGTAAGAAAACCAGGGTGACCAACATATCTCGCAAAATCAGCAAGTTGAAGTGTCAGTGGGCAGGTCACGTCTGCCGCAAGACCGATGGCCGATGGAGCAGACGAGTCCTGAAGCGGAAACCGCATCTCGGTAAACGTAATGTCGGACGCCCTCCAGCCTTATGGACCGACTACCAGTGCAAAGTCGCCGGCAGGCGCTGGATGATTAAGTCAGAGGATAGGGATGAGTGGCGCCGACTTGGAAAGGCCTACGTCCAGCAGTGGTCTGCGAATGGCTAACAATGAATTCATCTATCTCATCCCTCTATCCCATCCTCTTCCTCCAATTCTAAAGACTGGCAACGCGTTGGTTTCGCCATCGGTGTTGTAGACCTCTATAGGCAATGATATTCACTTTCCATGAGCTGGTTGATCGTGTTTCCAACTTTGCAATAAAAAAGAGTTATTTTAAGTATTATAATGGAGTATTTAAATACGTCGTCTGGCACAAAGAGCTTATCAAAGAATTATCGAAAATGCTATTTATAATTTGCAAGTCCTTGCCACATAAAGACTAAAGTGTATTTATTAATACAGCATACATATTGTGTTATCAATAATTATGTTACGTTATCGTTCATTGAGTACAGTAATATGTGATAAAGTTCGATGGTTCAATCAATAGTAATGAGTATAAAGAATATACAAAAACCTATTATCTTTCGACTTCGTAATTAATTACATTTTTATTGTTATTATATTACTTTAAGATAAATTTATTCAAACACAATATTGTACTGACAAGTTGAAGATAATTTAATCAGATTATACAAACATTAAGTACTGTATACTAACTACAGACTATCATAAAAACCATAGCTCGATCTCCTTTTTCAATAAGTAGTTTAGTGACCAATATAATAATATAATCGAGAAGCAAAGTCAATGATAATATAATGAAATGGTATAATATATTAATTAGGAAGCAAGACCGCTAGAGACTAGACTAGACAAGACTGGAGCCGATTTTAATTTCCATGCAATAATAATATTGAATTTAAATTATTATAATTTCAACAGTGGATTGTTAACAATAGTGTTCTTATAGTTATAGCGAATTCGAAAAACATTTTTAAAAGACATATTATCTTTATATGCATTTCTTGGTTGGTTTCCCTCAATATTTTCCTATACTTATTTATACATATCGCTAAGTTCTAAAACGACTCATAAGAGTCCATTTCTCTCGAAGGTACAATTCAGGTATCTTCAAGTCTTGGGTGAGTAAATGTTTTCTACGTAATACTGTTTTTTAAAGTCATCATATCATTTCTTTCACTATTCTTGACTGCATCATCGCTAAATATTTATGTAATTATATACAATCGGAAACTTTTAAAAAATCAGCTAAATTACGTACTGATACCACATACACAATCCAAGGATTCGTTAGACGTCACAAAGGCCTGATTGTTTCTGTCATTTGGCTAGCCCCGTCGTTGACGGCGAACAGGTGGCGCTTTGCTCATCTCCTCCCCATAACATAATGGGACTGGGGGGGGGGTCAGGGGACCCTCCCGACGAGCCACACCCAGTGCCGTGGGGTGTCCTAGTCACACGGGCACCCCCCCCCCTTGTCAGCTTGCATCGAGGTGTCACGGCAGTCATACCCATGGTTACGATCCCGTGACACCTCATTATGATGCGGAGGGACGCTGGAAGGTTTAATGGGTAGTCTGGCGGTCGGCGCATGCACCAACAGCCGGGAGTCCCACATACCCTTTAGTGACATCCCCCCGGGGCCTAAGGGTATCTGCAAACGCATTCCCCCAGTGTTGACAAAAAAAAGGATATCCTATAAAAGGTTTATTACTTATGTGAGTTTTTTATACCATCGTTACCTCTAAATACCTACATTTGTTTAGATATGATGTATTCATTAAACGTCTTTTCAAATTAAAACAGTAATATTAATTCAGTATAAACAACTGTGACAATAAATCATGTAAAGATTGGTAGTGATTGTTAATGCTATACATATTCCATTTAGAATACATTAATGTTTCATTAAATTGCATGTTTGGCTAACGTAGTGGAACATTCGGAGTTCGTTAACCTCTTCTTTATAAACGTGTGCTTCTATAAGATTGTTTATATTGTATATTTAACAATAACAATTGTGAGGCGATTGTATTGACACGATCAGGCGCACGATGGCTTGTAGGGTCAATCACAACGTGTAGTAGTCGTATTTAGAGTATATTAGGTATGTGGCGTACATGATTTTGGTACACATTAACATACAAAAAAAGGGTTCAAGCTCCCATGTTTACGAAAATAATATTATATCTGTCTAAGGCGGATTAACATATTTGCCAGAGGATAATCGCAATTAGTAAATAAAATCTCCTTTCGTCTTTATCGTATATCCTTTTTGTCGGTTCTTGTATGAAGATGTATTTCTAAGAATACAGTAGGCAGACCAAAAAAGGCAATGTTGAATTAATTGACTCCTATAAACAACGCAGGCCTCGTGATTCATTATTATGAAGGCCAAATGTAATTTTACTCTTTTAAACTTTGCGCTTCTATAAATATTTAAATTGTCAGCATATTAAAAGTCAATATTATTTCAGACCGAAACCACCATCGTGGTTTCTCTCTCATAAATAATCCCATTTTTAGGATAAACATATACCATTATAGCCCCTAATATAAGTATAGTGAGTACATATATCAAAAATATCACAATAAACAGTTCAATTTGATACACGTACATGACCGTGACTTAATTCCGCGGGACCTCTTCCATTCTCCAGTATAAAAATCCAACTAAAAACAAAAAATAAAATTTAATATATTTGGTTTCCGGTGAATAGGGTCTTAAAAAAAGCGTGGGGTGTATTCAAAGCGCTTTTTCTTCTTCTTTAATATCTTAAAAAGCGCTGTTTTTTAGTTGGATTTTTTATGAAAGCGTGTTTTTTTAGTTTTTTTTAACTATTATTTATTTCTTAGTTCATTTTTTTTTTAATGTTTTTAAATACAAGCTTTTAAGATCCTGCATATCATGTAGCAGCAGAGTGCTAGCCAAGACAAGTAAAACGAGCCCAAACACGACGGGTCTATCTTGTTTAGTACAGGAGTTCCTATGGCCACCTTCCGACTCCATCATCAGATCAGCTCCATGGTACCATATTATTGCATTGTCATCGACCTTTGACAGGTGTGCAAAGTTTTAATTAAATCTGATAGTTCAAAGTAGGACAAAATTGAGCTCAAAGTTTACAAAGGTTACAAACATACATACATACCGGTGAAGCTAATAGAAGCGTGTTAAAAAGTGTCTTATGTTCATTCCGTTATTGAAAGTACATTCACATATTATACACATACGTAATTTCATGTGAATACCTGAGGTCATGTGCCAGGATAACGATCGGCCAGACACAGAACAGACTCGTAATCACAGTAGCTTAATTTGTAACGAAGTGTTTACATATTTATTTTTAAATTGTAGTGAAATAATAATTAAATTAAATAATAATAAATGTTAGAGATGTGCTAGATTTTATTTTTAACAAATAAATAAGTTAACTAAAATTACATACTATTGAATACAATGTAAGAAAACTTAACTTATTTGTATTGTATTCTACCCATAGTCCCTCAAGACTATAAGTAGAATACTGAGGCCAGATCGCCGTCTTCTATGGGTAAGGTACCCAGAAGGCTGGCTACGTTTCCTCGCTGTTATGAAATTGCACATTTTGTTATAGAAAAACCCTATTACAGTACATCCGGTTCTGATGCAGCTCAACGACCCAAAAGTGTCCTGACTTCCGAAAGGGGAATACTCCACTCCTTTTTTATTCAGCTTACCCGAATCAGTATCCACCACATCATCGCAGCATTATTTCCGAGGCAATCAACTGATCTAAGTCCAAGGTTGGGATAGATTCTCTTCACTCCAAGATCCTCCATTGTTCGTCAAAAGTAACTAAGGCAGCACAAGAGATGCGTCTTAACCTCACTAAATTGGTTCAGTTGCTAGTTCTTTGCCTTTGGCATTTTGA
Organism: Dendrolimus punctatus; assembly: GCA_012273795.1. Taxonomy (NCBI): domain Eukaryota; kingdom Metazoa; phylum Arthropoda; class Insecta; order Lepidoptera; family Lasiocampidae; genus Dendrolimus; species Dendrolimus punctatus. Next base: position 5,600,878 of record CM022540.1, on the reverse strand, counting down.
CTGTTATTCGGCCTATTTATTTTAGTACTATTTTTATCACATCCTGTTTAAGATCTAACAATTAAAAATATCAGAACATTCAAACATCACCATGACAAACGTGATAATGATATTATATACGTCGATCACTCTAGATCACGACTTACAGCCCGCTAAGTACTTACGAACATATAATCTCGAGGTCGATGCCATTAGCTGATACACTTTTCTAATGGAACAACTCAGTGTATTGGTAGTTTTTTATTATAATAAAGATGGTGCGATGACTAAATAATACTATACTATGTATATTGCGTTATACAATACTCTTGAATATCCTTACTGGGTGACAGAGGTCGTTAGTGCACAAGTCAACTTATCGAACGTACCTGAAACAAGAAAACTTCACTTAAAAGTACTGTAAATTTGTTTGTTAACACTTTTCAATTATATAATGAATCAATTTATTGTTGAAACTTCTTTATGATTGATTATTTAAAAGAATATAAATATCATAATATAGAATTAATACAAAAGGTAGAAAGACCAAGATTCTTTATTAGATTATTATTATTAGATTGGGTTATTCTTTGTTCGTAATCTTATCTTACCTAGTAAGTTACATGAGACAATTTTGAAAAATAAATGAAATAATAATTAATAGTTTCAATAATTTAAACATGTTTCCGATATTTGTAACGTCTAATGTCAATTTCTCTTTAGGCATGGCCTATAAATTCCTTTTTAATCCCTAGACGTATGACAATCACCCAGTAAAATTGTATTATGTAAAAATATCTATTTATTTATTTAATTTGTTTGGGAAACATACAATAATTAATATTCTTACATATAAAACACAAAATGAATACATATATCAATCAAGTTTCCACTATAAAATAATTTATATACTAAAAATCGGCTCAAACAGTTAATTACAAAAAAAGAAATATAATCTTTTAAATAATAATAACATTGTTGTTTTACGGTCTTAGTCATATTGAGTTAGAGCAAGTTTATAGCCTTCTTTAAGGTTTTGTTTGGTTAATGTTTTAAAAATAAAATTTTAAAAAATTCTGAGTAGTTTCTTTTGACATAGAGCATTGCCATTACTAATATTGTTATTATAGTAAGATATTTCTAGTAGATTTACTTTCGGCTCTCGTCACCGCTGGGGTACCTGCCGTTTTGGAACCAAACGGCTTGTGCCGCGACGATGTTAGGAGACCGGATGGGATGACGCTGATTCCCTGGAAGATGGGCCACTCCTTAGTGTGGGATACTACTTGCGTTGACACTCTGGCAGCGTCCTATCTTTCAATTATCACCGGTTTTTCTGCTGCCGAACAGGAAGCCTTCAAGCGCTGCAAATATGCCGCCATGGGAAATTGTTACACAGCGGCATTTAGGGTGGAAACTCTGGGTCTGTGGTGTTCTAACGCTCTAAAGGTCTTCTGTGACGTCGCCAAACATATAGTAGACGTCACACGCGACCAGAAGGCTGACGTGTATTTTGCTCAAAGATTAAGTGTTGCTATACAACGTGGCAACGCCGCCAGCCTTAAGGGAGCTTTCCCGGCAAGTGACAGTGGTGTTGTATTGTATCTTTAGGTATTTCACTTTTTTATTTACTTTTAGTTTTTAATATAATAATATAGTTGTAGGTAATTTTTAAGTTTTTATATTTATTGTAGTTTTATGTAATTTTTATCAAAATTAATGGTTTAAAAATAGATAATATAAGTAATAGGTCTTTACCTATGTAATTGGAGATTCTATAACCAGCATTTTCAGATTTAATTATCTGTGGATTGGCGCGTAACTCAAAATTCAAACAAATCTTATTTGAAAGATGTGTTAATCTACTTTCAAATTCAGTCATTTGTTTTTATATAGTTTTTTTTGTGAGATTTTGGTAGTTTTCGGCGCCATGGATAAACTGAACATTAGTACAATTTTCGAATATGAGTTCTTACGTGGAAATACCGCTGCGCAAACAACACGAAACATTAACGACGTGTACGGGCCTAATACTGCTTGCATTATTGGTTCAATCGTTTTAAAACTGAAAATTTTGAGTTGAAGAACGAGCCTCGCGGTCGGCCCGTAACCATTGTCGACAACGACGAATTGAAGGCGATAGTGGAAGCGGATCCAACTCGATTTACGGATGAGCTTGCTGCGGGCCTTGGAGTTAGTGTCAAAACAACATTGAAGCACTTGCGTCAAATTGGAAAGATAAAAAAGCTACATGATTGGGTGCCACACGAACTAAGCGACCAACAACGAGATTTACGCTTCGACGCATGCATAGCACTACTGAATCGGCATAGAAACGAGGGAATTTTAATGGAATGGACCTGCGATGAAAAGTGGATCCTGTACGACAACTGTAAGCGTTCGTCTCAGTGGGTGGACCCGGGTACAGCACCTAATCAGTGCGTTAAAAAAAGATTACTCATAGGAAGATGATGGTGACTGTCTGGTGGACCAGTGCCGGACTTTTATATCACAGCTGCTTACTGAATGGCACAACGGTGACGGCAGATGTCTGTTGCCAAGAATTGCAAACAATGATGGAGAAGCTCGCAATACAACAACCAAGACTAGACAATCGCTCTTTCCCATTGCTTTCCACGACAACGCGCGAGCTCATATTTCACGACAGACCATCGCAAAGCTACAAGAGTTACAGCTGGAAACTCTCCGTCACCCACCGTACTCACTGAACGTTGGCCCAACAGATTTCTACTTTTTTCAAAATTTAGTCAATTTTTTAAGTGGGAAAAAATTCAATACCCGAGGGGCAGTACAAAACGCTTTCACTGACTTCATCGCCTCCCGTCCAGCAGACTTCTACAGTAAAGGGATAAACAAACTGCCATCAAAATGGCAAAACAGTGTAGATAATTTAGGCTAGTACTTTGATTAGCTGAAATAAAAAAAATACCAAAATTTTTGTATTTTGAAATTATCATAAAAATCTCCAATTTGATAGGTAAAGACCTAATATTATAACATAAATTATCTTTCATACTTAAATAGATAATTTTGCAATAGAACTTTGTAACTCAACTGGTTTATATAAAACATAGTTATAATAACATTTCAGGTTTGAAATCGCGTCACCTTATCTAGTATGTGTACCATAATAGTATGCAAAGAAAACTTTTTCTCCATAAACGGCTAGTGTTTATATACGCTTCTAACTCAGTAATTAGTTAACTGAATTAATTAAACCAAGTCTTACAACTCACACATTCATTTCCTTAATTCGATAAAGGCACATTGAGTATTTTACTTAAGTCAATGGATCCTTTAGAAATTCCCTTTTAGAGCCCCATTTCGAGGCAAAGTGGATTGAGTGAACAAAACGTGTTGTTCTAATGTGTGGGGTGTTTTAGGATGTACTTAGCGGAATAATAATAGCCGTTTAAGCTAAAGTACTGTTCAGGTAGTACTTAAAGAAAACCATTCAACATGACAAGACACACTTTCTGCGAGCTGTGTTTGTACATTTAACAGCCTATGTGGCAAAGCCTGCCAACTGAAGCACAGAGACTGCGAGTTCATTAGTTAGCATGGTAAATGGTAAACGAACTTTCCATTATTTGCTACGGTCTGGATATTTGTATGAGCTCCAGAGTGATCCATTGCAAATACCCATAACTTTATTTATTTCTTAGCTTGGAGATATAGGAACAATGTGTGTGTTTGCGGATTTATTCAGAAAAAATACATACAAATATTAATCTTCACGAAGTAAAAATAAGTAATAGATGATGAGCCTTAGACTTGATACTTGTAAAAATAAAAATTTTTAAGGTGAATTAAGCTGCTTTTCTTCGTAAATACACCATTCTGGTTATTAATATCCGTAGTAGCATTTACCTATACTATTATAACGAGGAAAGAATTGTATGTTTGTAACGAATGAACTCAAAAATTACTGGAGCGATTTCAAAAACTCTTTCACCATTAGAATGCGTATACCTGAGTAATATAGAATATACTTAAATAGAAAAAAATAGGGATCCCTACCAAAACTTCAATGAAATAACTTAAAATGTTAAAAAAAAAATCTCCACCCGTAAAAAGCAGGGACGGGGCGCTAGTTAGAATGTCCAAATGCTATAGTAACATTTTTCAAAAGTAAATGATAAAATACAAATAAAATGTGAAAGAGACATAGATTGTATCTCGAGGAAGAACATACATAGACTTTTCGTCGACCTTTCGTCTCAAAAAAAAACAGTATTAAATAGGAAATGAATATTTGTATGGGCAACTTATAATTCCTAGAACTAACTGACTTCATATGAAGTACAAAGTGCGTACTTCAACGTTGCAGATGCGTTTTTTACTTCCTTTAGAAAGTATACAAATAAATGTCTGAGTTGCATGTAACAGCTAGTACCGTATAAGTCAATATAAGAGAACACAAACCACTTATTATCACCAGCCTCATTAGACGTCGCCTCCAGCTCAATGCGATATACAAACGATATTTCAACAAACGTTTGTCTAAAAAAACCATTATTGCCTTGATTTGAAATCATTTTATTAATTGAAACGTGTATTTCTAATTATTAGGCTTATTCTAAATAGAGACTCAAGTACGCGTAGGTTCTGTCCGTGCAAGAATGGACAAATAATACAATTTCCTGCGGCGACAGTCTACAGAAGAACCCACAGCCAGGTTATAGGGTATTTAGCCGTCTCCCTTCAAAACAACCTTGAGTTGTGTTCTGGCATTAGTGGCCAGGTTCCAGTCTCCCATTAGAGAGCAGCATCGTATGTGTAGCACCTTTGGTATTGCAAATGTCCATAGGCGATGATAACCCCTTTCAATCAGGTTGGCCGTCTGCCTGTCTGCTGAACTTATGCAATAAAAAAACGTACTAAATATTATCATATGGTAAAAATACTATTTTCCATGGTATATTATAACGATATGTTAAAACAATACGATTATTTTTTACGAAATTCATTCCACCCATTAGAACACCGGAAGGGATTTAAGAACAATTGTGTATAAAAGAACGGCGTAGGGCTACGTGTTAGGGCAGTTAAGCAGGCATTACATTATCTAATTTGCAGAGGGCTAGGTTACCTAGCGTGCTAAAATTGGGTGATGTAAAGGCATTGAGACAGTTAGTCATCCAATCTAGTGAGATCGTATGGGCTCTGTCACGCTTGCTCATCTAGTGCACCAGATTTAGCGCTCTGCAAATTGGTTAATATAATGCCCGCTTTACTGTATTTGTTCTTAAATTAGCTGTTATAGTTATGCAGCTTTAATGCTGATGTTAGACGGGTTTATCAGCTTTGTTTGAACATCACAGAACTGAAAGGACACAAAGATATTCCATGATATTGATTGACTCAATTTTATGTGGATCACTTGTTTGATTCATCCAAATTGGAGGAAGACCGGAATGAACCGTCTAATATCGGCTTAATAGTATATTTTGTTCTGAAGCTAGCAGTTACCCTAATGTAATAATGTCCAGCACGTTGGGAGCTATTTTCTTTGTCGACGCTCTAGTAACTCCAAGTTCAAGTTAATCAACCAGGCGTTCAACCTGGCGCTCAATCGCCATAAAAGCAAGAGTTCCTGGGGGATAGATATCAGAAGTCCTAAAAGCAGGCGAAACGGCGAACACAAAACAAATGTAGTTATGAACTTCAACAACAAATCCCAGCGCATTCCAAACTTTAACCCAACGAACAACTGAATACAATAAAATCTCACGAGTATAGGGTTGCCTGTTGCTGTTCACCAGAAACTTAAACTGTTCGGAATCCAAACAAGTGAATACAAAAATTAGTAAAACAGTTGTTTTCTATTTGTGCAACATTTGTTTACTTAGGTTTTCTTCATGTTATTAATTTACATGAACATATTTAAATGAGACCTAGTAGTATAGGATCCCGCTATGCAATATATTTATTGACACATTAAATTAAATATAAAATAGGTTTCATCAAATAAACATCTCGGTGAAGGTCATTGTATAGCGGGATTTTAAACTATAGATATTGAATTCAATGCTGACACTTTTTTCTAATGAATTAAAACCAGCTTTTAACGGTTTTAAACGCAGTATTTTATTTTAATATTGTTATTTCAATATTCGACATGCCACGTTTGATTTTTAAATTTAGTTTGAATTATGCGTACTATTCGCGAAAACTTACAAAAATCTTCTGATTCACAAAATTTTCTCTATAATTTAATTAGATTATAGTTTCGATCTGGTAACCCTACGTGAGCCTCAAGGCCGGGTTATGCTTATGGTATGGCGGTACAGAAGCCATTAATTCATGTGTGAAAGTGACCCGTGTCCCTTTCTGCGGGAATGGGAACCGGTTTCATTCATTACGTGAGCATGGCAAAGAATTTTTCGTCATATAAATACCAATTTGTTGGAGATTTCCGCTTTACTGCTCGCCTGATAAAAATGTATGGCGTGATTATACGTTGGGGATTTGTATATTTAGATTGATATTTTTGTTTTAACTCTTTTTAGACCGATTAATAATATAATATTATGTCGTAAACACTACGTTTTTTTTATTAACTAATCTACGGACTCTAGTTCCGTAACCTTTTTCAACTTAATTATTGTTAGAGTTTTTTAATTCATACACGCTTATTGTTTATGTGTTATTATGTGTGACATTAATTTTGTGATTTTTATGTTGTGTTGTGTACCTTAAGAATAACTTATATAATTATTTTTTCCTAATTTTAATACCTTACTTATACTAATGTAGAGTGTATCTGTTACATGTTGGTGTTGTGAGAAAGTGCATGTGCAGTGTGTGCCTTATGTCTATACCTATATACATTATCTTAACTAGTACCCTGTATGCTGTTTTTTCTTTTTGTGTCTAGGTTATTCATTTTTAGGCCGTTTGTGTGTCTTGGTTTGTTTGTGAATTGTGCGTGTAATGCAATGCAGTGGTAGTGCGCGTTGGTGTAAGTGTATAAGTTTTGTTGTTGGTTGTGTTTGTGACATTGTGTGGTGTTAATTTATTGTATAATTGTCGTGACATGAAAGCAATGGAATGGTACTTTGAATATCTTCATAACGCCGATATATTGAACTATCAGATTTGGGCCCCTGAAGCCAACATTGTGGAAGAATGCCACAAAGTTTTGGAAAAATTAGACATCAGTACAAAACACTATGGTTTAATAAGTCTATGAGCTTATAAACATTTTCTTTTAATCTTCAATAACCGGCGTTAATATTTCATTTATTCGCAATAACACTACAGCTTGCTGCATTATTCTATGGTGGGACATAAAATGCATCTCATCCATACATAATTAAAATAGAATGTATAAGTTTTGTTGTTTTTGATTGTGTGCTTGTGACTTTGTGTGGTGTTATACCTAATTTATTATTTAATTGTCGTGTCATGAAACATTTTTAGTTGGTTTTAGTGATGATGGATGGTATAGGAGGGGGATTATTGACCCTCCATTAGACGTTGTACCACCGTCTTGTCTCCCATGCGTATCGCACTACATGTTATATTCCTTATGAGTATTTTATAGCCTGTTTAACTTTACCTCCCCGTCTATGTACATAGTTTTTTTTAATAAGTAAACTAGCTTCTGCCCGCGACGTTATCCGCGTGGAATTTATTTTCAAAACACCCCGATTTTGAGACATTCTTCATTGGTGCTCCGCTCCTATTGGTCTTCACGTGATGATATATAGCCTATAGCCTTCCTCGTTAAGTGAGCTATCTAACACTAATAGAATTTTTGATATCAGACCAGTAAGTAGTTCCTGAGATAAGCGCGTTCAATCAAACAAACAAACTCTTCAGCTTTATATATTAGCATAAGATTACACTTATGGAGAAACCTTTAAAAAAATCAAGATTAATTTTGGCATAAATTACAATTTTGGCCACTACAAATAATTAGTTTTTCTGATTTCACTACACTACTGTACCTTTTATTAAATGTACGTGTTGGTACCTATGTTGTATATTCACCTTCTTGCCTAAATTTATTCATGTTAACCAAGTAGTTTACAATAATATAACTGTGATATAGATATTCGCATTTTTGTTTCAATAGAGCTACATACTTCTTAAAGGGACTTATAAAGGTGACTGAAGTACCTCAATTACTAGAACTAAAGAAAATGAAAAAAGTTAAAGTAGACACTCCACCACAGGCGTGAACCCAAAAACGAACATAAATCAAAAGGATTAAAATCGGAAGTTTTCATCGCAAAAACTATACTAATATTATGAAGAGAAAAGATTTGTTTGTTTGCATTGAATAGGCTCCGAAAACACTGAATCGATTTGAAAAATTCTTCCACTGTTGCCAAGCTACACTATCCCCGGTGGACATAGGCTATTAAAAAATCTTAGATACCCGTGCGAAGCCAGGGCGGGCCGCTAGTATATTACACTTCGGGAAATCCACCAAACGTAATAACCAATTAAAATGAGTAGCTCAGGTTTGACGTGCACTTCAAAGACTGGGAACCAGTTTTTGATTGGATGGGATTTTTTGAAATGGATTCGACGTCCAAGCCCCTATAATAAAGCTACTTCATTTTTAGCAGGTTGCGTGACATGAATAAAATTACTCTCATGGAGAAATCCGTCACTTTTCGCTTTCGATTACAAAATACGTAAAGCTTCATACACACTGTATAATCATAAAAACATAAATGTCCCACTGCTGAAACCAACCTCTCAATACCAAAGGTGATGGAGGGCGGTATCGCTAAATAACCTTATTTCGGCCTGTACATTTTTTTCTTTTATTATATTAAAATTCTCTTAAACTGACGGCGTGTTCCTTTACTTCGTATGCACGTCAAATCATTCATGCCATGTTATCATTTTATATGAATTTACTCCGGAAATTAACATCCAATGAATATAAAATACAATATAATACCGCTCCGCGCCGCACCGGTTGAATATACGTAAATATAAATAAATAAACTATATCATCGCTGTAAATTACATAACATATAATATACCCCGCACCGCGTATTAATATTGTTACAACTTAGCCCCCCGACAAAGACAAATTCGACGAAGCATATTTTATTACCTGTCGGCATTTGAACTAATTGTAATTCTTTTATGATCGTCTTCTTTTGTTTACTTATTTATTGGCATACGTTTCTAGAGAACAGCCCATTGTTTTATTGTACTCTCTCATCAGCATAATTAGACAGGTGTTACAAACTGATTCTAGGAAATTCGAACCACGTTTCCGGGCAGGCACATTGCATTTGTGCAGTATAAAACGACGGCATGATTGAAGGAGGGCAGTTCAGCGACAACTACGATAAAAGCGTGACGTGTTTACTACAATCGGGAATCTAATAGTGACGGACTTTGCGCGTTTTATTGAATTACGACCTTCTGCATTACGTTAAGATTTGTTGTGGTCGGTTATATTGGTACCTGTGTTATACGTGTTTGTATAGTTGTAATAAACTCTATAATCATTCCAACCAAATTTTAATTCGAGTCTCGCTAAGCTCGTAACAATATAATCAATTCTATATAAACTTATTGTCGCCTCAAAATCATAATAAGTGAATTGTAGCGAGAAGTCGAGGAGTGGCCGATATTACATTCTGCCATCAACCAGGTAAGTGAGTGCTCTTATCACTTCAAAAAATAAGTAGACGGACTACATACGTCTGAACATTTTCCTGAGTGTATTTATGTGCAGGATTTTCGAAATTAAAATATCTTAATCCCAAATTATATTACCCTTGCAACAATACCAAAATAACCTCAATATGTTTCGAGCTTAACTGTAATTTATCAGAATGTAAATTGGCAACCCCTTTTTGGCACGAACTGACGAAGTTATTGGATGTTATCTGATTTCGCTCGTTTAACTTATCGAGTGACAGAACGGTCCACATTTATCGAGTCTTGCTTCATTTTATTTATTACTTTTATCAACCAGTTTTACTTGCTTAACACAGAGAGCATTCCCTGTGGAATTAAACTGCTTTGCCTTTTTATTATTTATGGAATGAGTGACTTGAGTCACCTGAATTCAGGTGAGTCAAGTCACTCGTTCCATTGAAATATACGGATTAGTATTATCAAAATGTTATAATCTTATTATATATACATTACGTGTCACGTTGTTTGTCCGCGATGGACTCCTAAACTACTTAACCGATTTTAATCAAATTTACACACCGTGTGCAGTTTGATCCAACTTGAAAGATAGGATACTTTTTATCCCGTTGGAATCGGTAAGCGGAGCTGAGATCGGGTTCTAGAATCCTCATAACCACCGGGAGCGAATTTGGTGATTTTGTTTTTCCGTGTTTGAGTGGGTCCCCGGATGATTAAAATCCATAATTGGAACCGGTAGGTGGCTCTAGGATCGGCTCCTACATTTTATATTGCAGGACAACGTCTGCCGGGGCCACTAGTGTAAATATAAATAAAGACGTGTGTTAGATACAGACAATATATCAATAGTGGCCTTTTTACAAGTACGAAGTGTACTTGTAAGAAATCGACTTTTAACTTTTACCAGGGCTGTATTACTTTCACATGCATATTTGCTGTCTTTGCTGTGCAAACATCATAATTATTGAAATGCAACTTCTCTAGAATCGTTGAAATTTGAAACTCGATGAAACGAAAAAGCGACACTAAAAAGAGATAAACACATAAATCTGTAAGACTAAGCCTGCGAGAGAACGAGATACGAGTTTTACATTGTGCAACACAGTAAATAGAGTCAATAAGACCGATGATTAAACATAGGTCAAATTTGGACCGAAATAAAACTGATGACAATAATGTTTAGACCAAAACAGTGAAAATTTGAAAGTGATACCTAAGATGTTTATTTTGGATTATAATATGTTGACGGATGTAGGCTAAAGGAATTATATTTATATTCATAAAAGTAAGAGAAGAATTATCTATGAATATATTCTCTTAAGTTTCAGTTCTACTGCACACAATATTTTTTATGTGTGTGCATTTTAAAAATATAAGTTTTCGATGTATTTTAACGTCCTCGTGAAGATGCATATTAAGAACAGATAAAAATAATTGTATTTTATAGTCGTCTCATATGTATATTACGTACTTACTTAGATAAATACTACTTTTGATAACTTTTAATCATTTGTACTAAACAAATAACCCTTCTCCGTACCTAGTTATTCAATGTTATTATTAGTTCATAGAAAAGCAATATCCATGGAATATTCTCGAAATTAATTTGTCTTATTTTCGCAACGGATACTTATTATTGGCATTGGCAAGACTGATTGATTTTCATATGACAATGAATATTTTACAGTAGAATTCAAAATTACGCGTTTAGTGGGAATGTTGATGCGTTTTCCCTCCATTTAGTCGCCGATGTCCCTGATTATTCGGTCTCACAGATCATGTATCAATACTATCGTTTTATGGTTTTTGGTTTTATTATATTTTTTTATTTTGTTACTTTCTTTCTTAAATGATTAGTTAAAACAAATTTTGAAACGCGACATACAATTTTGTATTTATTTATATGAAACACATGAATAACTGTACTAACCAAATAAAGCCAAATTTACTTATATTTATTTTGTCTATAATTATATTTTATATATAGTACCTAAGTATTTGAGCCGGACGAACACATGTAATCTTTACAAAAACCTAATGTAGTTAAAGTGTATTTACAATTAAATATTTTTTCATGGGCAGAATACAATATAACTAAGTTTTTTTTATATTAGGGATAGTCAATTATTTAATAATCGACAAACGTAAACATACCAGAAAATGCAACACTTAATCTTCTCATGTTTCAAAACTAAACAAAAGACTAGAAATAACAATTCAAAGTGCATGCTCTATATTTCAAACCTGACGTCTCTTGCGTAATCATCAATATAAGCAGTCGACAGTTTCACAGCAATAATTATTAAGTTTACATTGCTGACTACCTATGGTAGTTTATAAACATTTACAGCAATGTACGCAGCATGATAGAGGGAACAATTCGAGTGAATTGTATACTACAGGTGGTTTAGGAAGTAGGCCAGATATCGTGTTACATGCAACGACCTAAGACAGCTGAGAAGTCCTCAAGATGTAAATTGTTAGAATTAAATTTAGTGTAAGACCTATTATAGTGCCCTTTTCAGTAGCATTTAGCAAGCATCGTTTGTTTGACCCATTACAAAGGTGCGGCTTCATTTGTGTTAGAATTACAGATTAGGCCGTTTCACGCAAATATGACGATGGGTTTTTGATATAGTAATGCGTTATTTGAGATGCGATATTCTTAATGAGGTTAAATATTGACGTATAATGTATATAATACACTAAAGTGGCTATGTGTTAACGGCGTTATTTTTTGTCGTTATCATCTCATTCATATTGAATAAGAGTAAGTTTGTAAATTGTAGGCTTCTACAAGGTTATTTTTTAAGGTATCTTTATAAGCCTATAAACTTACTTCAACACAATATGAATAAGATCGTAAATCTTTAACACTAATGCAGATGCAGGTGTAACATAATATTTACGCATCATTTTCAATTAAATATGAGAATAACAGTAAAATAACATATTATCTTAATGATTCTATATATCATGAAATCGAGGCAGCTAATTGGCTAGCGCACTCGCATCTAATTTCAGGGTCGTAGCTTCGAATCCTGGCCGGGAAGCATGCACCGCTTTAATTTATTTAGATTTCGTACATATTATTACAACTTGCGTACTGACGGACATCTTTGAAAAATTTTTGTTAAGGTAACTATAAAAAAACCCTGTGGTGCCCACATTATTACAACTCATGATTACTAAAAACTTTTACTTCAAAACTTTCCCTCATTTCCTCTAGATGGTCGAATCATTTTGTGGTTACAAAATACCGGTTTCAACATATCGTAATTCGCATAGACCTTTGCCTGTCTTGTTAATGTGTAAGGAGCTCGAGTCGGCCTCTCTTACATTGTAATTACAACAAATTATGGCTGACACGGTATTAAATGCTACATTTTCTTTTCTGTAAGCTAGTTAAACGATTTGTGTGAAAATACTGAGGTATTTTTACTACACATACATGTTACAGACATATTTAGAGCTGTTATTTGTTGCTACAATTTATATCACCTTATTCACGTAAGTGGAAACTGTTTTCCGTTTTACAAAATAAACTTTTTAGTCAGTCTCTACCATACAAAAACTTAGTGAAGGATTATTTCAAAGCTATAGAAGACGAACTATTTTCTGTGACTTCCACAACATGTTTGTTTCTGAATATATTAATAATATGTAATTAAAACAATGAACCAAAACTTACCAAAACTCTAAACATCAGTTTTATGTCTGTTTTAAAGATAGTTTTAGAATGAAGGTGAATGGTGATCCCTTCACCTCCATTGATTGAAGTATTGAAGTATCTACATGAAACTATATTATCTTAATTAAAGTTTAACTATCATTAAACATCTTCATAAAGAAAACCACGAGGTTTTCTTCATTGTAAAATGACGAAAAAGGAAGAATGCGAACACTGAGACGCGTAGCTAGGACTCCAAACTTAACGGAGATACAACATTATGATGATGAAGTCTAAAGTAGAAAATCAGTATGATATGTCTTGATTTTTCTTGCAAAATTATTTTTTGGATACAATTTTAGTTATATTGTGTACAATGTATACTTATTATAACATAACCGTTCCGGCATTAGTGACCAGGTTCCAGGCTCCCTAAAGAGAGCAGCAGCGCATTCGTAGCACCTTTGGTGTTGCAAATGTCCATAGGCGATGGTAACCGCTGTCCATCAAGTGGGCCGTCTGCCTGTCTGCTGATCTCCCGCAATAAAAAAAATAAAAAAAAATATTATACTTTACCTGATGAAGTAATAATAAAAAATGAAAAATCAATTACCACACATGCTTTTAAAAATATTAACCGATTTACGCTTTTGTTTTATATTATCATAATGGAACATTAACAGCATTCCATGAGAGCAAAATGTCTCCGGATCATGACGATAATCGCTTAGGCCATGACATTATTACAAACCAAAGGAATGTGTATATGCGTAATACATTTTACAATTAAACAAGCATCTCTTACTGCTCACTAGCTGTTTTCTATTATCATTCAGCAATTGTCTTTATTGTTTGTCCCTTATCAAGTTTTGGAATTACACCGATTACCATGATAATTGTTATTAGAACACGAGTAAAATATAAAGTTTTTAGCCTCGAAAAAAAGGCAGTATCCGATCTGTATCTGAAATTAACACGATTAAAGTCGCATGGGACGTGCCCAATCCAAACCTCTTCTCCATGTTGTCCCTTCCGAAATATGTAGCAAACATTTAAAAAAAACATTTTTTTATCTTCTCTACCGTTATAAATATTTAGATTTGAACAACATTTCATAGATACTGTTGGAGATATAGAGAACTTTGATTTGAAGATTCTAGCGTACCCTATATTCTAGCCGAGTCTAGCCAAATGACAAATTCAATGCACGTTGGTTACTGATTGAATTTCCAACAAAAAGTTTTTATATTGTTACATGCCGACAAACAGTGAATGCACACCTACCTAAAGCGCAGTTTATTACCTTCCCGCATTTGGACTTCTTTTGTTTACTTTGTGATTGTAAAATTCGTAATTATAAGAACAGTCCATTGTGTATTGTCGTCTTTTAAGGCAGGTGTGTCGAACTGATTCTAAGAAATCCGATCTTTGCGTGCTGGTAGCCATATTGTATCGGTGCAGCACTGACCGAATCGGCAGTCAAGCGAGGATTACGATACGAGCAAAACGTACATTCGATAAGCTATATAGTGACGGACTTTGCGCATGTTATTGAATTGTGTAGTTTTTACTGGTTGCATCCAATTATATTTGTACCGGTGTTATACGTATTTGTATAGTTCTTTAAATTCTATAGTAATTCCAACGGCATTTTAATTCAAGTCCCGCACTCCTAACAATATGTTTGATACGGCTAACTACTAGCCACGAAATATAATGTGTTTGTTCTCTATGTAAAAATCTTGATATCTACGCACGTATAATTTTAATTATTAATTTATTACAATTCATTCAAATTAAAATAATTTAAACAAGTGTTTTACAGTTTAGGGGTTCGTAAACTATAAAACACTTGTTCATGGTGTTACGCACATAGCCGATTTTTATGTATCCTATATCAATCGTTTGCGATATCTTGTTGGTAGTTAGACTCAACGCACAATCACAACTTCATTGTATTTGAAATCTTATAAAAAAAAATTAACACATGAATTCGACGAAAATAAACAAACATACACTACGCTTTAACAAACGCGAAGAGTAACGTGAGGCGTACATTACTTTGAGCCAACGACAATCCTGTTAAATTTGTGCGAGAACGCGTGAAACCCCTAACTTTAGCCATTCATAAAACAGTCACAATGAATAAGCGTGTAGGGGCGGATGGTGGGCAAAATTTAACACCCATGTTCCTAAAATTGAGGTCAGGCAAACGCAAACAATTTTTTTGGATGAAATATTAATCTTTAGAATTAATGTTTGCACTTTTTATAGTCGTTCGTACTATATATAATATCTGAACCGAATGCGTTTACATCAAGCATTTCGTTCTGTGGCCATTACAGCTCTTATTTTCAAGCCAATCGTGTACTTACAAGTGCCTATTTCGGCCAGAAATTGCGATCATATTGTTACGACCGACAAAGTGAATGCACACCTGCAGTTTATTACCACTTGAACTTCTTTTGTTTACTTTGTTTTGAAAAAATAATTAGAAAAACAGGCCATAGTGTTTTGTTCATGATGGTCATTAGCCAGGTGTGATTCTTGGAAACAATTGTTATGCGGTCGAGTATTGAGTCGAGCATATTGTTTTGGTGCAGTATAAAACATTGCCCAACTGAGAGGTGAGGCAGTCTAGCGATAGCCACAGGCGACACAAGATGTGTAAGCAATTCGATCGCACTCGATAAGCAATGTAGTGACGGACTTGCGCGTGTTATTGAATCACGTTTGTACTGGTTGCGTCCAGTTATATTTGTGCCTGTGTTATGCGTGTTTGTATGGTTCTAATAAATTCTATAGTAATTCCAACAGTATTTTAATTCGAGTCGCTTAACTAGTAAAAATACTTTAGGCAGTTCATAACGGCACCGCAAAAATTATAGATTGTGACAACAAGGAGGTGGATCTTTTTATATTACCTCAGTACTGAGCTCCTCTATTCGCTTTACCTTAAAGTACTGGATTTCATGTTTACTACAAGCCTCCATTCTAATTTATTACTGGCAGTTGATTACCACTTGATGTATTTTGTACTAATACCAAGGCTTACTTACTTATATTACTTACTTGTAACTTGTTGTTCTCTGTTTTACTCCCCGTACCATATTATTTTATACATACATACTATCAAGAGTAGTGTATTGTTCGTCTTCAGGCAAGGGGTGAACATAAGTAAAGTATTCCACTAGGACAAAAATATCAACATTTTATTTATATTAAAAATTCAATCACCAATAATAAAGTCTTTACTATAAATACGAGTAACACAACACGAGAAATTCAACCTTTTTTTCTTTCATTTGACAGAACAACATACATTGTGTAATAGGCTTAACCCGTAAATAAGAAAGTGGTCGTTCAAGTCCCGTGCGGTGACAATACGTCACAACATCGACATGTGTAAAGATTACTACTGACAGAGAAATCGCGAGATATGCTATTGAGATAAGTTCTCGTGTGGCTTATTACTGAGCTGTAGGATTGAGACTGTATTTTGCTACTGGATTATCGTTAAAGTTACTTATGATATAATATATTATTCTTAAAATTAGCAATTAAATTAAACCTGATACTAATAATAGGACTGTAAATCGCCCAGCCACAAAAAATTCAGTATAAAATAACGCCATATTTTTCTCTTTATTTTTATAATTGAAAGACTCCGCAAAAATTTTCAACTGTCGTTTTCTTATTTAATCCGTCAAAAATTAAAAATATCTTTTAAATTTCATATTTAAACAGAGTATCAGAACTAAACAAATAACTTTACACATACATAAGATTATAATGAATTGACAATAGTGATAGCTAGTGGGCAAAGTGGAACTTACTATCAAGCAACATTTAAAGTACTGGGATTATCATTCCTATTATTCAATTATATACTACCTATAGATATAAAAGTTCAATGACTTCTAGTATTGTAATACTTATTTAAGCGCATATAATTCTAGAGTTTTCCCGTAGAGTATACATCAACCTGGGTATCAAATTTAAACCCGTGATTTAATAATCGAAATCGTTATCACGATTTATGCAGTAGTGATAAAGTAACATTTAAAAGTCTGAAAATTACTCGAGTCTGACATGCGAACTCAACCATAATAAATCAAAAAGTTTTAGGACGACGCGATAAAATAAATTCTAATTTACAAAATGTATCAAGTTGTTAAAGCCCCCGAAGCACTTGACGGTTAATATTTAAAATTCTGATCAAATTTTATTATAATAACAGTCAAGTATTAATTGATAAAAATATTTTGAATGTCCTTCGTTTTCCTTCTACAAACACTTATGAAATTAAAGTTTCTAATTACTTTATAGGCAGGACCCGTGCCGACTTCTCTGGGCGTCAATAAAAAATTAAATTATTATTA
Source organism: Dendrolimus punctatus (assembly GCA_012273795.1). Taxonomy (NCBI): domain Eukaryota; kingdom Metazoa; phylum Arthropoda; class Insecta; order Lepidoptera; family Lasiocampidae; genus Dendrolimus; species Dendrolimus punctatus. The sequence goes on along the minus strand of CM022540.1, from coordinate 5,583,187 downwards.
ATCACAACCAAATATAGTCACTATGCCTATGTCACTCAAGTATAATGTAGATTTCTACTGGTGAAAGAATTTTTAAAATCGATTCAGTAGTTCAAGAGATTACTTAAAATTTACAAACTTAACCTCTTTATAATATTAGTACAGATAAAATTGTACAAACATGACACATAGCGTCATTAGACTTTTTCTAAAGATATTATTCATGATGAACTAAATAAAGCTGAAGCAGTTTTGATTATGTAAACTTTTGTTCCCTTTGCCCTGGAATCTATTCCATTTTCATTCCCGGTGTCGATAGTATATAATTTACCTTTCATGAGTATAACTGCCTTTCAATGCCATAGAAAAAATCTATGAATGGCAACAGCTCAGTAATAACGAACAAGGTCAAACTTACCATCAAAGCAATACTTTAGAGTAATCTTGTTGTAATTTTTAGTTAAGTTCCTAGTGTTCTCCTTCAGGATAAAACACGAATGTCTTAATTCCGGCCTGTTATGCAACTTAAACAGTTTCTTAAATAAAAGGCGCATCTGAGTGAAACTTATGAGCGCATCATTGTCTTCGTCATTTGTCATCATATCTTAAGAAATTGTTCGATTCCTTGCCTTGCCGTGCCTTGTTATGACCATTAATCAGTGATACTATAACCGAAATTAAATGATCTAGCATTCATAAACTAAACGTAGTTTCGACCTTTTGAGTTTAGTCTTTAAATTTGGCTCTCAAGCAATCATATATTTATTTATATGGTGCAAAATATATTTTAATAAATATATTTTATCAATACATTTTCGATTACCAACAGTAGGATTATTTGAATTTCGCTATCCGTATCCAATATCTTTAAAATATTCAGAACAATAACTCGGCAGGTCTCGAAGCCAGGAGCTAATCTCCATAAGGCACGGAAGCCCTGTGAAGCACCGCTGAATAAGTAACGCCTTACTATACTTATCATGGAGGCGTACTACGCGCTCACGATTAAATATTAAGTAATATTATTATACGCCATTACACGACAACATATTATTGTGAAACAAATACATCATACATGTGAACATTTTATTCGCAGGTTAAATGCATTCTTTTTTACTTCTATTACTTGAATAAATACTATGTAATATAATACTAATAATTCTTCTCGATGTACCTACACATTAGGCCAATTTTAATAGCGCACGACATTGTATGAGCCGTGTAAGCGGGACAGAGATAAGAATGCATAGCATGCAACACTCTGCCATTTCCACTTACTAATAAATAAATAGATTATTTAGATGTTTGAAACCGGTGCAGCACCTCATAAGATGACAAGGTTTATATTTGCTTGTAAAATCTACGTGACAGTCACAGAAGATTCAAATACAAGTATATTCCTATTTCAAACCTTGGTCTTAGTAAAAATTTTGTTATATACAGATTATTGTCAAAACTGGTTTTTTGACTTAATATTATAGATATGCATGTATTAAATTGCTGTATAAAACACATACAATGTTTAAAATATTCATTACCAGTAAACTATCTTGCCCCAGATAAGAATAATAACATTTTTGACTTTAAAATAAAGATCAAGCTTTATACAAAAAGGCAATCGTATTCCTTTTATACAACGATTGCGACAATGTAGAAAACTTTTAGCTTGATCAGAGGTTCCAAGTTTGAATGTTTTTGTTTTAGAACTGTTTTTCTTGAACACTAAATTACTCCCGTTTGAGATAGGAACAAATAGTAGCGCCACAATGTGTGCTGGGCGTATTCCTCCTCAGGGCTGCCATTACTGAGTGTAAATTGGGAAATTTGAATAGTAATGTAGGGTCAGAGGATTGCTCGGTACGCGAGAATCCGATATTGGATCAACGATTTATAAGGTAACTTTGTATTATCAGTTTAATTTGAATTCCGTAAATAAGTGGTGTAATAAAATTTACCAAATGAAAGTAAGGCACTTATTTATTACGTCCAATTCGTAGCTGTCACGTTTGATTGTTTCGTACTCTTTGTTAACGTTTAATAAATAACTGTGCCCACCACTTCACTTGAGGATTTGGGTTTTATTTTTATATCTTTTGAACTCTGAACACAACAATTCTTTTTTAATCCAAAAATATTTAACCTAAATATAATATTTTTTTAAGTTTTCTCGACTTGTATACATAATGAAACCACTGAAAAGCGGCCGAAACGTCGGATACACCAAAACCTAATTAAGTACCGCGCTTAAAACCGTTAAAACGTAGTTTTATTAACCTAAATATGTTCAGCCGTTTCGGGTGGAGCGTATCGAGACAATCTCTCAGACGGACTGACAATCAAATGAGAAATCTAAATTAAAATGAATGACTAAATGTTTTCAATCAAAATTCGACATTTATTTTATAGTCTCAGACAAACACTTCATTTTTTTTAAATATATCTGAAATTATTTCATTATAAAGAAGTAATTAAATTCTTTAAGTGCACGAAATGAGAATTCATCAAAGGACATCTTGAAACTTAATTATGTATATTTATGATAGTGTACTTAGTACAATGCTCTAATATGGTTTACATATTCCTTTAAGATTATAATAAATAGTCCATTTATACATGTTTCTAAATATACTAAACATATTATATTATTAATATTACACTTCTCTGCAAAATGATAAAAATATTTGTATTAGATTATTGAAATTTATATATAAAGCAACGTAGAGGATTTTTTTTGTAATACATATCTACAAAACAATAGAAGTTATTATCACAAAGTTGGCCATTTTAACACGACTACTGCAGCAACTAAATAAGCATTTATGACAGAAGTTTAAATACGAAAATGAATTTATCGATAGGAAAAAAACAGAAGCAGACAACCCGGCAACTTTATTCTAATCGTATAAACATAAATTTATGCATTTATTTACAAAGATAACAACATTCATCAACCCTGGCTTTAAAATCCTAAACAAACTCGGTACAGAAAGAAAGCAAACGTAAGCGCGGAAAGTACACGACCGTTTAGGGCGTGTTGCTTAGTTCACTGTTTTATTCTACATCGCTTTTACACCAAATGAATGTGTGTTAAAGACCGTCGCAAACAACGCACAAGAATTTTTTTTTTTTTTTTTAGGGCAGGAGTTCAGCAGACAGGCAGACGGCCCACTTGATGGAAAGCGGTTACCATCGCCTATGGACATTTGCAACACCAAAGGTGCTACAAATGCGCTGCTGCTCTCTTAAGGGAGACTGGAACCTGGTCACTAATGCCGGAACACAACTCAAGGTTGTTATGGCGACACACTTAATGTCTTTAGAGCTGGAGAAAAAACTAATGTTTTACACTAACTCGCTCAAAACAATTAAACTAAACGTACGTCATATACACGGTAAACGCTTTTTAGCTTTCTTTTGATTAACAACAAAATACATAGCAATACTGGATTTTTTATGAAAAAGCGGCTGTAATGTTTATAAGAGACTATGATCTTTTTAACTTAATAGAAAAATAAACCGGGGCTATATTAAAGACAATGTTTTCGCTTAAATGGTTGCAGTCTTACACGTCAAAAGGTTTATGTAAAAAACTCATAAAATGTAAACGTTGGTAGACTGCATTGAACTAAATCACAAACATCACACAAGAGGAGAGTTAATAACCACTTTATACAGACGTGCACATATGAAAAAATAATGAAAGTACAATCATAAAAGTGTTTATCACGATCGCAGCAAGTAGAGATCGATCGGAACCATTTCTTTGAAAACATTTTCATGTTGTTCTCTTAGACTTAGACGAACAAATAAAAGTATAGACGGAACCTACGTGAACAAAAGCGTCAAATGAAGTCAAGCACTTTTTTTTCATTTTGTGTGCGTAAACTTATGTAGAAGGTATTGCTAACGTGGTTTGCGTGTGCGTAGTTAATAGTAATCAATCAAGCAATAACTTTTTATTGTGCACCAATACAAAAAAGAACTTACAGACTAAAACTATGTCTCATTATGCACAAAGGGCGTTGTAAAAATCTAAAGCGTTCTCTTCCAGATAACCCCAGGAATGAATTGAGATTATAATCACGATAGTGGTATACAAAATACATAGTAAAATTTCTGACATCCTAGTAATAAATAAATAAATGCAGTATATACAGATGTCCTATATAAACAATATATAAATGTTTATAGATAAATATATAATTATGCACATTCCTTTAAACATAATCATATGATGATGTTTAAATGTAAAATATTAAACTATTTTCTTCTTTCTTTATAGCCTTGACGGGAAAAGAATTGTTGTAGAAAGTTGAACTATGCGCAGGGGTAAAGAGTTTCAGTTTATTGGAAGGCCGTAGATAAAGAGTAATGTAACCACTGGAAACTATTCCACCTTTATCTGTACTAATTTGATTATTTATAACTATTTTCTCATAACGTAGTAGGGCCCGATCGGTTTCCTTTGGGCGGCTTCACTCTTGAGAGCTCCGGGCTTGTTCTACCTTTTGGCTTCGTTGGCGCTTGTTCTATAACAACAATTAATCTATTTATTCGGAATAAAAATAGTGATCATGCATCAAATGTTCGGACTTTGCGTAGACCTTAACCTAATACGCCCTAGTAAACGTAATTACGAAACAAGCACTTAGTACATTGAGTGGAGTTTATATTTGCGGTGACATTCTGTATTCTCTTGGCGTTTGAGTCAAGTATTTTGTTACGGTATAAAATGTTTAATTGTCATTATAAATACGAACAGCAGTACATTCTTTTATAGTTAGTTCTCTAACCAGATATTCCAATGTTATATCTGTAATACAAGTGTATCGTCTACGCGGGTCCATTACTTATCAAATGACTGACAGCGAGACCGGACTAAAGAATTAAAGATCATCGCTGAGTGCAGTGGACTATGATGTAGCATATGTTCAAAGTTTTACTTTTATTGATGAAATTCGTAATGCGCATTTTTTTATTGCACGAATTCAGCAGACAGGCAGTCGGCCCACCTAATGGAAGGCGGTTACCCTTGCCTATGGACATTTATCAAAGTTGCTAATAATATACTGCAGTTCTCTTAAGGGAGACTGGAATCTGGCCACTAATGGCGGGACACAACTTAACACGACCAGGGGTCGTGGTAGCCATCCTGACGGGCAGATACCCTACCACCTGACTGTGGGTTGTTTTGTCGCCTCTAACGACAGGCCGCCCGACCGCAGGAAATAGTTTTCTTTGTCTATTCCTGCACGGATAAAATATAATGTCTGTAAAGAACCAACGTAACCGACAATTTTAAGATAGCAGTGGTAGAGAACTATCTTCAACTTCTTTCCAGGATTGATGACCGCTGCAAGACGTAGGCTTCATTAAGTTTACACTACATATCTCAGTTCTCCGGTTTCCTCCTTTCGTTGGATGGTTGGCGAGTACACTATGTTTACCGAGAGTGGGGTACTAATAAATAATAATATTAAGACAAGCACTATGCTAAAAACTATCGTTCTTACTCTGGCTCATGTTACGTCAAAAATGTTCGTACCTAGAAAGAAAGTAAAAAGATTAAACATACAAAAATAAAATCCTGAAACAACGAATCGCAATCGCCTGACATGAAAGTTTGTTGTGGTTAATAAAATGAATTATTATAAAAGTTATGTGAGTGTGTGTGCAGTTCACACGCAGTAGAAGTGAGACAGTGTGACAAGTGGTGGGAGAGAGATTCTAAATTACGTGACGTCACATTTTATATATTATATCGTTATAATATACTTAAGCTTTATAAAACACGAAATTTGAAGTAGTACCGAACGAAAAACTTCAAAACAATATTTCTTTATTATTCTCTCGCAGGCTTAGTCCTACAGATTTATGCTTTTTCGTTTTATTGGGTTTCAAATCACAATGATTCTAATGTTTCACTTCATTAAAAGTATGAAATAACGTAATACAATATTAAGTGCCGGTCTCGCAATTACATTACGCGAGGATATCTAGTCAAGGTACCTACATACTCGTTTATTTGGTACAGCACGATGGGGCCGTTGAATAAAAGAATACACGGCTCGGGTTAATACGGTCCGTAAGGACAGAATCCTCACTCTAACGTCAAGAACGCAATTATAATATGTCCCATTACATTTTTAGGATTTCGTAGCCATTCTAGGTAAAACATAACACTTCCATAAGCCTCACATCTATCCATTTATGTCATGTCTATTTATTTACTTAATTCAGAATAACATGTCCTACAAAAACAATAAATACATTAAAAGCGCATTATAATAATTACAGTTACATATACACGCATACACAATGTATAGTTTATCGAATGTACGTCTCGCTCGTATCGTAATCCTCGCTTAACTCCCTCACCCTATATATATATATATATATATATATATATATATATATATATATATATATATATATATATATATATATATACTAAACTGTACAATACAACAAAAGACCGCGTGGCCTGAAGTTTCCGAGAAACCGTAATCTGCACATCTGCGGCCATAAACAAGTATGTACAATAACAACAGGCTATTATCTAATTGCAAATTTTGCAAACACAAAGTAAACAAAAGAAGTCCAAATGCGGGGAAAGTGTGCATCCACTTTGTGGGCATGTAACAGTACATACATAAACAAACTAGCATTTATGTATGCTGTTAAACATTGCGCAGCAATTTTTTTTTTTTTTTTTTTCAAATATACTGCATATCATATTCCGTTTAGTTACTTTAGAATACACAACGCACCAAGCTAGAGAACAAATAGCCAACCCAGGCCCGCCTTGAAAAATAACCCTCGATACTAAAGGCATAAATAGACAAAATGTTTCTATAAATTAATTATATTATTATCTTTATTTTAGGGCTTTTCAATAAGAGGTCGTATGGAATGGGGCCAACAGGCGTCAATGATTCAATAAATAATAGATTATGATTGATTATTCCGGCCGAAGTGAAGGCCGAACCGATTGTGGACTGATAAATGCACATTTGTTTTATTAGAAAAAAATATGTGAATGTTTCCTATTGATTGGTCACTTACGACTTTTTACCACCGCATCAGTTATTATGTTTACTATATACTGTTTTATATGCGTATGCTTCTTACTGCGTACTTTAAAAAGTAATGGTTACACTCGATTTTCTTGGATTCAACTCACCAGATTCTAAATTGGGTAATGTAAGAGACTTACAAGAGAAAAAAAGATTGAAAATCGGTTTAGAATGGACGGAGATATCGTGTTATAATGAAGTCTGGTTTAAATTTTCGTGGGTTTCTCTAATTCCTTGGAATCCTCTCATCAGATCCTGACATGGTGACTATGGGACCAGTTAGGAAGTATAAACTTTCGATTTAAAAACAAAATTGAAAATTGGTTCAAAATTGACGGACAAAACGAGTAACAAACATACAAAAAGAACAATACACAGAAAAAAATAGAACCTTCTCCTTTTTAAATTTCGTTTAGAAAAACAGACGGACAGAGGTTCTGACAAATTTATAAGGACTTGAAATTTATCTTTTTGGCTACAAGATTCCGCAATTATTTGTTTTAAGATTGTAATAAATTTCCTTAGTCTACATTTAGATTACTAATTAAGTTATTTCTTAGCAATTGTCGTTTTTACATAATTAGATTTCATTTTCAAGAAACAGAGGAAGCAATCTCTCCACAGAGGCAAACAAAAACTTCAAAAAGAATTTGACTCAACCGAGATAATAACGTCGCAACTCTTTGCTCCAATCTAAAGTACTAACAATTTTCTCCACAATGATTTTCTACAAGCTGTTTTATTTGCGATAAAAGGGATATTTGGAACTGAATAGTCTCTAATCTTTACTTTCATGAAATTGTTCGAACATTTACAAGACTTCATTCGGAGACTGATTTTATACAGTGTGTGAGAGTTACTTCTTCTTTGGTCTGTCTTTACTATTACATTGTCTCTCATTACCCAATAGGCGCCGTACAATCTTAATCTTCTCTCTGTCATATAATCACAAATTTAGCTTTGAAATACTTACATACTCATATTTCAACTCATCCATTCCCGTAACACCACACATCAATCTCAACATTATTGATATGAGAATATTGAGATGGATACTTATCCATCTCAATATTCTCATATCAATAATGTTGAGATCTCTACTTAGAGACGATTTTGGTTTATTTGCTTTAATGGACCAACTTTTACAGCCATATATTAAGGTATGTCTTATCACAGATTTGATTGTTAATTAAATTATTTTTTTGTAATATCTAATCATTTACAATCTTTATCTGTAATTAGTTACTGCGTTTGTTGGGTAGCTACACTGTTCATAGCATCGGAGATAAAAGACTTCGCGTGATTTTTAAATTATTTCAAAGTTAGATAGATAACACTTTATATAGCTTATCGAATGTACGTTTTGCTCGTATTGTAATCCTCGCTTAACTCTTGCTCACCAAATATACAATTTCAAAATGCACAATTACAATATTGTCATGGTAGAAACAAAACGCGGCCTTATCGCTGAAAGCAACCTCTTTCAGGCAACTTAACTTAAGGACTAATTTAATTTAATCTGACATCTCTCTGACAGTAAGAGGTATAAAGTTCGTACAATGTAATTTTTATATTCGTTCCATAAATTGAAGGGTGGATGGTACGCGTAAAACCCATTCCGCCCGCGAAGTGTCTTAAGAGACAGTGTTCCCGTAGGATAGTTAGGTATCTTTGGAAACCCGAGTGTAGTTAATTTGAAAGTAAATGGGAAACACAAGACGTCTGGCGGTTGTCTTAATGACGTTCTACTAAGTGAGAGCACTATTGTCAAAGAAAGTGGGTTGAGTGTTACCGCAATTCTGGGGCTTTTATTCCTTTTGATTCTTAATTTACTCCGCTCCTGAGAATAATTAGCTTCTTGGTACTCAATTGTTCAATTGTAAAAATCCTGAAAATGTTTAAGATTAAGATTTGGATATCGGGGGCCCAATTTTGCTATTACTATCTCATCAAAAACACTGGACACCAACGTCTTAATAGTAGGTTTGCCTGTTTTCGGTATTCTGTCAATTCCAATGGCGTGCTACTATATTTACAAATATATATATATATATTTTAAATATATATAAATTATAAAATAAAAATGTATAAGCAAAAACTCGCGAAATAAATGTTAAAATTTTAATAGCTTTTCTACGTTCTTTTCGGCTAAAGTCATTTCTGCTAACGGTAAAACAATTTTTTCTACTATTATTTCACCGCGCCGATATCGACAACACATAGTAGATTTAGCAGAATACGAAAATTTTTAACACTATAGCAATGGAATGGTTTTTTTTATATAACAATACTACGGACTCGAGGTCCGTACCCTTTTTACAACTTGATTACTGATATTGATTTTTTGAGTTTATACACGCTTATTATCATCTTTTGTTATAGTGGGTGACATTGATTTTGTGGTTTTTATGTCGTGTTGAGTACCTAAAGAATAACTTACATATTTTTTTCTAATTTTAATACTAAACTTATACTAATGTAGAGTGTATCTGTTACAAGCTGGTGTTGTGAGAGAGTGCATGTGCAGTGTGTGCCTAAGTCTGTACCTATATATTATCTTAACTAGTGCCATGTATGTTGCTTTTTCTTTTTATGCCTAGGTTATTAATTTTTAGGCTGTTTGTGTGTCTTGGCTTGTTTGTGAATTGTGCGTGTAATGCAATGCAGTGGTAGTGCGCGTTGGTGTAAGTGTATAAGTTTTGTTGTTGGTTGTGTTTGTGACATTGTGTGGTGTTAATTTATTGTATAATTGTCGTAACATGAAAGCAATGGAATGGTACTTTGAATATTGTCACGTACGAGCGGGGGTACGCACTTATGGATTGGAAGAAAATACCAGTTTTTAATTTAAAATCTTTTATTGACTTACACAGCCGCACGCAGTACCTTTCTGCAGGGTTGCTCCTATACGCACGGCCAACGATGCACAGTCCGATAAGTTGTCACATCCTCAATACCGTCGCCGATATTGCGCGGACCACCTCCAATATTATCGCATGTAGCTCGCTTCTGGTTCCTCTCTCGAACTACGCTGCACACCTCCTTCGCGTATCTGTCCACCAAACTTGTCACTGAATTCACCACTTAGTTCGTCTCTGTCCTCTATTAACCTTCTCTAATAACTCTTTAGTATCGCACTTGTCGTTTCAAAGTCTTGTACTGAACTCAACTTTAAACTGCTCGATAGGCGCGCCTTACGCTGTTTATATACCCGGAAGAATTTTCTAGAACCCATCTATCTATCTCTGTCTCTTCCTTCCCGAACCTTCTGTTCGGGAACTTTCGTTTATACGTCTATCCCTTTCTAACATCTATCTATCTCTTTCTTTCGTTTATCGTCTATCTCTTTCTAAATATATCCGTCCTTGTCTTTTACTTCTAGATTGTTCTGGTTGTTTCTAAAAGTTCTAAAACTAACTAGATGGTTCTACCATCATTCGCCACAATATCTTCATAACCACAAGATATTGAACTATCAGAATTGGGCCCCTGAAGCCAATATTGTGGAAGAATGCCACAAAGCTTTGGGAAAATTAGACATCAGTACAAAACACTGTGGTTTAAGAAGTCTATGAGCTTATAAACATTTTCTTTCAATCTTCAATAACCGGCGTTAATATTTCATTTATTCGCAATAACACTACAGCTCGCTGCATTATTCTATAGTGGGACATAAAATGCATCTCATCCATACATAATTAAAATAGAATACACTTCAATGTTCACCACATACACATGTAATAAACAATTTACAATAATCACATTAAACAGTATAAGTAGGAACAATGTGCGGCCTTATCGCTTCAAAGCGATCTCTTCCAGACAACATGGACTATGGATTTTATGAACGGGACATTTGCAAGTGTATGACGGTGGTGTGCAAATTAAATATGTACATATATAAATAGAATATATAAATATCACACAATGCATACTTAATATTTCCTTTAAAAAAATAACAGTTCGTCCATGTATATAAATACAGACGGTCAATAATTTCATAAAGAATCCGTTTTAGCCAAAACGACTACAGGACCCTAATGTATTATTATATATTACTAGCTGTCCCGGCAGACGTCGTCATGCCCGGTAAAAATAGGGGTTTGTCGCAGAGGGTTAATAATTTAGGGTTGTATGTATTTTTGCATGTTGTATCATAAAAAAATAGAAATTAAAAATTTTGTCTAAAAAATAAATTAAAAAAATTAGGGGTGGACTACCCCTAACATTTAGGGGGATGAAAAATAGATTTTGGCCGATTCTCATAGATACCGGATAAGCACAAAAAATTTCATCAAAATCGGTCAAGCCGTTTCGGAGGAGTATGGCAACGAAAACTGTGACACGAGAATTTTATATATTAGACTAGCTGTCCCGCAGACGTCGTCCTGCCCGGTAAAAATAGGGGTTTGTCGGTTACGACATACGTGCCGACAAAGACAAATTCATACCTGCAGCCCTGTAGAAACACATTTTATTACCTTTTCGGCATTTGGACTTCTTTTGTTTACTTTGTATTTAAAATTTGTGATTAGAAAAACAGTCCATTGTGTATTGTGATCTTTTATGGTAGTCATCAGCCAGGTGTGAGTCTAGGAAATTCGGTCGGTATAAAGCAATGTCCCAATTGAGAGATGAGAGAGACTTGTGATAACCACAAGCGAAGTAAGACGCGTGTACATTCGGTAATCTATTTAGTGACGGACTTTGCGCGTGTTATTGAACTATATATTACGTTTAGACTGGTTGTGTTCAGTTATATTTGTACCTGTGTTACACGTGTTTGTACAGTTCTAATAAACTCTATAACAATTACAACAGCATTTTAATTCGAGTCCTGCAACTCATAACATTATATTAACTAGATTTAAACCTTTTGAGTATAAAATTGCACACTGCATGCATACAAAATATCACACTCCCAATTTCCTGACAATAATTTATACATTTATAATTATAATAAAATGCCACTTTATATAACTTCTACGCTTATTCCGAAAGAGCGTAGTAAAGAAATAGTATTAATGAATGTACAATAATTAGTAGAATATTAGTTAGTGTTTAAATCGACAAAAAAAAAGTGAAGGAGAAATAAACGATCTTATTCAAAGAGAAACAAAAAGTGGTAAAAGTGTCTCAAATAAAACTATAAGGCAGATGTGAAAAAAACTTATAAGTTTACAGAATATCTTAATTACATAGTTTTTGGACAATACATCAGTATAAAGAACTCGACGACATTTTCTAATAACTGAAAATTTAATAACATTTTAATGTTAACACCATAACTGCAGGGCATGAAAACGTGTTTTCTTCGGGGTATTCTGGGCCCTCATTACTTGTAAGTCCCATTGGTGTAATGGCGCTCCCTATCAACAGTCCGCCTTTTTGAATATTGCATTTCCTTTCCCGATCTGTTTTGAATGCTTGATTTCTTCAGAACGTTTCGTTCGGAGCTTTTTTAAGGTTTTTGTTACATAATACGATTTTAGAAGACCTCTCTGAATTGACAAGGGGCACTTGGTAGCATGATTGTTAAGTAAGTTAGGTACTTTTATTCAAATATCGCTTTGCTTTTTTGCTGTTGAATAAATTTTAATGGTAATATCAGAAGGAACGACTTGCGGAAATGTACTTCTAAGTGGGATTAAATAATGATACTAGTATTTTTTCTCTTAGTACGCCAAATATCAAGGCCAATGGGTTGATCCTGGTGACTTGTACTACAGGTTGCTTTTAACCTAATTCAGGCACCAGCCTCTTAGTCAATGTTGTTGCTAGTTTTATATTTTACTGTGTACTTAAAGAAACTAGCTGCACCCGCGTGATGATGGAAAATCATTATATTTTCGATTACTCACACTATATCTTTATAAATTATATGTGTTATTTTGATGTGTAAGTTATATTACAGTAAAGTTTCATCAATTTCCATTCGTAGTTTTTGCCTGAAAGAGTAACAAATATCCATACATCTATATATCTATATCTATATATACATTAATTCTTACAAACTTAATAATACAGAGACTAAGAATTATGTTATGTTATGTTTATTTCGACAGTTGGAAAATAATTAATAAATTTTCATGATTTTTGTAACATAATAATTTATATAACTATTGACAAAGCATTAAATTAATTACTGCGAGTTTTACAAATACAATATATTGAGCTTTAAAAACTTGACTTAAAAACTTGTAAAATATGATTTTATTGAAGGTAGTCGTCAAAGTGATAAAGCTGAAATACATATTTAAAATGTAATTCCATTAAGATGTGTTCAATTTCCAGACCCTCTTGTACGTAATCTAATAACATACGCCAATGAAACGCCCTAAGCATATTTTATGCAAGCACCGAAACAAAACACCGTAAAGTTTCTTGGAAAAAATATTCTTACTTCGGACGTGAGTATTTGTTTATTGTTTGTTTAAAAAGTATCTTAAAAGTAATAAATTAACAACCTTTATTTTCTTTACAGAAGTCTCTGAATAAAGTTCAGTCAAATATAATATATAATTTTTTTTGACAATTCTAAACAATGCGTATCTGATGCATTTCAATGGTTGAATACAGTAATTATCTAACTCAACGCCAACAGTTGGGTTTCTAAAAAATCTTCTAAAATGATTGCTTTCCATTTTATTGTATCAAGTAATATGTTTTTTTTTTCATATGGACAGTTAATTAGAATTATTTACATATTAATGCCAATTGAAATCTGTCGGTCAAGCTAAAAAGATAGCTCTACAAACTGTACTTATACCTGTTCTTTATTATTGCATTAAACCTCAGCTTGTGCTTGAATGACACTACTAGTTTCATCCGTGCAAGAACGAACAAAGAATATTAATTTCTGCGGCTGGACAACCCATTGTGAGGTAACTCAATACACAGTCAGGTGATAGAGAATTTGCCCGGGTGGATGGTTACCACCCATGGCCAACGTATGTTGCCTTAACAACCTTTAATTATGATCTGGCATTGGTAGTTAGGTTCCAGTCCTCCCTTCGAGGGCGGCAGCACATTGGTAGCACCTTTGGTATTGCAAATGTCCATACACGACGGTAACCTCTCTCCACCAGGTGAGCCATTTGCCTGTTTGCTGTACTCCAGCAAAAAAGTCGGAGCTTTGGTACGCTGGAGATGAACATGCTGCGTTGAATGTGTTATGTGCAAGAATCACATTTCACGCAAATTCAATTAAAAAACTCACATGTTTTTAAATTGCTAATGTTAATAGTAAAATCAATAATTAATAAAAACATACTTAGCTAGGGTTGCCAACCGTACTACATTTTAGCCAATTGTATTATATAATAGAAATGTATATATGAAGAAATGTTACTAAATTTTCATTGGTAATTTAATTTTCAATCGTTCAATTTAGAAATTACAGATCTTTGCTGGCCAAGCAAAAAACAATAATAAAAAAACACATAGAAAATGCAATAATAAAAAATTTACAATGAAAAGTAAAAGTGTTCTGTCGATGAAAAGGTGCATGTATTTAATGCAGCTTTGGTTAAGTTGTATGATTTACATGCACCCTTAAGGGCCATAAAAATTAAACACTTACCTGCTCCCTGGCTAACAGATGAAATCAAATCCTTGCAGCATAAAAAATGTTCAGCTAAGAGCAAATATAAAACTAAGCCTACAGAAGCCAATCGTGCCAAATTTGTCAAGATACGTAATCTCTGCAATAGAGTGTGTAGGGACGCCCAACGCCGTTATATTCACAAATCTCTTGAAATTGATGATCCTGCAAAAATATGGAAATTTCTTAAAGCTCTAGGAGTTGGCAAATCTACGAATAGTTCACTATCACAAGATGTAAACTTCGAGCTGTTGAATCGGCATTTCTCCTCTACTGCTAAATTCAATAGGCAGTCTAAAACTGCAACTTTAAATTTCCTTTTTAATGTGCCAACTCCTGCGTATCCTTCTTTTAACTTCTGTCAATTCTCTGATTGTGATGTTAAGAAGAGCTTAATGTCTATCAGCTCTAATGCAGTCGGCAGCGACAGTATTAGCCGCAATATGATCATTCCTATATTAGACGATATCATTCATGTAATCACCCACATTCTTAATGCCTCTCTATCTTCGGGTACATTTCCTGACTCCTGGAAGAAAGCTCAAGTAATTCCATTACCTAAAAAACCCAATCCTTCTTCCTTTTCCGAATATCGTCCCATTTCCATCCTACCTTTCCTCTCTAAAGTACTGGAGCGGCTTGTACATAAACAACTCAGCGTCTTCCTTAATACCAATTCCCTTATCAATCCCTTACAATCTGGTTTCCGTCCAGGACATAGCACCACTACTGCACTGGTGAAGGTCACTGAAGATATCCGTCATGGTATGGGAAATGATCAATTGACTATATTGTCGCTGCTTGACTTCAGTAGTGCTTTCAATAACGTTGATTTTGATGTCCTTCTAGGTATCTTGAGTTCTCTTAACATATCTCCAACAGCTATTGACTGGTTTCGTAGTTACCTGTTTGGACGCCGGCAACGCATTCGCGTTGATGATGTTTATTCATCATGGTGTGATTTGTCTGCTGGTGTTCCACAGGGCGGCGTTTTATCACCTCTCTTATTTGCTATCTTCATTAACTCAATTTCCAATAACCTTTCTTCGTCATACCACCTCTATGCAGATGATTTGCAGATCTATACACAATGCAATGCAAGTGATCTTTGTGAAGCTATCCACAGAACTAATAAGGATTTCACTAAAATACTCGACTGGAGCAAAGCCCATGGTCTTATGGTGAACCCAAATAAAACGAAGGTTATTATAATCGGTAGTTCTAGACTTATTTCCAGAATTGATTGGTCATCACTTCCCCGTGTTAAATTTAACGATGTAGTCATAGAAATCAGTGAAACTGTTAAGAATCTGGGAGTTGTCTTTGACAGAGAACTGTCTTGGCGGCCTCACGTAACTGAAATCAGTAGGAAACTTTTCGCGTCATCCGCTTCGCTCAGAAGGTTGAAGAATTTCCTGCCTACTGCTACTAAGGTTATGCTTGCACAATCCTTGCTTCTTCCCCTACTTGATTATGCAGATGCCTGCTATCTAGACATAACCCAGGAACAACTAGATAAGCTAGAACGCCTTCAAAATGTTTGTATCCGGTTCATATTTGGTTTGCGTAAATATGACCATGTCTCCGAATTTCGTGATAAGCTTAAATGGTTACCTATTCGCTTTCGCCGGAATGTTCACCTACTCTCACTTTTACACAATATCCTTTACAATCCCTGTTCTCCCCAATATTTAAAGGAACTTTTTAGTTTTCTCTACCAATCTCATTCCTGCAATTTGCGCTCAAATGAAAATCTTTTATTAAGTATACCTGCACACACTTCTTCCTTCATAGGAAATTCTTTTGCCGTACAGGCTGTTCGCCTGTGGAACTCCCTCCCTTTATCAATCAGACAAGCTAAATCAATTTCTACATTTAAAAGTATGGTCACTGACCATTACTGGTCCATTAAATAAAAATCGTTGCATTAAATTAATATATCTATAGTTTGAATGTATATATATTTATAATATCATCATATATCTAATTATATATCTATATATGATTATCTATATGTATATATAAGTAGTATAAGTATATAGTACTTTATTTAAATTTTGTTTTTTTTTTATAATACACCACCAAAAATCTTATATTTAAATTTCGTTCAAAATCTCCTGACACCGGGTTGCCTGGAAGAGATCGCTATAAGCGATAAGGCCGCCCATTGTTCTAAAACAAATGTATCCATATCAATTGTCTAGATTTAAGTTTATGGTGAACAATAAAGAGTTTTCATTCATTCATTCATTCAGTGTTTTTTCCCCGAAATTTCCTAAAAGTACTATATTTTTACAGCTTAAAAACAAAAATAGTATATTTTCTTCAAAAAAGGAAGCAACCCTATACATAACCGACTTTTTCAAACACAACTTTGGTTTTAAAGAATAAAAAACAATTTCAGTGAACCCGATCTTTAAATGGAAAAACTTTGTACTTACATTTTGGGACCATTACCTAAAAACTTTTCCTTAAACTTTTACCTTGGGAAAATTTCAAGAACTGACCAGCCGAAATCGTAGATTGCTTTGTCTAACTTTAAATTTTTGAGTTCAAGACATGTTCAATATTTACAGTTAAATTGCAATATTATACGATTTAAAATCTCTAAGTATACCACAAATATATTAATTTAAAAAATAATTAGTAAGTGCAAGGCAATCTGTCCACAACGATCAGACAGATATACGGAGTTCCGATTTTACCAAAATTAATGACCCGATGGTCAATTTCCACCGCCCCCTATCCCATTTTCTCCATGTCATCCCCCTATTCCAATCCTATATCCCATTCCGCTATTCCAATCCTATATCGAATCCGCTCTACTCTATTCCTCCTGTCTCATCCCTCTATTTCATCCCCCTATCACTTCTCATAATCCCATCCGAAAGATTGTTATCTTCGCTTCTGGTGTTGCAAATATCTACAGGTGACAGTAACCCCTTACCATTTGCTGTTCGCCAGCTTTACTATAAAAACATTGATACAAAATCCTAAAAACGTTAACTAATTCATCTACAAAATATATTTTAGATCAATTACAAATAGATACAAAGCTTAGTTGTTTGCCAACATTAATGACCAAGACATGTAAAACAACCTTTGCTTAAGTGAAGCAACAAAAACCTCTGTTATTTACATTGAAACCTTATAGCCCTTGAAAGCAACCGGTTTCTCTCGGATCTTCTTTTAACCCATTAATATTTTCCAGGAAACTATTAAGGAATAACCTATTTACTTTTTTAACACGTCCTAGGGATTTATCCCTATTTGTAAATGTTCTTTGTAATATTTATTTATATTGGTTAAACAGAACTTGCCAATGTTTGGTTTGGTTATTGAATTATTGGTTAAACAATGAGTACTCAAGAAACATTGCAATCATTACTAATATGATTATTAAATAACAATGAAAGTGTTTATGTTTGTTTTCGCTTTATGATCTGACACATCAAGGTTTTCATGATATGTAATATCCATGAATATTTATAAAGTTATAGTTATATATAAATATGGATATTTTCTAATATGTTTATATGTATGTATTAAATGTGAAAATTCTTTTTCATTCTGTGCTCCAATGACATAGCCACATTAGTTAAGAATTTACTTCGGTTGCTCGGAAGATCTTTTCCGAGCAACCTAACTAACCTAACTTTAAGGGACTTTTTCGATGAGTCAGCCAGCTAGTTTTGTAATGATAATTATTGATTTCGTCTTTACGTTCGGTGAACCTTAGCGATGTTTTCGTCGGTAGTTGCAGTTTTTGGACGTCCCGAACGTTCATCGTCTCCCAAGCTCTTACGGCCACGGTAAAATTCAGCTGCCCAAAATTTCATGTGATAAATGATGGTTCAGTGTCCCCATACACAGAATCCAACTCATCTTTGATTTGCGTAGGAGTATTGCCTTTCAAAAACAAATATTTCATGACAGCTCGATACTCGATTTTGTCCATTTTAATAAAAACACTCACATCAACTAATTCCAACGACTGTTACATAACAACTGCGCGTCTAAAATTCCTGAAACTTTGGTGAGTAACTATCAACAGATGAAGAACGAAATTCGCTAATTTTTATTTACGAGCTATCTTCATGTTGGTCGGAAACTTTTCAGACCACCTTAGTATTCAATATCGGTAAATAAATACATACATACATACATACATAACTTGACGCCAGGTTCCTTGCGGGGTAGGCACGAACAACAGAGCGCCATTTAGGCTTATACTTACACACCTCACTTGCTTCTTTGAGAATTGGTGAATAAATGTTAGTTTTTATTTCAGCAAATGGAATAACTTCCGCATTTTCCTTATTTCACAATTTCTAAAGATACAGGCTGAACATTGTGCAATGTATGTATAAACTGACAAATTTATATAGTCTCGGTGAAGTCAACACTCTCGTTAGTAATGTTTATTTAAAAAAGTATTAACAAACACCGTAATAGTGGTGTGTAACAGAAATAGACATCATGTCAATGCCCTATTAAACTAAGTTTTCAAAACAATGTGTATTGTTCCCACATGTACTAACATCATTTAACGCTGGAAAGTGCGATATGGTCTGCAATGAACCAACTGTACAAGTATAGAAAGCTACTTCTAGACTGATAAGATAACCAGTCATTGTTTCATACAATGCTGTGTTAATGCAATGTACTGAGAACTGTGGCCAATCCGCCACATATAGAAATCTTATAAAACAATCTATACATATAAATAAAATAAGTGTCTATTTGTGATACTCTTCTTTCAATATTCAATATGTTATCAAAAACCTTCTGCTAAGCTCTCCTATTAACCTTCTAAATTTTAAAATCTTCTATTAAGTAAAAGAGGAATCTTAAAATTTATTATCTAAGAGTGGTTATACGACTATTATTACTGTTTTACATACACATATTAATATATATTATCAAGTCTTGCCAGGTGGTCGGGCATCTGCTCGACTGGATGGCTACCACCTCTGGTCTAAAGTATGTCGCCATAACAACCTTGATTTGTATTCCAGCATTAGTGACCGGGTTCCAGTCTTCCTTAAGAGAGCAGCAGCGCATTTGTGTCACCTTTGGTGTTGCAAATTTCCATAGGCGATGGTAACCGCTGTCTATCAAGTGGGCCTGTCTGCTGAACTCCTGCAATAAGAAAAACTCTGCTGCCCATGGGGATAGGCAAAGTTGATAGAAATCAGTGGGCCGGTCACGTCTGTCACAGGACTGACGGCCGTGGAGCAAACACGTCCTTGAGTAGAGACCACGTCTCGGCCAACGTAGCGTAGAACGTCCTCCAGCCCCGTGAACTGCCAAAGTGGACAGGGACTTAGCCAGGACTGACTAAAGAATAATAAGTGGAAATCGACTCGCTACAGTCGCACACGAATTTCGCTTCATCCACATTCATTAATTTATTAATGCATGTTGAAATTTCTTTATTATAATTACAAAACTTCGTATTGTCGTGAAATTCGGCAATGATTTTAGATAGAATTTTAAGTAGAGTTTGGAATGCTTGTTATTCCATGAAATCTAATTTTTTTGCGAAATAAACATAAGATAACAAAAAAGCGGGAATAATTCAACTCTTATCTATTCTTTAAGCGATTCGTCTTTAATTCACGTCGACACTTCCTTGTCTCTAAAACTAATTTAAAATAAATTATCGAAGAATACAATCTTCATTTGATAAAAAGCAGGCCGTCGGGTGTGGCTGGCCTACTTACCGCTATCAAACAGCCAGACACCGGCCCGAGTTCGCGCCTCAACTAAGTTAATATTTTATTAGCATAACAAAAGGAATTACTTTTGTTATACTATATCTTCATATCTATACATTACTGCATAAACAAACGATTGACTCTAAGAATCGATGTTATCTATTTAAATTCCAGGTCATGAACCTAATAATATGTTATTCAAATACAATATTTATGATCATATACAATATTTATTATCTAATCCCTATACAATAATTTTAATATCTATTTAATTAGAATGTTCAAAAGGCAGGCAATGTTAACAAATTGTATCACCATACTAATCATTTGTATTTACCAACAAATTAAAGATACTACTAGATAAAGTCAACTACTAGATAAAGATAAAGATGTGTAACAATAAACCTGTATGGCGGTCTGTTGTTCGTGCCTACCCCGCAAGGGACCTGAAGTGAAGTTATGTATGTATGTAACTACTAGATAATTAGTTTTTCGTTTCGAAACCCATACCACAGTCTGGGTGTCTAAGCGGACCCCAGAGTAGTCCGTTTTACATTACCCATAACAGAAGCGTAACTTGCAAAATTAATGGAAATACAATATGTATGTTTTAATCTGCCGATTATTATGATGACGGGCTGTCTTCGCCCTTGGTGTTATAAACGTCTACGGGTAAGGGTAGCCACTTACCATTAGCTATATGCCAGCTTTACAGTAAAATTGGTACAGAATCCTGAGAACATTAGACTCATCAACAAATAGTATAGAATAAATAGTTGGGCTAGCATAATTATAGCGTTTAAATGATATCACTAACGCTCTTATGTTTTCAGCGTAAAGCTCTTTTAATCATGAATTTGATGAATCTATGCCAACTAGTATGGGGACTGCCTAAGCGTATGGATTTGTATGTAGCTAGATTATGATATACATAAATAAATTTGAGCAATAATGTTTGTTGGATGAAAGTATACTAATCCTCCTGTACTTTAAATCATCTCTTCATATTTTAAAAGATTCATAGATTTTTGAAATTGTTATATATCTAACCTTATAATTTTACCAAATCAAGGTTACGTATGTTTACGTCCTCATGACAATATATGTAGGCGAGCATGACGTCAGAACAATCATTACGCCCAGACTAATGAATTTTGTAACCGTCTTGAGAAATTAATACAAAGCGTTCATGACTGTGTACCTAATTATAACTGCCCATAACGGAGTTGTTGTGTCATACGTTTGATTAAGGGTGCTTTGTTATTGGTATAGTATAATTTTAAGTCTGTTTATTAATTTTGCATGGTGTTGGAAATACCTGTCCCGCTTGTTCAAAGAAGTTTGCTGGGTATACATGGATAATTTTGATATGCAATTCTACTTACGATATTTTACATCATCATCACTAATGACCGTTTCCTATATCGTATCGACCGCCCGTTTGCTTTAGTACTGGATAAATTTGACACAAGCTACAATATATTGAAATTCGAATGAGGCTCGTCGCTATCGTCCATGCCTCATTACCGACATCACCATGTATCATTTATAACCAATCATAATCGGTTTGCAGTGAAACAGTAGTCTTTATGTATATCTGTGGAGGAACAGAGGAACAATACAAATTCCTGCAGCCGGGCTGCCTGTCGTAAGAGGTGACAAAACAACCCACTGCCAGGTGGTAGGGTCTTTGCTCGACTGAATGGCGAACACGCCTGGTCTAGAGTAGGCCGCCATAACAACCTTGTATTGTGTCCGGCATTAGTGACCAGGCTCCAGTCTCCTTTAAGAGAACAACTGCGCATTTGTAGCACCTTTGGTGTTGCAAATGTCCTTAGACGATGGTAACCGCTTTCCACCAAGTGGGCCGCCATTTACCCGTCTGCTGAACTCCTGCAATAAAAAAAGTATGTAAAATTCTACTTCATCATTTGCATGAAGATACGGAAAATTTCTTACGAATCGTGCAAGGCAGCGATGTTCGAAGCCATCAAAACTATTTTTTAGACTATATACACAATATATCTATCGATTTAATATTCTGCAATCGTCGTCCTAATCAACCTCAAAGTACTTTCCCAATAAACCATAGATAATAATCATGTAGGTAGAAGTACAGGAAGTCAGTGTCCTCGATTCGCTCGGTGCGGCGCTAAGTAATCGCGTGGAACTGGTCCCATTTGGGTTAATATTCGACGCTTAATGATTTCGTGGTCTTATAGATACGGCATAGAGTAGACGTGACTCAGTTCTGAAGACGGACTGTTTGACATAGATATTTATATTATATGCCTAATCTCTGGATCCTAATGGTAGTAGTACCTAAAAAGTAAATTATATTATTAGCTTGTATTACTATTTGTCACATATTGTCTTAGTCATAATAAATATAAAAAAATGTGATACATATACATACTTCACATTGGTGGAAGCTGGTTACCGTTCTCTATGGACGTTTGCTTGCCAGGGGCGTTACCACCGCGTTGTCGATCTCTAAGTAATCTTATGACTCCCTTCTTAAACATGTCATGGCGCAGAGATAACCTCGGCGGAAAGATACCTCTAAATTTTTGTCGGCAGAAAGCTCCTTCAAAATCTTTTTCAAGGCAAAATAAACGTCCTAGAGGATCGTTGTTGCATGGTTGAGCGTTGGAGTTCAAAAAAATGGAAGCAGTGTATGTAGTCAAACACTACACTCGCTTATATCGTAATAATTAACACTACAAGAAATTATAATGTATGTATAGGGTATACAGATATATTATATTATGATGTAAAAACTAAAACCTTATATACCAAATTTCATGATTTAACTTTAAAAATAATACTATAAATTAATTAAAGACTATGTACCACACAGCTGTCAGAAGGAAACGTTCCCAGAAAGCTAGCTACATTGCCACGCTGGAGGGCATTGATTATATAATCGGCGATATCACAAGGTCGCGAACTAGGATAAAACAAACATAACTTTTACATGAATTTTCACTTTCATATTGATCGAATAATAAGGATATAATTACGGATTATTTCATAACAGAAAAATGGCACATTTCTAAATAGGTATTTATTAATTACTTTTATCCTCTGGAGGATATTCTTTGAGCAGTTTGTTATGCTTGACACATGGTATACGTACGAAAATAGATATAACGCGTTATTTGGCTATTAAAATTTTGAAGCGACCTTGTTATAAGACGCTTAATTGGTATCTGTTCGACTTAAGCTAGAAAATTAATTAGTCGCATTAAGTATTTATCAAAATATATAAAGAGAGAGTTATGATTTATCATTAAATGTTTATTTTATATATTTGTTTTAAAACAACTCAATAATCTATGAATTGTTTTAAAATATAAATAAGTGTATGTCCTAATTTTTTTTTTGTTGAAATTTCCCGTTTTCACGAACTAACTAATAAGAATCATGAAATTTGGTATATTAGTATTTTAGGCACTATATTATTATTTAAGCTACAATACTACATGATTACTTCCATTGTACTACCATCATATACTAGCAGAAGGTGATGTCAGGAGCCTTAAGAACAGACGAGCGTGCATGACAAGAGCTATGAATGTCAAAGAAGCAAGTGAGGTGTGTAAGAATAAGCCCAAATGGCGCTCTGTTGTCCGTGCCTACCCCGCAAGGGATCTGGCATGAAGTAATGTATGTATGTATGTACTACATGATTATTACTTAACGTGTCCGTGACATCGTTTACAAGGAGATTTGGTCATAAATTTTAAATCCTGCAAGATATCATAATGAAAGCTGAAATGAAAAATACTTAGTTTTGTGTTTATTATATATTTATTTTAACCCGGTTATTACAATAATATTAGTTAAATTATTTTATCTTGATACTGATTACAAGAGTTAAAGCACAAAACTAATCGAAGTGTCCGTAAGCGCCATGTAATGTTTTTCGGTGACACGCACACAAAGGCAATAATGATTTTACAAGTAAATAAAGCCTTTCTAAAAAGTAGGGACTGAAAACTATTGGAGCTCGTCGTATTTAGACTGTTTTGCGGACTGACGAGGCCGACGCGTCGAAAAGCGAACTTTTTTTATTGCACGAGTTCGCCAAACAGGCAGACGGCCTACATGATGAAAAGCAGTTGTCACCGCTTATGTACCTTTGCAACACCAAAGGTGTTAGAAATGCGCTGTTACTCTCTTAACTGGAGACTGGAACCTGGCCACTAATGCCGGAACACAAGTTAAGATTGTTATGGAAGCATACTCTAGACCAGGGGTGGTAGCCATCCAGACTGGTAAATACCCTTTTTTTTGTCAACACTGGGAGAATGCGTTTGTACACATCCTTAGGCCCCGGGGGATGTCACTAAGGGGTATGTGGGACTCCCGGCTGTTGGTGCATGGACCGACCGCCAGACTACCCACTAAACCTTCCAGCGTCCCTCCGCATCATAATGAGGTGCCACGGGACCGTAACCATGGGTATGACTGCCGGGTCACCTCGATGCAAGCCGACAAGGGAAGGGTGTTCGTGTGACTAGGACACCCCACGGCACTGGGTGTGGCTCGTCGCGGGGGGGTCAGGGGACCCTCCCGACGAGCCACTATGTTATGGGGAGGAGATGAGCAAAGCGCCGCCTGTGAGCCCCTGTTCGCCGTCTGTGACGGGGGTCCGCCTGCTCGTCCTCCTCCCTTGTTCTTTCGGCAGCCTCCTTCTGGGACATAACGTCCTCGCAGAAGGAGGTCACCGCTAGCCATTACCTCTCGCTGTGTAGCATCTAGTCGACCACGCTGGACAGCGAAGACTGGTAAATACCCTACCACCTAGCTGTGAGTTGCTTTGTCACCCCTTACAACAGGCCACCCGGCCGCAGCAAATTGTATTCTTTGTCCGTTCTTGCACGGATAAACTGCTGCGAATTTTAGGTCCTACTTAAAAGTGCTTTCACTTTACTGGCACCTACTCGGGTTGTAAGCATATTCATTATATGGATTACAATATCAATACAGTATAAAACTTATTTAGAATAATGAATGTATCAATAGACAGAGACAGGTGCAGTTCATTTACTGTTATGGAAGAAAGAATTACAATGGTCTCTTACGAAAGTTAACTCTGATTCTCTTAAAACTTATGTCTAGATAGCGCCACATCTCGTTCCGCTCCCGCTTTAGGACGTTCATACGAAATAAAGCATTAAATTTACACGAGTGAAACCATTTAGAAATTCCTAGTACTTTATAAAAGCTACCATATAAAGACGTATACTCACAGTCTGTAAACGTTATCTGTAATACGATAGTGTGTTTATAGAATGCACCGTCCTTATCGGGTAAGTGTTGTGTTGGCATCGTATGGTATATACGATACAAGACTGTACACCATTTATAAAGTCCACCAAGTATGTATCAATCCATGTATAGTGTAGCGTTATATAATGCTACAAATAGCCGCTTCTTTCGTTATTTGGCTATAAAACTCTAAAAACCATTTAACAGAATGAGCCCCAGATCTCAGTAACTACTCAACTCAACTAATATACTTTAAAGCATATTTTTTTAATATTTTAATTAAATACTTCCACCTCATAGATACATAGGTTAAAAGTTATAGAGAAGGCACACATTTTTCAAATTCATAATACGCTGTCTTATAAAAGTACTACTGTAAGCATTTTATAATATAGAATTCAATATACTTCCTATCTATTGACCTTAATAAAACAGTCGTTAAAAAACCTTATGAATTTCAAAGAGTTTTCTGCGATAACTTATACTCAGCGTGTATACTGAGAACAATTTTATACCTTTGTTAACATTATCACTCTATATTAGACCGCTTTCAACATGTTTAGTTTCTGAACATTTTCACATGGTAACAAGAAAGCAATTTAAAAGAAATGTTATAATATATTTACTTCATTTTATGTGGAATGTAATAAAATAAAAATCTATTGAATATTTCATATTAATTAAAAAAAACGGCATCCACTTAAGTATTTTATATAAATAAAACAAAAATATAAGATAATAAAATGTATTATTGGTGCAAAAAAGTTTGCTGCTTGCCGTTCAAAGGTAATATAATAATACCTAATTATGGTTGTATTTGCTTACTGAAAATAACTCAAGTGTGAATCTATTATTTCTTTACTCGTAAAAAAAACTCTCAACGTCTTCTTGTTTTAGTAACACATTGTTATAAAATATTAAATTCTTTAAAAAAATTCAACTAATAGTTTATTCATTCTAAATATATTCATATAATATAAGTACGTATAATTTGAAATACCACATCAGTCACGACTGAATAATTACGTTTCAACTTTGACTTTTTTGTTATGACTCGTTAGCGGAGATAAAAAGCTTGTTTTTAGACTTCCCCTGTTGGAATTAGTTACAAATCACCACTTATATGGCCAGGTAATTATAGCAAATCCTTTTATGTAAGTATGATATGAGTAGTTTTATCAAAACATGAACAGCTGAACTGTGCGCATCTTTATGGCAAACTTACGACACAGGGATCATACATGAAATATCATATACACAATGCAAGACGGATTAGGGCTACGACGCACATTAATGCTGGTGTGCACCAACATTTAACCGACGGTTACAATAACATAATCACTGTTTATGCATACATTTTTAGCGATTATTTTATTTTAACATCGGTTAAAAGTCGGTGCACACCAGCCTTAATCAGTAGCAAACTACAGATTTTAATTCCGGTGCGGATTTAAACCCATTGGTGCTTCGGTACGGGTTATTTTCCTCGTACCATACAACATAATACAACCTTTACCATAATTATACCACACATTACAAACATTGCGGAGCAAAAATCGCACCGAAAAATTCGTAGTGCGCGCTAATTCTTAAAGTACAAAAAATAAGAGGTCTAGTATTCTTATAAGCATTGCTTTTAGAGCATATCTACCAAAAATACAATTTAAATTTGTTTCAAATTCATTATAAATTAAGAGCCCTTTGTAAACATTTAACTTTTAGTAAGTTTATAATATTTATTTATGGTATTGAGACGGTAGTTAGACGGATATAACTTAGGACCAAGTATTTTTTTTAATATTCTTGTATCTCAAGTATAGAACTACTAAATAGCAATAGTTAAAAAAGTGGCCGCTCATAAAAAAAATCAAGCCAACCTCCGAACAAATTTACCCAAACCCCTTTGTGTCACTAGATGACAATCTCCGTCGAAAAAAACCCCTTTGTATAATGTACCTATTGTGTAACATAAAAGCATGGGTGAAATAGTGCACCATCTTCATTCGTACATCCTTTTTTTATTACAGCAAGGTATTTCAAAGTTATGTAATATGGCAACAAGTTGACTTAATAAGGACACAGAGTGATTTACAACAGGTTAAGCACAGTAGACTGCATTGACCCGTATTCAGAAAGTCTTTATTGAGAAAGAAATATTCCAAGTTTCACAGATAAGGTAATGTTGTAATTACTTAGGATTTACTGTATTTATGTACTCGTATACACATTATACATAACCGGTTCATACATTCTGTCTGAAACAATTCATCATATGACTTTTGTTATTTGTATAAAATATGTACATACATATTTTGTACCTATAATATGTTAAAACAAGAAAGAAAATTACATGTTTGGTTCTATTTTTTGAGGATTAGTTTCCTTTTATTAATTAACAAGTTACAAATATTAAATTGACTTCATATTTCGTAAAGGTTGCGCCCGCTGGTTAGTATATTATTATGTATTGAAACTTTTAAATATACGAAAATAAATGTTTTTTATTGAATTTTTGCATTTAGAAAAGAATATAATACAATTTATTGATCAAAATCCTACATAAAATGAAAGACTAAGTACAATTAGCGGTCTTATATAGCCCATGGCGATTTCTTGGATAGAGTATACGAGAATAAAAGAAAAAATTGGTAGCATACAAACATTTATTCTAAAATCACAGACACAAATTTCATTTTAACGTATTGGTACCTATAGCGTAATTGGATAATATGTAAGACTGAAACTCGCAAATTACAAGAATTAATTACTTAATAATAGTTATTACAAAGTCTATTGTAAGACTATTACAGTTTCAAAAGAAATTGTATAATTTGTTTAACATATGGAAATAAATTATTCCGGTAACAATGTACTTGTAAGTAGTTGTTTCGTGGTCGTTTAAAATTTCAATGTCAGGGGCATTGCTGTATAATGTGTGACTTTACATTTAGTTTTCACCTTTAGTACTAAGTAAACCAAAGCAAATGAAATAATGAACTCATTTTTATAGTTTTGTATTCGATATACAAATTTTATATTTTTCATTATGGTCATATTTACATATATTGCTTACTAGCTGATCCGTGCCCACTTCACTGGGAGGTCATTAAAAAATCAGTAAACACTCGCAGTATATCGTATGAGGATGTTCACAATTCTTGCGTGGAACTTTATTGCTGTAAAAAAATCTTCATTTTTCATTTATCACAAAATCAACAATAAAACCTATGTCACTCGGTAATAATGTAGCTTTCTACCGGTGAAAGAATTTTCAAAATTGGATCAGTACTATCGGATATTATCCCAAACATCCAAATTCACAAACTTTACCTCTATAATATTATATACTACAGTATAGATAACCATCGAAGAATGTTATTTTGAATGAACTTATAAGCCGAAATAGCATTCTTGAATATTCGCCATTTTCAATATAACCATATCATGATATTTAAGTCATTCCCAATCCCGAGAAGAACCAAAGACACTTTCATATTATAAACTTTGCACACTTTAAAGCACTGTTTTAATTCTGAAGATCAAGACCTATGGTCCATCCAGGTCTAACCTTGTCAATTTCACATTGGGCAGTTCAGAAAAGTTGCTAATTCAGAGAACATTGCACTGTTGTGCGCTGATTCATTTATAGATTCAATTCGATTATTTTAGAAGCAACACAATTTCTACTTGTTGCTTTATAAACAAAGAAATATGAGCTCTGAAGCTCTGAAACTAAGTCTCAAGACCCTGATATACGAACTTGTAACTCAAAGTAATTTAGTTGATGCGGACAGCCTGTTATCGTGAATTACTTTAATCTTCGATTGTTTCCTAATGCGATTACACTTCCAAAAGTTCATCGGGTCAGACACCTCCTCCTGTTTTCAATAGCCTGTTTTCGAGCCGAAAGCACATTTCAACATGTTTGGCACCTATAATGTGTGTATTATGACAATCGATAAATAATTATAGGGTATGAATGATATCAATAGGAAACCTAAATAGGACTTTAAACTTGTGAACACTGCCATGCGCCTGAACAACGTGTTACAAGTAAAAAACCTTGCCCTGGGTAGCCCCAATCAGTATGTGGTGACATACTGATTGGGTTATTCAGAACAAGACGAAACCTGTGAATGACTTGTCTGGGACCAACATTCGCTTTTAAATTCACACTGGCACAGACATTAATTGTTTCCCACTCGCTCTACTCAAAGGAAAGACAATGGCAGTCCCATCAAAACACACGGCTCGTAATCTCGTTCATTACAATCTATCATATCACCCTATGCTTCAACCGCGAAACTATATATGTTATATCTCCGGATTTATATTTTTTTATATCATATTTATTCTTAGAAATATGATATGAAAAATATTTCATCTGAATAGGTAGGCTATCAATCAATATTAACTAGTCGACTGCCCGTCTACTGCCGTTCCAACACGGAAAAGGCGGACTACGTATCAACTCTCACAATCCATTTTATTTATCCCAAAACCGGTCCAACAACATTTCTAATGTGTGACAAAACTGACCTGCGATATTCTTTAGATTTTATTTCTGATAAATGACATATATTTTACTATGAAAAACTGGTACCTACTTGTGGTTATCTTGTTTTTCCTTACAACAGAATTTTGGTACTTTATAGACTATGTTTTAGGACTCAATCACGCAGTTAAACGATGTTTAAATGTTTTACTCAGTTAAAGAAGCATCTAAAGCACATAATAAAGTAGAAAGTTTTTGAATTAACCGTATAAACAAAATATTAAATCAAGTAATTAATAAAAATATTTTGTAAGAAAAAACAAGGTACTACAAATCGTCACACTATCCGTGCAGGAACGGAAACTGTATAAGTATATGATAAAGTATACCTACTATTGTTGGTAAACCCCTTTCTCCCCTCTATGATTGTCTCCTATTAATTTATTCAAAATATTAAGATTTCTTAATATCTCGAATAGTTTAACAGACTCCCAATCATTGCAGAGATGGCAACAAATTCGTTCTTTCTGCGTACATAGCATGAAATTCAATTTGTCGCGATACAAATGAACAATATATCTAAAGATATAAGCTTGAAGCCATGATGCGGTATGTTGGACATTCCGCAAACAAGTTCAATGGACACAGTGTTTTATAAGTTTGACCCAGTTGAGTACACGTAAACGGGAAAGAAAGATTAAGATGTGCCCTGAGTGCTCTGGAATGTTACACGTACGATGTGCGTTGCGAATTTTGTTGTTGCATCACAGTGAATAGTGACATCATAGACTTGAGACAACCGGAACTAAATAATTTTTAGTGTTCCGTAGCTAAGTTTTAAAAATGGAAAAAAAAAAAAAAAAATCTTTTACTTGGTTAACTGGATGAAGTGGTCACATAAAGAAAAAGCGTTATGGCCACTCTAGGCGACCTTTACGTAAGAAACTCCGTTCCTGACACGTATAATATAATATATAATAAAACCACGTTTTTATAGTTTTAAGCGCGGTAATTTGATTTTGGTTATTTCGACGTTTCGGCCGTGAGCAGGGAAGACAAAGATGACAATTGTCAACGAGTTGTTAAAGTTTTAGGCCTATCGCCAACTGGTTCATTTTAATTATTTAGTTTTAATTTTGTTTGTGGTTATT
The DNA here is from genome assembly GCA_012273795.1 of Dendrolimus punctatus. Classification (NCBI taxonomy): domain Eukaryota; kingdom Metazoa; phylum Arthropoda; class Insecta; order Lepidoptera; family Lasiocampidae; genus Dendrolimus; species Dendrolimus punctatus. The sequence continues at coordinate 5,551,886 of CM022540.1, read as the reverse complement.
ATTTACTCTATGGGAGCCTAATCTAATTTACCACCGCTTCACAACATGTTATGGCTTGAAGAGAAGCGGCGCAAGAAACTCTTCAGCAAACATGCCCTAGAAATTTTATATAATTTTAACTCCTTCCACCCACCCATTTCAATATTATAAAATGATAATAATATAAAACTTTAACAATACTCGTTAACAATTGTCATCTTTGTCTTCCGTGATCACGGGCACTGAAAAGCGACCGAAACGTCGCAATAGCCAAAATCAAATAAACTACCGCGCTTAAAACCGTTAAAACCGTGGTTTAATGATGAATTACAAATTTTTAACGTTATTTGCTTGGCGTAATATACATCAAATTATTTCATATTGATACATACACTTGCATATTTTAAATGCCATATGATTATTTCATACGTCTGGTTCACACAATGGTATTATTTGCATTAACGTCTGCCTTTGAAGCTTGCGGCCCACAACCGCGCCGAAGGCCGTCGTCAGGCGAATTAACAAAAAGCTTTCCGAGAACTGAATTTTAATAACGATAAGTGATTATGTAAATTTATGACAAAGTACTGAAAATTTTAAAGCTTATTGTTAAAAATACAATATTTTCGCATGGTTTTTGAGTCTAGCTTAGTATCAAATATGTATTAACGTTTAAGTTTTACAATAACCCTCTAGTATAAATAAGCACTGGTTAAAAACCATATTGGGATCCCAGCCCAAAATTAAATATTGACTGACGCTAAAATACGCATTCTTATGGTAACCAAAATCACATTTTAGTATACAATTAAGATTTTCTACACGAACATACAATTTTCAGTCATGGATCTACATATCACAATGCAATCGTGTATTGGAATCACGAAAGATCTAACAATTAAGGCATCTTTTCCAAACCTGTAACTAATGGATATTTATTAGCGCATTTTTAATTTATATACATATATTATGTGTATGTACATATTTATATATAGTTATATTGTTTTTGTACTTATATGCACAGTATAAACTATCATCATTATTTATGGACTGCACAACCGTCAGTTTTAAAAGTCTATTAATCCCTGCCAAGTGTTGCCTTGAAGAGATCGCTAAAAAGCGATCAGGCCGCCCGATGTACTACTTACTATCCTTTGTATTTTCTACTTGTGTCTTTTTTATTTATTTTTTACTGCAGGAGTTCAAGAGACAGGCAGACGGCCCTCTTGATGGAAAGCGGTTACCTTTGCCCATGGTGACCAAGAGCTGCAAATGCGCTGCTGTTCTCTTAAGGGAGGTTAGAACCTGATCACTAACGCCGGAACACAACTCAAGGTTGTTATGGCGACATACTTAAAACCAAGGTATTCTTTCGCCATTCCTACACGGATACATATATTTATATGGTTGTATTTTTTTTGTACTTATATGCACTGTGTATACTTATTATCATCATTATTTATAGACCCATCATTAGTTTTAGAAGTCTATTATTCCATGCCAAGGTTTGTCTGGAAGCGATCGCTTTTTAGCGATAAGGCCGCCCGTTTTACTATCTTTTGTATTTTCCTACTTCTGATTGTCTATGCTTTGGTGTAAAAAAAAGAATTACCTTACGTTACCTTATTATATATTTAATTGTTCCAAAACAAAACTGCACGCCAAGAATGTTACGCTTTAAATTCTCGCAAAAAATTCCCTATAAAATGTGTCATTGTTTTATTGAAACTTCACTACTGGCTACTATAAAAGTTTCCTTTCATTGGAGCAACAATTGAATGCCCACAAAGCATCTAACAGTGAAATCGAACGCAATCTAAAGTGAAATGATTCGATACGAAGCCACTGTACCGTGAATAACTAGATGTTAATAACTTCTGTTAACTTGCTTGATGTCGGTGAAACTGTTTGCTCGAGGTATACTCACCTAAACACTTTCTTTGTTACTAATCGGTAATCGAAGTGAAAATGAATTGAGTACTTACACTTTGCAAATAAAATGTGAAATATTGAAATATGATAAAAAGTTTAGCATATATGTAGTTTTAGAAACGTTCCACACAGGTGACAGTGGTTTGGGACCATTATTTTATCTATAATATCTATCTACCCTTTTTTATTTAGTTTAATTTTTAATATAGCTTAATTTGTAATATATTTTGAAGTATATATTGCATGTTAATTATGAGCATTTTTTATATATTGAGTTGATATTTCCGCGGGATTTCGGGGACACAGTGTATCACGGCTTTTAAAAAGGAATGTGGGCTTTCATGAAAACTGTGTCAACAACTACAAGTTGCTCCTGGGAATATTCCCGCAGGATTCTCGGGATAAAAGTATCACACATTTTATTTCATAAAATTTGTTAGCGATCAGTGAAAAAATCACATTTGAATTAGCTTTCTTTATTCTGGCCATTTTGAATAATTTCCTGAAAAATGCCTGTGGGATTCCCAGAATAAAAAGTAGCGCAGATTTTAATTCAAAGAGTTTGTTGTCGATCAGTGAAAACCGCATTGAAATCCGCCCAGTAGTTTTTACGTGAATCCAGAACAACAGACAAGAAATCTAAAAAAAAAAAATTTTTTTTCATGTATTTATTCTCTATCATTATATAGTCTATTCCAGTTGTTTTTTTAAATAACTTAAATAAAAAGAAACGGCGTATTTAGAATTTTATAATCATATAGATTATAATCAATCTATCGTCCGTTGTATTTAGCTTTGCAAGCTCGATTTTGATGAATGAATATGCCGAGTAGAAATTCAGGAGATGCGTTTGTCACCATAAAAAACGTCAGCCTCATAGATTTAGTATTAGCGCACAAAGTTATGTCGTCATAAGTTTGCGATAAAATAATAATGAAACTGATAAAAGCGTTCACAGTAGGTTTGAATGTCCGTTTCCATATTGTGTACACAAAACACAACAACGGCTCATTTTTAGGGCTGTGACAAATGAAGAAACACTTTAACTAATAATAACACATTATATTTACCTATACGTTAATATGGATAACATTCATTACCTATTATAATATAATTATGTATGTACAATTAAGAAGATTTGATCGAATGAAAACTAATATATTTAGTTTTTTACTCTACCCATATGGTCTCTGAAGTAGGTAACATGAGCAAATTTCTTACTGCAGTCTTTTTTTATTTTTTAAGAAAACTTCATAAGACATCCATTTACTCATTAAATTGTATGCATTTAGGCATTAGTGACCAGGTTCCAGTCTACCTTATTCAAATTCAAATTCAAATTCAAAAGTTTTTATTCAAAATAAGTTCCACTGGAGAACACTTTTTGAAGGTCATACATATAGGTTAAAATTTAATTTTACTTCCTAGTCTATGTACACCGCTTCGCAACGTGTTATTGCTGTTAAGGAGAAGAAGCGGCAAGAAACTCCCCAGCAACACGTCTAGATAAAAATTGTTTTTCTTTATATTTGTCGTTCTATTTTTACATTAAGTACTTTTTTTTTTAATTTAATACAGAATTATGTTACAGAATAACTATTGAAGAATTAATGGAGTTGTAGCAAATAGTGCATATTCAATAAGACAAAAGCGCAATAAAAGGATAGAAAATAATTATAGTTATAAATATAAAGACGTAACGTAATTATTTTTTTTGCAACATATCTCCATATATTCCTTAGAAGTACGGCAGAATAAAAAGGTTATACTCGTACAAAACACAGTATAAGAGGTTGGAGCGAGCTGTTATGTAAATGAAGTTTTGTCATTTAAATATTCTTCAATAGTGTAGTATCCCTTTTTAAGCAAGATACTTTTTATTTTGATTTTGAAGAGAGCAGCAGCGCGTTTGTAGCACTTTTGGTGTTCTAAATAGCCGTAGGCGATGGTAACCTCTTTTTTCTTTTTCTTTTTTATTGCAGGAGTTCAGCAGACAGGCAAACGGCCTACCTGGTGGAAAGCGGTTACCATCGCCTATAGACACTTGCAACACCAAAGGTGCTACAAATGCGCTGCTGCTCTCTTAAGGAAGACTGGAACCGGGTCACTAATGCCGGAACACAACACAAGGTTGTTATGGCGGCATACTCTAGACCAGGGGTGGTCGCCATCCAGGCGAGCATATATATAATACCCTACCACCTGGCACCTGGCTACCACTTTCCATCAAGTGGGCCATCTGCCTGTCTGCTGAACTCATCCTATAAAAAATAATCCTATTAAAAATAAGTCTGTTACAGTTGCAAAACGACACTTGTTTCACCGTCTTAAAATATTTTTTCTGTTCCTAAAGTTTTATGTAAATAACTCCGGACTATCTCTTATTTTTCTACATCTCAAATTTCAGACGTAGACACTAAAATAGTCCCTGCCAGTGAAGATATAGCATACGAATAGCTTTACCACACGCAATAAGACTTGCGTGCCAAATAAAACAAATGAGTAAATTGTTGCCAGTGTGCATGATAAAAAAAGGAAAAACATTTACACTTAAAAAGGACAGTGTGTTCTGCCAAAATAGTCATATGTTTTAACATCTTTATAATATTGCCCTTTAAAAAATAATTGAATAAATAATTTATTTACTCAAGCTACACCACTAGTATTATTTAAAATAATACCAATGGTGTTGTTATTTAAACTCCGTAAATACAGAGGAAATAAAATACAGAAAAATAAGACAAAATTACTTGTAAGCCCAATAAGTATTGTATAGCAATGTACCGCACTCTATTTAAATTACTGGACGAAGCAATAATCTATTCTAAATATCTTGCAGCCTCTCAATAAGCTACATGACTTTTAGATGTCACATACATAATATTGACTACCTCTAATACAAGCTATGTGTTGAGCTTCTAATTTCAGCATTCAGTTTTTGTAATTTTATATTATCGCTTAGTTCGTTTGACTGATAAAATCAAATCAAATCATATATAAAGAGTGTCTATAATATAGAGGGTGTAAGATTATGGCATTCAAAAGATACCGAGACGACCCGCCATATCTCTTAAAAAACACCCTATATACTACGAAGTCTAATTTACAATTACAACTACTCCCTCACAAATTAATAATTAAATTAAAATTCCGAACTACAAACTACTATATTAAACAAGTTAGATTTGTTAAACATTCAGCAAGCAACATAAAAGCCAATTGAGTCTAGATTACGTCGGCCGTATAGCAACCCTGACTGGGCAGTATTTCGTGTAACGATTTGGATCAAACGATGAAAGAAAGATAGGTCCGAGTGATAGTCTATTCGTCTAATGGAAATGAGCTGCACGCTCACCACCAGAATAACTAATGGACTAAAAATTAGTCCACGTTGATCGATCTAACGATTGTGTGTTTTGTTGACCTCGAAGCAAACTAAAGTCTCCTGGACTTTAATTAACTACGTGTTTGGACCAATTACATTGTTATTATAGAAACAATGCTGTTTGTACTGTAGTAAGATCATGTTTGAGTATGTAATAGTAAATGTTAGCATTTAATAAGAATATTAAAACTAAAAATCACCGAACAAAAGACTGTAAGTCTGCGATGCTCATAATCCCAGATTTTTTTTATTGCCTAAAGTGGCCAAATATACAGATGGCACACCTTATAAAAATACGGTAGTCTCCGCCTTGCACAGTGGTAATGGAGTAAATACTTATCTTGCTGTCTTTCAGTAAGTAAATTTTTCGTACCTGAAAAAAAATAAAAACGATGATGTAAGTTATGACAGAATAAAAAAAATAAGAAAATATAGCTCATAAAAAAACGTTTAATTGGAAAATTATTTAAAAGATTAAATCGGGACAAAGCTCTTTGTTCTTTTTTAAATAATAACACAAAGCTAAATCAAACTTCGACATTTTCAGGGCGAGCGAACCGAGCCCTAACTCTATCTCACAATCTATACATTGTTGTGGTACACTACTGAGAAATTATAACACTGAGATTTGGGCTTTGGTATAGTAATTCCAATTTATTCCTACTTGTGTTATCTATCATAAAAATACTATTTTATACACATTTAAAAATATAGAAGTTATAACCATTTTTATTAATTAAAATTTTTATTGTATACCTAACGCCATCTGTCGGAAATTATAAAAACTATAAAGTATAAAATTATAAAGTCATGTGTAATGTCAACCTATGATAGACTAAGCAGTATTCAAATGTAGTTCAGTTCAGATGTAGGAAACAAGAAGAAATCCGTATAAAGAATTTTGTTATTACTAGAGAGAAAACTTCGCAAGCCTGCCTAAAGCACCGCTTTTTACTAGTATGTATCAAGGATAGACGTTGATGATTTGTCCAAAGTTAGCAAACCCAGTTTATAATTAGAAATATATTAATATTAATATCAGGCAATTAATGACACACATTGGATTTGATAACGGTGATGTCGATGCAAGAGTAAACAACGACGATTACCTGTTCAAAGAAATCAAACGGGATTTTTGGATTCCAGTAAACTATGCCGATCAATACTTAGACCACTAGAATAAAGATAGCGTCGATGAAATGAAAACATTTATTCCTCATGGAACTGGAGTAGGTACCTGCACATTTGTTTTATAATTATATATGTATAAAGGCACGTAAACAATGTTTTCTCAAAATATATGCATAGTGTTTTCAGTACAGTTTTCATTTCTTATTTTAAGTCATGGAATTACATAGGAATAATAATCTATGAGGCCACGTACTATTAGCATAGACGACGTGTGGGTGGGCGGGCCATTGTAGTAAAATGACTTCAAAGAACTAAGACGTCCTACATACTAGTATTTACGAATCTATGTTACTGTGATAAAGTAGAAAAGCTTGTATGTTATTATGTATTCTTATATATTCCTAATAAATATTATAAACGCGAAAATTTGTAAGAATGTATGGAAGTGTGGATGTATGTTTGTTACTCCTTCACGCAAAAACTACTGAGTGTATTTTGGTGAAACTTTCCAATAATATAACTTACACATCAGAATAACACATGGGGTATAATTTATAAAGATATAGTGTGAATTATCCAAAATATAACGATTTTTCTATCACCACGCGGGTGAGACCGCGGGGCGCAGCTAGTCTGTTATATGGGTACATGGGGGGTAAAGGAGTAGTAGTAAACAATATTTTACATACAATAGATTCGCGTTTAACCGACATTGGTCCTGACCGTCAAGCAAAAATACAGTCAAAGAACATGGAGCATGCTTAGTGCTTACCTAGAAGGTATATGGGGGTCTAAAGCGGCAGGTTTCGAAGATACGTATTACGAATATGATAAGATCACAATAAAATAGAATTTCATACACCATTAATAAATTTCATATATTTACCAGCATATTTAGATACGTGTCAATATCACTAAGCGATGCGACAAAAGCACGCTTTACGCCCTGAGTTTACGCAAGACTTGAATATACCAAAATATAAGTTTTGTTTTTATAAGTTATGTTAACTTGACTAGTATTGCAGACTATCGTAGGATACAATTGTTAAATAATAAGTTGTTACAAACTTTTTCAGTAGGTCATTTATTACACAACCAACTGTTGCTAAGAATGATCATAATATTTGAACGAATTATGAAATATTATCTCTCCTGCTATATTATCCAGACTAAAGTACCCAAACACTGGCGATGTGTGTTGGCTTTATACAGGATAACTTTAATGATTAAATGTTCAATAATTCTTCGCCTTTATGGTTCTAAAAATGTACTAGATTTTTAAGTAATGAATAGTGAAGTTAAGTTTGAAGTGATAAACCACGTAATGATGTTTGAAATAAAGCAGTACAATATTCGAAAAGTATTCATTACATAATATTATAGTTCTTATCACGAAGTAAGATTGTGTAAAATATTAGTAACTATTTATTCACATAATATTTTCTTAAGTTTTCGCGACTAGTACACATAATAAAACTACGTTTTAACGGTTTTAAGCGCGGTAATTATTGTTCAAGCAAACTATTATTCAGTAATACCATAATATTCTAATTCTATGGCAATACGAAAGACTAAAAAAAGGTTAATTTTAAAGATAAACTGCATACAAAAAATATTTTTATTAATGTAAGAGAAGTAGTACCAGAGCCTTGCCAGTAGGGAACGTTCCCAAAAGGCTGGCCACATTGCCGCGTTGTAAAACAACCGTAATAAGTGGCCCAAAATATAGACCACCCTTTTGATCAAGTGAGATATTTACCAGACGGTTCGCTATGTCAGTTAATTGGCATCTATAGAAGAATAAAACTGTTTTATAACAAATATGTATATATTTATTTAACTTTTGTGTAAGACATAGCTGAGAGCAGTAGATCTGACAGTTTTAAGACCAAAAGTCAACATGAATAACAGAATTGACACTGAGTGGAATTAAAGTGGAATTTGCTCGAGTTTCAAGCAATGACAGTTATAGACAGTTTTAAGAATGTAAATTTTAAAATCATTCATTGTTAAATGCAGAATATTACAAGTAGCTATACCCATAACTTTTACTTAATTAGAAACTTTAAAAAAACTTAAATTATGGGTGCTCGTTTTGTAACTGTATTAACAAAACTGCCAAATTTACATGTGCTGTTTTTTTAACAGTCCAGAAACAAGTTAAAATTTATTTAAAAATAGAACTACACAGCCAAATATAAATAGCCTTCAAGTTTCCAGCAAAAACTGTTCTTAATAATTATAGCTTGCACTCTATCAGGGCATGAAGCTAGTTCTTAATAAAATATAAATTATAACTTTGAACAATATCCATTGAATCATCTCAATGCAAAAATATTGCATCGCTTTCATCTAATAAAACAGGAGAAGCGATGTACAGTAAAATATAGAAGCTCAGTACAAAAGCTCGAGTTGGCAGGAAAATTGAAAGATATCTGCAATAATCCCTAGGAAAGCAGCCTAGTAATGGAATAGAAAACGGAAATATCACAATGCGAATGCATATTGCATGTACCGGTTGGCTCACTACGTTTTGTTTGTTTATAAATGTCTGGGAGTGGTTTGTCTGGGTGTGTTGGGATTTATAGGAACATGTTAAGGGCTTTAGCGCTAATGCAATTTTGAGTAGTAGAATGGATTTTGTACGTTTGTCGAGATCTTTAGTATTTTTTTGTTGATTCACTACGTACTTAAATTGAAAATTTCTATTCAAATTATAATAGCAAGTTTTTTAACGAATACATACATAAATCAGACCTTAAAACTATTGCAAGGAACGTTTATATTTATAGTATTCCTAAAGAATGTGGATTATAAGAATAGAGAAGATCAAAGAAAATAAATTATTGTGGCTGATTTTAACAGTGGTTAAAGAAGAAAACTGAGAAAATAAATGATTGTGATTGCTTTTAACATTAGAAATACGAACGTAACTTTGGTAAATTTTCAAAACGGAACTGACTATCGAAGTTTATTCATAATTGTAATTCATAATAGTTGGCAATCAAGTCAACTCACACACATGATTTTCATGATCTCACAAATATCAAAGACTCCTTTATACAAAAATAGTAATTAATGACGTCATAACTTAATAGATTCAAACAGTTTTTTCTGTAAACAATTTTAGAATTTATTATAACACATGTTTCATCAACAGTATTATTATTTTTATTTAGAATAAATTAAAACCATGAAAAATTGCTAAAGTACGAAGTTAACGCGTCAGTAACCTCGGGAAAGCCCTAGAAGTCCATAATACGGTCGAAACATCAAAAGTTAACGATTGCATCGATCATCGGTGTAAACGAGCGGAGCACGGCGCGGCGCACGCAAGTCGGATGCGTTTGCGCATGTGTACGTCTAAAATTAACACGTCACGTGTAAAAAGCGCGCCAACCGACAAACGTAAACAATTTACATTTTTAGTAACTACTCAGTGATAGGAAATGTTTTGAATCTGATTGCACTTCATCAATCTTGATGTTCTTGGATATAGAGTTTGGGTTTTGGCAGCGTTTACTTTATTAACTATTATATCAGAATCTATAATATCATTGCGAGAGGCTTACATTTGAATGCGAAGAAAACAAAGGTTATGGTGTTTGAAAGAGAAAAAACCAGAACGAATGCAAGGATAATGGTCGATGATGTTATGCTGGAACAAGTGAATGAGTTTGTATATCTTGGATGTGCTTTTAGCAGGGATGGAAGGTACACCACTGACATAGAAAGAAGAGTAAATTTGGGGAATAGTGTGAATGGAGCGTTAGGTAAACTTCTAGGCGCTAAGAACCTCAGCCAGCTTGCCATACGCAACGCGGTGCTGGTACCTACGCTCACGTATGGAAGCGAGAGTTGGGTATGGAACAGAGAGCATGAAAGTAGATTAAACGCAGTCGAGATGCGAGCACTGCGCAAAATCTGCGGAGTGACGCTCGCGGACCGCGTTCGTAATACCGAAGTAAGAAAGAGAGTTGGTCTGAAAGAGAGTGTCGGGGTAAAGGTAAGGAAAGGAATGCTCCGGTGGTTCGGGCATGTGGAAAGAATGTATGATGAAAGAATGACTAAACAGATATACAATGCAAAAGTGGATGGATGCAGAAGTCGCGGAAGGCCACGACACACCTTCCATGATCAAATTGATCGTGTATTAGCAGAAGGTGATGTCAGGAGCCTTAAGAATAGACGAGCGTGCATGACAAGAGCTATGAATGTCAAAGAAGCAAGTGAGGTGTGTAAGAATAAGCCTGTATGGCACTCTGTTGTTCGTGCCTACCCCGTAAGGGACCTGGCGTGAAGTTATGTATGTATGTATGTAAATGTAAAAACTAGTTATTTGTGTCAATACATTTGCAAAGTATTTTAAATTAAATTATTGCATAATTTGACGATCGTTGACAATCACATAAGAACATGAATTTAAAAAAATATTCTATACTAAGTGCTAGGGAATAAACAATCTTGAAGTAGTAGAGTGAGTCTAATTTATTCATTTCACTAAAAATGTAGCCGTCAGGAATTCAGGAGCTGTTTAGCAATAATGTTGGTTTCAATTTTTTATAGAAGATATGGAACCCAATGGCTTCACAATAAGAAATGCGGAAGACCTTCAAAAATGGAGGAGCAAAAAGTAGAAGAATGTAACAGCATGTAACGCTAATATAATGATTATCGATTAATAAAGACTAGGATTGTATAAAACGCAAGATGAGATTTCAGTGCTTGAGAAGTAAAGCCGTAAATCATAGCGAACTTGAAGTATAAATTTATAGAGAGAAAAGAAAGAAAAACTATATTTGCAGAAACTGCGACGTAATTACATTCCTTATGCATTTTTATACACAGGTCATATTTTGAGAATTTGTACGCCACATTTTCAGCAAGCACGGTTTGCACTCAGAATATTGCTGTGCCGGAATTATATCCGATAAAACGCTGATTTTCAGTACAAACCTTCCTTTTGGCGTAAGACAAAAACGACCCAATCTTGTTAATAAAATAATAATGATTATTAATGAAAGAAGAAAAAAGAATCCTAAATAATATACTATTTAGGATTAGTAAAATAATATAACATATTGAAAAAAGTCAGTATACTCATAGTCTTATGTCCAGATGTTCTATTTTAGGCTCGGATTTCAATAAAACATAAACATACAAACGGTAAATTGAAACGTCACGTGTTCCTGCTACATTTTGCATGTTTTAAATATACCTTTAAATTTGGACGGTTGTCATCTCAAAAAGCGGTTTACATAAAATATTGTTCTGGAATACGATTGCGCAATTTAAAATTTAGAGAATGCATGTGAATTTGGATAAGGGAGGCTAGACCGGGATATGTGACGCAGACTTAGAATGCCTACATCCAGCAGTGGACATTGATAGGCTGAAGATGACGACGATGAGTAAGATGTGTAAATTAAAAATATATTATGCCCGCAAATTGCTAATGTGCTGGAACCTTATCAAATTAACATTCACGTGACGTCATCCTCAACTCGATATGTACGCGTACTCGCGTACACTACACTGAGTGTTCGGCTACGGTTACGTCACCAAAATGGCGGCCAGGCGCAATAGCAATTTGCGGGGATAATATATACAAATACAAAATTCTGACTAGTCTAAGAATGTAACAGTGTCACTTATCTTCAGAAATGCAGTTTATCAATAACCTTGGAGCCGAGTGTGGACTGTTTATCAGCCTTACCCAAACCGTTCAATAGATATCTTCAAGTTTGATAATGGTAACAGGTAAATGTACATTACGTCATCCATCAAGTTTCTTATCGCTGACAGTGTATCAATACATTCCTTTTTGTGCTATTTTTTGCCATCACCAACACTTCTTAGAATTCTTTTAATAGCTATTGCTTTTTATACCTCACTTGGGAATCGTTACGTAGGCAGACACAATATTTCATGTAACTAAGAAAATGCGAATGAATATAATACACTTTTTTCATAACTTGATAAGCAATAAAAACTTTCCTTTGTATTAATTATATAAAAGCTTACCTACAACAAAATGATTGGGAACGATTAATAATAATCAAATTAAATATTTTATAATACATTCGAGTACTAGAGAAGATTGCTGTAATGATATTCCACATATAGCTCAGAATTAGACTAATTGTAGCTGTCAATGAAACCGGAACAGCTCCACGATTGATGCCTTTCGTATTATTAGACGTCAATCTTAATTCCCATCCACGTATGATTCACTAGTTTGTTGTTTCTCTTAGTAAATATGTATATGTATACTTGTAACAGATCAATAATAAAATTCTTTTATTATGGTGTAGATTCCTCTGAGATTATCGTTTAGATAATCGCACTGTATTCTGTATCATATTAATCTAAAAATAAATTGGAGGTATTTTAGTTATCGATTTTTAAATGAATTCAATGAATTATTTAATCTCCCTAAAATAATTTTATGTAACAGCAGCAAGTTTAAAACTAACAGAGAGAAATGTAAATATTTTAGGAAGCTTTTAGTCACTACTAGGTCAATAGTATAGTAAGCACTGCCATCAATGATATACATGTTTGCTCGATTGTTAAGGTTTTTTTTACTTATAAAACAGTAATAACATATTGTTACAACTTAGGTTCCGACTAAAAAAACAAATTCCAATCCTAATCTATAAAAACACATTTTATTACCTATCGGCATTTGAACTAATTGTAATTCGGTTATGATCGTCTTCTTTTGTTTAATTATATATTGTCATACGTTTCTAGAGAACAGCCTATTGTTATATTGTACTCGTATACGGCCGCTAGCGGTTGAGTCATTAGCCAAGTATTGCGGATTACGTCGACTACGATACGAGCACATTTGTATTTGTGAGGTATAAAACGACGGCCTGCTGGAGAGAGGGGACAGTTGAGCGAGAACCACGATCAAGATGAGACGTGTGTACATTCGGGAATCTAATATTGACGGGCTTTGCGCGTTTTATTGAATAACGACATTCTGTATGAATGAATGAATGAATGAAAACTCTTTATTGTTCATTATAACTTATACCTAGACATTTAATGTACTTAAATACATTTCCATTAGAACAATGGGCGGCCTTATCGCTTATAGCGATCTCTTCCAGGCAACCCGGTGTCTAAGGAGACATTACAATTTTTAGATAATATTTGGTGGTTTAACTCCAATAAACTAATTCAATCGTAATAAAAAAAAAACAAAAAAAAACACAATAATAAACTAATATAAATATACATAATTTAATAAATTATAATAATATAAATTACATATACTTACATGCGAAACAATAATAGAATACCATATAGTGCAACAAACTTTATTGCATGGACAAATAGTGGTCAGTGATCAAGTGTTTGAATGTACAAATGGATGTAGCTTGTCTGATTTTCAAGGGCCCTCCCCTTGAGTTCCACAGGCGAACAGCCTGTACGGCAAAAGAGTTTCCTACAAAGGACGAAGTGTGTTTAGGTATTGTTAGTAGAAGATTTTCTGTATTACGTTTGGATTTGTTGTGTTCGGTTATATTTGTGTTATACGTGTTTGTATACTTGTAATAAACTCTATATTAATTCTAACGGCATTTTAATTCAAGTCCCGCAACTCGTAACAATATATTCAAATTTATTACTACAGTCTCCACAATTTTCAGTCTGCATTGTGTAAAATTAGAATGAGAAATAATGCATGACCGTGGCTGTACGTGACGCTTTTCTCTTAAAAGAAACACATTTACAATAGGAACGCGCAGTTGTTTTCTTAAAATTATTGATGCAGAACATTGTCAAAGTGCAATAAGTAGATACGGTGACTTTGTAACAAGAAAGCGAAGTCAACCTAAACAAAAATTGCACAAGTATTTGAACAATGATGTTTGGAAAGAGCAACAAAAGACGTTGTGATTCCCCCATATCGCAAGATATAAATTAAAGATAAAGTGTTCCATTTCTACAGCTATTTCTTTTGTGCACGCCCCATATGACTTTCTTTCTGAATAAAGTCGTTCGCAGGAATTTTTATGATAAAAGTTTTATTACTTATTTCTCTTTTGTCAATTTGATTTCGGTATGATTCCTTTTGAATCATTTCCTTTCTCATTTCATAGTGAACTATTAGTGTTTTTTTTTATTTGTTTTCTAGAGTACCGTTACAGTTTTGGAAAGATTGGAACTATATTATAATCGTCATATCCGAATGTCGGTCTCTCTACTAATGTTTATCACAAATACTTTTCTCAAATAATACTGGGCAATAGAGATGAAGATGATATAGATAAAATAAATGTTAAAAGGTGTACCTATATTGTATGCCATAGCAGTAAGATGTACATTTCCTATATGTAGCTTTCGTTACATATACAAATTATATATATATATATGGGAATTTATCAAGTGGCCAAATTCTAAAAAGAGTCTCGAGACCGATTTTGTCGAAAATTATAATGTTACAGTTATTATATTTTTGAAAACTCAATTACCCTTGTCAGTAATCAAATCGGCTGGTTTTGAAAAAATGAATACATAGTGTGTTATTATACCAAATTCTAGTGTAGCTTGTATAGATCAATTTATGTGAAGGAACGATATTTCTTAAACAATTTCGATTTAATTCATAGAGAGTTAGAGTAAGTTTGACCGCTTCATTAAGAACCGTAAAGAAGTGTTCAAAGTTACTTTTATTTAAGTCAATATGTAGTCTGTCCGAAAGAAACCGTTTAACGCCTTTCTTTATTTTCAAAATATGGAACAATAACTAAATACATAACTACTGCACATGTAAACCTTTAGAGAAAGCTACGTTAATTTGATTGATTGTCAAGTCTGTATGTAGGTTTAATGTGTCA
Source organism: Dendrolimus punctatus (assembly GCA_012273795.1). Taxonomy (NCBI): domain Eukaryota; kingdom Metazoa; phylum Arthropoda; class Insecta; order Lepidoptera; family Lasiocampidae; genus Dendrolimus; species Dendrolimus punctatus. The sequence goes on along the minus strand of CM022540.1, from coordinate 5,536,604 downwards.
TTGTATTCGATAAAACGTAAATTGTTGATTGTACAATTGATTTATGGTGTGTAAAGCTATAACATGAATCATACGCGAAATTCAATCTTGTTTTAGACGTTGTTGAAATATTGCTCAATGCGCGTTTTGGATGACTTCATTATTTTGATGTATGGCTCTGTGTGTGTCGAATTGTTGAGTTTTATTTTGAAAACAATGTTCTTAACGTTGTTATTTTATAGGCGATGTTTAGAAGTACCTATTTTGGATAACTCGATCGTGCACTCAGTATTTTAATAAATTTGTATTTTTTTTTTATATTGCAAGTATTTAATATTAATACAAGTCGCGAGACTCAAATTAAAATGCCGTTAGAATGACTATGGAGTGTATAAGAACTATAGAGACACGTATAACACAGGTACAAATATAACCGAACACAACAACCAAACGTAAAGCAGAAGGTCGTAATTCCATAAAACGCACAAAGTCCGTCACTTATTAGATTCCCGATTGTAGTACACACGTCTCGCTTCGTTCGTGGTTCTCGCTCGACTCACTCCCCCCTCCATCAGGTCATCGTTTTATACTGCGCAACTGCAATGTCCCCGTATCTATTTCGACTTAATCCGACACACCTGGCTAATGAATGGCATAAAAGATTACAATACAACAATGGGCTGTTTTCACAAATCATCACCATTAAAGAATTAATATGTTATTAGTTTAAATGCCGACGGGTAATAAATGTGCTTTGTCTCAGACATGCAGGTGGATATTGTTTTTATCGGGGCCAGAGTTGTAACAATATGATTAAGCATTACTTAGTTACTCTGAGTGGAGACCACGTCTCGGCAAACGAAGCGTAGGACGCCCGCCAGCCCGGTGGACTGACCACCTGCGCAAGGTCGCCGGCAGGGGCTGGATGAGGAAGACAGAAGACCGGGATATGTGGCGTGTACTTGGGGAGGCCTACGTCCAGCAGTGGACTGAGATTGGCTGAAGATGAGATGAGTTACTCTGACCCTAAATTATACCCTTATGAATGAATCCATTAATGACCAGTTTTTGTATCTTACTAATAGTTAATTTTACTCTCTGTTAAACTTTTACTTTAACTGACAAGTAATGTCAAATGTATAGCGATCGATAAGAAAGCCAGTGAATGAATAATTAGATACAAGAAACAGCCATTAGTCTACCAATCCGTGTGTATATGCTGGTATACAATGGTATACTGAACTCAGAACAAAAATTAGGTGTGACCATAATGTGTCATTAAGGAGTTGCATAAACACGTACACAACGTAACCCTTCAATGCGAGTGGTCCAACACGCACTTGGCCGATTGTTTGTTCTTACAAACTATCAGCAAACCTTAGTCACACTTATTCAATTGTTTTTTAATTATTAATATGACACAGTTATAAAATAACATATATAACCTTCCTACTTCAATATTAATTTTACGTATAATAGTGTTACACGCTGACAATGTCAATGCACACCTGTAGTTTATTACCTTTACCGCATTTGGGCTTCTTTTGTTTACTTTGTGTTTAAAATTTGTAACTAAGGAAAAACATCCTATTGTTATTGTACCCGTTTATGGCCATAGGTGTGCAGATTACGTTTAGTTGGAAAAAATCAGTCCACGCGGTCGATTGTTGTATTGTACAGTTTAGTATAAAACAATGCCCGAGCGGAGGGGTGAGGCAGTCAAGCGAGGATTACGATACGAGCAAGACGAGTACATTCGTTAAGCGATATAGTGACGGACTTTGCGCGTGTTATTGAATCGTGCAGTTGGTACTGGTTGTGTCCAGTTATATTTGTGCCTGTGTTATACGTGTTTGTATAGTTCTAATAAATTCTATAGTAATTCCAACGGCATTTTAAATCGAGTCTCGCACTCGTAACAATACCTAATATTTAAGATTTATTATGATAAAAGTTAAGTGTTATAACTTCTATCTAAAGGATTATTATAATTATAGTTAAATAATTAGCTGCAGTTTCTGTAGTCGATGATGTTATGTAATAACAATTCTTATAATGAAACATTAATTTAATTTAAATTTCATATTATGTACGAAACTTCTGTGAACACAAAAATAAAACTCAAACAGATACTCACATGTCTTCTGCTTGTAATTTTGCGAAATCCCTTTTTAAAAATGACATACACGTGCAAATAAGACTTATTTATAACAAAAAACTCTGCTCTTTATAAAATTAATACTAATAAATTAACCTCTTTTCTGGCACAGACGTCACTTTTCCATTTTTGGACAAAAGGACATTAACATATAAGCATGTGCGTAAAATTTAAATATCAGAATAACATTTTCTCATCACTCATGCATTAAATCTCGCTTCTATTGGAAGTCCTAAGGGGTAAGCCCGCTTTCTTCCTGCATTTCTTTCTTATTTCATTGCAAAACCAGTTTCCATATCAGCAACATGTCAACATTTACGTATAACTTGTTTCTGTGAAACATCTAAAAGTATTTATATATATGTAATACAGTCATAAATTTTGATGTATGATTCTAAATGATATGTCTCAAAGTAGAATGGCAAATGCATTTCCTAAAACATTCGTATCACTTCTTAGTAACATGCGAAGATTCGCAGCTCAGATGCACAGACAGCATAGCTAGTTTTTTTTTACCTGGGTAAATCCGATTGAGGACTAAACTGCGACAGAGGCAGAACCTTGGGGGATAATTCGCGACACGTTTGTGGGATTCGCAAGATCGGGGGTGTCACTAGCATGCCCAGTCAGAAGTAGAGCCATGCTATTGCCACTCCCTAGTTAGGGATACCCACTAACACCCCTGGCTGTACCGTTTTTCTCCTTATGCTTCAGCCAGCCTCTCCGCAGCCCTGGCAGGATAGCTTGAATATTTGTCTGCACGCCCATTACAATAAACATGTAACAGTTAAAAAAAGAAAATGATCAGAAACCTTTACAGCGAGAATGCAATACACTGATGTATGCAACGCTCTAATATCGGACAAATGTGACAACCTAAAATATCCTGCTAAAAGAGACCTGAGTTCAGTATACTTGTAGTTCTATGTTTATACATAGGCTGATTTCCGAAATCAAATGTAACCCAATCGGTTGCATATCCAATTTTCAAATTCCCATTTTCCCTTTCACTTCCATAACACCCATCCGTTTTAGAGATTGAACGTGGATAGTCCTCCTATGAAATATTCAGATCCGTTTATAATACAGACTCAAGAGCGACGCCTGTAATCTCGAACTAAGACCTCCTCAAGTGCTCAAGTACTTTATAATTAATAATACCTACATAGGTTATAGTTACTATAAAGCAGAGATATTTGAAAATTAACGATTTGCTGGATTTTAGGGCTTTATGTTATTATGTGGGTATAATACCTTCAAATGTTTAAACCTGTAGAAGGGCAGAAGATAGAATTTAATTTAAATAGCGTTCTGGGATTAAAATTACAGCCATTTATATTAGTCTATCTATAAGCCAAAGCTGCTTAAGAGCTTCTGTATTCGGGTTTATATTGAAACTATTTCCATAGATGAGTGACCATCGCGAAGAAACATACACATCTAATACATCTAAATGAACAATACTCTTCTTCTTCTTTATCCTTACTAAATTTCTTTCCTTCCGTAATATATAAAATATCACATTATTATATAAATATATACGAGTACTCATTACTAAGTCTTGCGATTACACGTAGTCACGAAATCACTTGAATAAAATATATCAAATTGGCCTGTGGACAGCGCTGTGGGCTGCATTATTACTTAATATTTTAAGTTGTGACTTTGGAATCAAATTTTATAATACAGCTGTTTGTTTTCCAATAAAAAAATGGTAGATAAGTAGTACCTTCCCTCGAAATAATCAAACCCTATAAACGGGAGGTATATAGTCTGATATTAGATGAGATAAATATATCAACAAAAAACTGCGATGCGAGAACGCAATGCTAGTCACCGAGGGTATTAGTTTGTAACCATCGTAAATAGCCCAATCTCGGCAATGGGGTCTTTTCATGGAGTGATCACCGTACGAATCCCTGCTAGAACGAAGAAAGGATATTAATTCTTGCGGCCGAGTGGCCTGTCGTAAGAGACGCCAAAACAATCCACAGGTAGGTATTAGGGCATTTTTCCATACAAACAGTTACCACCCGTGTTCTGAAGCACGCCCTCATAACAACAACCTTGACTTATGTTCAAGACCAAATAGCCAGGTTCAGTCCCCCCACAGCGACCGGAAACACGTTAGCAGCAGCTCTGCTTTTACAAATGTCCATAGATAATGATAACCACCTTCCATCAGGTGAGTCGTCAGCCTATCTGCTGTAGTCGAGAAAACAAAGCAATATTTTATTTAATGCCGGGAACGCACACTTCACGTTATAAGAAACGAAACAACACAATGATGGCTAGTATCAAAAAGTAGTCACAAAGTCTGGGATTCCATGAACCATACGTAAAAGAAGAAAGAAAGGTTGACGGTATCCCAGTCTTTGTGACGCGATTTTGAACTGGCCAAGCTCATTAGAAGAACATTTAATCTCGAAAATACAACAAACAAAAAATAATTAGGACATTCATTTCTATATATCACGTTGCGTAAAAAATAAAACAATTCTCACACAACAAAAGCGTTTCATTGGGTGACCTATTATGATTGCATGGGAATTTGTTCCCCTACAAAAATTAACTTGGCCAATGCATGCAAACTGCGTCTTAAGGAGCAAACGTACATTCATGCGTGACTTGATCGTATAATAAGAATGCAATTAAAAAAACACTGAATAAAACTCGAACAAAACTATAAGGTCAATATATTATTTGTATGTGAAGTAATGAATACACATGCATTATGCTTAACTTTATAAAAATAAAGTATTTTTACTTGTAAATTATATTTATCGCTAATACGTGGAAGTTTATTTTTTATTATTACTACCTATTTTTAAACTGTATGGTTATCAAATTCAATGTCAAGAAACAAAATGTGTTTGTCATTTTAGGGAGAACTTAAATAATACTTAATAATTTTGAATTAAAAGTGGAAAATTCTAAAATGAAAATTGATTAACTAAATGAGTATTTTCTACAAAAATTGCTTTGAACCAGATCCCTTAAATAGTTTTTTTAGGTATGCGGTATTTGCGATCAAATTAATACTTTTAGAGCTTCAACGTCAAATTTAAAAACTAAACAGATGATTTGCAATATTACTACGAAACTCTTCATTGTCCAAGCTACGCACTTGGCCGATTTCTGTCATGAAAAATGTTATAATATAAAACTACCCATTCTAGTATGACAATCTATTTTGCTGTTATAATGTCCGTTAATTCCTTTTTCACGATCTTAACTCAGTGCGAAATTTTTCGCCGCAAAATCTGTAATAGATTACACAGGAACTCTACAGAAGGGCGAACACCATGGCATCCATTCCGCACCGAATTTCAATTATGTAGATTGGTACAAAATTGATACGTACTATGGCCTAGAAATAAACCTTTTATTCTGAATTTTGACATATTTGTACTTTTCTTTCGAGAAATATACCTACCACATAACAAACAATTGATGTTACAGATTGACACCATTCGCTACACATGTTGACCAGAGAGAGTAGAGTCGCCCTCTAAAAAAGGGTACAATAATAAAAACACGTGTGTAACAAATATTTGGTTTATCTCCGGTGGTAAAACGAACCCCGGGGAGGAATGTCATTCTATTGGCGAGCTTTGAGTTATGTGCTTTGATAATGTACAAATATATTCAAACATTTCGTATACCGACTTTTAAAACGAAAAAGATTAACCAGCGAGGCCCTGAACTTTGATAAATATTATTTTATGATTGTTTTTCAAGTGAATAATAAATTATATAATATACTATTTATTTTGTAAGATATAATAATATAATCTTATACAATAGAATGTATGATGAAAGAATGACTAAACAGATATACAATGCAAAAGTGGATGGATTCTGAAGTCGCGGAAGGCCACGACACACCTTCCATGATTAAATTGATCGTGTATTAGCAGAAGGTGATGTCAGGAGCCTTAAGAACAGACCTGTATGGCGCTCTGTTGTTCGTGCCTACTCTGCAAGGGACCTGGCGTGAAGGTATGTATGTTATGTAGGTATGTATGTATGTACTTATTATTTCAAATCAAATCAATCAAAAATAATTTATTGAGTATAACATATTTCACAAATTTTGAAACTCATTGTTCTCCAAACTAGGTCGATGGTACAATTCTTATTGTGAAAATTATTTATTACAGTTACATTCATTTAAGAGAAAAAAGAAATTTATAAGAGTGAGTGCTTGCGTGCGTTCGTGTGTGTGTGTGTGTGTGTGTGTGTGTGTGTGTGTGTGTGTGTGTGTGTGTGTGTGTGTGTGTGTGTGTGTGTGTGTGTGTGTGTGTGTGTTTTAGCGCCGCGCGTGTGTGTTATGAGTGACTTGTGATATTATTTGCCCGGATAGTTTTTTCAAATTTCAGTCTCAAATCTAGTATCACGAATAAACACAACCAGGGAATTATGAAATTATTCAAACTTTGTAAATGTATGACACTTATATGATTGACTTTGTCAAGAGTGACTATGTCGGTTCCATTTTTCTCAGAATACATGATTACGCGAGCGAAGTTGATTGATCTGAAACGTTATAAAATACATGACCTACTGTATCTATTCTCAATATCTAAAAATATGACTACATTAAAACTCAGAAGAAACATAATAAAGACTCATTGAATGCTACTGCAATAGTTTATTGACATATCAACTGTTCTAATCGTGGACGCGTTATACAAATTTGCTCTTTGAAAATAAACTGTATTTACAGAGAGATAAGTTATATAATACATCAACAGCCACAGACCTTGGAATATTTCAGAGCGGCTATCGCAAAAATTGTTACACCAGCACAATGGTTATGCATCACAGTTACATCTGTGCGTTATATAACATCTGTTCCGTTTTGATCGTGGCTGGGATATGATTTTTGAGAAATCTTGTGCGGTCGATGACAAATGCTTAGGTGTAGTCCCCTTATTACATAGTAATTCATTGTTACAGCGAGTTTACAGAGACTATAAACCTAGTATAACTATTTTGAAAAAAGAGTTGTCTAAAGAAATTAGACGAAAATGGCCACTTTATGTATATTAGTTATTTCAATATGTATGCAACATTGAAGTTACTACTTGTATAGTTAGGAATTTTTAACTTCAATGTTTAGTCATTTTTAGGCGGCTTTTTAATCGCAATGTTTAGTCAGACAGCCGTGTTTCTAAACACGGCTGCTAAGATTGGAACATTTTACAGGCCAAATCGACTTAGATACTTTTTATCACCATTTAAAATGTCATAACCTGCTTGATTTTGTATGGGTCTACAGCAGTATGTTATAATAATAATAAAAAACTTATTGATTCTGGAAACAATATCTACAAATTTATTTTAAATTATTTCTATGATCACATTTTTAAACTAAAATAACAATGAGCTATTTTACCGGACGCTTTTTAATTTGACATACATACATTGTTTTAGATTTTAATATAAATGTATCAAATATCCATTGGGTTTTTATATACCACCATAGCATCATTTTAATATTTTATGGTCGCCTATAAACTTTTGCAACACCAGATGCGAAGCCAGTGTGCTGCCAGTCTTAAGTTAATATACTGGATAAAAATAAAAGGCAACTGATTTGACCGGATATAGCTGAAATTCAAACAAGGAACAAAGGATGGGGAAAGCAATTTCGTCGCGCAATTAACAAAGCCAACGCTATATTATTATTATGTCTTCAGTTATATACGCAGTCGCAGGCTTGCTATAACCGGCCAAGAAATCCGAGAGTACAGTTCCACGAAGTGCAATCAAAACTCATTACAGTTACGTAAACACGTGAAGTGTCTAGACCGAAATAATCGATTACTTGTGTTGGTTATTTCGATTGTTATATGATTCGATATTCGTTTATTATGGAAGTGGTTATTGTGCAATTTTTAAACCTTGATTGAATGTGACCTTATATACTAGTGTTCCTGATTTGTTGTAACTCCTCTTGCCGTGATTTGCTTTTTACCGTTGATTTATTTTGATTGAATTTGCTTGTTGTTTGGATTTTTTTTTATACATGAGCAATACATAATTATACAATATGTAAGTTATGTATAACACTTTTTATTAGTTTGCAGTGAAATGCCGGACAGGCCACCAGGGATCACATTCTGCTAATCCAATATCTTGGCGCTGCAAACATATTCAAAGTACGGTTCGATTGCGATTGTCTACTAAAATCCACAGTATCTTCTGGATATCGTAGCGGCAAAATAATAGTTGAATAAAATGAGTACCATGGACAATGCTGAAATTCCTACGATCTATGTTCGTACTGGTCATAAATAATATATTCAAATATAGAACATCGATATGTTTTTGTTTTTTAATGCGAGTATATTTTTACCTCTTATTACAATCATATTGTGGTACCTACGCACGTTCGTGGTTCTAAAATTGAAATTTAAGCAACAAGTCTTTAATGTCTTTGACATTCATTCGTGCTGGCCATAATGAGACCATTGAATGACTCAATTTTATGTTAAAGTACATCACTTTGGTTGCTTCATCCAAAGTGAAAGACAGAAATTAACCGTCTAATACCAATTTTAGCTACTAAATTGACATTACTGAAATGGGCAATGTCAACAATTACCAAGTCAATGTTCGGTCACTTTGACACTATTGTATAAGTAACAACAGACGTAAGTCTCAGATGTTGCAGGTGAGCAATATTGTTATTAAATGTTTTTTAGCAGTAATTTGTGAATTTTACTCATAGACGTTTTATAACAGTATTCCGTGTAGCCATGTATGGTATGACCTGTGTTATTATCACTGAGGTAATTGCTTTATTAACACTTTATTGGGGAACAAGGTTAATTCAAGCTTTTATTTCCGCGAGTACGAAAATATTATGTAATTATTATTCGCTATGAATTTTTTTATTAACTAGTTGTACCACAATGTTTATGATGATGTATATATAATAAAGAGTTTTCTACATATTTATCTAATTTAAAGGTTTAAGATGAAATTAAGGTAAATTTTACAATTGTATTAATCTATACCCGCCACTTAGTGTGCATGAAATTTAAACTATTTTAGACATATCTTGCGATACCGATATATGTTGCAAGATAAATACCCGAAAAATTATAATACTACCCCTGCTTTATTAATAACATCCGCATACCTCTGCTGGGCTTGGGCTTACTAATATTTTAGGGAACGGACAATATCCCTGCTATGCTTGTCCAAGACCGCCTCGCGGCTTTGACACAGCAGTTATTTCAAACTTTCAGACTGATTGACACACATCATTTTTAAAAAAGGGAATCTTCTAACAGACATAAACAGCAGTTTCCATTTATACTGGTATTTACTTCTAAATTACAGATTCCCGGCATGGTAAATTTCAGAAACGTATTATCCGTTATTTTCTCTGGTCTGGGTGTCTGGGATCGGCATCAGAGTAGTCCTTTTTATATTACCCCACAACACAAGCGTGACTTGATTAATTATTTACCCGATATTTGTAAGTGTGACTATTTGAGAAATAATGAGTATTTTACTTGATCTTTTTAAAAATGAAGACTAACGAGGTGGCGCTGTAACGAGAATGTTTTAAGTACAGAAACGACCCCAAAAATCCATCAAAAGTAATTAAAAGACCTGGGAACAAGAAAGCTAAATGCTTTAAAGTATAATTAATGTAACCAAACGAAGGGCCTATTAATCTCGATTTATCGACTGCCAGTCTGTCCACCACAAAAGATATCTCTTAATCTATACACTCTATGGCTGAAGGCGGCTATTTATTTACTGGCTCTCGAGAGGGTATTCTACCTTCAATTAACCGCCAATTTGGAAGATAGATATAATCTCAAATAACAAAAAGCATGGAAGAAGACTTCTTCTTTCTAAAAGGTTGTTTACAGTCTCTAATAGGGTTTTTGCGTTTGTACCAATTACCTTTATCTAAATAAAACGGTAGGTATTATTTATATTAAGTTCTAAGATTTTGAGTACAAAGTTATAATAGCTAAGTCACTAAGACATCTACGCTTATTTCGAATTGTGAGAAGTCTTGTTCTTAGAGTGTTTCTGGCCTAATAATACCTGTACACATATTGCTATTTTTGGCATGTTTTTTTTTTATTGCAGGAGATCAGCAGACAGGCAGACGGCCCACTTGATGGACACCGGTTACCATCGCCTATGGACATTTGCAACACCAAAGGTGCTACGAATGCGCTGCTGCACTCTTTAGGGAGCCTGGAACCTGGTCACTAATGCCGGATGTGAAACCCATCAATCTGTGTTAGACATGGAAGAGATATTTTCCAATTCCCTGGTAGATTTATTATAAAGTCACTATGTCCGAGAATTTGTTGGAGCAGGATTGACACTGTATTTCTACTTTCTATATTACTGTAAAATTTTATCAAAATTCGTTTATTATTTTTTACGTCAAAAAGTAACGCTTATTAAATATTATGAAATTCTAATTAAATCTTGTCTGTTTGTTTGTTCGAGGTCACGTAAAGATTACGGGGCCGATTTCAATGCGGTTTTCGCTGATCGACAGCTAATTCTTAAACTTTCACTCTGCCCTACTTTTATCCTAGGAATCCTGTGGGAGTTTTCTGGGAATTATTTAAAATAGCGAGATAAAAAAAATCAATTGTGATTTTTTTACTAATCGATGGCAAATTTAATGTAATAAATGTGTAATATTTTGAATCTCGGGAATTTTCCCGGAAGCGGTTTAAAGTTGTTCGGATGCATAAAAATTGGCTTATTCCGAATAAGTTTCTACTAAAACTATAAAATAGCTTATAGGTACTCTTTTATTAAATTCAGTAATACTTTGTGATTCGGAAATCCCACGGGAATTTCAAGACAAACGTGGACGAAGTCGCGGACATATCCTAGTTATTATGGTAAATAACAAATCAATAAAAGGATAGGTAAGTACTTGAAATAAATATCGTATTGTTATATTTAGCCAGTTTTGTGGTTTTAATTACAGCTCAACTATTTTAAAATAGTAATGCTTGCACTATATAAACCATCCTACTGCATCACATTAAAATAATTGAAAAGAATACATCCCATTATAAGGACAGGTGTTCACTTTACACAATATATTTAAATGAACTCACAAGGTCGTAGACACGCGTGAATTCCCCCAGGTGTTGCACTCACCAGGTGCACTTTTGTGAACGTACTACGTCAATTAATGTCACAAATGAAAGATGTCAATGGACGCGCACAATAACAATTAAATTTGTTTATGCCTTATCTATGCCTGGTAGATTATTGCTTTAAGATCTAGAATCTAAAAATGCGCACAATGGCAAATAAAATTGGATATGCGTTTTAGGTACCCTACACTGCTAACCCCAGGATGCTTCTGATGCTAACCCGGACTCTGACCAGTCAAGACGCGGTTTCCTGCACCTAATGACGTAGAAATAATTACTTGCATTTTTCAAACTTTAGCATAAGTGATTTGAGACTCTGTAACAAATCGTTGATAGTGGGGAACGCGCCCAGAAGGCTGGCTGAATTGCCACGCTGTGTGGTAATGCTTATTCGTTGAGCCAACTATAACAAGCCAGCCTTCTAATCACGGATGAAATCAAATAAGTCATCAGACCTCTAGATTTTTAATAAGTATATCTCCCCACGAACTTAAAAGTACCGACACTATCGATTACATTCTAGTCTAAGGCGAATCAGCGGGTTTCATTAATTATTCATAGATTATCTCGATGTATGTTTTATAGTCTTTCCTTTCGTCTGTAGATGGATCACTGCCCGGATAATGTGTCCCAGGAGGAACGCAGAGTTATAGCGGGTATATCGGGTTAGCTGGGGAGCCCTACAACTGCACTGCTAGTACCCGAACAGTGAGATGTACGTTAACTGCATTTCACCTCAATAAAAAGCCCTGGGGGCCCAAAGCGGTTGCTTTTGGCGAATCGCTTAATGAGACTGACACATATATAAAATATACTAATAGGTGTAAGATACGTACATACATATTATCCCGCCTGTTTCACAATGCTGTCTTATACTTGCTTTTTGATTCTATTTTCATTCATTCTCTCTAATGTTTCTTCTGTCATACCCAACTTCCCCAACATAAAGTCACAATTTATTTTATACTTGTGATATTTGTAAAACGTATCTGCAAAAACGACTATTCCAGAAAAAGAACTTATAAACTTAAAACTTGTCTTCTAATAATCAAATATTTATTTATGTTTTATCTTATCCAATGAAGAACTTGATACTTAGCGTGGTTATTGGATAATCAGTCATAGAACAAAGTAAGCTCTTAGAGACACTGGTTGTCACGTAGCATAAATCCATCATCCCCAAAAATATTCCTAAAATCACAATAGGGGATTATTTCATAATTTCCTTTCGTGGTCCCATGGCATTAAAATTATGATAATTTTTTAACCATAAGAATGAAATGCATTATTTAATCATTGTTAAAAAATGCCATAAATTTCTCAAGGGATATAAAAATGTGGAAGAGGGTGATAATCCTATTCGACATCGGTGATGATTGATGTTGGATATTAGACGAAAATTGTATATTATGTGACATTCAAAATTTCCAATTTTTGACTGAATAGTCTAAAAATATGTTACAAACAGGATAAATTATGCCATTATTAGAAGAATTATTGGCATTCTATTAATTAATTTTAAAACTTAATTCTTTGTTTTTTTAGTCATTATATTATTATTATTATAATGAATGAGATCTCTGGAGAACACGGGCCATAAAAATGAACCGGACTTTTGGAAGGCCTGCGTAGAGCCATGGCCACAAATAGAAAGCCCCTTCGACAAATTTTATGTAAATATAGCGTGACACTGACCGGGTATTATCGCTGTCTTCACCATATAAAATACACGCAAGGAGCAGCCCTGGTCAGTGTAGGACTATTGTGAGAAAGGAGAACAAGACTATTTGGGATGAACTAGGTATCTGGGACTATGAACCTATGGCATCTGCCCATCGCAATGTTCGAGGAACATGGATAAAATGGGCAGGCGGTGACTCGCTACTGCATGGGTCACAAAAATACTGTACAAGATTTGTGAGAGGCAACATCAGTGGCTAAGGGGTTTGAAAAGGTGGGGAGCAGGTTCACCGAAGCTCCGGTATAGTTTACCAAAAGTTATTGATCTCTGTCTGTTCGTGATTATATAATATGTATGTATATTTGAAGGGATTCTTGAAGTTAACGCCAGTAAAGTCACTTTGAAAGGCCTGGCTAGCAAATTGTGAGACCAGCCCGTAAGGGGGCTGACCGTCATCTGTCTGGCCTGGAGGTGAATGCGCGAATGAACCCACAGCCTGGACAAAGGAGTTTCGAGGATCTGACAGGGGTTTAAGTGCGTATCCCTAACTAGGGGGTGGCAATAGCACCTCACGTGATGTTCTAGTGTCACCCTGACTGAGCGAATCCCGCACGTGGGCCGCGAGTTGCCCTCGAGCAGCGCAGCCTATGGTCCTCAAACGAACTTTCCCGGTATAAAATCAAAATAATAATAAAAATTGAAAGGCCTATAATCATAATAGTAATCGGAAGACAAACACAAATATTGTATATCCCAAATTAAGCAAGCTTGTGTTATGGGTAATATACAACGGACTACTCTGAAGCCGACCACAGACACCCTAACTACAGTAAAAAGCGCAGAAAATACCTTTCCAAAATTTACTATACCAGGAATCGAACCTGGAGCCTCTGCGTTGCAGTGAGGTAGGCCGGCAAAGGCTTAGCCCACTAGTTTTTTTAAATATTGTTAAAACAATTAACCCGTTAAATTTGAGATTGGTTCTGTCCGTACAGTTATATAATTTATACCGATGACATTAGTAATGAGTGTATTGACCTAATTATGAGTTGTTGCGCTAATTACCTAAGGGTAATTTATGTTAATTAATATTTCAAACAATAAACAATTTCCGAATGTTAAATGTCATGTTCATTATATTGATATGCTTTATCATTATTTATGCAAACTTTTTAGAATGTTGTTAACTTATTGTTATTGTTACTAAGCTGTAATTAGAATGGTATTGTTAAAAGTCTCCTTTGTTGTTTACGATATTCTTTTATTGGTTAACTGTTTGACCTATTTTTGAAAAAATGAAAACAAGTTTTTATGCTGGTATTAGACGGATCAAACAGATTGAATCGATTTGGTTGAAAGACACAGAACTGAAGGGAAACGGTGGTACTAAATGACCTGATGATCTTCAAACCTACCACGGTTTTATATTGAGATTATTGCGTCGTAGTAAAAAAGAAGGAAAGAATATATTGCAAATTACTAGTCATGATATATTTTTTTTTGGAGGTGATGAGAATTCAATCGTAAACATCTTTGTATGATATATTATTATATTATACCTAAGCAGGTACCGTTATTCTACGGTATTTTTTGACATGTGTTAATATAGTATTTAACGCACTCGCATCCCAAACACAAAGGCGCGGGTTCGACTCATGGCCGGATAAGTATGAGCCTCTTAAGCAGTTTACTGACCTAATGTGCTTATTGTACAATTACCATGTGCTAGCGATAAAGGAGACCGTCGTGGTGAAACCTGCACATCGAGATAACCGACCTGTCAAACGCACCAATCCGCCTTGGACAAGTGTGGCGGGGACAGTAAATGGGAGGCGTATAAGGACTGTTATTGTTTATATATTCATTAACATACATCGACTGGATTATTGCAGCTCTACTGAATTACAAAAAAATATTTATTAATATGTAGGTACATACATTTATTACCCCGACGCAAAATAGGGTGTCTATTTTGCGTCGGGGGTGAAAACTATAACAGATGTAGGATTTTTTCCTCTAAAATAGGGAGATCTGAACCTAAAGAGTCTACTTTATGAACTGCTATTAGATATTAAAGTATTCTTTGAAAACAACTGTAAAAAGTATTAAGGCCCTTAAATAATAATCGTTTCTTAAATTTAATGAAAATGCTCAGCAACTGTTTAATGAAAATATTACCCATAAACTCCTCTTTGGGCGAATATTTTGGGTACAACCCACGTCTATCATTCAAATTTCGTTTATCTGTACTCCTCTTAGGTAAACAACACGTAATACACGTTTATAAGTGAAAAAAAGATATTCATTGAGTAGGGATTGATTATGATTCTCTTACTGAAGAGATGCCTAATCGTTTCTTAACGAGATTATTATAAGTAAGGTCGTAAGGAATTACAGAATACACTATAAGTTTTCTTTATTGTGATTAGTTTATAATATTTTAATTTGTTAAATTGTATGTTACTGTAAAGGTAAATCAAAATTTTAATTGATGTCATTTCTTTCTTAAATCTGAAGTGAATGGTTTATGATTATTAGGTAAGCACTACATACATTTTCAAAATGTAACTACCTATTCTCGGTATATGATTTGAAGAGCGCAAAACACTGAAATTAGTTGCTAATGGCAAGCGAGTGAAGATGCAGATTTCACAAGAGACGCGCAGGTGGTCGCCATCTTTGTTCAGGTTTTTACTTTTATTGTCCGATGCAAAAACTTACAGAAATGGTCAATTTAATCACTTTGCAGATAGGTCAATGCACCTTCTGCCTAATATTTTTCCTTATTTACTAATGAGGAAAAAAATTACCGTTTTTAAGTGTTATGTAGGTATACATTATATATAAGATATATGATTTATTCAAAAGAAACTGCCGTAAAGTGCCGTTCAGCAGTCAGTCTAAACCGGTTTTGTAGCTTTAAGAAATATAGATGCAATTTGCAAAGATAGTTTTTAGTAAAATTTCAATATATCTATACTATACTATATATTATAAAGAGGTAATATTTGCGAGTTTGTTTGTACTTAGTAATCTCTTAAAGAACTCAACCGATTAAAAAAATCTTTCACCAGCAGAAAGCCACATTATTCCTGAGTGACATAGACAGTGACTGTATTTGATTGTGATTAATAATATTTACTTTATTTTTTAATGACGCCCGTCGAAATGAGCACGGATCGTATTTTATATAACTATTACAAACAATATTAAATTTGATTATATTTGGAATGCTCGTAAACGAAATTACATTACAGGAGAATGCTCGTCAATCAGGGAGGCAGTATTGTAACATAATGCTCGAAATTATATACATATACAACATAGGCGTTCAATGTATATGCATATACAACATAGGCGAATGCTCAGGGTAACACCATAATGTATCGAACACATTAAAATAAAATTATGTTTGCTCTATAATTAGAACTCTATAGAGTTAGTTACACCTAGTTATATTTAAAATAGTTGACGGCCACGTTCTCGTATTTGGAAAATCAAGCATGTATTGACTATACTTTAGCTATATCAAGCAGCCGGTCAGCCGCCTTTAACTTAGTTTGAGTCACACATATGCAAATACGATAACCGACATTAACATCACATGTATAGGCATTGTTTATTTAATAACAATGTAGTGTTTAACTAAATTTACATTGTGTTTTAAATATGGATCTAGTGCACACGTACAAACAAGAGTTTTGTATAAGTGTACCCTACTTAAATAAATTCATATCTTAAAATAATTGCAGTTATGTAGATGTGTGGTGTAACAAAAACGAATAAGGTGAGGAATGAGTATAAGGGGAACTTTGAAAGTTGCATACGTGACTGTAAAATTGAAAGGAAAAGACTGAAGTACCTATGTATGTAAAGTATGGGCATGAAAGGAGGGGGATGAAAATCACGTGACATAAATAATGTTAAACTTGAAGGTTTGTGGTGTGACAGAGGACGTCTACCAAATAGAGAAGAAAGGCAGGAAGAGACAATGCAGACCCCAAATGATTTGAAAAAGTTAAGAGAAAAGAGCGAGAATGTAGGAATTCATGACTTTAAATTAGGTTTCCCATCAAACCTTTATAATAATGAAATTAAAGCTGTTGAAGTTGACAAACAAATTATTTAGCCTGGTATGCAGAGACTTTTAATACAGTTAAAATAAAAGAATTGCTGTTCAGCCATATAGGTTTAGCAATTATTTTATTTTAACTATCAGCCTTAAGAGCTTAATTTACCTTGACTTCGTAATGGTTTACTTTATTTTTAATTAAATGATCAATAAATAAATGATGCAGTTTCTGTATATTTAATAAGACGCAGTTTATTACCCATTAACGATTCCTAGCTGGGCCTTGACAATCATATTTTTAGGAGAAAGAATGGTATATCTACCACGACTGTCCCAACCGGATTGAGGGATTTCATGATATCAGTAACTCTGCCTAAGACTGGCATGATGCCCAGTTGAGATTCGAATCCATTTCTTAGAACATAACGCCTTTGTCACAAAACTACAAGCACAACTTTGTTAAAAGTGACGTGAATAGAAATCTTAAATAAAAGGAAAGAAGTTATTACGTAGCCCTCAACAGTTGATGGACCATTATCCGACTCTGAGTTAGTAAGAACCCTTCAAAATTTGAAACATATAACATATTGGCCATAATGATTAGGTATAATAAGCAAACTTAGTCTTAAGTTACTTTCCAAAGGTTCTACGAGAACAATTAATACTATTTTGCTTTAAAAATAAAAACTAAATAACAGCAATATTATATAACAAATGTATTATACAAAAAACCAGCAGAAAATACTACAAACAAACAAGTTCACCTTGATTTCTTAAACACCCGTTTATTTTAATTTCCCGTTTTAAAACTCACCATCATCATTGAAGTGTGCATCGTTTATCTGTTAACACCGGTCCTGTTCCATCGCACCGCGAATCGAACCCGGGACCTCCTGCTGCTTACATCATACGCGCCAAAGTAAACTCCAGTCGGAAAAAAACACGTCAATTAACAAACACAAGGTTAAAAAACCAACTAACTGACACTGAAAAAAAAACTAAAACAATAGTCAAAAAACGTCACGCGAAAACAAAACTGGTAAATGTCACTTGAAAAACATGAGCGAGTGAGACAATTTGGAATTGAAACCACAATGGTTGACAGGGACAGTTATCAAAACAAAACACGATAAAGTTTGTAAATGCGAACTCTGGGAAATATTAGAAAAGCGAATATCACCACCACCTCGTACCACGACTTTGAATTAACTAACACGGCGTGCGGACAGACCGATTACGGTCTACGTAGCAACTCGGTGTACTCTACCTGATATTGCTATCCCTCTTCAACACCATCATAAGACACAAGTTAGAAAGAGATGAAGCTTGACACTCTGTATTTGCATCTGAATTGGCACTGCATTTTTGCAACTTGCACTTGAATTTACTTAAAAAAATTGTTCGGAATTCTATATTTACATTTAAAAATTGCAAACAAGAGACTAAGGGGCAAGGGCCGCTTACATAGGGTTTTTTTAATTTATTTAAGAAACATAAAACGTATTTAAATACAATTAGCCTCTAGCACAACGCAAAAAATTGCCGCTAAATATGTTTAAAGAACTGTCAATACGTTTTATGTAAAACGTATTTAGGCAGTTTAATATGATTGACTAATTTTATTTAAAGGCGATCGTTACACAAGCAGTTCTTAAAGTCTCAACTTAAGGCTGTGTTCTGGAGAATTATTATTTAACATATTATTATATGTTATTATATCTCATTTTCTGGGATACAAGTTTTTTATAGTATTTTCATTTCCGTTGTTTGTTGACAACGGAAATGTAACTATTTACATTCTTAAGCTTATACATATTATACATGTCAAAAATAATCATTGCTTCATTTCACCCAATTACGTCACTTTCATATTTAAATATTAGTACGAACAAATTCGAAGTTTGAAACGATCGCTTAAAATTAAAATAAAATTCGTTAATCATATTACATACATACATAAAATCACGCCTGTTTCCCATGGGGGTAGGCAGAGACTATGGATCTCCACTTGCGACGATCCTGACAAACAACTTTCGCTTCACCTACTTTCATTAACCTCTTCATACATGCGCGTTTATTTGAAATGCTTTTTACCTGACCTTTTTTTAACAGTTCTGATATTTGTTCATGGTATGTTCGTCTCGGTCTACCGGCAACAGCTCTACCATTGACAATACTGTCATATACCTGTTTTGTGATTCTATTTTCATCCATCCTCTCTACATGCCCAAACCACCTTAATATTCCTTTTTCAACTCTTGTTATTACATCTTCTTTCAAACCACATCGTTCCCTTAGCACACTGTTTCTTATCCTATCATTCAAGCTAACCGCACATATATTTTTTTATTTTTTTATTGCAGGAGATCAGCAGACAGGCAGACGGCCCACTTGATGGACAGCGGTTACCATCGCCTATGGACATTTGCAACACCAAAGGTGCTACGAATGCGCTGCTGCTCTCTTTAGGGAGCCTGGAACTTGGTCACTAATGCCGGAACACAACAAATACATATAATATACACATAAAATACTTCTCAAAGCTCTCATTTCAACTGCGTTTATCCTACTTTCATGCTTCTTCTGCCATACCCAACTTTCACTACCATACATCAGGGTCGGCACCAACACTCCTTTATGGACAGCCAAGCGTGCCTTTACAGACACTTTCTGGCTATTCATAAAAGAATTTAGCGCTCCATTCACCCTATTACCTGCCATAACTCTCCTTTCAATATCCCTTTCATGCTTTCCGTCTCTGGTAAACATGCAGCCTAAGTAAACAAATTCACTAACTTGCTCTAACTTTTGATTTCCTATCTGTATATTACAACTTGTCATTCTTTCATCTCTTTCAAACACCAGAACTTTTGTCTTGTTCACATTAATTTTCATACCCTTTCTCTCAAAAGACTCATTCATAATTGTTACCATCTCCTGTAACTCCGTTTCCGATGACGCAAGTATAACTTGATCATCGGCGTAGAGTAGACATTTGATAAGTAACCCATTCATTCTTAAACCACTTTCACTTTCTTTCAAATCGTCCAAGCAACTGTCTAAGAATAGGTTGAACAGCCACGGCGACGCTACACAGCCCTGTCTAACACCTTTTTCAATGCTAAGCCATTCAGTGTTGGCGCCGTTAACCCTAACACAAGCACTGGAATCGCTATAGAGGGACTTCAGTGATCGTATCAGGTTGTCTGCTATCCCATACTTACCTAGCGCTGACCACAGTTCACTCCTTATCACTCTATCATAAGCTTTCTCCAAATCTATAAATGCACAATACACATTTTGTCCTTTGGCCAAAAACTTCTCATTTATGCACCGTAAGGTAAAGATTTGGTCCACACATCCCATTCCCTGTCGAAAACCCGCTTGTACATCCGATACTTTCTCTTCTGTTACTTTCAATACCCGTTCAATTAATACTTTAGCATACATTTTCCCGACAACGCTAAGAAGGCTGATGCCCCGATAATTTTTACAGTCCTGTTTTGACCCTTTTCCTTTGAAGAGTGGTACAATAACGGCTTTGCACCAATCTTTTGGTACACAGCCACTCTTCCAGCATATGTTAAAAAGGCGATATAAGAGACTTGCGACCAAACCTTGTCCAGCCTTTAGCATTTCCACGGTTATCCTATCATACCCAGCAGCCTTTCCTAGTTTCATACTATTCAATGCTTTCATAATTTCATCCATACCTATACTATCGCTACTTTCTTCTCTATTGTCCTTTTCATCAGTCATACTTTCCACATCCGCTTTATCTTTTTCAAACAATCCTTCGAAATATTCTTTCCAGCGATTCAATACGCATTTTTCTCCTTTCGCAATGTCTCCATTCTTGTCCCTGATTACATTGAGCTCAGACTGTACTGTCTTTCCTCTAGCTCTTTTTATAGATTTCCAGAAATATTTAATGTTACTCTGGAAATCTTCAGAGATTCTTTCATCCAAATCATCTTTTTGCTCATTCTTTTTCTTTTTGACTGTAATTTTAACTATTTCATTCATCCTTTTATACAAAATTTTTGCCTCATCTACATCCTCCTTTTTTGTATTTTTCAGTCTTAGGTCAGTTCTTAAAGCTAACCAATCCTTCCATGCTTTCTTTTTATCATTCACTACACTCTGTACTTCTTTATCCCACCAAATATTCTTTACGCATTTACCCGTTTTTCTTTTAGTTATACCACACACATCAGTCGCAACACCCACAACTTCGGTTTTAAAGGACATCCACAACTCTTCCACTTCGGACACATCATTCATTTCAGTAAATTTTTCTTCTAATTTTGATTTATACTCTTCTTTTACTTCTTCTTCTTGCAACTTTTCAACTTTTATTCTTTCTAGTGTATTATATTTATGTTTATCGGTATGTTGGTGCCTCCAAGTTTTGAAAAGATCTTTTATTCGGCACACTACTAAGAAGTGATCTGTATTGATGCCTGTACCCCGATATGATCTGGTGTCCAGAATGTTTTTTCTTAATCTTTCATTTACTATTACAAAATCAATCATACTTTTCCCTTTCACATTTTCCCACGTGTACATATGTATATTCTTGTGACAGAACATTGTGTTAGTCACGCACAAATTCCATTCTAAACATACCTCAAGCAAACGGTCACCATTCATATTTATTCTTTCATCTCCGTATGTACCTAACACCCGTTCATAACCATCTCGTTTTAAGCCTACCCAGCTATTAAAATCACCTAACATAATTAATTTTTCGTTCTGCTTACATGTAAGCAGCACACCTCTCAAACATTCCCAAAACTTGTCCTTTTCCTCTATGGTTTGTCGGGAGGTGTAAGTCGAGCTCATGTCTGATGGTGCATATGCCCCAACCACAAAAAGCCGAGTCAAGCCAACTTTCAGTCGAATCCATACAAGTCTTGGGCTGACACACTCATGCTCTTTCACACATTCTTCCATTCTTTCAGAGAGAATAAGACTATACTATATATAAAACTGGGGTTTAACTCTCGGTTGATGATGATTCATCAACCGAGAGTTAAACCCCAGTTGTATTTGAAGAAGCACGGATCCGCTTTCCTACTTCTTCTTCTCCACTTCGCGCTGTCTTTAGCATCCTTCATTTAGCATCCTTTATTTAGGGATCATTAGTACACGTAGCATCATTCACTGCATCAAGCCAGCATTTATTAGGTCCACCTCTTTTGCCGGGACGTGGTCGAGGGGGTATGGTTAAACATTAGTTATCTACATAACTAAACGGTCATTGTAAAACGTGCACGTACCAAGGTATGCGACTTCCTTGCAATTATTGGCTATGTCACGGACATGACGACTGCTACGCATGCAGGAGTTCGTCTTTTCTCGTGACATTACACTTCTACATCAGCATATTAATCTCTGTGGCACGTAGTTCTTGCTCGTGTCGCTCATGTACAGGCCATGTTTCACTCCCATGTAAAACGACAGGTCTAATGATCGATTTATAGACATGTCCTTTTAGCTTAACCGGCATTTTGGGCAAATGACACCTGTCACCTTACGCCACTCGGCCCAATCTGCTGAGATACGGACCTTTGCATCATGATCGATTTCCCCGCTGTTCATAATAGTGTCAGAATTACCACGTGCCAAAGATGAAGTGAAACATCGTAAGGAATTCTGCAATCGAGATTACCGATATCTGCAATTTGCAATAGCCATTGCGGCACACCGTCCATTATTCTAAAGGCCTGAAATTCATCTCACGTATGTGTCTTTCTTCTGAGATATTTACCAAAAAAAATTATACAACAAATAATGAACATAGCATAAAAGCAAAATAACCGATGAGTAGAAGAACACTTGGTGAATAAAATGCAAATGCTCGGTACATATATCATGAAGGGTACGCTGCGGGGAAATTGAATCTGCTATTTTTCCAAATATAACTCGTTTCCATTCAGAAGACGTAAGAAATTTTATGACACCTCGGCTCTATTGAAGCGTCGTCCAAGTAGGAATATTTGGTAACTTATTTGATTTGCCTTTTGTGTTCTGATGGCTATCGGATTGATGAAGCTGTGGCTGTAATTCATAAAGAATTGCACAAAAGAAGTCATAACTCTAATTCATATTTCTGCCTAAGTACTACGATTACACGTAGCGATAGAGCTATAAATGTTTATTTATCTCATTGAAATTCCACGCCATAGCCGTCATATCAAAGTCAGAAATGTAAGTAGGTTAATTACAGCAAAAGAAATACCATTTTATTATTAGAGGTTAACACGTTAACTTTATTTACATATTCCAACGTGCCAGTTGATGTAAATATGGAGTCAATTTTAATAACATATAAATATTTAGGGAGGCCATTTGGTTTTTAACAGAAACATTGAATTTATTTACCATATAATAGTGTTACAACTTAGGTCCCAACAAATTCTACGGACAGATCTATAAAAGCACATTTTATTACCTCTCGGCATTTGAACTAATTGTAATCCTTTTATGATCTTCTTCTTTTGTTCACTTATTAACTGGCATACGTTTCTAAGTTATTGTGGAGAACAGCCTATTGTTCTGTTTTACTCGTGTAAAGCCGCTTGCAGGCTGCATCTTATGCCAGGTGTTGCGGATTACAATTTGTAGCTCGTTCTAGGAAATTATGTCGACGTAGCCGGAGGGGCACATTTGCATTTGTGAAGTATAAAACGATGGCCTGATTGATAGGGAGGGTCAGTTGAGCTACAACTAGGATACCGATACGAGACGTGTGTATGTTCGGGAATCTAATAGTGACGGGCTTTGCGCGTTTTATTCAATTACGACCTGCTTTACGTTTGGATTTGTTGTGTTTGGTTATATTTGCATCTGTATTATACGTGTTTGCATAGTTCTATTAAACTCTATAATAATTCTAACGGCACCTTAATTCGAGTCCCGCTAGCTCGTAACAATAATGTGTATTAAGAATAATTTGCCTTCTGTGCGTTACGCCAAAATAGTTCGTATAAATTATTTCTTACAAAATAAAACATGTTAATTATATCTTCAATACGTGCACAGGAACTTTAAAAAAATCCCTCCCGCACCAGGGTAAGACAATGATAATTAACTGCCGTACAGCCGGAAAGTCAAATACAGGATAATACTTCCCGTAACATAGCGAATATGTTTGTAATAGACAGCAAAGCTTTTTACCTTTAAAACCGCATGAGTTCAAAACACCTCAAGCTTTGTAGCTTATGTATATTAACTTTTGTATAATATATATGTATAATAATGTCAGCCCATAAATGTCCCACTGCTGGGCTCAGGCCTCCCATTATAGGGGTAATGGACAGTATATCCGCCACGCTTGTCCAAGGCGGCTTGGCAGGTTTGACACATCGGTTATCTCGATGTCCAGGTTGCAGCACGATGTTTTCCTACACCGTTGTTAGCACGTGGTAATTGTTACAATATGCACATTAGATCAGACAACTGACAAATGGTGCATGCGATCCGGCCAGGATCGAACCTGCGCCCTTTGGGTCCAGGACGCATGCGCTAACCATTACGCTACCACGGCGAGTATAAATTATTGTTTAAATAAAATTCATAAATTGTGTACATGTTGCAGTAATTTCTAACATTTATATATAAAAACTTGCTTTAATGCCTTCCAGTCATATCTAGATAAAATATGATTAAATAGATAATTTCAATTAATGGTTAAACTCATGTTTGCTAAGAACAAACTTTATTTAACTATTCCACGCGGACGAAGTTGCGGGCAAAGCCATTATGTATATAAAACAAAGTCGTGTTAGTTACACCATTTATAACTCAAGACAGTTATTGGCGGGAACCGAAAGGGGATGTTGTGCTGTGCAGTTTTATTTTCTAAAAATGTGTAAAATACTTTAAAATTAACAATAATTGTAGGATATTGATAGTTTTTGAGTAATAATTGTGTGGTTTTTGTGAGAAATGTGAACTGTATAGCCAAATGTGGCCTTTCGAGTTGTCACAAGAACTCCGTTGACTGACGTCGGTTGTAGCCTACAATACAACTGCGCTACTATACGAAGATTTAATACATCAGACTTGGCTGTATGGACTAAGATACCTTTGCCTGCCTTTGTGGTGAATTCTACTACTACTTTATAACTCAAGAACGGCTGGAGTTTTTTTATGATTTTTGTGTTTTTGTAATTGTCTTCGTCCGGAATAGGATAATAAGTATAAAAGATGATATCTATCAATTAAAAAAAATTAAAAAACACCAGTGTAGCCATTCATTTGTTATGTTCTTTCCCGGCCGATTTCGGCAATGTTGACTGCATTTAAACTCATTTTCATTTGTCTGATTTAGGTGAATTATTTTTGTGTGTCTTCAGGTGGGTCCTGCGATGGTTTAGATTCAAATTTGAACCAGGTAGATTGTGCAGCTATTGGGTTCCAGGATTTAGGTGAAATTATTTTAGTGTGTTCAAGTGGATCCCGGGATGGTTTAAATTCACGATTGAACCCGGTAGGTGGCGCCGCTGAACACCTCTTTAATGATGGCACCGATTTTGGTGATTTTTTTGTGTTTTACAAATAGATTCGAGAATGGATTAGATTTACAATTGACTCCGGTTGATGACGCTGCAATCAGTTACTAGACTTTTACTTTTTAAAGGCAAGACATCGTCTGCCGGGTACAGCTAGTTATATATATAATTGATACTTGAATAATATCTACCGTTTTTTTAAATAACAAAAAGTGTCTCAATTGGTTTTGAAGAGTATTGTCTTTTGGTAAAAAATAAATACTACCCTATTATATCCACTTCCAGTTATAGTAAATCATAAGTCATAACTTTGAAATATGGTACTTCGAAAACCAAGATCTCTGGCTATCTTCAATGATATCAGATTGAAGTTATTCATTTGCATTCAATTTGTTTAATGGACCGGTATTTTATTTTTTAAAAACTAGCACAGATTCATTTTTCACGGAGCTTTATTCAACGGCGCAGCGGATGAAAAACCGCACATTTCGCTCTTGAAAAATGAAAGCAGCTGTGTGGAAAATAATAGTATTAGTATGCAAATAATGGCAATTTTTCAGGCGGAACCTACGTGAGGTTTTCGGTATAAAGCGTTTCCGCAAAGTTTAGTCATTCAATGATAAGTTTGGACATAAAATCTTCTAGTATGGAAAGGACGGTATGAAGTTGTATTAGATGTAGCGTCGGTATATTTATTACCTACTTCCGAGGGTTGAAACCGGTTTAAAATTAACCGCTTTTAATCGGTTATAACCGGTTTTAGTGAACTACTTGTTCCGAGTGTAAACCTTAAAAGGATTGCTATGGTAACCTGCATTAACCGGTTTATATCGCGAGAATTACTTTCTCTATATGACAATTGTTTCTAATATAAATATGCCTGTGTGCTAGTGAAAACTTGCTAGATCCACCACATGGTTGTACTAAGAAGGTATGGCAAAAACTGGTTTATTCCACAAAATGTAAAGATTTTTTTCTATAGAAATGAAAACTTGCTATGTACAGTCGCGTTATGATAGGGTTCGTCACCTAAAATCGACTTTTGCTTACACGAGTACAAGAAACAGTACCGCCAAATTTTAACAAAATGTCTATTTATAGAATAGAATATACTTTATTGCATAACATTCAGATACAATTAAAGAAGTTTAACTACAGAAGACAATAGGCGGTCTTATCACTAAAAGCAATTTCTTCCAGACAACCTTAGGATGGATTAGAGAAAATTGTGTAACATGTGGGTTCTGCAATATTTATGTTCGCTATTGGATGTTTGTTGTATTAGGGAAAATATATGGCGTACAGGCAAACATGCAAATACAACCAGCCACATATAGCAGCCAAATAATAAACACACAAAAATTTGGCGGCAAAGGCTGATCTTTCTGGTCGCTTAATTTGAGTGTTATAGTTTCTACAGGCAGAAGTGGACCCTGGGCGTCGGAGTGAACGCGCCGAACGCAACCGGGATTTAACGCTCGAATGATGATGAGTTTCTACAGGCCGATATTAAAGACTCTTTCTTCTTTTTAAAATTTTGGACAGTTCATACAATCCCCAAATTTTCGTTGATATTATTCCATACGCCATTGATACCTTGTCTATTTTTATAAAATTCCTTTTGGGAGTCTCATACATACGAATTAATTTGGTAGGTACGATTCCAGGAATTTTAGCACTGTTTTATTGCCCTAATTCATAGTTGAGGCACACTTGAAAGATTCACCTCTATGGTTGCTATTGTGAGTGGCAATGTTCAACATTCTTGTTATACTAAGAACTTAAGAGAATCCGTAGGCAGATAAGCACCCAATTTTATTATAAATTTATGGAGATATGTTTGTTGCATTATAAATTTTTGGTATGCCTTCCGTCATTATTACGCCAGGAATTATTATGTCTTTGACTTATTTGTTATTTAAATATTATAATATTCTTCGAAAAATAACTGCATATCGTACTATAATTTTATATTATTAATTTTTTATTCAAAAGAAGTTGAGAGAAAGGAAGAGTTTCTTACCATGTTTCAAAGCGTTATACATAGAGTAAGAAGATTTATTTTACCTTCAAAATTTATTTTTCCTTTGAAACTTATTTTGAAAAGAAACTTTTGAGTTTCAAAAAAAAAAGAGCGTGTGAAAACTCATGTGTAAGTTTTAAAGCTACCCTACCGCAAACGCCCTCAAAAAGTTTGTAAATTAAAGCGTTTCTTCCCCTAATGCATCCCTTGGGATAATCAAACAAGTGCACTTAATTCCTATTCCATTAGGGAGCGCTAAAATACCATTATCGCTGTATGTAATCTATGATCACACGTCTGTGATGTGGGATTCTTTCCCTATGTTTTATTGCAGTGGTGCTCAAAGTTGACCTGCTGGCGATCTATCTCAATATTCATAGACACCAATCGTTCGAATTCGAGAGGCTGCACGTATGTTATGCAGGGTTATCATTTACGTAGTTAGGGTGTATCGTGGCGCAGGTATAACTGATTTATACTATAGTCCAAGTGACAAGAACCGCGTATTCACTTGATAGAGCCACTTTTCGCCCTTATCAGGGGGTCATTACGATAGAATACAATGATGAGGGCGTTATATTCTGGCCTAGGTAGATATATTTTATTTTTTATTTATTTATAATTTTACTTCAGGAAAACATATCCCAGTCTTTATACATATTACATTATACAAATCACAGAATTACATTAATACATACAATTTTAAAAAGTAACACATACATACATATTCACAAATATACCACAGGGTATGCTTTCGTTATACTATTATGCTTATGCAGCAGTACCTAACGTAGGTACAGTTTACCCTATCAGCAATCATCGCCAGGACGGCGTTGTTGCTGGCCCACACCCGGTGCACCACTTCCTAATGGTGATCTGAAAGTAATCGGTGAGCGCCAAACATGCCCCAGGCACTGCAGTAGCGAGGCAGCCCCAACACCACACTGAACGCATTATTATATTGGACACGAAGAGCCTTGTAGCTTCTTTGTGAATGATTTGCCCACAGACTGTGCGTGTGAAGAGTTAGAGTTACATATGTAAGTCTTTATTGTTCACGAGGTAAAAACTCAACTTACAAATAAATAAACAAAAGGCATGAACAACGGATGGTATAGTATGGTACTTATTGTGGCCTAATTAAGGGACAACTAAAACAAAACCTGTAAATGATTGATTCTATATCGCCAAATTTTCACCAGATTGACTCGAAAACCACTCACGATCCACAGTTTGAGCACCACTGTTTTACTGAGTCTTATTGATTTATTTAGTACAAATAATATCCTGAGCGGCATCATTAACCGCATCACGTTTTCTTATAACTAGTTCTAGATCATTCAATTTTGATTACAATATCACTGATTATTGCTAGAATTCATTATTACCAACAAGGCACTTATGGCTTCGATATTTATATATATGATGATATTTTACAAATAATGTATAATTAATAATTATCAGTTTTATTTATATCGCTTGCTCTCGAGATTGATTTAATTTTGTAAATAATACCAGTTAATGTTACGAAACCATTGATATATGAGAAGTATATCAATGTACGAAACATTCGAAATGAATAACAGATGCGCCATCTATGAACCTGCTTGTAACCTTAGAATAATTACACCTAGAACGATAGTTCCCTTCAAAGCGGTCTGGCAAAAGCGAGACAACAATATAATCTATGTGTGCGTAAGGTACTTGTATTTACGCTCGACGAAACGCACACAGTGAAAAAAATAATGTTGCCAATAAATTAAATTCCACCTAAAAATACGTAAAGTTGAAACAATTTCACACTTAAAGTTGTGATCACGGAACAAATGTGATTATTAGATTACACCTTTTATTTATTTGGAACTCATCAATTCTTACTTCTGCAAGTCTACAAAAATATTTTTAAGTTTGACAATCCTTTTCTTTAAACGACGATTGTTTTGCTTTAGAGTCTTAATCATTCTACTATGTTTTCGTTGCAACAAAATCTTTTTCCGTAGTTGTCTCCGTAATGAAGCCTTTTTAGGCGTATCAAAAATGGAATCTAGTCCTGAAGATAAGGGTGACAGAGTGCCCAGATTATCGTTTTTACTCGTATTACAGCCTGAGGTACCCTGAAAAAACATTATTGCCATTACATATAGTAGTCTTTATTATAAACAAATACCACCTATCACGTGTCAATTTACTATTTGAATTAGTTCATAGGTATACTGTTTATTTTATTCTTTATTGCAATAAAGGCGGAATTACAACGCCTAAAATGGCATTCTTCAAAGTTTGTTTTTGTTAATATTATGTGACTTGGTTTTGTGTTTATTAATTTAAAACTAACCGGCTGAGGTACATTTTGCTCTTGGTGTTGCTGTAAATCACCACATCCTAAGCTACTGCTATTAAACTTCTCTTCAATAATAAAAACGGGCAGATTCTGAAACACAAAAATAGTAAATAAGAAAAAATATAAGAAGCATTTTTTTAAATAAGAAACAGGTATTCTAGTTTTGTTTGGACAAAAATTGTTATACCTTAGTTGGAACTGCACCCCTGCGCAATCTACAAAGACCACCTTTAGTAATATACTTTTCTTTATCCTCGAAATGTAAGGAACAAATTTTTGTATTTTTAGTAGGCACCCAACTGTCTACATTTCGATTACGTCTAATTCTTTCGGTCCAACGAGCCGCAATGATCGGATCAGAAGGAAACCTAAAACCGAACCAAAACATAAAATTACATATTATTATTATTATAAGTATGCGAACTTGTTGTTTTTTTGTCTCAGTGTCCTTATTAATTAATTTAATTTAATCATAAAGCAAAAAAAATGCGCTTTTAATTGCCCAATTCAGACGTGTTTCACTTTTAATTAAACAACAAAATGTAGGAGAATATTTCCCCGTGTTGGCAACATTTTCAAAAACTGTGACATGACAAATTATTGAAATTTATTTTTCACTTTGATGAATGTTTTACGTAAAAATATACGTCCAAACGTATGACTTACCCGTGAAATGTAATGTTACTATCTTTCTTGTGTTTTTCCGATGTATTGTGACATCCGTTCACTGCACAAACCGTCATTTTTAATAAAAATTTCGAGAGTAGTTTTCAATACGACACGTCCTTGAGCACTGACGGGCCGAGTAATGAACTTAGCCAATATGGCTAGGTTTGAGTTGCCTCACTTTTCACTTTACGGAGGCGGACTCGGTTCCTAGGTGTAATTATTCTAAGCTTGTAATATTAAATTATACTAATGCTATGGAAAAAGAATTGCTTCCATAATAAACACAAATAAGGCAAGTACTTTTATTTTTACTCTAAAAATAATGAGATATTTTTTTTGTTATACCTTACATAAATATTTGAAATCAAATAATAAACCTAATATAGTATTAACCCTTAAGTTAGCCGCCTTCTAACAACGCCATCTCTGGTTGCATCTAATAAGTAACATATAAGCTAGGTAATGACATTTAGTTTACACGAAGTTTTGTTTTACTTCAAGTATAAATCCATAGATGGCGCTAGTTGTGCCTTAAATATAAACACTGTGTGTGGACTGTGTTAAATAGAAACACAGTAATTAATTAATTCGTAAACAATGTGAAGGTGTAATTATTAAAACGCCAATCGGCTTTGGGTTAAACGGGTCATTTCTTTATCAGCCCTTTACAGTCCACAGCAAACCTACTGCTATTAAAATTTCTTGAAATATGTAATGTTTTTTTCCTCATACTTTTATTACAAAATTTCCTTTTCTGTAATATGTAACTCAAATATTGGGAATTTTGAGAGGTATGGTATCTATATATCTTTAGCAGTGTCAAGTGGCTTCAGTTTCCTAGACTCTCCTATGTCGACTTGAGTTTTGTTCCTACTTTTTATAATAGGTTAAACGGTCGACTAGGAGCATTCTCGCCTAGTAGATATATTTTATTCACATGAAACGTGAAGACATTGGATTGAAGATTGTATTGTAACATTTGGTGAAACACGGACTCTTAAATATAGATAAGCCTTAGTAGTTAGCGCACTCGGCTCCAAAAGGGAAAGGCTGCGCATTCGAGTCTTAGGCATGTGACGTAACATATATATATAAAACTATATATATATATATATATATATATATATATATATATATATATATATATATATATATATTGTTATAATTACTACATGCTACGTTACCACATCGTGCTTTCTTTATCGTAAGATTAGCTCATCGATCAATACAATATAAGCTAACTGTTTATCGAGTTTCAGCACTTTTTAATGATGCTCTAACAGACAGACCAAAATTTCAAAACATCATTTTCGGAATCTGCTGGTACGAATAAGTTCCCCTGTTTTTTTTCTCTTTATAATTCATTGTACAAAATGAAACCCCTACAGATATTTTATCTTAATAGATTAATTGAATTTGCTGTGAAATATTTAATACTTTCTTATTACAATCATTTAAAGGGAAGTTCAATAATAAATTAATGTTTACTAAATAGAAACTTCATTAAGGAAGTAAGTAAAACCAGAATAAAATAAATGGCCCAAAATGGCCATTTCGAGCTTAAATTTTTTAAATTATGAGCGCGCTGCTTAGTGTAATTTTCAATTTAGTCAAATCTAAATAATACAAAAGAAGAAAGGATTGTGGAAGGCAGATTTCGGTCGAAGATTACTGCAATTTGACTAGAGTTGCGATATAATTACCCGAATTTCTCCGAACATCTTTTTTCATAAAGCAAGTATACTCCATTGAAATGTTACGTGAGCTTTGCATTTGTTAGAGGACGCAATTTTATTTTTGGGACATGTGTGGGGGGTCAATAGAAACTTAACCTCAAGTTTGTGGGGTCGCCACCCTTGTCCCGCGGCCGCCATCTTGGAAAAAGTGGTGATAACACTTTTTTCGCAATATCTCGGAAACTATGCGTCTTAGAAAAAATTTGTAAAGCCATAATTTGTAGCAAATTGTTTTGCCTACAAATATTTTTATATAACTCTTTGCCTTAATTTAAAAATTAAAGAAGTCATAAGCAAAAGAGTGAGTTTTTTTTTTATTCATTCCTAACTCTTTTCTTTACCATAGAACTTACCAAATTTAACTTATCGAATGTTAAGCAGGTAGAAAATGTCCTCCGTTTTCCCCGCCACCTATTAGGTAGAGTCCAATTATTTTTATATCAGAAAGTATTCATAACATTAAGAATTATTATTTAAAGGATGGATAGGTAAACTAGCTCCGAGAAGTTTGTGCGTTTGTAGTAAT
This sequence comes from Dendrolimus punctatus, assembly GCA_012273795.1. Classification (NCBI taxonomy): domain Eukaryota; kingdom Metazoa; phylum Arthropoda; class Insecta; order Lepidoptera; family Lasiocampidae; genus Dendrolimus; species Dendrolimus punctatus. The sequence goes on along the minus strand of CM022540.1, from coordinate 5,503,733 downwards.
ATTTGTATTGTTACACGCCGACAAAGTGAATGCACACCTGTAGTTTATTGCCTTTCCCGCACATGTACATTCGATCAGCTATATAGTGACGGACTTTACGCGTGTTATGGAATCGTGCAGTTTGTGTCCAGTTATGTTTGTACTTGTGCTATACGTTGTATAGTTTTAATAAATTCTATAGTAATTCCAACGGCATTTTAATTCGAGTCCCGCACTCGTAACAGTATATTTGCAGGAATTCTAAATTTGAAAATGCTTGTACAATCAGCAAAAAGAGGTTCGTTACATTTTGAAGAAGAAAATATATTTACAGTCAAAAGTCAATTGATGAAAATGGAACTCTCACTCATTGTACCGTATCGCAGTATGAATTCTTAGTATGTCATTATTGCGACGGTAACAATATTTTTTGTTTGTTACAACTCCATTAATTCTTTGAAGGTAATTGTAATACTACTTAATCTTTATGTATTAAAAATAGAGCCTGGGATAGATAAACTCTTGTAATGAAAATTATGATGAAAAATTTCTTTTAGAGAGACGTGTTGCCTGTTTTTTTGCCGCTTCTTCTCCGTTAACACAACGATAGCACGTTGCGAAGCGGTGTACATCGAATAGGAAGTACATTTAGTTTTTGACTTACATGATGATACTTATTTTAAATAAAAACATTTGAATTTACGTAACACAACCAGCTCAAGGTTAACCGTTTCACCCCGACATTGTATGAGAGCGTGGTATTAGCCCAGACAAGCCGGCAGCCCTAAAAGCGGAATTCGTGATAATTTCCTCTCAATAATTCCAATTTTTTCACTAGTGATTGCAAGGGGCCAATTTTTCCCCCACGATGATCTCCAATGCCGTCCACTAGTGCACGTTAGCCCTACCTCTCGGAAATAGTATTGTCACGACAAGGAAGCGGAACGGTAATACATTTTTATTATAAAACTTGACCGGAAATCCGTGATATAATAAATGATCTAGATAAAACAAAGATTAACTTACGTATAGCGTGGTTAATGCCTTAAGGCTATGTCTTAAAAATACCTATTTTTAATGTTATTTGAAGTGACACAACATTAATACCGGTGTTCCCCGATATTATTAAAAAGGCAAATTAAAGCGATCAAGCTGCCATATAGAGAACGTGTTGCTCTTACGCACTATAAGGATTTGGGATTAGACATGTTTTTCACAGTCCTACCAGGGTTGCGGAGAGGCTAGATCATATACACGTAGCTCTAGCAAAAGGCAAAGCACGGAACACCTAGGAGTTTTAGTGGGGATCCCTAACTGGGGAGTGGCCACAGCGTGGCCCGAGTTCTGACTTGGCATGCTAGTGCCACCCCCGATTTTGCGAAACCCGCACTAGGTCGTGAATTATCCCCCAAGGTCCTGCCCTTGTCGCGCCTTAGTCATCAAACGGATTTCTCTCTCTCTTTTAAGTTTTCCCACAACGCTACGAGATGGGGGTTTTCAATAAGCGATAATAACAACATTCCTTCAGCTGGGCTATCAGTTCATCTCCTGTGTTGCAGTTAAAAACAAGTTGCCATGTGCGAGTCTGGTCCATACAGTGGTAATAGTAGTGAATAATACCGTAGAGGTAATTCGAAATTCCGCTATTTTATTATTTAATGATGGTATACAGGCACACTACGAGAATTGTGTAACTGAAAATACTCCTTAAGTCATAAACTAATAAACATTACCTTCAGATTCATTTGCATTGAAAATATTTGTTATGAGTCATTTTGAGTTTTTCCAAAATCTTCCATGATGTAGTTAGAAAGTTGAGAGCAGGGTATTTGCGACTTAAAAGAATTTGAAGAGTGTATACCCCCCTCTTCCACACATTGATTAATATATATAATTTTTTTTCTTGTTGTTATTTTTGGATATAAAAATGTTATTAAGTTCCTCGTGATTTTATAACATATCTTTAACGATGCACATAATATGTATTTAAAATGGAAAGGTTAATCTCTCAGTTGCATGATTGGAGTGCCATCCCTAAATTTTTTTTCATAATAACGGTACACTATTGTATCGCGGCATATCGGAGAAATATTAGTATTGAAGGTATGCTATATGTAATAAATACTGTAACATTAAAAAAAATGCTGTGATTCATAATAATTTATCCTACAGATAAATGGAATGGCGGACAAACAGACATAAAGAAACTGCCGCGTATTTTTAACACTACTAAATTTAGGTGATCACCGTTTCAAGTCGTGGTAGCGTAATGGCTAGCCCACGCGTCTCGAACTTAAAGGGTGCGGGTTCGAATCCTGGCCGGAACACAAGCACCACTCAATCAGTTTTCTGACCAGCGTAATGTTACAATTACCACGTACCAACAGCGGTGAAGGAAGACATCGTGATAAAACCTGCACATCGATATAATCGACGTGTCAAACCTACCAAGCTGCCTTGGACAAGCATGGAGGGTATACTGTCCGTTCTCTTATAGTGGGAGTTCCAAGTCCAACAGTGGGACGTTTTTGGGCTGTAATTATTATCGTTTCAAGTATCAGTTGAACATTATTATTGTTCTACAATTCAAGTCGTGGATTCAAAATTAACTGTGTCAAGGGAAATCACGGTCAAGGTCTGTCAAGGTTTCTGTGTACAGAATTTAATTTAACGACCAAACTAGTGAATTAATGTACTGGAATTCTATCGTTACATGTCTACTAAACAAACATTACATACCTACCAGTGTATGGAATTTTAAATGTTTGAATGATGACTACGCTAATCACTAGTCACTCTGCATCCCAGGCTTACCTAAGCTTGTTATGAGCGTTTGAACAATCAGTGTAGCTTCGCTCGTCATCTCATGTTCTTCCACACAAGCGCCGGGTATAGGACGCAGGTTTAGTTTTAGCGGAGTAGCCGGCAAAGGTGAAGGCACACCTGCCTGTCTTAAAGCGCAGTTTAATAACTTTGTCGCATTTGGACTTCTTTTGTTTACTTTGTGTTTAAAATTTGCAATTAGATGATAGCCTGTCACAAACGAAAACAATAACAATTTTTTCGTTTATGGCCGCTCACAAGTATAATTAACTAGATGTGCAGATTACGTTTTCTTGGGAAAAAAACCTCAGTCCACGCAATCGATTGCTGTATTGTACAGTTTACTATAAAACAATCGATATTCGACGAGCGATATAGTCACGTACTTTGCGCGTATTATTGAATCGTGCCGTTTGTACTAGTAGTGTCTAGTTATATTTGTACCTATGTTATACGTGTTTGTATAGTTCCAATCAATTCTGTAGTAATTCAAGCGGCATTTTAATTTGAGTCCTGTAGCTCGTAACAATATTTAAGTATACTTAGTCAGATCTCAAAAAATTATGTCATTCTTTATGACGTTTGTATGACATCCCTTCTGGTTCCTGCGCCCGGCGCCACGCATCCTTGCACCCCTAAGTAAAGACAGTCCTGTAGAGACAAAATATAATAACAATGTATAGATTCTTATGTAACGTGTTTGAGATTATTATAATTGTCTATTGCCTTATTAAATAAGGGTGCGATGTTAATGGCTCATGCAATAATCTTTTACAAATATCCGTTTATTATTTTTAATTATATCCGTTGTTATCTTTGATTAACTTAATGGTTGGATATTGTGAATCTTTACATTGTGTTCTTGACCTAGTTATTTTTAAGTAACTTTCAATACAAAATTGTATATGTATATTGAAGTGTTTTGGACGCGTTAAAGCTATGCTAAAATCATTTATATTTTTTATTAAAAATATCCTACAGTATTTCGATAAATTTAAGGGCTAACAATACATAATAATACACCTCAACCAAAAATTGATACTTACTTCTAGTAAAAGAACAACTCCGTCTTTGGGCGGTCGGGCCAGGAAGCTCACTGCTACAATAAAAGCCTGAAGACAGCACTAGAATAAGTCAAGAACAACCCGATAGGGAAGTCTATCTGATGTATCAATAAGCAGCTGTTGAAAGTGTCTTCAATTCCTGAGGCCCTGGTATTTGGTGATATGATCGGACACCGAGGTGCTTCTGTCGTGAGTCCGAGAGATCTTCATATATATTCTAGTGTAGAATTTCTAACAAACTTATGTATACATATAATATATGAACATATATTAACTCCAATGTTTGATTATGTAAGTGAATAGCTAACTAGTCGTTAAAATCGTTATTAGCAAAATGTTTAAAATGCATTTAATAGAATTATAAGTTTAAGTTACAGAAGGTTAAAAATACGTGAGGAAAAGTTCAATGTATTACAATAAATTATTAGGGAGCGTCCATAGATTACGTGAGGTGTTTAAGGGAGGTGAGGGTCGAGCCGAATCTCATCTAATCTTATTTTGGGGAGAAAGGGTTCTCAGCGAGTATCACGTAAATTTTTGTACAATGCACAAGCGCGCCTTGCGCAAGATGAAACCCTTCCGGATTGTCACACTGCACACAAGTTACTAGGCTTATGTGCGTAACGGCTTACAAAGACTAAATGAGAGGGAGGTAAAGAAGCTGATGGTTTTACTGAAAATCACATGGACAATTAGACATACATGGTTTCAGTAGCCACTCTTGAGACCGTACAGGATTCTCCGTGGACTAGACTGGATTTTTTTAAAATTTTAAAACTATTTTACTAATCAATTATTGTCATTCTAGCCGACGTTCTACGCAATATGGTAGTTTTATAAAAAAAATGTGTGTGTGTGTGTGTGTGTGTGTGTGTGTGTGTGTGTGTGTGTGTGTGTGTGTGTGTGTGTGCGTGCGTGCGTGCGTGCGTGCGTGCGTGCGTGCGTGCGTGCGTGCGTGCGTGCGTGCGTGCGTGCGTGCGTGCGTGCGTGCGTGCGTGCGTGCGTGCGTGCGTGCGTGCGTGCGTGCGTGCGTGCGTGCGTGCGTGCGTGCGTGCGTGTGTGTGTGTGTGTGTGTGTGTGTGTGTGTGTGTGTGTGTGTGTGTGCGCAGTTCACACGCAGCTGAAATGAAACAAATTGTGACAAGGAGTAGGAGGGAATTTAAATTTCATATGTTATATCTTTATAATATACAGTGTTTAAATGATTAAATATAATATAAATATATTATGATTCTCTCGCAGGCTTAGTCTTCTAGATTTGTGTTTATCTTTTTTTAGTGTCGTTTCATCCAGTTTCAAATCTTGTGACTTGATTCTAAAGAAGTTACACTTCAAAAACAAATTACGTATTTTTTAGTATAAATCCAATGCATTTACACTAGAAACAGACATTTTGAAAACTCTCACGTTAGATTGGGGGACGGGGTTGCGCCAAATCTCACAAAATCTCACCAGGTTGTTCGGAAAATAATAGCAACATACTTGGTATACGTTGGAGTCGCTGTACTCCTTACAACTCGGATGTTACATAGCTAATTGCACTACAAGGGCGTGAATAGAAGCATCAAACGTATCAAACCATGCCCAAACGCCAACACGAGAATCTTGATAACATATCATAACGTGTGACGTGACGTGAGCATGCGCGAAATGTTTTTCAATGAACTCATTTAGATTTTGGCCTCACGCGCGGCAACTGCCGCAAGCCAACCCGCCTGCCGGCGATATTTAGTTTTGGTGTTCCACGCGCACGGCGCGGTTGTCGGTGTCGAGCGCGCCCTCCATCGACATTAGCCAGTAACTCGGACACCCATCTCAAACTAAATGTGCATTTACAACTAACCTCTTTGAAATTCATGAAATAAAATGTGCAACTTACAGTGCATACTGGCCCTAGCGGCAATTTCCACCCACGCAGCCTACTCTTGGGGTAAGTTTGAAAAATCAGCTGATATTTAACTAGAGGACACGTGCTATTTTCTACTGTTATATAACAGATTATATTCTGAACGGGATATTGGAATTTGAGTGGGTGTTTGTGGGTAGTTTTTAGAATATTTGCAATTGAATTTACTGTAGTTGCATTTTGTGTCAATAAGGTCGTTAATCGCGTGGCATCGGCGCCATTGCGAGGGGACCGTGAGTCACGTAGGCCACTTCTCGTATACCCGCCTGCGTACAATCGTCGAACGAATTTAGGAAATCGCAAGCAATCGCTGGACGTCTTAACATTGCCGCCTTATTCCTGAAATGTAGGCTTTTCTACATGCGTTCACGAGATTGTTTTACGTCAGAAGAAAAATTCGAACGATTTCTGGAAAATTGATCATTTTAATTAAACAGGTTTCGGTTATAATGAACATTTATTTTTTTATTTTCAGTATATTAAATGCACCTGAATAAATTTAACATTCAAAGAGTCACACGTGGTAGTTAATAATTCGGCAGTCACCTTGTAAATAAATATGCACCTGGAATTTGCCAACACATAATTAATAATTATAATAAAGAAAAAATATGTTTTATTAAGTATAGAATATTTTAAACACTAACGGTGCATAATATGTTCTGCGGATGCGGATGATTAATTACACGCAATTGAAAATACGATGCATTTATTTCGTATTTTATCCATTTTTATTTATTCCACTAGATTACTAGTAGTGTAAGCTGTAGTGGCTTAAGTACTACTAAGGCGCCTGTGTGTCCAATGACGTAGGTTCGAATTTTGGGCTAAAAACAAACGCCATACAGGCGTTTCTTTTTATGACGTCAATTTTAAATTTAATTGCTAGCAAGGAGCATGTACCTTTTAAGTAGCTTAGCCAGCATTTTGTGAATATTACATTCATTTGGGTGATGATAGGGAAGGAAAACATGGTGAGATTTGCGCATCAAGATTACTGTTATATTATACACTTTGGACCTTCGATGCGAGTGTATTTATTTATATCATCATAATATATTTTTAGTTTACATTAATTTTTAATTTAATATAATAGGCTTTAGACCTACAGAGATGTCTAAGGAGTTAGTAAAATATTATAGTTATTAAAAAGGCGCTTTATATAATAATTTGGTTAAAAGTACATTGTATACAAGACCTAAATGGCGCTCTGTTGTTCGTGCCTACCCCGCAAGGGACCTGGCGTGAAGTTATGTATGTATGTATACAAGACGTTTTATTTACTAAGTGTCAAATGACACTAATGTCAATGAGCCCGCCTTGTGAGCTTTCTAATTTCTAAATTAAATATTTTTTTAAATGTTTTCACATAAAGATTATGTTTAAACTAAACAAAGTTCCAATTTCATTAATAAATGGGAGAAAGCCTATGTGTATGGACCTTAATAAAGTATTGTAATGTAAGTGTCAGATCATGTGAGGACTGGTGCGTACCTCGGACAATAGACCCATATAAAGATCCAAAGAAAAGGATAGGATAAAACGAATAAATCACGCAATATCGAAATAGGTCCTGCTGAGTCCTGCATTAGGTACTCAACATGCGGCCCACTGAGCTTCTATGAGTGAGCCACCTAAGATATTTCATACGTACCTTGCCAATAGACATAATAAGCGAAATTGTTAAACTAGGTTCATAAGGAAATTAGGTGTAATAGAAAATGAGGACTCAAGCTAATAGTAATAAGCTTTTATAACAAAGGATAAAAAGGAAAGAAAGAAAAAAGAGAAAATTAAAATAAAAATCTAAAAAGTAAAGGCCAGATTACCTTGTCCGACCGGCGGAAGACTTATTCAAAAAAACACATATTACATACGTAGTTGTATAAATGAACAATTGTAACACCTCTGGTGTTGCGAATGTTTTAAAACGGAACCACTTGCCATCAGGTGCTCATCTATGGCCCCATAAGCCTAGAACCCTGTTTGCTATACTCTGTAAATAAAAAAAAACTGTCAGGCATGTACATGCCAGAAGTGCAATGCAATTCAGTGCTTTTCCCTAATCCCAAAATGCGTGCCCAACGATTTTACTTTAAAAAAACCTAATTTAAAGTTGCCGCCCACGATACGTTCTGTAATACGTATTTGTGGCCCTATAGAAAATGTTTAGTACCCATGGCTGGTCTAGATTATTGTAGAAATAATATAAGTAGAAAGTATATATTAATTTCTTGTAAAATAAAAATATCATAATGGTATAATAATAAATATTGAACAGTAACGCATCTTTTTATATGCGTGACTGAACCATAAATTAATATAGTAGTCATGACATACATTAGGGTTGCCATATAATGACTATTACTTTGCAAGTCGCGTAAGATGACCTGGCCCTCATGGTTAGAGCACGTTACCGGGAATTTGATCGTCATTTCTGATAGTTTTTTCTTATATATATTATACAATAACGTTGGACATATATTAATATGGCTGGTTTTTTTATCTTACTATTCACCATACCAGGCAACTGATGGTAAGGCCACAAGGCAAGTGGCCTTACCATCAGTTGCCTTGTAACTTTACTATAGTAATTTTTCGCGGCAGCTACTTGGTCTATTTGAAAGAAATTTTTGCATCATTTTACTTTTTTTTTTTAATTATCATAACTGTCACAAAGAAATTTATTGAAATTCAGACAGGACACCATCTACCAGAGTCAACTAGAAGTTATAAATTAATTTTGAAAATGATGATTTTCATAGCAATGTCATCCCTACCTATACTAAGTAAATACCTACATACTTATCTAAGTATATTTTTTTCTTGTACTTAGCTATAGTAATGATAGTATGATTGTCGTTTAACAATGACCTATGGCTTTTTTTCATTCAGTGGCTAACTGGGAATATCTTTTATAATAACTTTATTTTATTGTTTTGAAATATTGTTTTCATCTTTACTGTCACAATACTTATCTAAATTTAATACTTAGATGTTTGTGGTATTGTTACAAAGGTCTTCAAAAGCCATAAGCGCTTGTGTAGACGGCATTGTTGACACGCCGCCACCGCGCGACAGGGAAAGTGCGGTACCTGCATCGTGTACACATACGCTAAGACAATTAGAAATGGCTCCATAATAAATAACGTATGATAATCATAAAGTTAAATCCCGGTTGCATTCGGAGCGAGGTCTTCCAATTGGCGAATATTTTCCTTATTTTTTTATTGGCATACAAAGTTTTGGAACAGGTGTAAAATCTTGTCTATGAGATCTAAAATTGGAGCCGAGCACACGAGTACCTTACAAATATAGAACCCTGTTTTTCGGATATCTCCAACCAGGCTCTAATTCTGCTTTTACTATCTCGTCAAAACCGCCATACACTATCGACTCAATCGCAGATTTGCCTGATTTCAGTAATATGCTAATCACAATGGCGTCCCCGTAGCACGCCACTTTCACAATTTCCAAAGTCATTTATAATAATTTATTACTTCCAAATTCGGTAAGTAATTGAATATAATAACTATAATTAGCGATGTAAGTTTAACAGTTATAACAATATTAAAGATTGAAGAACACGTTTAGAGGTTACTTTGCAACTGTTTTCTATGGAGACAATTTATCGAAAATGCGTTTTGACTACAAATTTCACCTCACAAACATGATCAAGATTGACATACATTTCTTTTCACCTCTATAAAGTGTGTAAATCTTGGCATAGCAATCAATCAAAACCGCTTTTTGTCTGTTACACAGCTGTTAATCACGAAACCCTGATGCAGGGCATATTTTTCAGAGCAATTACCTCTATTTATAAATCAGAAAGTAAATGTATACTTTATTATATGTATTTTATGATCCGTTTCCAATTTTTTTACGGCATATAACCTGTCTCGTTAGATTATAAATTCGCAGTTCATACAATATACCGCTAACATAGTAAAAACTTAATAATGTTGTAAAGTACCTATTGTAAATTAAAAAACAGAACCATTGCTTGTTGTTATCAGAGGGTTATGAATAAGTTATCAGTTTTATTAAATACGCAAAGTTATTCTTGACTTTTTATACGTGCTGCTTGTATAAACTGGTATACACTGGACTATTTGATACACTTAAACATTTTAGACGTAAATATCTTTTAATTATTAATGTTTTGAAAACCGCACGTACGGTTTGACAGAGACACGCCTCATTTACGTCATTAGTTTGAATTGAAATCGTATTAGTTTAGCGGCTAATGCACCCACATCTTCTTCCACTAGCGTGGGATCGAATTTTAATAAGAACCATACGTCGCTTAGAACTCACTACGATTAAATGCGAGCGGTTTAGGAATAGCTGAAAACGCAAAACGCGTAAAACACGCATATAATTAATCGTTATGGATTTCTAATTTCTAAAATTGGGTACAATCACTATCAAGATCAAACAAATTTGAAATAATTATTATGCATAATGTACAACAATATGAGCAGCATCACGATAAGTTCTTTAATTATTACTATAAAATGTTGATTGCTACGTTTCATAAATTACTATAAGCTGTGGATCAATATCTATCTACTATATTCTCTGCGCTCGGCCGATTATCGACCAGTAATCGTCGAAATGGGTGCACTTTTATATAGATAGTTAGTTATTTATATAAGTGCCGAAAAATGTAACATAATTAGTTATGTTACATTGCGGTTTCAAACCGCTCCCGTTTAATCCTAGTGCGTACTAAACCTATGACATTAGCCACTGAAAAAAATCACTAATGCCTGCACTTGACAATTAGGTATAATTAGTACGTACTACATATAACTCAATGGAACTTGTATATATTTTTGCGTTTTCAAACCGCTCGGTTTTAATTGAAGTGCGTGTTAAGCCTGACAAATTATGTTTTTAAAATCAGCCACAGAAAAACAGCGCTAATGCTGGCACTTGTATAGATTTTGTGCAGTTTCAAACCGCTCGCGTTCCGTACTAAGCAGCTTTAGTACCTGTACCTTAGACTTATTTGTTGAGTTGCGCAACCATTATTTCTTTCTTGGTGTGTATTTAAAAGTTTCCTTTTATTGTACTTCTCAAGTAATTAGCGAGCGTGGCCCGATACTTAACCGTATGCTGACATCGAAAATCATTATAGTTGTCACATAACTCATAAAGTATTGTTATAATTATATTCTTTGTCGTGATAAATTTCACTAACAAGCGAACTGTATTGTTATGTAAGCAGTGCAATTGCAGTTTTGTCTCCTTGAATAAGAGCACCAAGGTTTTAATAATTGTCGCCGTGCAAAAGTCACGATTTACTATTAAATATCGTTTGATGTTCATTACAGATACATTATTTCTGCATACAATCCTTTGGGGATAGTTTTTCTTTAAATAGGGCATAATATACTGTTTAATCCGGTTTCTGACTTGACTCTTGCGGAATCCCCTTTATATTCTAGGATGAACAAGATAGTTTCACTGGTCTTTAAAGTACCCGCGTAGTGAATTTCTAAAAATCTATTCTATCTTTAACCGCGGAAAATAAGAAACAAATGATTGAATGAAAACTCTTTATTGTTTATATACTCTTTATTCCTATAAAATACTATTCATTCACTTGCCGTACCATCGGTTGGATTTGACATTACTTGCATGGAATTTTTGTCAATTTTTAACCGATAATAAGGCGAATGAACGCTTGGTAAAATATAGGAACCGGCCAATATTACTTTTAATAGCGGTTACATGTATACTTTGTGAGACAATACCTGCCATAAGTATAGTCACATACTTTTATTTAATTTTAATATTTCGAACGATGTTTATTTTATTGATATATATTGATTCATACGTGGTTTAAGCGGTGACAGTATTTTGAAATAAAAGGTAAAATAACAGACAATAGGTAGATATTTAAAACGGTTTATTCAGACGTGTACATTACAAAATAATTTGCCTTGTAAACATATGATACATACAAAACCACAAAACTATGATTAATGTTGGTGTGCACCGACATTGAACCGATGGTTAAAATAAAATAACCACAATTTAGGCATATAATTTTAGCGATTACTTTAGTTTAACCATCAGTCAGATTTCGGTGCACACCAGCCTTACTGTGGTAAACTACCATCTAATGAACGCTTTATAAACATTCTAAAGCAAAAATATTTGTAACTTTATTGAGTTAAGATCAATTATTATTTTACAACTCCACATTCGTGATTATAAATTAATTATTAAATTATAATGTCTCTGGTAGTTTCCTAAAAAATATATACCGGAAGGTTTTAATCTACGGAAGTGAGGTAACGTGTTTTGGTTTGTATAAATCAGAATCCGAACCGGTACTTTAATAGCTGAGTGCAAAACTGCGCATATACCTACTTCTCAATGTCACATGTCGATGAACTTTATTTATATTTTTCACCTTTTGCTGTAACCCACAGCCATGTGGTAGGGTATTTGCCCGTCTGGATGGCTACCACCCTTTGTCTAGATTATGCCGCCATAACAACCTTGAGTTGTGTTCCGGATTTAGCGGCCAATTTCCAATTTTCCTTTAGAGAGCGACAATGCGTAGGTCGTCTACTGAACTCATGCAATAAATAAAGCACTGACATACATCCTTTTATTCAAGCAGGTTATTATAACATAAATAACGTAAACAGTTTAGTCCTCCACCGTATTAAAAACAGATCTCCATGGAGGGGAGTAATTATACACTGCCATATAGGTCACGATCTTCTGCAGAGAGGGACCGACTTATAAGAAAAAACTAAAAATAAATTATAGTCTAAATATTCTTAGTATGTAATAATGTATATATATTGTTACGAGTTACACAGCACTCGAATTAAAATGCCGTTGGAATTACTACAGAGTTTATTAGAACTCTATAAACACATATGAACAGGTACAAATATAACTGGATACAACCAGTACACACTGCACGAGTCAATAACACGCGCAAAGCCCGTCACTATATCGCTCATTAAATGTACGTCTTACTCGTATCGTAATCCTCGCTTGACTGCCCGTCTCCGCCTTGGGCCATTGCTTTATAATGCACCGATCCATACCTGGCAAGGTTCGACGCAATAAAATAACAACAAGGATTAGTTCGACACTAATGACGGCCATAAAACAAGTACAATAACAATAGAAGATGTTGCTTAATTATACTTTCTAAATACAAAATAAACAAAGGAATTCCTAAATCTGTGACGGTAATCAACTGCGCTTTACGACAGGCAGGTGTGCGTTTCTTGGTCGGTATGTAACAATATGTACAAATATAAAATACTTAACAGATATATGTAATTATACAGTATGAAAAATTATTGTAACAAACAAAAAAAATTTTTACCTTAGCAATATCAATCATCTTGCGTCTTCAACTTGCAATCCATTTTGCCTCAAGCTTGCGTGTGTTTGATGCATTGAATTAGTTTTAACGTATGCCCTATTGTACGCTTTGTGCCATTACATTATAGGCAATAGTAATAATACGCAAAGGAAAAGATGAAGATGAAAGAAAACTTGTATAGCAGACACATAGTCTAAAGTAGCTGCCCCAGGGCCACAGCTTTGCCTAGCGCTTTGAGATAATAGGCGTAAAGTTACTTTTCAATTACATAACAATTTCCTGCACCAGTTACGCCATTGAATTATACTCCCACGTCATTGGCAATCATGAAGGTACGTTCATGTTTGCAATCTGAACATTTCGAAATAATGTTTGGGAGTTTGAGGCGCGGAAAACCTTTTCCTGCTTTTGGGGAAGTTCTTAACAATTGTTATATTGGGAATAAGAATTTTGTAATTTTTTGTTACGCTGGCAAAGTACTTTTTCGTAATGTCCCTGCTACACCTGGACAATGTTAGTGTGACTGTGTTACGCACATATAGCCAGGGTTCTGTATGTTATTTATGATGGGATATTCTTAATGGCGTTAAACATTAACAGACATTAAAATGTGTAGGTATGTATATACATTGATGTATACTAATGCAACTATTCATTAACAGCATTATTTTTAACGCTATACTTATAGCGTTAATTCGCGTTATTATTCCAGATTTAGCAGAGACGTAAGAACTGCTAGAGTATTATTTTACTTTTTATTTTATTCAAAAACTATATTTATTTATGCTAAAAGGCGTATGCTTTTTAACAGTAAGCTATATAATTAATGTACATACATACATACATAACTTCACGCCAGGTCCCTTGCGGGGTAGGCACGGACAACAGACAGCAACATCACACGTATATTTTGCAATTCAAAGTGAAGAGGTCCAATGACTATAAAATTTCGTTATGATTAAATGTAGCCTAGCAAAATTATCACGCTAAGCTACATTTTTCACCTTAACAAAATATAAGTCACACAAACTCATTGGCCCTGTACCAAATACTTGGCCTAAACATTAAAGAATGACAATAAACGCCAGAGGTTAGTGAAACAATCAGTGCAATCGGATCACAATAAAATTCCACCAACCGACTTACATTGTTTTTGTTTTCAATTAATGTGATTGTTGAGTGCGACGACTTTATTTCAAAAGTAAATTTTCTATTAACGATATTTTACTATTTTAAGAATTCATGTTTCGGTTAAATTCCACTACTTTTCAATTCGTCTTTGTATTCAGATATCATTCAAGAGCTATTGTACAAAATCTCCCAACGCCTCAAATACTTACTCACAGATGTCTGACAGCTCTTAATCTACTATTAATGTAAAGAGGAAAAGTAACGAAGAAACATCTTTGTAATTTTAAGGTCTAACTTTGGATTCCCTACATGAATATAATTATGAAGTATAGTTTCCGGCAAGGATCTTGAACAGTCGACGGATCAGTACGGATCGCTTTGCGTATTAAGCATAGCCAATTTATGCGATTTATCGTCATATCGATAATATTTCTTTGTCTCTTTGAAAGGGACGATACCAATTACTTCGAAACAGACCTGAAATTTCACTTGTACCCAAGACAAGGTGGCCGTTCAAGAATCGTGCTGATAATTATATACCTACCACGCTTAATCCAATACTGACACTATCTGAAATTTACATTTTAATGCCATCTATCGTAAAACGTGGAAATACGTTCAATAGCGCTAATTCTGTTTTAAATATAATTGAAATATGCACAAGGAAAGCATTGTAATCATACTGATTCATAATAATATTCATGCTTAAAATAACGTTTTTGACTCTTGTAAAGTACACTTTTTTGGATAGCTTAGATAATTAATATAAGCTGGAATGTCGGCGATACAACCGCCCCTGTCGTGAAGTTTTAAGCTACTCCCTCATGTTGCGTGCCCACTGTTGCGCAATCGTAAAATCCCAAATATAACCAATATTGTCACCGGTTACGTTTTGAGTGAAATACAATATGAAGAATTCAACTGAAAAGATTTTTTGTTTAAATATTTTTTATTGTTTACCTCATTTAACGAAAATAAAACCGATATTCCATATTGTCCACAAAGGGATTTTTCCTCATAAAAAAATACTGCCAAGTATTTACTGTTTTATTAACGCACTTGTAACATTTAAAAGGTTTCCTAAAAAACCTATTTTTTGTATAATTGTTTATTAAATAATATAATTATGTGTGATTTTTATTACTATTATTTACATCTACGCTTTCTGGTCTAGATTTATCCAGACACAATAATTAGTGATTAAATAATGAATTAATCGATTGATGGATGAGCTTTAGTGATAATATAAATTATTTATCAATATCTCCTCATTAGGAACGCAATTAATATTTCTAAATGCCATTTTAGAAAGCAAAACATTACGATAATCCATGTCAACACGAGCGTAAAGGGTATCTCGTTAGTTTTCCTCAATGGGCAAGTTTCATCATTGTTTTTTCTAAACATACTATTCCCTTCTATTGTAAAACGTGAGTTTAAAGTGAGTTCCACACTCATAGTCGTATTATGAACGATTTATTAACTTTAAATACAATTAAATGCTAAAAATAACTAAGTTGTAAATAAGTGACGACTATACCTAACAAATCGTTGCCAGAGGGTTACATAGACTATAATCATTTATTTATTATAGAGGCAATAAAAAAAATATAACTTACTTAACTATAAGTTTATTGTTAGCTTCTAATCTATTATAAGTAAATAATTATACGAGTTAAATGAACGAAATCATTCATTTAAATTGGTCTGAACGATCTTGTCTTATTTAATATTTTTGAGATATGAGGGTACTTTCGATTATATATAAAACCAGTGGACATTCGATGCATTTACGAAACGTGTGTGCGTGTGCCTGTGTGCGTGTGATTTAAAAATCTGTTCTTAATAGTACTATGTTTTGAACGATTTTTATATTATTTATTGTATATTATGTATTATATTTTACTACATTTTAATTCCGACGTTTCAGTTACTTTACAGTAGCCGTGATTACGATAGCCCAACATGTCAAGTGTCAATGGGTAATTTTTGAAAGACTCAAACTGCATACAAGTAATGTCAATTATCTACTAATGGTTAGGAAAAATAATAGATAACAAAATATAAAAACCCGGCATATACCAATAGGTAATTGCATATACATATTACTGTAAATCGGGTCGCTAGTCTGCCCAATATGCTTCTTTTCCCATAAGGAAAACAGTTCACAACGGTTATTAAAATGCTAAAAGGTCTAAAATTTTCCCAGACAATATCCCCCTTGAACGAAACATTTATATAACACGTTTTGTGTTTTTTATTATAAAGATATTACTTACTTAACATACGATTTTTATTTAAATTATCCTCAAATTACTTCCTCATGTAAATCTTGTCTATTTACAATAGCATAATCTTGTTTTAATATGGCTTAGCAGAGTAGTGTAAGCCAAAGTAAAGAGTATTTAAAAAAAAAAATAATATTCAAGAAAGTAGGCACTAGACTAAAACCACTATAATTTACTACCTATGCACTCATTACGATGATAAATTGAAAAACTGACAGTCAAGATTAGCTAGTGTAATCTTTATTTAATGTATTTTATTATTATTCTCATAGAGCTTGGTATTATGATTGATGATAGTAGTATGTTATGCGAGAGTAAGAGTATAAATACAATTGATATCCGTATCCGAAAATCTGTGATTGTTCGTTATGCGTGACACTTCACTAATGGCCGGTTCCTACATCTTAAAGACAGTTCATTTGATTTGCTATCGGCTACAATTTGATATAAGCTCCGTTCAAGTAATGTCAAAATTTAACCCATCTAACCATGCAACTAAATGCATAGTAGAATATAGGAACCGGCCACTAATCAAATTAGAGGTCTTTTACTGGTGGCGAACAACAGGCTTATGACAACTCAATAAGTCATACTTCATCAAGTACCGCTTAGTGTAAGACAGTTGATTAGTAGCGATATACGACAAAATTTACTTATCATTGATTACTACTCAACTATTAATTTTCGATGACCTCCACAGGTGAAGCCATTCCTGGCGCACCACACCTGGAGATTCTGGGTTCAATTACTGGCTTTGTAAATAAACTTTCTTTTATATATTATGGTCTGGGTGTATGGGATCGGCCCCAAATTGGTCCTTTGTATATTAAATATTACCCATACACGAGTGTAACTTACCTAGCTTGACAATATACAATGTACTTATATGTAAGTCTGACGAATATTTAAAATGAATAACTTTGAGAAATTGGTCTATGCACTCAATCTGATAGAAAGAATCAGTATATTCCTCACCATTGTTTATCATTCATCATAATAACGTAATTTAACGCGTTAGCGTTTCGTTTTCGTTTTTGTTTCGGGTCTAGAACCTGGCATCATTTTTATTTATTGACTTCCATTAAGTACAGTTTTCGGCGGCCCTCATGCCGACGCTATTTGCATGCATAATATACTCTCAAAACGTCAAGACATTTCTTGAATCTGTCTCTTTTACTCTAAAACGAAATAATATAAATAAAACTTCTAGAGCCATCTACATGCTCATGGAAACATCGCGAGAAAAGTTCTAGGAAGGAGAATTGGAAACGTACTCGTTTTCTTATATAGCGTGAATGTGGAACGGTAAGGAAAAAGTCATCTGAAGAAACATGTACTCCTATAAAGAATTTATTCAAAAGAAGATGGAAGATGATGCGAAATATATATATATATATATATAGGTATATATATATATATATATATATATATATATATATATATATATATATATATACCTACTAAGATAGTGGTAAGTGATGAAGATCCATCAATAAGATGCGGACACAAGTCATTTTACAATTAATTCATATATTTTTACATATAAAACAACAAGCGTTAATATAAGAGACAATCTTACCATATAAACTTTAAAATATTGTTACGAGTTTCAGGACTCGAATTAATATACCGTTGGAGTTATTATAGAATTTATTAGAACCATGCAAACACGCATAACACAGGTACAAATATAACCGTAAGCAATAAGTGCAAACGTAATTCAGAAGATCGTAATTCAAATTTTATTTTTTTAAATAATATTCAAGAGACAAGGCACCCCGTTTTATACGTTTTATCCGTGCAGGAACGGAGAAAGAATATAATTTCCTGCGGCCCGGCGGCCTGTCGTAAGAGGCGACAAAACAACCCACAGCCTGGTGGTAGGGGATTTGCCCGACTGGATGGCGACCACCCCTGGTCTGGAGTATGCCGCCATAATAACCCTGTGTTGTGTTCCGGCATTAGTGACCAGGTTCCAGGCTCCCTAAAGAGAGCAGCAGCGCATTCGTAGCACCTTTGGTGTAGCAAATGTCCATAGGCGATGGTAACCGCTGTCCATCAAGTGGGCCGTCTGCCTGTCTGCTAATCTCCTGCAATAAAAAAAATAAACAAAACCCCCACTCACATCAAATTCAATTCACACGCGCAAGTCCGTCACTAAATAAATTACCGAATGTAACAAAATCTTGCTTTGATCGTGGTTCTCGCTTGACTGACTCATGTCACAATTGGGCCATTGCTTTATACTGTACAAATACAATATATCTACTCGGCCGCGTGGACTGAATTTATATACAATGGGTTGTTTTTCTTATCACAAATTTTAAACACAATTTAAACAAAAGAAGTCCAAATGCCGAGAAGGTAATAAAATGTCTACAGGTAGGTAAGCATACATATACAGGTATGAATTTATTTTGTTGCCGTTCCGGTCGTAACACTATCATAATAGAAATAATTTAAATTACTTTTCAAACAATAATGAATGCGTTATTTACCTGCTTTTACTTATACCTACTTATGACATCATATGGTACGCTCGTACAAAATAAGGCGCGAGTTGTGACGTTTTGTAATCTAAAAAAAAATAGTTGATTTAGTTATTTACACCCCTATTCTGCCCCCGATGATTATGTTATATGTAACCATAGATATTTGTTATCAGTCTATAAACATCCATTGTTAAAAAAGTAATAATTTATCAAGCAACCTTGATAACCTCTTATTGAAATAATTAAATAAAGTATTTTGTTTATTTAATAAAAAGTTTGCTTGCAAAATATTTTCAAGTATTGCGAAACAACTTGCCGTTTTATGTTTACAATATCTGCAGTATAGACATAATTGGCTTGTGCGAATAAAAGCGTTTCTAAATATAATATTATCCTACCTCACCGGGCAAAAACCGGACAGGTCTATCAGAAACCTCAGCAAAATTGTAGAGCTTCAATTGTTGCTAAAAGAAGGAATTCTTATGGCAGCTCGAAAATGAATTATTTCACTTACAACTTGCAGTTCTCAACACTATATATTCACATCTTTTTTTTAAAAATCAACTTCTTTACTTACCTCTTAACTTAACATTCATTAAAAAAAATAACCCTTCAAGTTCCCACCAAAAACTCGAAGATATTTGGTAGCAATTCAGTAATAATTATATTTGTGTATTAATTAGGTTCCTAAGTTATAGAGCCTCTATGGCTGATTATCCTTAAACTTACTAGAATGACGTTTTACCTGTATAACTGAAATGTGGTTAACATAAATATATTTTAACTACTATAACTGAATCACGCGTACCTGAATCATATTTTTTTTATCCATATTTAATACATAAATGCAAAGTAATTTTTTTGTTACATTTTCATGTCTAAGCAGATGAACTGATTAAAACAGCCTAAATTTAAAATACAATACTTTTTCTTGTACATATCAACAAGAAAAAAACATCTGGAATCATAGGCCCTAGAGTAGTCCGTTGTATATTACACATAATACAAGCGTTTTAAGAAAAAAATCAAGAAACTCTTGGTGCGACCCGAATTCAGAAGGCTGGCTTACCATTCACTCAGCATTGCCATACAGATACAGCGTGGCAGTGCATCCTGCCTTGTGGGTACTCTTCGCTCTCGGCACTGTACCCTCTGACAGCGACATAGTTTATAAAACCATTCTTTACAATTTACTATATTTTATTGTATAATAAAAAGTGACAGCCTTTTTAAATACTAATAATTGCCACTACTAGCAATCTTTGAATGAAACTAGTTCGTAGGCGTGCAATTTACAACAATAAACAATAAATATTTTATAGGTTACACACTTCTATGTCTGTGTCTATGACTTCTATTCAAGAAATGGATAGATTTAGCAGATCGCACATCTGTCGGTATTGCATTCGAAATATATTTATAATATATTATATACAGCCTTGACAGGAAACGATCTTGCTTAAATCTCTGTAGTGTATGAGAATGTTCTGAGAGGTATCTTCTCTGACGATCTCATAGATCTTGAATCAATTGGAACCGTACAGCAAGGAGATATTATTGTATCCTGAGGAAATATTTATACTACCATTATCTCAATCAACAATCCATAATTCCTCAATTTGGTGATATATAACTTCATATGAATGCTTAAGAAATAAAGACACAAGTTTATTTGTTAAATTAAGGTTTACAGTTGCCGATAAAAAATACAATGTGGCGTATAACAGTTATTTGTATTTAAAAATAATTAACATTATAACAAGGTAAATTCTTAGGGATATTTAACAATGGCTATAAATATAGACGTTATTTTATCCGTTCTTATCATAAATTCCTGTGGCAAATACCCTATTAACACCTACCGATGAGTCATGCTATGGTGTGTACGTGACATGAGCCACGTACCGACCTAATAATAATTTGGCTTCATCTTTCAACTCATCATCTTTCCTTTTCTATTTGCCACCGCTTACAATTACATATAGTGAACGATGTGAAAATCGAGACAACTGTCGTCAAGTACGTATTTGCTAAGCAGATACATAAATTTGTAAGTAACGGTGTGACAGACCAGTCCGGTACTTTTAGATTTAGCTAATCTGGTTTCCTACAAAAATATGTTTTAAATAACGTAATGTGATTAACTTAAAAGCTTAGATGTAGGATAAGCTTTTTTGAAAAAACATTTTAAATATAAGCTGTTGAGATCCTGGATATGTAGCAGAAGAGTGCTAGTCAAGACAAATAAAACGAGCCCAAATACGTTAGGTCTATCTTGTTTAGTACAGGAGTTCCTATGGCCACCTTCCGACTCCATCATCAGATCAGCTCCATGGTATGCATTGTCACGCGATATACATGTGCGTGCAAAATTTCAGCTCAATCGGAAACCGGGAAGTTGGTCAAATTTAACTTGCAAGATTCCACCCGAACTTACATACATCCATTGCAAGTTAAATAAAAGCTTGTAATTTAGGAGTTATTATGTAGAAATCCTTTTTTGTAGGCGAGTAATTGTCTTGTTAGATAACATTCCTAGTAGGAAAACTTCCATGGTATGTACGAGCAGTAAATATATTTATTACATATAACCCATTGGGTTATATGTACTGTACGAGTATATACCTCATAGATTGAACGGCTTCTAATTATTGCTCTAATGATTGAAAAACGGTTTATAGTTGGAATATTTCCATTAAAGTCTGTTTTACATGGAGTGGTTAAAAAGTCACGTTATTAATTTATTGGCGAATTTTTCAAGACAAACATTTCATACTGCATTAATTGATTTTGAGTAAGAATAATTAATTGAAAGGAATGCTAGGCTCTAATCAAATCTATAGTTTAAAGTCACGTTTTGAAAAGAAGAATGATTTAAGTAGTGATTCACCTTGATATTCTTATTATTGGAAGTGTGTTATGATAATACCGGTTTTTATCAATAATATCAATAAAAACACAACGTCGTATCTCGTTGCGTGACATTTTTGCAAGATTATTTTATGAATTTTGTGTAGTATATAGTGTATTACCGAATTTTATCGATTACCTACTCTGCATTTAAGTTAATTCAATTAATTTATACACAGTTACATCATACACACAATAGATAGGTGTCATTTTATTGTTCGCCATTTTAAACCTTTTGAGATGTATTATTCTTATAAATAAAAATCAATGTTTGTAAGTTTGTGCAATAAGCATTCCTAAACCATTGATCACATTGTGATGAAACTTTGGTAGGGACACCCCCGCGAGGGATTCTGGTCCAAATATATATAATATTATATATATATATATATATATATATATATATATATATATATATATTCGTGTATATGCCACTAAGCTCCTCCTAAACAGCGAGAACCATTTTGATGAAATTTTAATGTGTTCAAGTGGTTCGATAATTGTTTAGATTATCAATTGTTCCCGTAGATAGCACTGCAATCGGGCACCAGCATTTTGTCGCAATACGCTGCAATCGAATTCTAGATTTTTATTTTTTAAGGGCAGGACAACGTCTGCCGGGTACAGCTAGTTTCTTAAAAAAAATAAAAATCATATAAAAATTATCCATCGAATAAACTATACCTGTCTGAATTTAAAAATGGAACAATTCGACTCAATTACAATTTTTAATTTGTTCATGTCGTTTTTATCCTACGAATAACATTTTATCTGGTGAGTGAAAATCAAGCCTAAGAAAAAATTAAAGCCTAAGAAGAAATTAGTTCTAAAAAATATGATATAACGCGTGATGAGATATAATCACAAAACATGTAAGTTCATGAGATAAAAAATCTTACGGATTTCACACAAACAAAATTTCACTGAAAGTTACCTAAAAATCTATTTGCTTTCAGGATTAAGTTCAAAGTAAGAGCTTCCTACTATTTCCACGTAGAGCTATATTCAAAACAAAAGATGTTACAAAATAAGTTTTAAGCTTTTCGTGCATTAATTGCAAGATAAAAATAGAACACGTTCCAAACTAGATGGCGTGGGCACACCATCCCATTCATCATTCCATCATTCATTTTTCAACATACACAAACGCCACAAGCCAAGTTGCGCTTATCTATTTTATATTGAAAATAATTGTAATTATATGAATTAAGTATAATTAAAATATTGTACATATTAAAACTGTGTTATTATGTACCACCCGTACATATAAAATCAACGCTCGACTGTAAGTGGCCTCACTTTAAAGGCACTTCATAAATCTTATCATCGTGGATTACATCTTAATTTGAAACAAAATAATTATGACTATAAAGCCTTAAACCATTAACGTGGCTTAATTGTGAAACATATCTAGAAAAGTCTAAGATTTTTTATATATTATTTCTTTCCAATGAACTAAATATATTTAGTTTAGTGTTGCCCAATGAGTGCCGTGTGGCCCTGAAAGAAAATAAAGAAGAAAGAAATAGAAAAGTATAAAGCATTAAATTGGTCATTTAAATATTAAAAACGAAGAAAGAATTTGTTTGCCTTTATAAGGTAAAGCATGTACCATTTATACGAGCATCTTGTATAATCTTATTCTTACAAAAATGATTTTGGTTTGATTTGATAAAAAATACTATTAAAATAACTTTAAGCTCAGTCTCTGAGGTTGTGTTTTAAACCTTTATCTATCTAATTGTCAGGAACGCAAAGGTCTCGAGTTTGATTTCTGAGATGGTAAATTTCGTAAAGAAACTTTCTAATATTTTCTAGGCCCAAAGTGATTTTCCATAACACAAGCATGACCGTAAGTTGTAAATGGAACGTTGGCATCAGTTTCTGCGAACTATTTCAATGGAATAATGCTATACAAGTTTTAACCATTATGTACACTGAGAACTCCCACGCAACGCTTGCCTGTGCAAGCACTATTGGCCTTGGTTGCTATGACAACCATCTCATTACTCAAAGTCCTCATCTTCTAACAGGAGGATACTTGGGCCACGATTAGCGGCTGTTTGTGAGACAGTTATGACTCATCTAATTGAATTTCATTGTAGCCAAATGCCAATAGATATAAAGTGTTAATAAATTATATCGTTAACTCATAATATCATGAGCTTAAATCATTAAAGACAGAGTCTTGGACTCTCTCCGGCCAAAGGATTCTGATTTTAGAATAGGAAGATGATCACACAGCAGTGCGTTACGAGAGCTCAGTATTAAATAAACGGAATGGTTTTTTCCAGGCGTAGGGCATTTGTCCGACTGGGTGGCTACCATCCCTGATCTAGACTATGCCACCATAACAACCTTGAGTTGTGTTCCAGCATTAGTGGCCAAGTTGCAAATGTCCTTAGGCGACGGTAACCGCTTTCCATCAAGTGGGCCGTCTGCCTGTCTGCTGAACTCCTGCAATAAAAATAAATGGTTTTCAGTGTATATACATTACTATTAACCACATAGACATAAACCACGTTTATATTATATAGTTTAGGCACATAAGTTTTTAAAAATGCTTCACTTTATTTGACACTTGTTCACGTAGGCACCGTTTATTCTTTAATCCTGTGTAAGATCACGAGCGTGGATTTTAATTTTAGGGTTCCGCAGCCATTTTGGCTACAATGCTAAGTAGAAGTATTATTTTACTTTATATGTATTTTACCTTAAGTTTATGAATGTTTGAAATTAAAAATGAATAGCAAAGCTTTACTCCCAGTTAATCATAAACATTATGTTGGAATGTCCAACAGAAGTTTAAATTTTCTTGACGTTATATTTATATATATGATGTCTTTAACAATCAAACTACTCGTGCATAAGACAATAATAAAATTATTATATTTTTGGATACACGTGTAATTTTAATTACTTAAAAATATACACACCATAACAATTTACATAATTAGTATATTTTTTGTCTGTCACTTTCAATATATATTTCTTTAGTGCATTAGACTAATAATTTACTTGTATAGTCTTAAACTATACTTCTAGGCCAGTTTGTAAAAATAATTTACTATTATTCCATTTCTTCAAATAGTATGAGACGTGTTCAATCCTCAGAGGAATTATACATAACATCACATAGTAAAGCTATGCGAAAACTTGGTTTGCTCTGTACGAAACCGCAGATCAAATTTTAGGAGACGCAAAAGAAACGTGATTCAGAAGAAATACAAAGCATACTTAAATATTATTAACTCATTTGAAATCAACTTATGTGACATATACCTACCGAATGTACTAAACATTATGCACAACACTCAAAATATCCGTTTGAGATAAGATTAGCAATAATGCGTTTTTGATCTCTTATAAAAGTTGCAATCACATGATTATAATAAATATGTTAGATAGAAAAAATGATAATATTTTAATAAAGAATTATGATATTTTCACAAGAAAAACAGCACGATCTCAAATAATTTCCTATATAATTTTAATTTTGGTCCTAATTTCCAAACTGCAAATATGTTTGTAAAAAATAATTAATAGGTTTTTATTTTTTGTATAATACATAAACAATAAATAAATAAGTCGTGGTAGCGTAATGGCTAGCGCACGCGTCCTAAGCTCAAAGGTCGCAGGTTCGATCCTGGCCGGAAGACATGCACCACTTACGGTGTTTTCTGACCTAATGTGCATATTGTTACAATTACCACGTGCTAAGAACGGTGAAGGAAAACATCGTGATGCAACCTGCACATCGAGATAACCGATGTGTCAAACCTGCCAAGCCGCCTTGGACAAGCGTGGCGGGTATACCGTCCAGGTCAATTTTGGCTTGTGCGTGACGTTAATTGTATAAATACGTATTGTATTTAAAATAAATACATTTAAACAATCTTATGCAAGCGGCCCTTATACTCGTATATTTATTTTCATACATCGTTTCCGGCGGTGTGGTTTGCGGAAACTTAATTATTCTATATATTATTCTGCGAAGACCTTGAGGATATCGCTAAGTAGGTATTATCCGGTCTCGTGAACAGTAAACGAATGCGTACTTTAGTTTTTTATAGTACATTATTTAAATTATTTATAATAGGCGTCCGCATATAACAATCTAGAATAAATTGCAGCAGACTACTCGTTATCAAAGTGCCAGCAATAGAAGTCACGTATATTTGGCATTTTGCCCAATTTTTAGCAAACATTTTGACTTTCATTTGTCTGTATTTTTATATCTGAAATTCATTAAAACTGTCACTTTGACAATGTGATCGTGATGTTGTTTACTTTCTTACAAAGATTTTAGTAATTGTTTAAATTTTCACTACAATACAAACGCCTGGGAGTCGATTCCCTGTAGGATAAATCTTGAGAAGGCTTCATTTATTTTTTCTTCAGTCTGAGTGTTACTAAGATTGACCATTTAGTAGTCAATATAGGGCGCAAGTGTAACCTGCTTACCTTCGAAATATACGATGTAGGTGTGTTATTCGGCTGAATAAAAAACCTACTAATAGAAGGCACTCCAAGGGCATAGTTAGCAACAGGTTGCTGCGTAATAGACGTTTCTTTTGTTGAAAAAGTTGTTCAGTAGCCTTTTGCAGCTAAAATGAAGTGGAGACTTGAGTATGTCTGCTCTGACGCATGACTGGAGTTTACACCTTAAACATTAAAAACATTTACATGAGAATAAGGGCGGTTACAAGAAAACTGTAGACAAACAGATGGCTTTCTTAATGAGTTCGCGACTTGTATACATAATAATAATAATATATATAATATAATATAATAATATATATAATATAATATAATAATATATATAATATAATAATATAATATAATCGGCAGACAAACACACACATTGTATATCCCCAAGTTAAGCAAGTTACGCTTGTGTTATGGGTAATATACAACGGACCACTCTGGGGCCGATCCCAGACACCCAGAACATGGTAAATAACGGAGAAAATACGTTTCCGAAATTTACTATACCGGGAATCGAACCCGGAGCCTCTGGGTTGCAGTGAGGTAGGCCGACAAAGGCTTAGTCCGCTCAACCACAGAGACCGTCACCGTTTAAACGTAGTTTTATTAAACAGATAGCTATTTATCCAGTAGAAAATACATATATAATAACAAAATACACTCACAAACATATTAATTAAAGTTTAAAAGCATGTAAATGGTAATGTAGTACCAGAGGGCCTGATAGAAATATAATAATACTTTCGCTAAACTCATGTTGGTAAGCAAGTTGTTCGAGAGGTGAACTGTAATATCCAGATTAACACTTACATTAAAAATAACGCCTTGACCGATATTTTTTTGTTTTGTTTCCTTTAATACAAAACAGTGGGAATAGTTTGAAAATATACATTAATATAGAATTTAGATAAATAATTTTACTCTAAACTTTCAATATATTTAACTTGATCGTAACGCGTTACGTCATGGATATAGGTACCTATAAATACGACCTATATACTTAGTTCCGCGTTACAATTAATTATAATACGACAACGTAACTTGATAATTCTTGTAATTAGTGTTTTGTGGCTTAGAACAGCATATTAATGAAGCTATCAGGAACTTATTGTTTTTGTCGAAAATAATAAAGTGGAGTTTTAAATTTACCGCATATAAACTGTTTTCTTAATCATCGTTACAGCTTTATAACCTCTACTGTTACATTAATGTAAAAGAGTCTTGATTTCTTCTCCAGGAACGCCATCGTCATCTGAACGTTGAGTCCCGGCGTTTTCCGAGCGGTTTCTTTGTATCCCCGTGTCAGCTTCCCTATTTTTTCTTCTTCACTTAACGCGGTCTTCAGCATCCCTAATTGTGACATTAGTACGCATATCATCCTTTACGGCGTCAACTCAGCATTTCTTGGGCCTACCCCTTTTATTCGGAGCTGGCGGAGACGGCATGTCTAGGTATTTATTTTATTCCCCACATAAATATTCGTTCTTCACAAGCGTTGGGACTGAACTGTTTTGATGTGAACTTTAATTAATACAGGACACTTTTTATGCCGGAAAACAGGATAGTGTTCCTCAGAAAGATTTTCGGAAATTGACGAGCGTAGCAGCGTTTAATAATTTTATAATCGTCTGACACAAATATTGTAATGGCATCGCCAAACTAAACAAGGTACGCTTGTGTTATGAGTATTGAATACGCTATTGAAACTACTCTGGGGCAGGTCCCAGATAGTCAAACTTACCAGAACATAGTAAATAGCGATATGCTCGTTTATGAAATTCCAATGCCAGCAATTGATGAATGTTTCGTAATTTTTATTATCTGCATGTTGATAACAAAAATTAAGGTTCGCTTAGTACATAATTAAGCGATTAGTTATTTTCCGCGTCCGATTTAATATCTTTAGCAATTACTCGATAACTCACTAGACTTCTAGAATAATTTATTTATTAAGAAGATTTTAACATGTTGACAATAATCTTATTACGTCATAGCAACTTTGTCTTTTATCAGACCTGGGTTTAAGATGTCAGATAGAAAAAACCCAGTCAAGGTCGTCATTGAAGGTAATATATGAAAATGAGAACCAAAATCCGAAATTGGGTTGTGACTAAAGAATACCGATGTATGACCGATGGAAGACTTGGAAGCGTTGTCTACTTTTTGGATGTCCGACCGTGCTGACAACGAGTATACGCAGATCTCCACGGAATATCTCTCCTTCATTCACGAACTATCTAGGCCTCTCGCGACCGACTTTCTGATTACATACGTCGACAGGAGAGCGATGCAGAAAGGGCACAAACTCCGAAAAGCCACGGAAATACCTTCCTTTTTTTTGTATAACATTAATGTCGGAGCACAATTCATGGTTGTTATGGTGGTATACCAGGGTTGGTAGCTATCCAGGCGGGAAAATTCTCCACCACATGGCGGTGGGTTATTTTCGCCTCTTACAACAGGCCGCCCAGCCGTAGGAAATTTACTTCTTTCTCCGTTTCTGTACGGAGAACTAACTAAAGTCTGACATAGCCATTGGGCGCCACAGTCAGACAAACCAAGCGATGCAGGTCACGAATACCAAAGAAAATTTCAGAACGTCCAATGCGAGTGGCTGTGTATCCCTGGGAATCTTTTATCAGTTCAAAGCTTTCGTTACCAGAGGATCGTTGCTCTCTAAGTTGGAACCGTGGAAAGTATTAATTTAAGATGACAACCAACTCCATTCATAGGAATTGAAGACTTAAAAGCGACGTAAAGACGTATTTGTATTACCGATCTAAAATCAGTGTTGAATTGTGCAATACCTAATTCAAGACGTAAAAAAGTTTTCTAACAAAGAAGTGAACCGACTTCATAAGTAACAAAAAAGTATAAAATAAATATTTTCTACATCTTGAAGTCGTTACGAAATAAAACATAAAAATCAACATATTTTATAAAATTGTTTTACTTAACACTGGCATGAAGTTGGTTTCTTTTTTTCCTTGAAAATCCTTATTTTTCACTTTGAAGTTACGTATATCTTATCCAATAACATTGATATTTATATGAAGCTGTACTGAACCCAATACAAGAAGAATAATCAAAATTAGTTCAGAAAAAATCTATGGCTGAACTGAACGCATAAAAAAATATTGACAGGACGAATTTAGAACCTCCTCCTTTTTGGAAGTCGTCTGAAAACCACGCACACTCCATCTATTTCTAAGAGCGGTATAGTTTTAGCTTGTACCCCATACTTTGCTTTTTCGCTGACCTACATAGTTTAAAAATAAATAATATAGTACAAAATGGCCGATGCAATATGACAAGCCCTGCCCTACTTGAATACTTCATTTGGTGCTATATATAAAAATATTTATAAGATAAAAAAGTGCACCTGTTTGTAATGTACATTGATAACAGATATATATACCATTGTTGCTTGTTTATGTCTTATATTATCAGTACTTGCCAATGTTTTTTTAACTCGTTATAAGACGTATGAAGTACTTATAGTAAACTCATATAAGTATAAAAATGAATAGTGGCAAGCCGGTGATCATGCACGAAGAAGTACCAGTAGAGAAAAGAAGTATATTTAGTAATTGTTAAATCTTTATATATAAAAATGAATGTTTGCCTGTATGTCCTTTATAGAATCGTAAACTATAAATTTGATCATGTGATGATCTTTAGCAAAGTTGTTGTGCATAAGCCAAAGAAGGTTCACAATTGAACCCGGCAGGTGGCGCTGCTGTCGGCATATCGATTGAAGCTTTTCCGGACGGGAAGACGTCTGCCGGGATAGCTCGTTGTATATATACCAAGATTTTCGGCCGAACCATGTATTACTATGTAAGCGCGATGTACAGAGAGATACCTACCTACATATATTTTTCTATGATTACTTCGTCTGTGGATACTTGCGGAGGTACTGGACTGGATCAAGGTTATCTCTATGTAATGTGCCATGAGGTTTGATGCATAGCACAGAACTATTTTCATTAATAATTTATAGTTCACCAATTCGTAATTTTGTACAACGTCATCTAGTGTCATTTTCTTATTGTTAAAACTATTAGCTGTGAAATATCTAATAAAAAAAGCATATTATCAAGATGTAGGCTTAGGTCTTGTTTAAATCATATTAAATGGATCTTGTGTAATATTTAAAAGAATAATTTTATCAATATGAGGTGTGGCGGATGGATGGGCGCAATGAAGAAGACGGCCTTTATTTTCTCACTAAGTATTTAATATCTGGGTTAACAATATTATAAGGAAATAATGTTGTATCGAGCAGACAATAAGTATGACAATGTCAATTTAAAGTAAAAATGTATAGATAAATAATCGTATAAAAAGGTTGTCCTACATGTTCTACCATAGGCGCATTCGTCTTGTAGCTCACAATGCTCAAAATGCTCCTTCCACATAGTGATCACGTTCGTCATGGTCGCCGCGAAAACGTCACTAATGACGTCATAATTTTCGCTCACGCAGCGTTCACAATGTCCTATGTCAAGAATTTAATCCGTTTCACTTGAGTTTTAATACCACTGTAACGCTCGCATCTGAATTCAAATGTTCAAAAGGTGTTATAAAATTTTGTTCTTACAAATGTTTAAATATATATGCGACTACCTTTTTGCATATGGTTTTCCGTTAGCCTGTTTGCTACAAAAAAAATACAAACGAATACAAGTTATCAAGAACGTATGTTAATAATTTATTAAATTAACATAAGGGGCGGTGTTTGATCTTAAATCGCGTCACAAATATACAATCACATGTAGTCGATAGTCGCTAAAATGTAAATTCGTATAGAGTAACCCGTTATAGACGTATTTGGAAATATTCAATAAAAATACAGTGACGTACGTATAACGGGAAACCCAAAATCAGACTCTATTGCTAGTTGCTGGGAAAACAGACAAAGTATGCATAATTGTTTTAAGTATAGAAGGAACGCTTAGAGATGTTTTGGAGGAAACTTGAAATATGCCGCTAATAATAGTAATTATGTACTATATTAATTATTATTATACCTTTACAGTAATGATAAGTTTTAAAGTTCACATTACATTTTTGTACGTTTGATATGAAATCTATAGGTAAACCGAAATTTAATAAGCGTCGACGGTCAACACTAACTTAGAGCTTTCGGTGCTAGATCTAACGCTTTTTCTTATATGAAAAACTTCTTTACCGCGTTTAATATCGATATGTATTATCGGATGTAATCGTGAAATGACGAGTATTAATTATTATAACTTGATCTTTCTTTTACTCCCTTACTGTGTTTTTTAGAAATACATTCCAATATAGCACTTTTTGCGAGTTGAAACAGCGCATTTGCAGTGACGAGTGTGGCACACTAATGTCAAGACGCCATCATATATAATTATATACAGTACAGTTTTATCTATGGTCAACACCCATGGACACAGGTTATAACGTTCGTAGAACTGATTGTTTTGCTTCGCAGAAAATCGTTTAGTTTTTTATCTTGCAAAATCGGACAACACTATCCAACTGTAATAATTTACTCTAGATTGTTTTGCTTTTAAGAAAGTGTCTTTTAAGAAACAGAAGTCTAATAAAGATCTTAAAAAGTACGCGACGCGACGTCTTTTATAGCAAAATAAAAATAAATTTTCTTGAGGACAATAATTGTAAAATTACTTACATCCAATTGAATACAATGTAAAAAAAACTTAACTTATTTGTATTGAATTCTACCCATAGTCTCTCAAGACTATAAGTAGAGGATCATTGTATTTGTAATATATCTTTTATATTTTCTGAAATAAATTACTGGAGTAGACAGCATCAGTAAGCAGCATAGCTGTGTCAAACTCCCCCATAAATAGGATGGGACGTGTATAGGCTTTTAGTATTATTTTGTACCCAATCAGTCTGTCTAAGCATAGTAGACGATTATTATGTAAGGTGCATTGTGACAAATCTTCGTTGCGGTCACGGGACGTAAACCAGTAAAAATTCCGCAAGGTGGTGCCAAATACCGGTTATTCTTGGCACGTTTATAAAACAAGTTATATAAGTTACTCCTGTAGTAATCTGTAATCGTCTTATCGTTATATTCTTTTATGTAAAGGGTTTGTTTCTTGATTGTGCAAATGAACAGTAATTAAATTATTTATATCCAAAAACTATTTATATATGTACTTGTGTATAAAATTTCAATTCTGAGATCGAATAGAATATTTCAAGTTATTTGATTATGACTTTCGCTTGGTGCCTAGCCG
Organism: Dendrolimus punctatus; assembly: GCA_012273795.1. Taxonomy (NCBI): domain Eukaryota; kingdom Metazoa; phylum Arthropoda; class Insecta; order Lepidoptera; family Lasiocampidae; genus Dendrolimus; species Dendrolimus punctatus. The sequence goes on along the minus strand of CM022540.1, from coordinate 5,471,029 downwards.
CTATAATAATTCTATAACTATCTATATTCTATTCTGTAATATGTAGATTCCAGCCACATATACAAACTATTCAAAGCCTATCTGCTATCCAAAAAAAGTCAAGCGCGTTTTAAAATAAATCCATCAATTAGACCAATTTTATTTCAAAAAGTGAAAGTATAAAATCATCATTCTATTAGAATATCAGAGTAATATTTATTTTTTCTAGTATTGTATATTCTATGTATTTAAAAATAAGTCATTCGAATAAGCTTTTTTTATTTTGTTTCAGAAATAGCTACAACAGTGGATAATGAACTACACTTTTACAATGAAAAAAACTTAAGCAACACTGTAGGAGATGGTTCACGGAAGCTCACAGCTTTAGCTTACGACGCTGTTTATAATATGATGCTATTCGTTGACAAAAGCAGCGATAATGCATCTATATTTAGCTTGTTTTTATCTAATACTATATACAAACCTTTGGTGAAAAGAAGATCTCATGAAAGTATACTCGGACTCGCATTTGATCCCGTTGAAAATAGACTCTTTTGGACCGATGAAAGTGAAAAGAGCATATTTGAGATATCACTGAGGAACGACTCTAAATACAATGGCTACGGAAAAGTTTTTTTGAAATTAAACAATGAAATTCCCCAAGGCATTGCAGTTGATAGCTGTAGAAAGTAAGTTGATGTTATATTTTATTCCAAAATTAATGGAAGACTTAATGTAATGACTTAATAATATTTGGTTTTTTCTTTTTATAGATACGTCTACTGGTCGAACACAAAAATGGGATCCGCTTCAATTAAAAGAGCGCGTTTTGATGACAACAAAATAGAAGTAGTTATTAACAGTAGTTTAACAATGCCAATCAGCATAGCTATTGACCAACGAACAAAAAGATTATTTTGGGCCGACGATACAGCAGGTGCGAATTATGTCATCGAAAGTTCTGATCTTGATGGAAGTAACAGAGTAAAACTTATAGAAGGAACTGATCACAGGCCTATCGCCCTGACTGTCTCTAAAGACTTTATTTATTGGTTCGATCAAGATCACAACTATATATGGAGGATACCGAAAGAACCTACACCCCAAACAAAACCCGAGAAGTACATGCCGTTCACTGGTAGAGAGGTTTATGGAATAGCAGCCAACTATTCAATTGAAGATCAAACTGAGGGCATTCCTGAATGTGGTGCTTTACGGGATCTCCTGCACAACAAACCTGGAATCAATGATATCGCCACGATTCCGGAAGATTCTGGCCTGTTCTGTGTACACGGTGAAAAAACTAAAGATAATGGACCTTGTAAATGCGCTCCCGGTTATACTGGAGTTCGATGTGATATTGACGTATGTCAAAACTACTGTTTGAGTGGCAATTGTAGTTTGAATGCAGACGAAAAACCACAGTGCAGGTAAATTAACATAATTTCTGACCGCTTTTTTTATTGCGAAGTTGCCATACATGCACATGACCCACCCCACTTAAGGGAAAGTTCTATCCGTGCAGGAACGGATAAAGAATATAATGTCCTACGACCGGGCAGCCTGTCGTAAACGACCCACAGCCAGCCGGTAGGGTGTGCCCGTCTGGATGGCTATCACCTCTGGTCAAGAGTATGCCGCCATAACAATCTCTAGTTGTTTACTAATACTGGCATTAGTGGCCAGATTCTAGTCTCCGTTAGAGAGCAGCAGCGTATTGGTAACTCTATTAGAGTTACTGTGTTACAAATGTCCATAGAGGTAACCGCTTTCCATCTGGTGGGCCGTGTGCCTGTATGCTGTTGGAATAAAAAAAAGTGGTTACCTTCAACTATTGACGCTTACAACACCAGGGGCGAAGCCACGCGTTGAGGATAGGAGGATAGGATATGGGATTGGGAAATAGGTCATCTGAACTTACTCATCGTACAAAACACGATTTTACCTCCAGGCTAATTGTTTAAGGGATTCATTTTGTGAGAGCGTGTGTGGTATTACATCAGTCGAACCAGCCTTAAGAGATGTCAATCAAGATTCCATCACGGTAATTACCACGTCATACAAGGTTTCTATACCCTACTAGTCTAGTCTTTCACCTTATGATTGGTAGAAAAATTAAATTGTTTGTATGAAGCTTATATCAAATTTGATCTAGACGTATGATATCCTGATAATGAGACGTAGAAAGCCAAAATTAGTTAAGAAACCGGACATTTGCCATATGAGCATCATAAATGTAGAATTTAATTACTCTATAAACAGTTTCTTATTGTGACATTAAAATAATAAAAATTCTCAGAAAGCTTAAAATTGAAAACTTACTTTTTTACATTCTGCACTTTGATCACAAAGGTCAAATGAACAATGAGCGACGAGAATATGCTGTGTTATTTTTAAAACAACTTATAAAACACATATAAATATCTGCTAAACAGAATGTGTGAATTTGCAATATATCTATACATACATTTTGCCCAGACGTATCAAAGGATATCCAATAGGTATTTGAGAAAAGCTATGCAATCAATAAAAATAATTATTTTTTAATTTTAAACAAGTAATTATATAATAATACAAGTATGGTGTCGATGTATGTATGAATAATATTATATCAATTACAGCTGTACGCCTGGATATAAAGGCGAAAGATGCGAAATCAATGCATGCTACGGCTATTGTCTGAACAACGGCAAATGCTCGTTGAACAAACAGCAAGAACCGGAATGCTCTTGCGATGGCTTCGAGGGCACAAGATGTGAAGTACAAAAGGTTAAAACAACGGCCGCTATTACTGAATCCACCAGAAATCATACAGATTCTTGCAAGTGAGTTCCTACTTAAGATTTCCCATAAAATAGGCAGGATATATCAAGCATTGAGTAACTAATCATATGTCAGAATATTCAGCTTAACAACACACTAATAAGTCTTAGCAAGCTAATTCATCTGGGCCTTTTATACACATTTTATGTTTTTTATTCATACAACACAACAAATAGATATATAAAAAGTTTCGTAAATTTTGTTACAGCTGCACACTAAATCCACCAATCGTTTCAACGGAATGTTTCAATAAAACGCCAAGCGCCCCAACAGAGTCCCTCGCATCGACCGAAAGACAGTTTTTGGTCATCACCGAATGCAATGATGGCTGGAATTCGACCCGGGACCCAATAATTATAGTGTTAAGCATCATTTGTACCTTGTTGTGTGCAGCTTGTGGCTTACTGCTCAGAAAAGTTATACAGTTGAAAAGACGACCCAGGTATGTTTTTAACTATCTGTACTGAACTCGTTTCTATTGGATGATATAATAGATAAAGATTATCAGAGTTTCATGATATTATGAGACCCGCTAGATGGCAATAATAGTTACAAATATTTATGTTCATATCTTCTGATCCCAGCAAAATATTTCAAGTTAAAATCCCTATTTTGATCAATAGAATTTCATTGAAATTCATTAAGCCATTTCGGAGCAATTTCGAAACAAACAAATATATACAAAAATTCTGAAAATAGTCAAATATGATAGCGAATATTTGAAAACATACTCACATATCGACAGACATGTCACTACGTTTTCCCACATTCCTGTCACTTGTTATATTGTATAGATAAAATGTGACTATAATATTGTACTAAACAGTTGTGGGAATAATCTTGATTGTTACAAGATTATTTAATATTATATTACTTTAATAGTAATATTTTGTGTGTATCTATTCCAGGATAAAGAAACGTATAATCGTGAACAAAAATGTTACCCCGATGACAGCCAGACCAGACCAGTGTGAAGTCACAATTGAGAACTGCTGTAACATGAATATCTGTGAAACGGTATGTCCATTTCTCATTTTATTTTCTAAAAATAATTAATCATTGTATGGGGTATAGCACGCTTTTGGAAACACTTTTTTTAAATAAAATTAATATCCTCTTCTTTGTAGGACTTGGCAGTCTAATTTTTTTCTAAATCTAGATTATCCATATACTTAGTATAGTTTATTTAATTCAACAAAGATCCTCAAATGTGACGGTTTAATTGTAATTTAATCAAAAACATTAAAACTGCCAAATCCAAAATGTTTATTACTTTATAACTCGTGGATACATTTTGCATTAGTCGGCACGTGTGTTAAGTGTGAATGCACAATTCAAATTGTATTTAAGCAAAGCGATCAACCGCAAAATAATGTACTAAACCGCAAATCATACTTTTATAACCACACGAGAATTAAAGTACCTACACGCGTTTATAGGCCTAAGGTATCAAAACGCTTAACAGAGAACGTATTTTAAAAGAAAACGGGAGCCGCTTTATCAATTCCTCGTATTCCGTAGTGTATAGATTCCGCTCTGTTTAATAGTGCCTAATCTTTAACCAGTGTGACCAGATTTTATTTGACAAATCTACTGCTTGTGGAGGTTAAAAACTACTGAATTCTATCAAAAGAGAACAAGAAAATACTAAAAATCTACTATAATTTTTTTGCTGTCGTGTTACAACGTAAAAACATGAATGTTTTCTTGGTTAAACGATAAAATAATAAAAATAACAATAAAACCACCATCAATTAAAGAAACCAATGGTTTTTTAAATTAAATTTTATAATTTAATTTAAAAAAAACATTGGTTTCTTTAATTATTTAGATAAAAATATAATTAAAAATTACATTATATTCCACATATTAAAGTAAGTAACTTGCATACCTGAGAAGTGTATGTGTGGTATTTTTTTGAAAGATGGAATAACAGTGGTGTAATAGGATGATGCTAGTGAAAGCAAGAATTAAGAAAGGTTTGCTAAAGTAATTTGGGCGATACATTGATGTTAAAAAAACGATGTTTCATTTGCATCGCCGGAACAAGCGTCAAAAGTTTATGTAAATGGTGATAAAAAAACATCGTTCATAAACATCGTTATATCGTTCATAAACATCGATGTTGCACTTTCGAAAACATAGATATCCTAATATCGATGTTTTTTTTGAGCGATGTTGCATCCCTAGATATGCCAAAAAAGTACTAGAATAACTGAAAAGCGTGAATTCTACTAAAATCTACCAAATAATTTTTACATACTAAATTCTGTTGCCAGTACCTCAAAATCTACCAAAAAAGTAGAATTCTACTAAATCTGGTCACGCTATCTTTAACCCATTGATTTTTGTTTTTAAAGTGACATGACAATGTATAAAATTTGAAGTAAGTTTTTTTTATTAGCATTTAAAAAATAAATAAATTTCAAATGACTATTGATGTAACACATCAATTTTGCATCTGTTATTAATTATAGTCTGTGCAATGATTACTTTTCATGTTTGCACTCCATCTGATATTGCTATTATACCTAAATTTTGGTGCGGTATAGTTATAGGGCGCATTTATTTATTATTTAACATAAACTGAATTTTGGATGGTTATAAAAAAAATAACCAGGAAGGCTAAGGCGGGAGCAAAGCGAAGCGGGGCTTGGAAGCCTTAGCCTTATGAGCTATATTTATTAATTAATTAAAACTATACAATTAAATGATATGGCACTTTTAATTAATAATTAACCGATCGATAGCTTATTTATCAAAAAGTAAAATTAAATGTATTTATAATTAAAACTGTATTTTATATGTAAATATATGAGCCAACTGTTTACACAGTTTTGAAAATGGATAATATATGCACGTCACCAGTGTTAATACGCAGTAATATTTACAACATTTTTAATAAAACCATAAAGAATATTAAATAGAATAAAGTAGTTCTTGTTGAATGATTCACATCAAGGCTGTTAATATTCTTTTGTAAACTGATTGTTATGAAAGGCATTTAGATGCAATTAAATGTATAAATTTTGCCAAGTGGTAGGGCATTTGCTAGACTGGACAGCTACCACCGCTGGTCTAAAGTATATCGCCATAACAACCTAGAACTGTGTTCCGGCATTATTGACCAGGTTCCAGTCTCCCTTAAGAGAGCAGCAGCGCATTTGTAGCACATTTGGTGTTGTAAATGTCCATAGGCGATGGTAACCACTTTCCATCAAGTGGGCCGTCTGCCTGTCTGCTGAACTCCTGCAATAAAAAATAAAAAAGTAATAATTACATATTAAGTACTTTGGATGTTAAACATATTTGTGGACTTACCTTAGACCATTAATGTATAGACGGAGTCTATGTAAACAAAAACGTGAAATGAAGCACCTTTTTTACTAACTTGTAGCGCGTCTGTGTACTTGTAACGAAATCCTATTCCAAAATGGGCATCCTTCATCCGGCTTCATTTTTAGTCCAGGCCTCTTTCTATTACTGGTCTAAGACATACAAACTTATTTCGCGCGAAGTAGAAAAAACAGGAGAGCCGACCCTGCCCTTCAAAGTGGATTCTCTAAAATCGATCAGGATTTAACACTAGGATGATTATGAGAACCATGTCTTACAAAATAATATTTGTTCGCTATATTATATGGCATGTGTGATGGACCCGAACGAGGCAAAATCATATATATTTAAATAAAAATAAGACTATAAAAAATGAAACGCCATTTTTTTCCTCGCGTTCGAATCGCAACCAACTCGATTTTATTTTATTATAAAAACTTCAAAAAACGAGCTACCAGTACTATAATATTTTATAAACAAAAAGTATTTATTCTACAACAGCATATATGATTTATTGATTGATGCAACTGATTCAGATAACATTCTTATATGCAATAAACGTTACTTATAATGTTTAGAAGGTCCTCAGTGGTTATATTAGTTTGGTTTTTGGGCTAAATGCATCTTTTCATCTCTCACATACTTAGAGTTCATAGTCATTATAATTTGGAAGTCGGGCATGATTTGACTTCAGGTGACAGAATACAGCTTAGAAGTAAGCTGTATTCTTGTAAGCTTGAAGAAGCTTAAAAATACTACTCCTTAAGGTTACCCTAAGCTACGAAATCGACAACCAATTGCCTTGTGCTCTATTTAAAATGTACCTAAATCAAGTTAGTTGATTTTCCCAACAAAATATTAATTAAAAATAATTACATTTTCACAATATTGTACATCAATTGCCTTACATATAATAACTCGATAAGAAACGATTAGGCATCTCTTAAGTAAGAGAATCAGAATCAGACCCTAATCCATTAATCTTTTATTTTCACTTATAAACGTGTATTACCTGTTGTTTACCTAAGAGGAGCACAGATAAACGAAATTCGAATGATTAACGTAGGTTGTACCCAAAATATTCGGCTAAAGAGGAGTTTATGGGTAAGATTTTCACTAATCAGCTGCGGAGGCTCCAATTGATTTTAAAGTAATTTTGTATACATGTTCCTCAAAGATTAGCAATGAAAAATAATTATCTATTATAGAGAACAATTTCAATGCAAGCACGGAATGTTACTCTAAAATGCCATGATATTTTTTACACAGGACAACAAAAATGATCAACTCATCGATATTTGAACCTGGAATCATGCACTGCTTGAAGGTTTTATATTTTTTCAATATTGCCAACCCTCGCATAGTTGAGGGTTTAATCAAAAGCTTACTAAACATTAACATTATTTCAGAAAAAAACGTATAATTTGGCTAATATGTATAGGTAAATAATTATCTTTGACACAGAGTTACAATTTCAGAAATTAGATTTCATTTTTTTAAAGATTTTGTTATTCGATAAGTTTTGTGCTATATGCTCTTACGCAAAGAAATATTAAGAAGTCTTCTTTTAAATACTAATATTAAAAAAAACGATAGATAACGAACTAGGTATGGTAAATTATTAATTTCTATTTCATATTTTTCATAAAGGGCTCTGAAGTCTGAACATTGGCTACACGAATCTCTATTAAAGACTGTTTCTGTTATTTACGCTGCTCTGAGTATTACTGGAATTGAGCTTAAAAATGTGGCTTAAATGCCTAGTTGCCAAGCCATAAATGCATTTAAAAAAAGCTTAAAAATGTTCGTTGTATGTTACCCGTACTCCAGCAACCTTGCCGAGTAGTTTGAGAATTTAATTATAATACGTTTTGTTTACTAATTTAAATGCATCTTTAAAATAAATAATATAATAACATTAAATTTAAAAAAGCATACCAGTACTTACTAATTCATGTGTTTGTGGCATGTGCATAATGATAAAACAATTTCAAGGATATTAACTATAACTCCGCTAATATGATTTCCCATGTATTAAAACTATTTCATACAGTCGTAACTCTTTGGGATAGTTTGTTGTTTGTTTGAACATGTTTCGCTGTATACTTAATAACCACATGCTTTTGAATGTGCTTGCTTTTCAATTTCGCTTGAGTTCAAGGCTAATTTACACTTGAAATGACAAATATGTTGACATTATACATACTTATTAATTAATAATTGCTACTTCTTTACAACTCTTAATATTTTAAAAGAACTAAGTGTGAATTAGTTTTTCAATACTCTTAATTAGCAAAAAGTAAATTTACCTCAAAATTACTTTTATGCATAATTGTTATTATAAGATCCATTGTCCTTTTGTATGTTATATTCAAATTTAAAATCGTATGCAAGTAAATAATCAAGGTTAAAAGCGATGTAAATAGTTATAAATAAAATATGGACCTACTGTTGTATGCACTGTTGCATAAAAAAACATTAGGTATATATTATAGACACATCCACTAAAATATTCACACGTTGATAATTTGGTATATTTACACACTCAATTTTTTGCTTGAAGTTTATAGATATTAATTATCATTAAAATTATTTAAAATTTGTACGTAATTCTGTTATCTTATTTTTTACTGTAACAAACGGTAGTACATATTTAAATTAAATTTAAGTCTCTGGTATGAACCTCAGAAACGTTGTTATGTTTATTTTGCAAAACTGCGCAAAATATAATAATATAGCAAGAATGTTTCTGTGTATGTAAACTTTTTATTGTGATGTAATTTTTAAGGTAGCAACAAGGGTTTGCTTTCAAAGATTTAAAATGTTGCTGAGGCTAGATTTTAAAAAGTGGCTTTAAATTAAAGTCTTTGTTCCAGACCATATTATGAAAAAAATAAAAATATACTAATGACTAAACTATATTATTTACTTTTTTAGCCCTGTTTCGAACCTCGCTCAACAATAAGACCATCGCTCCTAGACTCAAAGCCCGGCAAAGAAGAAAACAAGAACCTCATATCCCACATGGAACTTCCGGACGATTACTGATGTGCAAAACCACCGGTTAGTCTTTCTGATATGTTTGCGAAAACCCGGGTAAGCTATGGGTATATCAGGTTACCAATACAATTTGGCCTACGTCAATATTTAGGGCCGAATTTAAGGCTTAACGGCTAACGTAATCTAGGTATTTTATATTTCAACATCGTTTCAACAATGAGTGATCGGTGAGCTTTTGTAGAAATTACAACACTAGTTGATTTTGAATGATAATCTATTTTCCAGTCGGGTACAAATGATAAATTTATTTGAATTCTTCTCTTCATAATTAACAACTAAACAGTTAACATGTGAGTAAAATAATGATGATAACTTTTATACTTTTTCAATTATTATAAAAAACAAAAATGTGCTTTAAAAAGTTGACAATAAAAAATAGTGATGTGCAACGATCACTTATTCTTATCGATGTTTTATCAAAGGTTTACATGTTGTGATATATGATAGTGAACGACTTCCATTTTGAAGGTTACAGTAATCTTTGTAAGTCATCAGGGCTGTGTATGGTTGCTAAAATCTGAGTGCATGGTAACTAGATTTTAGGTGTTTTTAATTTTATTTGGGTAATAAGTTTGGGGATATCGTTAATACGTAAACCTTTAGTTGTGAATTCAGGCTATGGCGTTAGGTGTAAGCAGATTTCTGTTGATTCACACAGTGCCTTTCACGTGGAAATAATGCTGCAACCAAAGCTATGTTAATCTTGCAAATACGCTGCCTTTTGCGTAAGTCCATATCAGTCGACTTATTTAAACCTATAGCATAGATAATTAAATAAAATTAAAAGGTAGCTCTTGCCTATATTTATTTCATGTCTATGTTTAGAGAGATGTTCCAGATTTAACCATTAGAATTTATAATTCGTATGTTATTGGAATTATTTATATGGCAAATATGATCCTATGTTTTAGCATTTATGTTTTTTAAAATACTGTACGCGATCATATATATTTTGCTTATTTATTATGTTATTTGTACTTCTTTTACTGTGTGTACTTAGTTTAGTTGACCAGAATTATGATAAATTATATAGCACTCTATGAAAATTGCTTACTAGCAATGACGAATATCTAGAAATTTATCTTGTAATTATTTAAGTTACGGCTATTTTGAAGCAAAACCGACCAAACAGAAACAATAATGTATCGCACAATATTAAAGCAAAGACGCGAAAACATTATATAATAAAATTTTGATTCGTGCAAAAACAGCAAACATGTGTTGGGACGGTCTAATAAAAATACAGAAATTTAAAATAATTTATTGTAATGAAAATGTGGTCAGGACTTTATATTCTTATTTTTTAATGTATTTATTATTTAAATGAAGTGTTGTATCTTAATTGAAAATTCATTTTTTTATGATTTACGCAAAAAGACTTTGATTATTTTATTGTATTAACTTTGAGAGTGAGCAACTTAGTTTTTATCAAAATTTTAGTAAGGACGAAAAAATATGCTAGTGATAATAATTATATGTTTATTCAAATATATTGTTTTTGGTTGTAAGATAATCTGGTAATATTGAACGATATGATAATGACTTTTAGTATCTTGTGTGTAAGCATTAATTTTATAAGACCCATTGACACCATATAAAACGCAATAAATAATATTATACTGTTTTATCACATATAATGTGAAATCAATTCAACATCGATAAACAAAAGTCACAACACTAGTACATTGTTCAGGAGATTTTTTTCTATTGGCGTGACACATTCTATTATATAGCTACAATAGTGAAATAACCTTATAGTCTATGCTCAAACGAGTCATGTTTATTTGATTTAATGGAAAACTGCCGCATATTTGCAACGTGTTATTTTGTTGAAACGCACTTGAGTTTTGCTTTTGATATATGTTAGTATATAAGAATATACGTTCCTATATTTCTAAAATGTTTAACAGAGTACCTCAATATAGTAGTAATGATAATAGTTACATTATTTGTGACATATTATAACAATGTAGTACTTATAGTTCGTATTTATTAACATGCCAAATATGTTACTTTTTGATGCTTAGCAAAAAATTAATACATTGTGGAACTCTCTAACTTCTTATTTAAAAAATCTTCCAAAATATATTTGAGTGAGAATTTATGAAAAAAAAGCTTGCATCTCACTTTCCAGATGTTTCAACCGTATGTTAGTGGAATCTCAGGTAACTTAAAAATTGTACTTAGTTTTATGATTTTTTTCCAAAGTAGATAACTTACCGAAAGGCACTTTTAGGTTTTGATTATTATATTGTTCGGCCAAAAATGCTTATATTGGTGGTACTTAGCAAGTGTTGATCTTTAAGTATCTAACAAATGGAAAGACAGAATTGCAATTATTTATTATCGTAATTACACTCTACTGTTTGAAGCTGGTTTCAGTACTTCATATAAACATTGAACATACTTATTGTTTTCTAGAGTGTATTGCAGTCTGCGCCAAGCGTAATTCTGTTTCCAGATTAGCTGCTGAAAGCTGCATAACAAATTATCTAGTACATATTAGTATCCTACATAATCCATAATAATTATATTTCTCAAAAATTAATTACCTTTTGAGAGTCAAAGATGTACTGCAAAACAAAATCATAGATTTTAGGGTATAGTACTTACTACCCGTGAGATATTAAAAATGTTACTAATTTCTGATGAAAAATTCAATACATTTATGTACTTAAATAAATGAAAAATTACACCTTCAAATGTTATTTACCATTGTAAGAACCACAATTATTCTGGTCTAGGTTATTATGGCAGACGCAAAGCACAAAACCCCATTTGTTAAATACTGAAAGATATAGTTAGACAATTTAGACTTCTTTTTCTAGTTCGTAATGTAGTTTTAGTGCGTGGATTAATAATATCCACATCAGAAATGTGATATTATTGAGTCCTTATAAAAGGCCCATTAGTGATTAATTATAAGTTTATAAAAATAAATATTTGTGAAAAAAACACTTGTTTGAATGAATTAAATAAAACCCTGTTTTCCTTCAACGTAAGTATTTATTTATTATGGCTATTATCACATTTACATTAGCAAACACTTAAGTTAAAAATAAATCTCTTGTATAGATAGCGGCACCTTCATGGCCGCTTTCAAATTAGTTATTACGCAATCTTCTAAAGTTAAACCTAGAAGTGAAAGAGTGGTCCAAACTTCATAAATATAGCAGTTAATAAGTAGGTATAAAGAAACGGAGTCCCTCATTCTGTTTTTCATTTATTCATCAAGGTTCTATCAATACGTGTATTTCAAGAGAGTACAATATACTGTCCGCGCAACGAGCTTCGTAGAAACTGGTGCTTGTGCGTATGCTCTCTACGCGAGTGTTGGCCTTCGCGACAACAAATTATCGATACGTCATAAAAGCCTATGGTCATAATGTTTTGTTATAGTAATTTTTTATATCGCACGTTTAATAAAAAAAAAGAAGTAAACCAAAACTAAGAGTATGGAGATTATCTAATAAAACCCTTGTTTATTGTATGAATAAATATTAAAATTCATTTTTTGAATTTATATTTTTTATCATGAAAGTAAGCGAAATTTATTATCGCTCCTCACTTTTTAATTAAGAGGGACCGACTTATAAAAATGCGTTTTACTAGGAAATCACCAAATTATTAAATTTTGACTCACGCCTTTTTATTAAGGGTGTGATGACTTACTGGAACTCGAGTGAAGTCAAGCGGGTAAAAGTCAAAACACATGGGTGTGTGGATTGTTCTCGCCGCTAAAATTTATTTAATCAAAATATACGTATTATACGGTATATTTTGATTGTTGTTTGTCTTTGGTCAGTTGTCATTGTCATAATGTCAATTATATATTACTCTCTAATGTTTTGGAAATATGTACGACTACGAATTTTGCAACAACTTTGAAATACAGTCATATGATTGACTTCTTATTTTCGTTCATCTGTAATTCTGTATAATAAAACGAGATTATTATTGCAGGACCGAGATTTGTCATAAGCGACACGTGCACTTTGATTTCGTTTTATGACGTACATAAAACGAAATCAAAATTTACAATGATCATTTACAACATATATATATATATATATATATATATATATATATATATATATATATATATATATATATATATATATATATATATATATATATATATATATATATATATATATATATATATACCAATATCGTGTACGATAAAGTGACGTTACAAAGACTATATCTTTTTTATAATAAATTCAAACGCGAAAGAAGTATTTTTACACCACAAATACATTGTTTAATTACAATTTTTTCTTTGGACACGAGATTGCTATGAGCCATTAGGACGCACATGATGCAATACTGTTTATTCATTAACAGTCTTATGCATATTGAGTTATGGTAAATTTGAGTGGTTCTTAAAGAACCATAAACTAGCCTTCAAAACTTACTCTAACTCAATATAAATAAGACCGTAATTGACTAATTTTAAATTTATAGTTTTCATTCATTCAAGTATAATTAGTACGACACTCGTCTAATAAAACGTGCTGCCCAAAAGCTTCTAAATACTACGTGACAAGATGGCGCCTCAGGTCGTTTTCTGTCAGCTATTAACATTGTATTAATTTAACTTATATACCATATATATAACAAACTATATAGGGGATCATTCAGCAGGCATTATTTTATTATATTAAATATACTACATTTATATAGAGATTAACATAAGCAAACTGTTTATTGCGGTCTTGGTTGTGCACAAATATACTGTAGTGTGAAGTATCCTGTAATTGGCAACATTCATATTAAATAGAGTTGATTGTTTTAAGTTATAACTAAGCTATTGGATATGTAATAAATAAATAAATAAAATAGTTCTTTATCAGAGCTAATTTTTGTATTGGACGAATGTTTTTCCATGTCCAAATTAAAAGCTGCCAAGAAGTACGACTATAATAAATCTTTATTACACTTTACACTTGCTATTTGAGAAAGTGCAAATAAGAATTTGCATAGATTTAATATTATATATACTATCTATAACATTAACATTCAAACAGAACAAAATATTACAATAGAATTATTATGATACCTTCAGGTACTGGAAATGGTTCCTAACTATATATTATTATTTACTTGTTTATATTACTTTGGGTTAAAATTTGTAATACAAGTAATCTTTTAATAATTTAATAATATGAGATATAAGTTACAAATATCAGGTTGCCTGGAGGTGATCACTAACGTAAGGCCACTTCATGTTTTATCATGAAATACAATAATGTTATATTAGACGAATCAACCAAATTGGTTGAAAGACATAAATCGGAAATGACACAGCGGTATTTGATAACATTGAACGATTCAAAATATCTATATGAATTTTATTGTATCACTTTGATTAATTCAACCAGATTGAAAACCAAATGAACCAGCTAGTAACATGGAGTAATCGGCTTAAGTATGTATTTTGGTAATTAATTTATTTTGCGGAACAATACAGTGTTAACTACCTATCTAAGTAATATCTACTTACGACCCATAATATAGTAAACAAATAGATAGATAGTAAAACATAAAAACTCGACTAAAGTGAAAAATTGTGCTGAATTTTTGTGATTTCATTTCTTACAGGCTTCTGTAAAAAAATAATATTGAATTAGAATAAAAAGAACCAATAATTGTATATGGTAGTAACTAATTCATATTGAGTTATAGTAAGTTTGCAAGCTTGTTTAAGGTTCTTAAAGTCTTACTTAATTCAACTTTAACTCAATATTAATAATACTGCTAGGGCCGCTTGCATAACGATCGCCTTTAAATAAAATTAGTTAATCATATTAAACTGCCTAAATGCGTTTTACATAAAACAGTATTGACAGTTCTTTAAACATATTTAGCGGCAAATTTTGGGTTGTTGGGTGTTAAATAAGTTTTGTTTCTTAAATAAATTTAAGCAACCTTACACAAGCGGCCCTTAATGTCTAAAATATATGGAATACATTTGTATCCTTCATTAAGAGCATACACAGATAAAGCAGTGTTTTTAACCCATAGTGAGTATTATCAATTCCTAGATTTCGTACGAATGTAAGCTTTGTGATTTCATAACTCTACCGAGATTAATGATATGCTAATATATGTTTAAATGATAAATACAAAGTTTCATAAACCTTGGCTACATCTGCGTAAAATAGACATTAACACTGATATTCTCCCAGGGGCCCAATTCTGCTATTACTAACTCGTCACAATAGCTGGCCACTATCGTCTCAATCGTAGGTTTGCCTGACTTCAGTACTATATTAATTCCAATGGCGTGTCCGTGGAACGTCACACTATCTTTGTATATATTTATAAGAGACAACTCGCAAATATTAAATTCTTGGTATTATCCCCGCAAATGGGGATTGTTCACAAAAAAAATACCCTCCGATTTTATAATTTTTTTTACGTAAAAAAGGGTATTTTAAGATACTAATTTGAATATTTTCGTATTTTAAGCGTTAGTTTTTTTATAATTCGATTTTAAAATTATTTCTCCGATGACGTCATAAGGGACAAGTTTACATTGATTTCTTTGCCTATAAAACAAATATAATAACACTTACTAATAATAATCTAAAATATAAAATAATAAAATCTATTAAATAGTAATCTATGCTACTACTATTTAAATGTCACTGTCATTACTCATTACGTATTGTGATCTTTTAGTGTTTTTTGTCGCTAGGCTTATAATTTTTCGTGTTCAATCATTATTATTTTCTATAGTTATCGTTAATTTTTTTAAAGTGATCTTTAGGGAAAAATCCATGTTACAGAACTTAAATCAAATAATGTACAGCTAGAATTTTTTTACACCTGAAGCAGGCAGACGGCCCACCTGATTGGATTTAGTAAGGTCAAACACATTTCTTACAAATTACAAGAAGATCGTACGTCTTTTGGAATTTTAACTAGACAGAAATGATTAGGGACACTATTCCTCGAAATGGTTTTTGAAATAGCTAGATTGAAAAAAGTGAACAATCCCAATTGCTATTGCGCCCGGCCGCCATTTTGGTGATGTAACCGTAGCCGAACACTCAGTACCGTTAGCATCACTGGCCGGCGAGTACGCGTACATGTCGAGTTCCTGATGACGTCATGTGAATGTTAATTTGACAAGGTTCCTGCGCATTAGCAATTTGCGGGGATAATAGCTTTTCAATATTCATTTCAGCATTTCAGCTAACGCAGTTTCTGCTACAGGTAATATCATTTTTTTCTACTATTATTTTTGCCGCGATGATATTGAGAAGATTTTGTGGATTTAGCAGATTACGAATTTTTGACACTATCGCAATGGAATCATACTTTGGATATCTTCGCAACGCCAAGATATTAAAATAGCAGAATTGAACTCCCAGGTGTAAGCAGAGGCAATATGTAAATCATATTAGAATTTATTGTAATGTCAAATTAAATGTCAGCCCTTACCATCGGTGTCAACCAACAGAGCGGCCAACTCGGCGACGTGATCTCGATTCTCGCGCATATACGCCTGCGCCTCCCAAAGCATAGTGACGAGTTTCTCGTCGTTGCGCTCGTCCATCGCTATCTCGCGCGACATCGGCGGCGAGAACCTATAGTAGGGCACGCCGACCGAACTGCACCACGCGCGGGCACGCTCAATTACACGCCCGTCTGCTTGCGTCGCCTATAATGAAAATCATGCATACTTTAGCAGTTCATTTTATTTTTGATTATCAAGCTACACATTGTCTTTATTGTTCCAAGGAACGTAGTAGTGCTATTAAGTCAATCACCTAATTCATAATATACTATATATTAATCGTTTTTAAAACGAAAATGTTTTAAATAAAAGCAATATTTTTTATTAAATTAAATTAAATTGATAAAAATGTAATTTAAATTTGTAAAATATGTTGTAATTATGGATCTTTGTGTCTAACATAAATAAAATTATTATAAGAATTTAGATTTAAAAAATCATACTATTGCGTTTATTTCAATTTAAATATATGGGTTATACGGCTTATTTATTACGCAACATAGTATTTTTAGCAAATTATATGGATGCACGAAATTGATTAAAATTTACTGACACAAAAACTCTATTTGTACGTGCAATTGGTAATGCTTTAAGAAGTTTAGGGACTTCACAAATTGATCAATGATCGACATGTGAAAAGTAAAATGTAGCATCGAACAGGGTATAAGGGATTCAATTTGGAAAAACATTTTTGTAGATGTAATTTGACATACTTTATCACGACAAATCTTAAGAAACAAATTATGCTCATTAGCAATAAATTTATTTAACTTTATTAAAAAATAAACCATTTCCCCTTAGTTGAATTTTGACATGTCTTCACAGAAATTAATCCCAACAAGCTATACTATGGGGTTGATGTAATAATTCTTTCATTACACGAGTTCAGCAGACAGGCAGACTGAAAGCGGTTATCATCGCCTTTGGACAATGGAACACCGCCAATGTGCAGCCGGTCTGTAAAGGGACACTGGAACCTGGCTACTAATGGCGGAACACAATTCAAACACAACTCAACGTTGTTATTGCGGCATACTGTAGACCAGGGGTGGTAGCCGTCCTGACGGGCAAATACCCTACCACCTGGTTGTGAGTTGTTTTGGCGCCTCTTGCTACAGGCCGCCTGGCAGGACGTTGTATTCTTTCCTCCTGCACGAATAAAATAATAAACTTGTGGGTTTTTTTCAAAGTACATCAATTTAATTTTTTTTAATCTAATGATGCCGCTTCAGCGTTTATCAAAATCGACATTGAGAGTCCTTTGTATATTTAGCGATACTTTTATACCTTTGGATTTGGCTATAGAAGCCCACTTGAAAATTGAATGTGTATATTTTTCTTTAGAGACAAGTATTAGCTTACCTGGTCCACTAGTAAACCTCCGATGGCAGACAGACCCCACGCCAACCTGGCAGTGTCCCATAAACTCTCCGGTTTAAATACGTCTATGTCTTTTAACTTCGTTACAGGCACTTGTCCTGAAAAATAAACAAATTATCTCAGACGAATGAATGAAACTATAGACGATGCCTATATGAATAAAAGCGTCAAGTGAAGTAAAGCATACACTAATAACCTTACATTACGAATTGCAGGACTCGTATTAAAATGCCGTTGGAATTATTATACAATTTATTAGAACTATACAAACACGTATAACACAGGTAGAAATATAACTGTACCCAACCAGTCCAAACGTAATGCACGATTCAATCACACGCGCAAAGTCCGTCAGTAACGTCTTGCTTCGCTTAAGGCTATCGCTAAACTGCCTCATCCCTCCATTGGAGCAGTTCTTTATACTGTACAAATATAATATGTCTGCTTGACCGCGTGGACTGAATTCCCTAGAATCAGACCTGGGTAATGACTACCATAAAGGATTACAATACACAATGGGCTATTTTTCTAATCAAGAATTTTAAACACAAAATAAACAAAAGAAGTCCTAATGCTGCGAATGTAATAAGACGTCTGCAGGTGTGAATTTGTCTTTTGTCGGCGCTCAGGTCGTAACACCATTATCCACTGGAAACTATTTTTTTGACAATATACTCCTACTGTTTCTGTACACAAATACACACTCGCTTCTTGTCACCAGAAATTAATACGTCAAGTTTAAATTAGATATGTCATAATTTTTGACAATTTAATTTTGACAGGTACGATCCGCTCTAATACACAAGTCACTGTCTAGTATTGCTTAAAATTTTCAGAATGCGTTCCTTTAACTAACTAAATTTAAATTTGATTTATAGTCTTACACCTGTCACTTGACATTGGCAGAACTGGGATGAAACCTTTTGGATGACTTATAAGAACAAAAAAAATATATTAATTATATTTTTTACACACCCGTGCCACAAGAGACAACTACTTTCAAATCGGTCTTTCTAGCTTCCTCGTGTTGGCCGGTCCCTCTCAACGCGAGACCCAACTCTGCTAATTCCGTTAAAGCGTCTAAGGTCGGGTTATTGCCCATCAAACCGCCGTCTAAATATCTTGAATTAAAAATGGTTATAATTAAGTTATACAATGTGTCTAGTTTATTGTTGAGATGGAATTTGCAATGCAGCCTACCTTCCCGAAGCCCTGAAATAGGAGGGGGCTGCTCCGGTGGCCCGGGCCGCCTGCCACACCAGCTGCTCGCTGGGGGGAGGTGGGGACGGTAGGACCATTACTGACGCTTGGTCACCAGCTTCCACACGGGGACCTAAAGGCATCAATAGTGACATAATTGACACGTTTGACAACTAAATCTTAAACAATGTTTCTATAAAACAGCAGGATTTTATTTCTCCTTCTGCTGAAGCGCAGGTTTGTCAGGGTTTTATAATTTTTTTTGAGTATTCTCGTATTATTTCTTAGCTCCAAAATCTTACACAAGAATAAAACAAAATTTAACTGCCAAAGGGTTTTAAAATGCCTTGCTTTCATCATGATAAAAACAATGTTAATTATTGGTTAAACAATAATGAATGTGCTATTTGACTCGATATAAAACTTCTTAGAGGCCGGCAACGCCCCCTCGTGTTGCATACGTCCATAGGCGGTGGGAACCACCTTCGATCAAGTGGGCCGTCCGCGTGTTTGCCTGCTTCAGGCAATAAAAAAAATAAGGATATGACGTCATAACTTGACAACATCTAGTAGACTGGTATAAAGTGTTTCATTTGATTGGATTGTCAACTACCCTATCGTCTAAAAAACATTTTTATACCTGGAGGACAGCAAACAGGCTGACAAACCACCTGATGGAAAGTACTTACTGTTGCCTATGGACATTTGCAACATCAAAGATGCTGCTAACTTGTTGAAGCTTAGGAAAATATTTTTTGAAAAGCTCCATATTTTAATGCTACGGAAATCCTCAGCTGGGAACTCATTACAAATTCCCATAGTGCTCAGGAGAAATGATATCCTACCAAATGTATGGCCATGAGGTACAGTAAATTATAAATTAATTTCGAGACGTTTTTGCGTTGTAGTAGTGTAACGGCAGCACAAAAATAAATAAACGAATACTTTTTATATATTTTTATAGGCAGATAATTAATATAACACTACTCGTAACTACTACTAGTTAATATAAATCAATAATATAAAATGATGTATTTTTTTTTCTTAATATTAAACATATATAATTTATAATACTAAATTTCAATATCAAATAAATTACCGCACTTAAAACCGTTAAAACGTAGTTTTTCTATTTAAGTCCTGTAAATATACAAGTACTACTAAAAAGCAAAAACGTCTCGAAGCTAATTGACCTGTACTTGTATTATAAAATGCAGCCCGCGACCAACATCCATATTAATAAAGACTGGTATATTCTCTTACTTGATGTCCCATTATGGTCATGCAATATGTCTTGTGCAGATTTGTAGTTCCTAAATATATGCAGATCCACCGGTTTCCGATCAGCTAATATGGCGAGAATCATCAACTTTGGATGTTCTATATCGGCCATTACCGTTTCCGTTCCTGAAAAAGGGGTTTTTTTTTAAATAAAGTAATTTCAAATGTAATAATTGAAACACATTTTGCCAACTTTAACGGACATATTTCTTGTAAGACAAGCAAAATGTATAAATCTTTATCTGTCATAAACATAAATCCTATTGATTTGATATCCTTTAAGATAGATCAAGTTTACTAGTTCGTCATGAAAATGTCATATAGCAAATTAGTTTTCTTCTCAATATATCTACGGGTTGTCTGGAACAGATCACTTCTTAGCGATAAGACCGCCATTGTGCACATTTAGAATATTTCTAGGCTATAAGTTCATCTGTGTTTTCTGTAATGATGTACAATAAAGTGTTATTTATCTATCTATCTCAATATAGCTACTATAAAATAACATTTTAACACTTAATTTGACGTTTCGGTAAATCAAATAAAAATGTCATTTAATAACGACTAAATTCACATCGATTCAATTATTCCCTTAAGATATTTTCAACAAATAGAGAAGTTAAATTGCTGATGTCATAAGAATACAAAAATATTCTAAGTAACGTTATAAATACGAATCTGAGTTTGCTTGTTTGTGTCGTTATCACGTCGTAACTACGCAACAGATCGTCACGAAATTTCGTACACAAATTGTCAGGGTTATAGGGTAGGGCATAGGGTACCTTTAATCCAGAAAAAAACGTAGGTACCGATCTGGAGGGATATGCCATTATAACCAAAAAGGTGACCCTCCAACCACGTTTTATAAATACAATAGTTGCAATACACTAATACATCGCTACGGCAACTAGAATGATCTGATAGTGACAATTTTAACGTGTTGCTCTCATGGTTGTCTCTACCTTCACTTGACTAAATGGCGTATTTGTCATTAAGTACTTTGACGTAAAAATCAAGTAGACATTTCTAAAAATTATAACATGGCCATTTCAAGACTTATACAGCCATTTTCAACGCGAATAAAGCCGCTGGCAAATTTTACCGTAGTATATTTACTTACTTCAGGAGCCTTAAGAACAGACGAGCGTGCATGACAAGAGCTATGAATGTCAAAGAAGCAAGTGAGGTGTGTAAGAATAAGCCTGTATGGCGCTCTGTTGTTCGTGCCTACCCCGCAAGGGACCTGGCGTGAAGTTATTTATGTATGTATATATGTTTATTTACTTACTAGATTTCCAATACCAGCACTTCAAAAGAACAATTATAATAAGCGACTCCTAACTTGACCCTTGCGCAGTAGTCAGTATTTGGATCTAATTGGAATTGGGGTACTAGGAGCAAGGGACTCAGTCACTCTCACAGTTTACGAAATCTGTCACTCCGTCTTTTTCGGCTTGCGCACGCTCCCTGTACCTACGCTAGTGTCCCGAACTACACATACCTAAACATTCCTTGAGTATGGTCTCCAACGCCTCCGATGGATAAGGCCTCATACCAATAAATGCGAATTCCTTCATCCTGAAATATAGTCTCTGGCATTCCCTCAGGCTTCTTCCTGAAGAGAGGGCCAAAGCCAGTATACCCCCAGTACTGGTCCCGGCAACCCAGTCGAAGCAATGAATAATTGGACGGCGCACGGCCTCTTCTAGACTAAGGAGCAGTTGGACTAGTACTAAGCCCCGGATACCTCCTCCATCGAGACATAATAACCTTGAAAGCATATTGAACATTGACATATTGTAAAATTTAATTTGGAATAAGTAGATTTTCAGTTATTTATGGTTAAATAAAGTCTATTACAGTTTTTGGCCGTCTATGTGGTCTAGTGAACATTGCCCCATCTACATATTTTACTCGTTTTAATTATTTCTGAAGGACAATATATTATTTACATACATATTATCACACCGGCTTCACATTGGGATGGACAGAGATGATTGATCTAAATCCGCTACAATACTGACAATTACTTTTCGTTGGATCGACTTTCAATGAAGTTATTTTCTGTATAAGAAACTCACTAAGTTTGTATATCGTCTACTGTTGTCTCCTTTGATTCTGCTTTTATATTTACAATTACTAAATGAAGTGAAAACGCAACTGTAAGACTGAAAAATATATTTCATACTAGGGTTTACTCATACTCTAGTGCCTAACTCTTATTTAAAGAGCATGATCAAAATAACCAATATAACGAAAATGGCGAATCACAAGTAACAAAACATATCCTATTTTGTGGTACAATTTTTACATAAATATATCCCATTATCTGGGATGAAAAGTATCCTTGTTTACCCTCGTTATTAAAATTACATATATTCCTTCCTCGGTATAAAAATAAATAAATAAAAAAACTGATGAATAATTAAAACCCAATTTTAAAGGGGATTATTTTTGAATAGATTTTGAATCCGAAATACCG
Organism: Dendrolimus punctatus; assembly: GCA_012273795.1. Classification (NCBI taxonomy): domain Eukaryota; kingdom Metazoa; phylum Arthropoda; class Insecta; order Lepidoptera; family Lasiocampidae; genus Dendrolimus; species Dendrolimus punctatus. Next base: position 5,447,960 of record CM022540.1, on the reverse strand, counting down.
GATCGCTATCCCTGGATAAGTTCATAAATTAAGAGATGGCCACAAGAAAATCTCTAGAGAGCAAATGATGAGAATACGATATTTACCTTCCTTGTTTTTGATGGTTGCCAAAATTCGCGGCTCGATCCATGGCAGCGACAGACAACATCTGCATAACCAGATCCCTGGTGGCCGCTTTTGCCACTTGGGGGGGAGGCACGCCGTTGTAGTCCCCACGGGCGGAACAACTGGGACCACAACCGGCCACTTCTGGAGCGCATCTAGAGTGGAATACCACAGTGGATCGATCACTCTCAAAGAACGTGAATACTACATACATACATAACTTCACGCCAGGTCCCTTGCGGGGTAGGCACGACCAACAAAGCGCCATTCAGGCTTACTCTTACACACCTCACATGCTTCTTTGACATTCATAGCTCTCGTCTGTTCTTGAGGCTCCTGACATCACCTTCTGCTAGTACATGATCGATTTGATCATGGAAAACGTGTCGTGGCCATTCCGTGACTTCTGCATCCATCCACTTTTGCATTGTATATCTGTTTAGTCATTCTTTCATCATACATTCTTTCCACATGCCCGAACCACCGGAGCATTCCTTTCCTTACCTTCACCCCGACGCTCTCTTTCACACCAACTCTCTTTCTTGTGAATACTAAACTGGCCAATATACTTCGAAAATTTCTTGTGCCATCATGACCAATCGCCTAATTGTAAGTAGTAGTTACTAAGAGTAAACTGGTCTACTGTAAGTAGTCTGTGTTAACATGAAATAGTAGATTGCACACGAGAGGTGAAAGGGACTTATTTAGGCATGGGATAATTTGGTTGCAAGAGCGTAGCAAGGGCGCTAATAGTTGGAGTGCCTAAACAGGCTTTATACCCGAGGATAAAACTCTGGTTTTCATTTTCAAAATGTTGTGACATGAGTCGCACATATTATCAATGGTTCACATAGTTTTTAACCTTTTGACAAAAACATATTGTTTCCCAGGGTCGAATAGGACTGTTTTCATCCCTGTGATCTGGTTACTCCGTCTTTCAGAACATGAGAGATGAAAACATTATAACACAAAATATGTTTAAAAACATACCTTTTTGCACCAACGGCATGCAGCACATACAATATCCTATCAGCGTTACTGTTACTCATTTCCGTCGGTATAATATGCCTTGCTGAATATCCCATATTGTTCAACGCTTCCAGATTTGCACCAAAAACAACTAAAGCCTGCACTATGGTCACATTCGACTGTTTTACTGCCAAATGAAGAGGTGTGTTTCCCTCATTATCACCAACAGAGTGTTCAGCACCTCTTGACAACAACGAAATGGTGCACTCTAATCGACCGCGTAACACGTGTATGTGCACAGCAGTACGACCATCGAAATTCAATGCATTAATATCACAGTTTTTATCGGCCAAAGCTTCTATGACTTCTCTTGATATAGCCCAATGTAAAGGTGTACCACCACGTTTCATATCTTGCTGAAATAACTTCGGTTGACTATTTTGTAATATGTCGCCAACGATTCCTGTAATAAAAACAAAAAAAAATGCTGCGAGATGAAACCGTACCTTTACCGGAATGTGGAAGAGGTGCGTGGTACCCAGACGCAGAGACCCATGGGACGCAAGTCGACCTTATATACTTACGAGTACACACACCATACGTTGTTTTTTTTAACAACTCTACGGGCTCGAGTTTAATGCGAAAATGGGTATAAAAAGGTGTTAAATTTAATGTGTTTTTTTGAAGTGAAACTTCTATATAGACAGGGTCTTACGATTTTTCGCTCACGAAAAAGCTTCACGGCCGCGTTTTCTAATACTTACATTTTTAAACTTGTTATATCTTTCGAATGGAATGTCCGAATTGAATAATACAAAATGTTATATAAAGGTATTGAAGCAGTCTTGAATATGCAGTAATTTATTTTGATAAGGATTAATACCAAAATACAAATAAAGAGCCTTTTCTAGAGGCAGCATTTTTATTATTTTTTTTAAATAAAAGAACACTTATAGTGGCATAACTATAATAGTTAGACATATGCTGTCGCGACACTTTTTCTACATAATGATGTGTTCTGCAAAGTCGTAGTACATAAGTTTATTTTATCATCAATAGTATTCGTAGCGCAAGCAATTTAAGGAAAACAATTTACTTTGGGTATCATTTTGGAGTTTTAGTAGGGATCCCTAATTTTTTTGTAAATATAATATAGCCTGCCTATACTACCCGGGAATAGCGTAGCTTGCCAACAGTGAAAGTTTTCAAATCCGTTCAATAGTTTCGGAGCCTCATCAAAACTGAGCAAACGAAATATTTTTGAATTAATTTTTTTGGAAATATTTTTCTGTTAACATAATTTGAGGTTCGAATGAAGATTAATGACGTAAGTTGCGCATTTGTTAATGTTCCGTTGTATGTGTATAACTTTAGAGAAGACTATGGGCGTTTTTTTGGTTCCGGATTGAATTAAAATTAAAATAAAAAACTTTTTGTTTGATAAAATAAATATGTTTACATAAAAAATGCATTAATTAAAATGTACCTAACCAAATCATAATTTGCAGTAAACCTGCGAAAAATCAAAATATGTGCTGGGACATATATTAGAAGTGAAACTTCAACGGACAAGTGGAAAAACGAATCGCAAAGTAAAAGTGGAAAAACTTCAACTGACAAGTGACAAAATGAATCGCAACAAAATTTTAACTTGAAGTTTTACGGGCGGATTGTTAATGTACTTGTCCAATTTGAAAACCTGCCCGTTTTTTGTAGACAATGATGTATTCTGCAAAGTCGTAGTACATTAGTTTATTCTATCAGCAATAGTTTTCGCAGCGCACGCGATTTTAGGTATTTTTTATTGTAGTATAGGTTCGCGTTTGAACACAGCCTCGCCCTATGTGAAGTGAAGATGTGGCCTAAGATGGAGCCCGCCTACAAAGAAGGTACCTATTCACATGGGACTTGAAGACACCCTAGTTATAAGTATCGGGAAATACAGACTCCAGCAATGAGTTCCTCTCCTTTGCGATGCGTATGACGAATCTAGATGCAAAGCGCTTCGTTCTTATAGGTGGAATATCCACCATATATCGGTGACGCATATCGATGCATCTGATTGTCCGATGATGGAAGGGAGATGGCGGGATCAGATCAAATCGAAGAGCTCATCTGCATACTCTCCAAAGAAAATCTAATAGAAAACCGATAAGCTGGCAACCCTGCGTCTATGTTCGAGACTGCGTTTTGTCATCGAACAGCTGATCGTTGCTAACCAGCCTCCTGGCTCTCCGCTCAATCGACTCTAGTACTTCGAGTTGATATTTTGCTGAGCCATACCAAAGGTGAAAGTAGTGTTCATACATGGTCGTACTTGTGTTGTGCAATTGCAAATGCAAATTGATTCTGGCAAGGTGAAAAATAATTTGCTATAATGATAGTGTTTTTTTAATCAGCCAATTCGATGCCTTGGAAGGGTAAAAGATTTTTGCAAAAATTTTATGATACCACGTTAGCTTCCGTCAAAATCAGCTTCAAGGCTCCTTTGAGTGTTTATCGCTGTTTCGTATAGTTTATATTTTGGGCCTGAAAGGTCAGATGAAACAATCACCTGTATATTCGAAAACAACAAACATATGTTTACCAGGTATAGTGCTAGTAGGATGTTTAGCAGCAGTCAAATTTACATCAGCGCCAGCCAACATCAACGCTCGTACGCAATCGGGCGCGTCCGCGAGGCACGCCATGTGCAACGGCGTATAACCCTGTTTGTTGTATATGTTAAGAGAGGTGGCCTTTTTGCTGGCTAATACCTGTTTTTAAAAATAATTTCATGTTTACAAGATATATATTTCAGCTCATCTAAAAGGTAACTTAAGTCTAATTAATTGTAGCACAAAAATCAATCGCATAATAATAAATAATAAAATATTTTATTAGGTACCAGAACATTGTTACAACGATAACAAAAGTGCTATTGAAATAAAATACATTAAATCTAATTAATAGTTAGAGAAAAATAAAAATCTATTATACCTACTAGCTGACCCGGCGAACTTTGTACCGCCATATTTTCTGAATTCCTAAAAGACTTTGTTTTATGACACAAAAACAAAATCACCATAATCGGTCCAGGTGATTAGGAGGATTCTAGAACCCGATCTCAGCGCCACCTACCGGTTCTATTTGCGAATCTAAACCATCCGGGCACCCACTCAAACACACACACACAAAATTTCATCAAAATTGGTAAAGTCATTCTCAAGTTATGCGCTTACCAACACATTTTGCGATTTATTTTTATATATAAGAGTATAAAATTGTCGTAAAACTTGGCGTATCTGTACATTGGAGCTTTTTAAAAAAACAACTGGAATAGGCTAGATAAACGATGGAAAGCTTGATGCAATTTTTTTGGATCTCTTGTCTGCTTGTTCGGAATTCAGGTAAAAACTACGGCGTCGACTTCGATGCAGTTTTCATTGATCGACAGCTTATGCTTAGGCTAAAACTCTGCGCTATTCCTTATCTCGGGAATCCAGCGAGAATTTTCCCAGGAGCGATTTGTATTTGTTCGGGTGCCTAAAATTAGCTTATTCCGAAAGTTTTCACTAAAACGATAGATTATATTTATTTTCAATTGCTGCTGTATTTTGTGTCCCGGGAATCGTCCGGGAATTTTAGGTAAAGCGTCGAGCAAGTCTCGTGCATATCCCAGTAATTTCTTGAATGTTTCATTTATATTCACATAAGTAAGTAAGTGGAAGTGCTACAAAGTTTGTGAGCTAAATTAATCATTACGATTATAATTCAAATTCAAAAACAACCTACTGCTGAGTTATTTTTAATTCTACCGAACGTTGATCTCAATGTGTAAGTTTCCTCACGATATTTTCCCTCACCTTCAGCACGTGTTAACTGTTGTCATATGTCCATTATTGGTCGGGTCCTATACGTTCGGCGCTCCCTAAATCATGACGCCCGTGTGCGCTGCACACCCTGCACTATAAGTAAAGTCCGCACTTAATATTCATTCACTTGCCCTACCATGAGTTTAATTTTGACATTACTTATATGGAGCTTATGTTAAATTTTAACTGATGGTACATACATACATAACTTCACGCCAGGTCCCTTGCGGGGTAGGCACGAACAACAGTTAACTGATGGTAATGTCTATTAAATAAACGTTCGGTGAGGTACAGTCATTGGACATAAGTCAGAAAAGCCTTAGCCACTAGCTACCAACATGTACAAATATATAAACGATCAAGCAGATATATCGCTCAGCTTTTAATTACCTCATAATGTATCAAATATGTTTGGGACAATAAATAATTTTTCTTTTTAGAACTTTTTAGTCAAATCTAGGAAAGTCTTAGAGCATAGAACGGTATTTTAGTATACACATATTATTCTATTATAACATTCCCAAGATAAGAAGAATACTGCCCTTACGATGAAAGAAAACTGCTCCAAAGACTACTTTTCCTGTATAGTTTAAGCAAAAATACCAATTTAAATATATGCTAAAATCAATTTAAAATATACCGAATCACATTTCCCTCTTCACAAAACCATAGTCATTAAACAGTGCAGGCAGGTAAAGCGACATCATCAAACAATATTTTTTTTTTGCATATTTTAATATTTACAATACATTACTCACCTATAAAACTGACTAACGTCTCCTAAAATCTTCGCATACATGCGAAGTGTTATATTCGACATAAATAATTTAGAATCATTACACGCACTACGCTCCACACTAATATTACAGTATTTCAAATTAATTTTTAACCGACTTCCCAAAGGACGAGGTTCTCAACTTGGCCAGCATGTGTTTTTTTATGTATGTACACCGATTATTCGAGATTTATGATCCGATTTACGTGATTCTTATCTAGTTCGATGCGGAATAGTCGCCATTTGGTCTCGTAAAAATTTAACACACTTTGGCCAGTAGTTTTCGTTTTATGATTTTTTTACTTAATGTTGACTGACATGAATCGTATATTACGAATTTTTGAAAAAAAATTAGTCTTAAACTGGATAGAGTTACAACTTGAAACGCCATGGCACGTCCAGTCGCCTTTAAATAACATAGCCAAATATTTATTGATAAAAACTGGTATTCATGATAGTACAAACGATATTATACACATGACATCATTGCACTACGGAAACGATATGTTTATACATCGAGTTTAAAAAAACTCATGGTAAACATGAACGTATTTACTTAACACCTACAAGTCATCTTTCATTTTGATATTTATGGATAAGCTATTATTAGCGATTAGCGTTAACTACATTAAGATCGGATTGAACACAGAATGTCGAAAGACCTTTAAACAAAAATTACCATTTTATCAGTTGGGACTGGCTATTGCGACAGGAGACCCTCACTTGCGATGGGAATTTTACATATCCCACCGCTCGGGAACAAATAATGAGATAATATTGTCTTCCGTCGAACAGGATTGAAGTTTACACATGCTCGTCGATATACAAATGTTTTTTGTACAATTGCATACCAAATAAACAGGAAGCTGTGTCATACCATGTCTCCCATGGTGGTAGACACCATAATAGTTTAAGAGACGCTGAAGATCGACCTTCACCCATCTGATAACCAGACAAGACATATATTTATCAAATTATGTTGAATTCTAAACACGCCTATGATAGCTTGCCAATGCAAAAGTATACATGGCTATTTTTGAAGTCTTCAAAGCATGGCAATAATATTCTATGTACAGGTTATTACAGGCAAGTCTATACGGTTATATTTGTAATTAAATTATCTTTCTTATGATACCAATTGTACACACGTTGACACGTGCTACTAATAAAACGATACATCTTTCTTATAATTAAAATAAAAACTTCGTTTAAAAAAACCGACTTCAAAAACTAAAAAACTAAAATGTATAAAATAACTTATTTCTAAAGCTATTATTATTAATATATATTATCTAAAACATCTTGAAGTCCGTGCTTAGTAATTTTCAAAATATTATAGTAATTTTTGTGATTTACTTTTAGTTTAGATTTTGAAGTCGGTTTTTTAAACGAAGTTTTTATTTGTTACTTTTTAGTGTCTAGCTATGTATGGGTGGACTAACGGATGATGCCGCCCTTCTTAAAAAATATAGGTCCCAAGAAACGAGAACAAAAAAATGATCGTAAAATGAAAACTACTGGGCTAAACTGTGTCAAATTTTTAGGGGACCAATTGGAAGCTATTCCGCGTCGAACAAAAAAAGAATCACGTAAATCGGATCATAAACCACGGAGTAATCGGCGAACATACATAAAAAAGCAAAAGAAAAAAAAAGATCCCGACGAATTGAGAACCTCCACCTTTTTTCGAAGTCGGTTAAAAATAACTAATTAATAGAATATCATGTTTCTATTTTATAGCGTAATTAATGTTAGAGTAATGATTAGAAAGACATACCAATCGTGATAATCTTGAGCTATACATAATTGATAATAATGTCTTGTATGTTATCTTTGTGGTTTGTGTATCTATTTACATTCTATAATTCATATGAAATTCGAAATATAAATCGTGCATGACGGCATATTACAATAATTAGATGTAGTTTTGATATTTAAAATTTAGATTACCTAAGATATTTTTTTCTGTTTTCCAAAATTTACATACATAATATTTGCAAACACATAAATAGCTAGATGTCTTGACAGATGACGTACCAGCCACTGGATCTTGCAAACAAGTAGATCGAGTTGAAATGTAGATACAGAAAAGTATAATAATTGCCAGGAACAAGAAAGACTTGGACAGTTTCGGACACACTGAAAGTCAAGCTTTTGGAAATATTTTTCCAATGATTAAAAGCTGTGTTTCGTCGTGTATTTGCACAATATTAATATTGAATTAAATTCTAATTTTACTACATCCTCGGACAATCAGTGTGATTAAGATTTTTGTATGTTTCAAACGGTTAAGTAATAAGTCATTGGCGCGTACATGATTATGCATATACAAATTTGCTTAGAAAAGATGATTGCACTATATAATTTGAGTATTTTTTTACAGCTCAATTAAACATGACACGTGTGTAATTGAGTACCCAAACACAGTGAGCACACACAGTAACAAATGTTTGGTTATAGTTGCAAAATTTCATGATATATTCATCTATTATTCTATAGTGCATATGACGTAGAAGGCATGAATCATACTCAATATTAATAAAGATATTAAATAAAACATATTGCAACTTGTACTTTGAACTTACATTAATAATTTCCTTATTGCTAGCTGATGCGTAATGGAATACTGTGTTTCCTTCAATATCAATATTGTCCAAAGAACAGTTTAATGAGACCAGACTTTGTACAACACGAACACTACCCGTTTTTACTGCTACCTGTAACATATGAAAAAATAATATCATTTAGGAAAGGAACATGATAGTTGAATCGGAAGTTACTACAGTTTTACAATACTTATGTTTCCGATCTTCAGATTTCGTTTACGCGGAAAAGTGCTGACCAGTTTCTGACATGTAAATAATCTATACTGAACTTTATTCGGAAGGGGAAATTTTATGCTGCTATGCATTATTCCGCTTACACTATTAGCAGAAAAAGATCGAAGTTTTTTGCTCTTCTTGGTCTACTGTGCAGGTATATTCATTGGGAGGGATTATTTAGTTGTGTTGTGTAAAACTGTCTCAATATTTGTATAGGCAAAAAACAACCATTGTTGACCCCAAATAATAGGCAACCTATTTATTAATCCATATTGATGTGCTAATTTCTTCATGATCTTTCACTGTCAGCAAGTGGAAATTGTAAACATATGCATGCACTAGAGTTTACCCCGCGGCTGCGCCGCGGGTTAACCTCTAGTGCGTGTCTCTTGTTTATAGAGCAAGTGCTACAGGTTATATTATATTACATTTTTATGTATTTGCTCATGGAAGATTCACTTCATTTTATATCACTAATTATATATACCATCCCCCGTCTATCTGTCAACAAAATAAATTACAAAACTTGTCCAAAAAGGCCAAAATGGTCTAAATGACCAAAAGACCACAGTGACCGACATGGTTAAAATGGCGGAATAGGCAAAAACGACCATAAAGGTCAAAATAATCAAAATGGTCAAAATGACCAAATAGGCCAAAATGAATAGGCCAAAATGACCAAATAGGCCAAAAAGACCAAATAGGACAAAATGACCAAAAAGGTCAAAATGATCAAAAAGGCCAAAATGACCAAAAAGGCTAAAATGACCAAATAGGCCAAAATGACCATAAAAGCCAAATTGACCGAATAGGCCAAAATGACCGAATAGGCAAAAGGACCAAAAAGGCCAAAATGACCAAATAGGCCAAATGACCAAATAGGCCAAAATGACCAAATAGGCCAAAATGACCAAATAGGCCAAAATGACCAAAAAGGCCAAAATAACCAAAAAGGAAAAATTACCAAATAGGCCAAAATGACCAAATAGGCCAAAATGACCAAATAGGCCAAAATGACCAAAAAGGCCAAAATGACCAAAAAGGAAAAATTACCAAATAGGCCAAAATGACCAAAAAGGCCAAAATTACCAAATAGGCCAAAATTACCAAAAAGGCCAAAATGAAAATTATCCCTTTTCCATCCTCAGTATTTAATTTACATACGTACCGAATTTCATCCAAATCGGTCCAGTAGTTTTTCCGTAAAAGCATAACAAACAAACAGACAAATATCATTTTATCCCGGAAACTATCCCATTTTCGGGATAAAAAGTATCCTATTTTCATCCTCGGTATCTAAAATATATATATACTGAGTTTCAGCCAAATCGGTCCAGTAGTTTTTACGTGAAAACGGAACAGACAGACAGACAGACAGAGTTACTTTCGCATTTATAATATTAATAGGGCTTATTATATACGAGTGCTGTTGTTATGTTTATGTTGAGGTCGGAAACTTTTCAGACCTCCCTAGTAGATATAAATCTAATCTATTTTATTATATAACAGCGAACTTGAAGAAATAATAAAATAATAAAAACTGGCTAGGCAGTGCATACTTCCCAGTTCCCGAATTGAAACTCAGGTTCATTAGAATGAGACACAGGTGCATTAGTTACTAAGCTACAATAACTCTCAAATAAAATAGATATAAATTGTGCAACTTACCATTATTGGAGTCACTCCTGTAGCAGGATCAATGTCATGAATATGTTTCTGTATGTCAGGGTGGTTGAACAACTCATAGAGTCCAAAATGGGCAACAATATGCGCTATAGTCCAAGACTGGTGTTCTGATAGTGTGTCACATAGTTTTTGGAGTATTGTTACTGTACACTGAAATAAAAAAAGGTTAATTTTATGGCTCCATAGTGTTCAATCCTCGCCTGGTATAAAGTGAGAAGAACATTGATTCATAATTTTTACTGTGTACCCTCTTTCTGGGTGAGGCGACAGACAGTAAATGAACAACGAAGTAAGGGCAGCCATTTTGTATACTTACTTGCTTAGTCAATGTTTGATGAGAAACCCCAGCGCTCATCCCTTTCTACTCAACATATTGTGATTACTGGTTGTGCCATGAACTTAACCTGTATAAAGTGTTAGCCCTAAAGTAAAACCATGCCGTTCCCTGCCGTGCAACCTGAACCAAGTCTGAAGAGACTCTCAATGTTGATGGAGCTTCTGCTTTTCATTCAGTAAATAAAACAGTTGGCCTTCTTAAAAGATGTAGGCCTGTAGGAGTAAATATCTTTTAAGATTTCTGCCTCTCTTAGTACTCCAAACATTAATCAGATAGAAGTCTTTGACCCATATTAGAAACAGGATCGATTGACAAAAAAAATGTGTAAATTATTCATACAAAATATAGGAGAGATTTTTTTTTGTTATTTCTGATTTTTTTAGTACTCCAACCTGGCGTCATCCCATAGAAGTTTTTGATCAGTATCAGAAATGGGATCAATTGGCATAAAATTTTCCCAGGTGGTAAGGCATTTGCCCGACTGGATGGCCACTACCCTTTGTCTAAAGTATGTCACCATAACAACCTTGAGTTGTGTTCCTGCATTAGTAGCCAGGTTCCAGTATCCCTTAAGAGAGCAACAGTGCATATGTGGCACCTTTGGAGTTGCAAATGCTCATAGGCGATGGTAACCTTACCATCAAGTGCAATACAAAATAATAATAAACAATGCGTACAATGGAGATTTTTGCCATCTGTACATTTTTTTAAATCAAAATTAAAGTTTCCACTCTGTATAGTTGTCTTTGGTAAGCAATGAATAGCTGTGTATTAGAGGGTTCACTCATTGTCTGCTGCTGCAAAACAGTTTGATGTGGATAATAATAAAATTTGCAATGTCATACTTACTTCCCTAGTAACTTTAATAAACACTGGTATCTTCTCTTTAAAAACTATAAATTTCTCTTCAGCAGTCTCTAAACTACTTGATCGGAATAAGCTGAAAGTATAACACATGATATATTACTCAATTACTAGAAATATATGTGTTGCATAAATGTTACATTTTCAATGTCATTGCAGTTTTGTGAAAAATAAATTATATCATAATTATCACTTAAGGTCAACTTTAACATCTAACTTAAAAAACATAACTCACATACAACAAAATCTTTTTATGCTTCACTTAAGACAAATTATAAATATGTATGTAGTAAGATTAGAGATGTTTAAGTGCTTCAAAAGTTTGTTCCCTAAAATTAGGATGACCAGCTATTGTTTGCTAATTCAAATATGAATGTTTGTGTGATCATTGCCAATAAGATGGTATTGACTATCTGAAAGGTATCTCATATTATCATAGACAGTTGGCAATCAAACCAGGCCATTACATGACTCATATTATTACATCATTCAGGCTATAGATGAAAGAGCTGAGTGAGATGTTTGAACAAAGATGTTATTTAGTTAATTAATAAATAAGTATTTATGAAATTATATACTTCAATATTCTAATAATTTTTCTATTATAATTAAACTCCCTATTTACTTTTGCAATGTTTCTATCAAATTTGAATTAAGTTCTAAAACTACATTGTCTCCTATATTTTAAGTGATTTTTTGTATTTTTCACAATAAAATTTATAGACAATTTAAGAGTCCCCAAAACCTAATCTGTAGGAAGAAGAACCAAATCTTGCAAGTTATGGATTATTAGTTCACCCCAATAAAATTTACTAATAACAGTCTACAAAAAAATATTCAATTATATAATGTCAAGTAAGAGTATGGTCCAAAACAGAAACATATGTATAAATCATGAGGACTAGTCATGAAATACTAAATATATAAAAAAAATATCTGACCTGTACATTAAATGTAAACTCTCGGTAAAAGGCTTATGTAGGACTATTTCATAATATTTTTCTTTATTTTTTGAGTCCGGTGGAATTTTTGGTCCATATAGTAGCATAGAATCTTCCCTGTAGTGTATAGGCCTTGAAATATAATTGTCCGACCTAACTTCAAGTACTTTAGTCGGGGATTCCTCGGCACCCAGAAGGCCGCGGAAAACTACAATAAAAAGAAGTAATATTATTTTCTGTATTTCAGTGATAAAACATTTAAAAAAAATATTCAAACTTACAGGAATTCAACATTTTTGAAGAATTTTCTTGATCAGCTATAGATTTTTTGTTAATTTGAACAAAATAATATATTTGCTATGATGTCAATAATTTCAATATTTATTTTAATTTCTATAAAAAAATCTCATTAAAACTCCCTCAGCTCCTCTTCCTTCACAATTGTTGACAATTTGAATTTGACAATTCAGTTTCACTTCACTTTTTAAAAATTGTGGCTCCAAGCTCCAACGCACTTGACATTGATTTTGCCAAATTCAGTTTCACAAATCACGTAGAGTAGAACTTGACATGACACTTGACTTTCATTGACTGTTTCGAAAAAATCTATAAATAACCATAGACCTAGGTTTCATACTTCAGTGTAAATAACTTTTTTTTTTTATTTATTAATTTATTCATGACCATAGAATCAAAGTCTTTCAGTCGGAAACATGTTAATTAATAAGTCTTCGTATAGTAGCGCAGTTGTATTGCAGTCTACAACCGACGCCATTCAATGGAGTTCTTGTGAAAACTCGAAAGATCACATCTGACTATACAGTTCACATTTCTCACAAAAACACATAATTTCTACTCAAAACTATCAATATCCTGCAACTATTGTTCATTTTAGAGTAATTATACACATTTTTAGAAAATAAAACTGCACAGCACAACGTCTCCTTTCAGTTCCCGCCAAAAACTCCGTGTAAATAACAGTGTGACTGTGTGACCAGATATAAATTGAAGATTAAGCAAGTAGTTAGAATGAAACTGTTAAATTAGGCTAAATTATTTTTAACAGCGCCAGAAATATACCAATTCATTCACTGTTTGGATAAAATAAACACATGAATATAATTATTCTACTTATTTATTATAATATACGTTAACTCATGTATGTATGTATATATATATATATATATATATATATATATATACCGACAACGCTGTTCACTTGCACTTAAAAAAATCACTTTCGATCGCTTGTCCTTTATAATACGATTCCATTTTTAGTTACCAATATTACTCTATAAAATCTTAAAGTACCTCAAACATATTTTTTGAAGTGATAACTTCTTATGCGAGGGTAAATCGATTCGTTACGTAACGAGTTACGGCGCCAGTCTGTCTGGCTTCCCTTTCTCTCAAGAAAGTTATCACTTCTGCCGGACGTGCCGAGGCGCACACGTTTTTTTAACTTTGAGAGTGTCAGGTGTTGTTTTTCACCCAGCTAAATACCGACATTTATATACTTCAACTCCTTCAATATTAATAAAATTTCAGAGATATCTTGTTTAATTTCCACTGTTCTTCATTTAGGTCATCGTTTTTATATTGACATCCAAGAAGTACTGTACAAAGGCTACTTTTTTGTACAGTAGGTATTGTGGCACAAGGACTGCCACAAATACCTACTTCCAGATAGTAGCCATCCCACATCCCCAATAACAATAGTTATTATAACCATTTTTCAGTTCAATTCAATTAAAAGCTGGTAGGTATCTTGAATTATAATTGTATTTGTAATAAAATGATGTAAAGGTATATTTTATTATCAATAAAACAAACTTTTCAAACGTAATGCCATAGCTTTATTACAATAAAACAGTACATTAAACAAACCACTATTTGAAATAATATTAAAATATATGATTTTTTTGTAAGAGCTACGCCATATTATATGTTGAATTAACCATAATATTTGTAGCTATTATCCACGTTAAGTTTCTGTAATGAATAATTAATGTAACATTATGACAGCTTAAAAAAATGATTTGGAATTTTTGGGTCTTTAGTCTAGTTGTCTAACATTTGAAAAACGCGAATTATAATTTTTCAAAAAATCATAGCAAATATTTTTTCCTCAAATAGCGCCATAATACAAACATAGCATCAGTTTTATTACCATTATGTCATAGCTCTTAAATATTATATATAAATGACTAGATATATTTAATGTGAATACAATCATTAAAATCTTAATACCCATAATACTAAATAAAATTAATTATAGGAATGTAAAAAAGAAAATTACAAATAACACAATGAAAAATAAGGATTATTATAACACAATTTAAAACCAGTTAAAACACTCAGTAAGTGGACACTACATTTCTTTTGTTTGAAATACAAAAAGTACTCACTTATGTATAAATGAAGTTGCGATAATTTTTTGCTGGTTTTAAATCGACTTAGAACATGCCTATCATCAATACATATGTGATATTAATATGAAAAATTCCAAAATACTCAATTTCTAAATACCATGTATAATGTATAAATAAAATTCCAGGTAGTGTAACAAAATAGATGAGATTTAGGCTGCGCGCAAATGGGCTACCGACCACGCGTGTGCGGCGAGTCCCTACAAAATGTATGAAAGTGTGTGCACTGCTTGTCGCTGGCCACCGGTTATGGTCGTTGACCCGTTTGCGCACAGCTTTATGGTGAATACACTACTATATGCCATACAAATTCAGTAACCTTGTTTAAGTATTAACAAAATTTATGAAACAAGAACAGCAACATAATTATATCAACTTAATGAAACTTTGTCAGTGTACTTTTTTGTAAATATGAATGTATTTAATTAAATCAGTAAAGTATAAATAGCTACTTTTACGCTATTTGTAATGAATTCATAGCCACTATATTTAAAACTAAACCTTAATGTTATATATTTTTGGTCAGCAAATCAAGTTTATCTCCAAAAAATGAAGTTCGCTTATTAATAAAATTATGACAGATTCTGATTCAATATTACATGTCAATTTTCAGTGAATATAAGGTTTAAATAAGTATACAATACGATATTATTGACCTGCATATTTAGTAGTAAGTGTAATAAATGGTTATCACATGAATTGCTACTCTATTTACTTCCTCTTAAGAATGATGACGAATCACTATGGGATAACCATGGGAAAAGAATACAATTCCATGGTGTATGTAGAGGTAAAATTTACATACCTCATCCATTTATCACGTCTTCCAATACTTTACCCAAACCTCGTAATACCAAAAAGATGATGCACAAAATACAAGTGCCTTAGTGATTAGTGCCTTATTAATATTGGCAATAATTTCCTATCAAGGTTGACTAATGAAAATGGACTGTTATTTTTATTTGTTTGACCACTTAAGTTTCTAGAGAGCTAAAGGACAACTATATATGTTAATACTAATTTTTGAGCATCATCCTATACTAATATTTAGCTATATCAGGTTTTACATACAATAAAATCATACTAGAGCAACGGTGTGAATCGTATAACAGACCAGCTTTACGTGACTCCACATAGCGCGTATTCTTTATAACGAGATTTTTAAAATTCGAGCTAATTTACCCCGTTTTACGCTGTTTCATTGATTGGTCCATTAACTCGCTTCGTGGCATGATTGCGCTAAACAATAACAGAAGAAGAAGAACGCGAATCTTCTGTTTATAAAAGTTCAATTATTTTGAGTGCTCAGCAAGAAATAGAAAACAGTGTTGTTGTTTGCAAGAACGCAAACAAAATGATACTCAATAATTCTAAAGATTATATATATAAACTAGCTGTCCCGGCAGACGACGTCCTACCCGGTAAAAAAAAAAATTGTGGTGGACTACCCCTAACATTTAGGGGGATGAAAAATAGATGTTGGCCGATTCTCATAGATACCGGATAAGCACAAAAAATTTCATCAAAATCGGTCAAGCCGTTTCGGAGGAGTATGGCAACGAAAACTGTGACACGAGAATTTTATATATTAGATAATTGATTGATTATTTATTTGGCTCGTTATGAATCATCTACTCCACTATGCGAGTGAATAGCTTCACGCGATTTTGTCTGGAATGCATCTCTTGCGTATAACGGGGTTTAACTGTACAAAAATATATCAGTCACCATATTATATGTAATCATCTGGCGCCCCTTTGCGAGTAGCGCCCGCAGTATGATTCCCCTCCTTGACCCCCCCCCCCCCCACTCGCTACGCCACTATTACCATAAATAAATGTTTTACCAATTTTTGCTTAAAGGCTTCACTTGCATAAAGATTTAGCTAATGTTATAATGTAATACATATATACAGATTATATTTTATCTACGAAAACGTATTTATGTTCTTAGAGGTATCTTAAATATTAAAGTATCTGTATATCAACTTTCCTGCAAATATGTTCATATCCAAAACTGTAAATGTTAAGAAACTAACATTCACATTTATATTATAGATTCTGTGTATAAAATGATGCTCAAATTGTATTTCTTTATTTATCTATATCTGTAGATGTTCGATTAAGCAGCATGACTCTGATTTGTGTTAGAGCCTGGAAGGTTATCTGGATTGGCCAAAGGGTCTAGTTCCGCAAACAGCTTGAACCAGGCAGCTTTGTCCTCTTTCTTTGGTGTTGGCAACACTGTCTTCGATGGAGATGGGGATTTCATAGCTTGGTTATTGTTGGTGCACAGAGGTGCCAAAGAAGAACTCTGTAGTAAGTTTGGTGATGTTAAGCCCTGGAAAATTAAAATATCTCTTCAGATACCTATAAGTGTGAATCACTAGTACTCTAAACCTTTTCAGCACATATGAAGTTAGTTTTTAA
This sequence comes from Dendrolimus punctatus, assembly GCA_012273795.1. Lineage (NCBI taxonomy): Eukaryota > Metazoa > Arthropoda > Insecta > Lepidoptera > Lasiocampidae > Dendrolimus > Dendrolimus punctatus. The sequence continues at coordinate 5,430,749 of CM022540.1, read as the reverse complement.
TTTGGCTAATCAAAGTAGACATTCGAACTAAACACAAACTTTTTACATGGGAATGCTAATATCAATGTTCATGTTCTTTTACCAAAACATAAAATTGTTATTTCAGTGTAACTGCGTTTTAACATGAAGGAGCTTAAGATTAGCTAACATTAGGCATGATCATAGTTAAACATAAAATTATTTATCATTAAAAAATTTGGTCCTTCTGAATCCATCCCATTTATATTGTATGCTGTGTCTAGTTGGATGCCAGATATTGAAATAAAACTTTCATGAAAATATAAATGTAATGTTTGTGTAACTCAGTTTCAATGGCATTGTAGTATATGTGCGGGTAGATTGTGATTACTTTCCCCCCTCTCATACTATATAAAGGTGCAGGTGAAGTCTACCCAGGCAGTTGACAACCGCCAGGGCAGCAACAAGTTATGCTGCGGTATACTCTATATATTCTGTTATAAGGGTAGAACAACATACAGTACAGGCATGATGAAGGAAGTAACAAATTCACTGTCACATTTGAAAGAAGCAGATTTCAAACAGTTAAATATCTTGATGAAAAAATATTGTATACTAACTTGTAAAAGCTGTGATGGCATAAAAGAGCTAAAACCAGCAGGAATGTCTCTGCAATCAAGGTTTAATCCTGCCAAATCTGATAGAGTGCCTGATTCCTCAGTAACTACTGCAGATTGGTTACAAGTAGTATCAATTAAATTAATGGGCGCTATAGCTTCATTGTTTACAGTTGATTGTTTTGGTTTCTCTTCATTGGTTGCATCATTTTGCACTTTTGACTTGTTGTTATCTTCAGTGTTGTCTTTGTATTCATCCTGCAGAACAAATTTGATAGAGCATAACTGTAGTTGTTTAAAGATCTGAATTAGGCTTCTGGCAATAAGCATTATTATGCTTGTAGCTAGAAGAATAATACAGATCTAAAGGTAGAATAAAGCTAGGGATGTAACGGGTAGCATACTTGCTATCCTATGTATACACTTCATAGTGAACTAGATTCTTAAAAACCAAATATTCTAAAGGAATTTGCTTGCTTAAATTGCTGATCTATATCTCACAGGTTCAATCACATTTTTCAACAAATCTTCCATTCCTATTATTGAAATAATACTAAATAATACAAATACAAAGATTTAAGATTCTTAAGATTGTGACAAAGAAGTAAACAAACATATTAATATTGAAACAGACACTGTCCCATTTCCATTTTTATTATGATTTAACTTGGATGCACGTAAGCTAAGTCCTGTTTTGACCTAAATATACTATCCCTCTTAATTACAATATACATTCAGGTTTGATATCTTGATGACCATTAATGACCATATTCATTTTAAACACAGTTTTATTTTAAACTAGCTGTCCCGGCAGATGTCGTCCTGCCCAGAAAAGCTTCAATCGATATGCCGACAGTAGCGTCACCTACCGGGTCCAATAGTGAACCAACTCAGAAACCTTCTCTGGCTCATGCACAACAACTTTGCGAAACATCATCACATGATCAAATGTATAGTTTACGTTTATATAAAGGATATACAAACAAACATTTATTTTTATAATAAAGAAAAGTACAGGGATAAAAGAATGAGAAAGTAACTGGACTATTAGAACTGGAATCATAGCCAAGATTGTGAAGCTTAAATTGTGCTAGTTTTATTTTGTTTTGACACAAGATTTATGATTTAACATTAACTACTTTATATTGTTTGGGCTTCAACTGGGATAATATTATAGTTATATATTTTTTACTATCTCAGATAAAGCAGTAGCACAACAAAAATGTTTTTAATTTAATGTTTTATTGATTTTACTCCTAATAAAACCTGTTTTAGGCCTACCTAGCATAGATATTAAACTTTCGAAAGAAAATGTCAAAAAATAAATACAACTCAATAATAATTTATTAGATACTACTAACTGCACTAAATAAACCTTACCTGGAAAAATAACATTTGATCTTTATCCTGGGATATAATTTCCTTTGGGTCACCATCCCCTAAGCTTTGAGATAGTTCTTTTAAAATGCAGAACTCATATTGTGGTGCTGCACTCATTGTATCTGCTGTAGCTACTAGAGTTTGAGCTACTTTTGATGCAAATGTTTGGAATGAACTTTGATAGTTTGAGAGCACATGGGAGAACATATTACACCTAGCTGCTGCTAATAAATCAATCTGAAAAATAAATATTATACATTTATCATATATTTATTTTATACTACTTTGTCCTACTGTTAAACAGTAGGCTAGCACTAATAGTTTTAATTTACTTACATAAAAAACATTGTAATATGTAAAAAAGCTAATTAAGCTTTTTTACATATTACAATGTAGGAATTTGTGAGTAAATTGATAAAATGTGAGTGTAGTGCCATCTATTTAGCTAATACCGCTATTTTACATAAACAATTTCATTTATTGGGATAAAAAGTATTCTATGGGATATAAGATAACTCAGTATTGTGATTCATGCAAATAAAGACTGATTGATTGGTCATTAATAGTTTTCACATGATGCTCTAACAGTCAGACAAAAGTTCTAAAAATTGCATATTTTGGAATCTCCTGGTCTGAATTATCCCACCTCATTTTTTTTACATTTTTAACAGCATTGTACAAAGTCACTAGAACCATTTACAGGCTTATTATAGTATAGATTACAGATATTACAATTCAGTATGTTTTAAGACTAATCAATAAGGAAAATCACAAGAATAACTGACAAAATTAAAGGAGGAAATTTATTGAAATAGAAGACAAAACATACACATAGGCAAGACAACAGATAGACAAAGAAAAACTGTGATTGGATACTCAGGGATCGGAAGGAAGACGAAGGCCCAGAAAGAGATGAGAAGGTATTTTCTTAACTAGATTTTGAAATGTTAAATCTTAAATCAATACATGTTTGATTGTGATTCAACACAAAATTTGTGTATTTTAAGTAGTGGGGTGGTGAAGTTGGGAAGGGTAAGCATACTTACCCCCACTACAACCCCTAAAGTCTGGAGACCATGAAATATGATTTTTTAATAAACATAATCTAACATATTTTTTTACTAATATTCAAAAGTCCAGTGTTGAACAATCCTTTCAAGTTTAACAGAAAGCCAGTAATCAACAGAAAAGGAGGCAAAAATCAGCAGAAGTTGCAAAAATTACAGAGCATATTAACATATGCTACAAGAGTAACTATGGAAATATTCAAATTGGTGGCCAATAAAGATGAAATTGGAAATCATGTATATAAAATAAATAATAAATGGTTACCAGTCAGTTCTCGCACTTGCTGGTCTCTGCAGCAGCACACTCACTAATGTGCTTTGGTTTAAAGTCTAGCATAACCTAATCTAAATCACCATTCTAGTAGCGACTTCGAACTAAAACCCACAAGCTAGGTGAGTTTACCATAGCAGCAGTTAGCGAGTATCATAAACAATTTTTAACCATTGTCGCAACATATAAGCAAAAAAAACTCAAAAACAGTTTTTGTGTTTATATTTAAAAAAATCATATTCCTAAACACAAATCACACTGTGTTACCAACAAAAGTGGCATAACCTTGTTTATCAAACATATTTTTGTTTTTTCCCATTATTCATTTAAAACTTATATGTGGACCCTAAACTTATTTCCTAACGAAAATAACAGGTCTAGTGTCTATATATAATGCATATGTTAGTCCTAAACTTTAATCTCATCTGTGACAAAGCATAGCCCAAATAAATACAATTTAGGGTTCAACTTTACAATAATGGACACTGAATTTTAAGTAGTGGAGGGGGGAGGAGGAAGGGGGGGGGGAAGAGTACTTCTCCCTCCATGTCTAGGAGACATGTAGTTTTTGAGATATGATTTTTTTTGTAAAAATAACTTTACTAATTTTTTTCAAAATGGTGTACTTATTTCTTATGTCTAAAGATGAGAAATGCAGAAAAAAGGTAGTGGTCAATGTAAATAACATTTAATACAGTCTAAAAACGCGGACTAAAGCCCACAAGCCTAGCGAGTAAAGCAAGTGAGCCATGACAGCGGTCAACAAATGTCACAACCGATTTGTAACCACCATTTAAATAATTATCAATAAATAAATGGTGACCAGTCGGTTCTGGCTTTAGTCTAAACACTAACCCAACCCAACCAACTTACCGTTTAAGTCACTGGTCGCAAGAAACACTGTCCTTGCACCAGGTCGTAGTCGACCATTATTAAAAAATAAAAAGGCGGCAAAATATTCATAGTGCCGCCTAATGCATCGATGTTTGTAATAAAAATAAATCGATTACAAATACTACTCATTCAAAACTTGTTGGTGGACCCTAAAAACTTGTTTCCTAGCCCAAATAAGAGGTCTAGTGTCTATATATAAGGCGTATGTATACCCCTAAACTTGATTTTCGTAAAATTCAGTGTCCATTATTGTAAAGTTGAGCCCAATTTAGATATATCAAACCAAACAATGAATGAATTAGATATGCAAACCTTTTGCAATACATCAAGGGTTAACTTATCAAACACTTTTTTGCTCTCGCGCACTTGATGCTGTGCTTTACGGAAGTTATCAAGGCCGCGTCCGGTATCCGGATCCAACTGAGCACTCGCTGATTTCATCCAACTCAAAGCTGCACGATATTCAATTCTAGCTTTTTCCATAGCGGCAACGGTCGCCCGCATATCACTCACGGCACGGCCTCTAAATGTTTCCACTTCATGATATAGCCTCAATAAAGGTCCCCGTACTGATAAACGCTGTTGACCAGAATAAGATATGGCTTTGCCGGCCGATACCATGTGTTTCCCCGAAGCGTCCGAATTTTTCCCTGCATCTCGTAAAAACTTTCCTAAGGAGTTTTCTTCTTGGGCCAAGACACAAATTCGTTCCTGATATTGGTCTAATATTCGTTGTAACTGTAGACAGCTGTCTGATATTGATCGAAATAATTCCAATTTAGCATCTAATTCTGCATCTGATGCCACTATACACTCGTCTTCTTTGGTACCCAATTTTCTTAAAACAGTCTTTTTTGTCACCCAATATTGATGTTGCATCATTTTAATCTCAACTTTTAGAGCATTGGTTAAAAATAAATAATGTAAAAATACTTTACAGAAGCCGACAACATGAATTATAACAAGCTTCCTGTTTGACTTTCAAGTTTAGTTTATCGCTCTTTGATGCTGTTGTGTCAAAGAGATTTTTAATTTTCTAATGCTTTATGGCTTGGCAACTAGGCTTTTAAGCCAAAGTGTCAAAGAGACAGTATTCAACAGTAAAAATGTGGTTTTAAAAAACTGTCTCACTGTGTCGCCATTTATTTATTTTGGTTTAAAGGTCGGACTCAAAAGCTTCTCGGTAGGCAGTGTTGCCACATGCCAAACCAGAAAATCTGGATTGCAGAGTCTAAAAATCTGTATAAAATCTGTAAAAGTAACATTTTTAATTTTACTAATTTTACTGAGGTACTTTAATGAAAAATAAACTCTAATAAAAAGAAAACAATAGCTCATAGATGAAATTAAGTATATTTATTAGTTTTTATGTATGTTTTTATTTATTTTACCAATCAATTCCTTTCCTTTAACAATTGTTTTGTTAACAACAGACCCTCTGTTGTCTCAGTATTTAAATGGTTCCGTGAACTTCCGTGTTTTAGTTTTGAACTTTTGATTAAGTTTATTGAAGAAAATATCCTTTCTACTGGAGCGCTGGAGTGAGCGAGGCATAATAAAGTGGTAACTAGCTGCTTTAGTGTCGGATATATAAAATTTCCGTCACTGTTTTGTGCACAAGAAACACGTTGCCAGAAAACTTCAGGATCTTCTTCATTGGAACCCAAAAGATTATTATTCATTCTCAAATGTCGGCACTCATTATCTAATGTTTGTAAATCTGCTTGTTGTATAATGTTTGGAAAAAATTTGCAGTAGGTATAATCACAGCATTTACAACTGACCAATAATTATAACTGAGTATTCAAATATGAAATACCAAAAATTCCGATATGCCCGAATGAACAAAGCAAATGGTCAAAATGTAAAAAGTTTCTTTCACAAAATTCACCTACATAACCTGGTCGGATATTAATCATTCTCAAGTAGATACGTCTCGGGGAATTCCCGTTGTACCTTACGTAAAGTTGACATGATAGAACATACTTGTACTTATTATTACAATCAAAAAGTGCAAATTTAATACAGCTATAGATGTATAATTATTTTTTAATTTTATCATCAAAAATCTGTATAAAAATAAGGTCAAATCTGTAATCTGTAATAGAAGCTAAAAATCTGTATAAATACAGATAAATCTGTGTATCTGGCAACGCTGTTGGTCGGACTCAAGAAGCTTATACAATGGAAGTCTATGGTACACTGACCAGCTGAAGTAGCGTGCATATTATATGTCGCGATTGACGGACGCGGCTGAGAGGCGTGGCTTACAACGTATATGAGTAAGTTAAGTCCATTGAAATGTGCACATTATAAGTCGTAAGTTGCGGACGTGACCTTGAGCGTTTGGACGTTCTAAAGCAATCTGGAGAGTGTGTTAAAGTTATGGGGGCCTCATTTCAGATCACTTTCGGGCTTCATTTTCGTCAAATTTGGACACAAAAAACAATACACAACAGGCTAAGAAGGTTGAACTTTTGACTACAGAAGAAGTTATTCCAGGAGTTCAAATTTAGGTAAACATGCATAAACGCGGAACGAGAAAATTACATATTTTATTATTTTGAAAGACTTGGAATATGGTTTGCTAGTTTATAATAACAACAATAAAATTATCGGCAAGCTATCGTTTTGGGCAAAAAATTAGTAAATAATAAAATTAAAACGTTAAATACGTGCTTCATATTAATAGAAATAATATTCAATTTTAACGTCATTTATCTACGTACAATAAAAACACAATAATTACTTATTTAATTTTAGAATGAGACTAGAAATATAATATATGTATTAACTATTGTTTTAATGGTTATCAATGAATAAATAGTGACAGTCGGTTCTACCTGGCTCTGGTCTGAAGCTAATCTACTTTTACGAGGTTTTACTCATGATGGAAACCCTACCGCTTGGGGACAATAGTAGGTTAGTATTGGACTCCCAATGGCATGCTAGGACCTTCCAACTAAACCACATCTTTAATCCATCTCGACGCCGTATATCAGGACCTCGAGAAACAAAGACACATCCAATGGTCCTGACGCCAACGACTCATAGAGCCTCTCTTACATAGAGTGGATTGTTGATCCACCACCATTCCCAATAAGCTGCGCGTGCAAACTCAGCGCATCGCCATTTGTAGACCAGTATCTGAACAATTAGTATCTTCTCCTTATCGTGCATGGCCATTGTCAATTCGGGAGGGATTGGTTGTTTTTAAGCTAACTTAACCTAACCCCACTGTCATTGTTACTTGTCACGACCTTTGACCGCACCTCAAACCTATAATTTGTTTTGCTAACATTGGCATTGCATGTTGTCGACAGTTATACATACAAAAATCTAATAGTTATCTCTTTCACTCTAATGTGAAAAATATAAAATTCTGTATTTTCATGTCAATAATATGGACATTCATGCTGCATGGATTTAGTTCTTTAGCCCGCCGTTCTGTTAATCTAAATAACAACGAAAAGATTTCTTTTAGTAGCTTAGGTTATGGACTATGGCGTTTTTAAGGGAACTGAGATGTTTTTAGTTTTATACATACATACATACATATTATCACGTCTTTTTCCCATGGGGATAGGCAGAGACTATAGATCTCCACTTGCGACGATCCTAACAAACAACTTTCGCTTCATCTACTTTCATTAACCTCTTCATACGTGCACGTTTATTTGATATGCTTTTTACCTGACCTCGTTTTAACACTTCTGTTATTTGATCATGGTGTGTACGTCGTGGTCTACCGGTACCAACTCTACCATTCACAATACTCTCATACGCTTGTTTTGTGATTCTATTTTCATCCATCCTCTCTATATGCCCAAACCACCTTAACATTCCTTTTTCAACTCTTGTTATTACATCTTCTTTCAATCCACAACGTTCCCTTATTACATTATTCCGTATCATATCATTCATGCTTACCTCACATATACTTCTCAAAGCTCTCATTTCAACTGCATTTATTCTACTTTCATGCTTCTTCTGCCACACCCAACTTTCATTTCCGTACATTAGTGTTGGCAACAACACCTCTTGATGGACAGCCAAACGTGCCTTTACAGACACTTTTCGGCTTTTCATAAAAGAGTTTAGCGCTCCATTCACCTTATTACCTGAAATTACTCTTCTTTCGATGTCACTTTCATGCTTTCCATCCCTAGTAAACATGCACCCCAGATAAACAAATTCTTTGACTTGGTCTAATTTTTGGCTTCCTATGTGTATTTTACAAATTGAAATATTTTTATCTCTTTCAAATACCATACCATAACTTTCGTCTTGTTCACCTTAACTTTCATACCCTTTCTCTCAAAAGACTCGTTCATAATTGTTACCATCTCCTGTAACTCTACTTCCGATGATGCAAGTATGACTTGATCATCAGCGTAGAGAAGACATTTGATAAGTAACCCATTCATTCTTGACCCACTTTCGCTTTCTTTCAAATCGTCCAAGCAACTGTCTAAGAATAGGTTGAACAACCATGGCGACGCTACACAACCTTGTCTTACACCTCTTTCAATGCTAAACCATTCAGTGTAGGCGCCATTGACCCTAACACAAGCACTGGAATCGCTATACAGAGACTTTACTGGTTGTATCAGGTTGTCTGTTATCCCATACTTAACTAGTGCTGACCAGAATTCACTTCTTCTCACTCTGTCGTAAGCTTTCTCCAAAACTATGAATGCGTAGTATACTTTTTGACCTTTGGCTAGAAACTTTTCACTTATGCATCGTAAAGTAAAGATTTGGTCCACACATCCCATTCGCTTTCGTAAACCCGCATGTACATCCCATACTTGCTCTTCTGTTATTTTAATATCCGTTCAATCATCACTTTCGCATATAATTTACCGATAACGCTGAGAAAGCTAATGCCCTGATAATTTTTGCAGTCCTGTTGTGATCCTTTTCCTTTGTAAAGTGGAACAATGACGGCTATGCACCAATCTTTCGGTACGCAGCCACTTTCCCAACACATGTTGAAAAGGCGATACAATATACTTGCAACCAGACCTTTAGCATTTCTACATTTAATAAAATTTGTAATGTTGGTTTAAAATTGACTATGGTTGTAAGATATTGACTGCTTTTAAGTTGGTTTTATGTGTTTGTAGGGGGCAGCCGGTGCGCTGTCGCGCTTGCTCCCAAATGTCGGGGGGCCTAATGCCACGTGCCGAAAACTCTTCAAAGACATCGTACGTTCGATGGCCCTGTACTTATGGGGCCCCCATTTGGTCGGACCGCCTGACGGCCAAAAAGCGGCGCTATTGCGTCAAGCGCAACGCATATTGGCCGTCAGAGGAATACGGTGTCCTTCGAAGTGGCCTCGCTACTCATCGTATCCCCCCCATGGGACCTGGCAGCCAGGGTCCTGGCGTCACTGTACGTGTGGCGCAAAGAAGCCCTGGCCAGGGGCACCAGACCCGCGCCTCGCGAGATCGAGGCGTGCCGGTCGGAGCTCCGCCAGGTAGCCGTGGAGGTCTGGGAAGATCGCCTACGAGCCGCAGCGCGGGCCCCGCCACCATTGAGGTGGTGCGGCCCGTCCTGCACGATTGGCTAGGACGAAGTTACGGCACCCTGATCTTCAGGCTGACACAGGTCCTAACGGGGCATGGTTGCTTCGGAAGGTACTGTGTCGCCTCGGCCGCGAGGCAACGTCAGGGTGCCATCAATGTGACACGGGCGACGAGGACACGGCGCTACACACACTCCAGGAGTGTCCAGCCTGGACAGAGCAGCGCGTTGCCCATACCGGATTTGACACCTCGCTCCCGGCCGTAGTACGCACCATGGTCGGCATCATGCCTCTAGGGGTATAGAGGTTCTCACTCACCCGCACATGCCGTCGAGATGAGAGCGCGAGTGTTCCGCGCTTGCTCATCTCTCTTCCCGTGGGGCGCGTTACAGACCGCCCCACGCCGAAAAGACCCAGTCGTCGCCGGGGGAGTATCTCCCCCGGCATTGGAAGAGGCCCAGTGAGCAGGGCCCACGCGTGCCAGGGTAGCGGAGTTTGGAAAACCGCATACACGTAGCCCTGGCATAAGACGCAGGACGGAACACCTAGGACTTTTAGTGGGTATCCCTAAGTGGGGAGTGGCAATAGCGTGGCACCGGTTCTGACCGGGCACGATAGTGCCAGCCCCGATCTGGCGAATCCCACACTGTCTCACCGGGTCGCGAGCATCCCCCAGGCTTCTGTGCCTGTCGCGGCTTAGTCCTCAAGCGGATTTCCCCTGGCCAAAAAAAAAAAAAGGTTTATGTGTTTGTGCTCAAATCACAAGTGTTTGATAATGTTGGCTGAAAGTTTCAATAATAATATTGGCATTGTAGGTAGTGAGTATGTTCTAATTAAGTGTATCGTTTATTGCCGAAATGGGATGCATTCGGCAGCCGTGATTGGCGACGCGTCCCATAATGTGTGGGCACCTTGACAGTTTAATGAAGTTATTTAATGTTGTTTATGGTTTGAATATTTACAACCGGAATGTGGAATGGCTGCCGTGTTTCACATTCGAGATTGTGTTATTTTATCAAATCGATTTGATATTATGATCAAGTACGCTAGATGAGAGTGTTTATTTAGTACAAACTTTTGAACTACGTAAAATGTATTGTGCTAGTGATAAAACTATACCTGGAGTGTCTTCGTCACAATCTTCAAAGAATGTTAGAGATGGTAAGTTTGTCGTTGATATCCATATAATATTTGTTAGTTATATATATATATTTTTGGTTATGTTTTGAAATGATACACTTAGTTTTATTCAAAATTTTCGCTAGGGTTCCTGCGAAACTCCTCATCACAGATTGTATGTCAAAAGTTTACAGTTTATAGTTGTTTTCAAGTACGAAGTCGTGCCAATAGAAAAGTGGGGTTTGTTTTTCGAAAGGAAGATTTACTTTTGTACTATTTTTTCTGTTCCGATGCCAATTTTATTGTTTTCTTGAATCGCATATTAACATGTCAATGATATCGTGCTACTTTTGTTATTAAATCCCTACACCGGAGTCTTTAAAGTTATACACGCGAATGTTCGTTTCAGTTTTTGGATATTCAGGTCAACACTGTATTTCATGCTGAAGATTTCTCTATTACCCAGCCAGCGCATACATATGTGTTGGATGCCTAATAGATAATAATAAAGTTTCTAATAATTAAAAAATAACAGTAAATTATTTATTTCACTACATACATTAATAGTTTTTACTAAACATACTTTTAATTACTATATTCAGGTTAATTTAATTTTAATCTTCTTTTATTAGTATATTAAAATAAAGGTGATTATGATTAAAATTACATCCATAGTCCTAAATGTTAAGATAATATTAATATTTTTTGTTTCTTACTTTCATTCAGAGTTTTAATTTATAATTTTTTATTCAGCATTTTATTTTAAATGTTTTTATTCAAACCAAGTGCCACTAGAGAACAATGCTGAAGGTCATACATATAATTTTAAAGTTAAGTCTACTTCCTATTTCAATTCCATATTAATATTAAATACTAGCTGTGTCCATGAGGTTTTACAAATATTTGATAACTACTGCACTCATTCATTAATAGACAGTCCTATCTTTAAATACACATTTACATTTAAAAAATTGATCATGAGTGTGCTCATGCATACTTGCATAATACATATAAAGTAAAAAAGAAATATGTTGCTTGTTTGTTTATTGAACCATTTCTTGTACTTTAATAGTAACTAAAACTGTTTTGGAAGCAGTGATAGACTCAATGACTTTCAATAAGTAAGTTGTAAGATCCTATTTTGAAATACATATTTTCAAATTCATATTCTGGTTTTTTTTTATAAGTGCAGTTGAATTGATTTTTATTAAGTTTTAATTTACCTGTAAACATTTTTTTCAATACTACCAGCAAATTACAATTTAATACAAAAAAGAAAATTTAGCCCAATATCTCTTTTTTATAGTATAAGTTCAGCAGACAGGCAAACAGCCTGAGTAATGAAAAACAGCCTTTGGACTTTTGTAACACCAAAAGTGCTGCCAATGTGGTGGTGCTGTGTAACTGGCCACTAATGCTCGAATGCAACTCAAGGTTGCTATGGTAGCATACTCTAGATGAGGGGTGGTAGTCATTTAGGCGGGCAAATACTCTACCATTTGGCTGTAAGGTGTTTTTGTTGCCTCTTATGACAGGCTACCCAGCCTCAGGAAATTGTATTCTTTCTCCTGCACCAATACCCTAAAGATTATATGTAGAATGAGCTTATGTGGTGACTTTTTTTTAGTTTTCTATCAACTTACTCCACTGTCCAAAAGGCTGGCAATGTTAATTGCTATGATGACATTGGATTGTCTCACTGATTACTGACCCATGTTAGGCATCTGTCCTGTGATCACATTAGTAGTTAATTGGTCACTTTGAGAGCTTTTTAAGAGTTGCTCAGTGCAAGAGTGGCTTAATCCACAAATTTAAAGTGGCAGAGTTCAAGGGAAGTTTCACACAACTAATAAATACCTCTGATGTACCTGCATAGTAGACCAATATTAGTAGCATGGCACAGTAAGCTTCACTAAATGTTTCATATACTTTTTATTTAAATAAGTTATAATTTTCATGTTCCTCGAGAACTAGAGACATCATTCTTCTTTACAATGCCACTGGACATATTATTCTTTATCTATAAAAGCTGAATTTATCAGCAATTTTCAGTGTTCAAAAAATTTTTTTAATCTACCTCTATGTGTTGACGTACTTACATAAATCTAATCTATAGATTACAGTTGACTACTACAAGTTATGGATAACATGATTTTTTTATATTTATTTAGAATTTGAATCTGACTTACCACCTGAAAGCCTAAAGCGGCCGCTTTTAGATAATCATTTAGTGAAATTGGCTGGTGTCTATAAATACTGGTATATGCAATACAAGAGTTAAGATAAGTGCCATTTTTGGCATACCTGTCACCTTATGTATGCATTTGCCATTTTACTTTGATACATGTCATATTCGTAATATGAAATTACAAAAGTGGTCGCTTTTTCACATCCATTTTCTGCCATATGGTTCTGGTGATGGGGGAACACGTGAATGGTTTCTGTGGATATCTGTTGCTTTTTTTTTGAGTCGGGGGAAATGCATTTCGCACACTACCGGGTTGTTTGTTAGGGACTGGACCCAAGCGATGAGAGGAAGCCACACCAGTAGCCATAAGAGTCAGTCGCCAGCATGTGTGGAGACTCTAATACTCAATACTCCACTAAAACCATGTCCTCCCATGCGCCCCGCGTTTATAGCAGGAAGAGCGTGAGACTTAGAACGTAGTTACGTCCACTGTGATCCTAGCGCATCAGTCATTGAGAATGACCCGGGAAGCAGTGCAAACTCACTTCGACAACAGGGGGATGACTCCTCCGCCCCCTAGATGCTGCAGCGGGCAGCGGTTTACGGGAGATCTTGCGCATATCTGCGTCTCCGGGACCCCGACTGGTGTCGGTACCTGCGAAACGCATGCGCACCTCTCTCCTTTTCTCGTTCTGCGGCCACCTTTTGATACATTACAGTCTCGCAGAAATTAGACGCACCCACCCAATGATCGTAGCTATGCAGCGTGGCTTGCACCAAACTACCCAGCGAATCGATCGGACCTACGAGGGTCTCGAGTTCAGATCTCTGCGGTGCCCATGCTGCGCACTCGACCAATGTATGAAACCCAATGTCTTGTGCGCCAAACTGGCGACGTTGAGGGGAAGGCAGGTAGCCCGCATTCTGATTCATATACTTATCGAAGCACCCATGCCCAGTAATTATCTGCGTTATCTTGAGGGTCAGGGCCCCCGCGTTTCCGCGAGAGCGGATATCTGTTAGTTGCTGCTAGTCTGGCACTACTCCTTTTTTGTCTCAAGGCATTGAAGTGTACAAAAAGCATTCCCACCTGGACAAATCTATACAACAATAACACAGAAACCATTGGTAAACTAATCTACCGTTAGTCAATTTTCGTAATCTTTTTTGACAAAAATGAGACATGTCGTAATGGAGTAGTATGTCTTCTTTTTGCGAAAAGCGTTCTTAATCGATATTGTAACATTTGAAAGTAAAATCGTAACGGTGATAAATTGCAAACGCTTTTATGACAATAATGGCCGAACCACTTCGCCCATGGCTTTTAAAAGACGTTTCCACCACCTTATTGTTAGGCAAGTCGTTTGTATGCCATTGGGGTGGCTATTTCAAGGTTTATTGTGTCAAGGTTGCCGACGAGGTTTTGATCCGTGTCTCGCGTGTCCTACCTCTTTTAATATCGATTTATGCAACTCCTTAACATCGCTCTTTTAACCTTAGCACTGAATTAGCATAAAACTCTCTAAAAGGAATACGGAAAAGTATGCGAGGTGCCGTAAGTTATTTCGACTTTCGTATACTTAAATCGTGCTGCGAAATGTTTCATATTTTTCTTTGAACTTTTGGTTGGAGATGGAAAAATCTCTTAAAATTTCTTCTTAGAATCTCTTATGTTCAATAATATACTTAAAATTGGGTATGTATTATAATAATACTATCGGGCCTGGCAGACATTGTCCTGTCCTAAAATATTTTGTTTTAACAATAACGAAACTGACTTCATACTAAAAATAAAAAAATATAATATTTAATCGATTTCTTTCTACAAGATATTGAAGTCTGTTTTGATTTTGTTAAAATGGTTTACTTTTTAGTTGCACAAATACTTAAATGATTCTAGAAATAATATATTAAGCTCCTGTAAAAATTGTATCAATAGCACGCGTATACAAGGTTGCTTTCTCACTCTTCGGTGTAAATACACCGAAGAGTGAGAAAGCTCGTCCACAACAAATTTCATCATAACCATATAGGGTCAGTTCAGTGACATTCACACTAACTGAAGAATTTTTATATAAAGATAATAATACTTACTATTTACGAGATATACTCGTGTTAATTATTATCATCAACTTAGTACTTTTAAGAGGTAGAGCCTAAGCTCTCAACTTTCGCACTAGCCTTCAATATCTCGTTCCGTAATAAGTTACAAAAATAAAAAGATTACCGAACGTAAGTAGAAAGTATAGCAATTAAATATGCTGACCATAACTTGGGCTTCAGCCTGTCTGGAGTATCCTGCAGTTAATAATTAGTTTACACTTGCTGACCTTGCTGTCGTTCTGTAGCCGCAAAAGCACTCTAGTGTTCACATTGTTAATTTGATATTATAAACTTGGCTTGAGAACGGCGAGGTTAGATCTTCGTGTAGATACCCGCAGCTTCTAACTTGTACATAAAATTTGAATCCCCGAAACTTTGTCCAGTTTGTGCCTGCGGTGCAGAACTGAATATATTACTCGGAAACTTTTAGTAACTGAAATATTAAACTCAAAAGAAATCTTTAATGCATGAAATCGATCGCATCTGGAGGATGTAAGTCTATTTTTCTATATAATTTGTTATTAATGGCCCCGCGGTTTTATTCGCTTTACAATTTACAAATATGCAGCTACATATTATGACTTTGGTCTTAGCTTGATGTTATTTTAGCGTATAACATTTCAAGATACATAATGTAATATAACTTCAGTTGACAAAGTTTCTATGTTCCCCATCCAGCGTAAACCACCTACCTTCCAAATTTCATCAGTCCACTACCACCAGAAGGCGTCGTACACTCATACATTAATTAGATTTACGGAACCACGATCACTACTCCGGAACTCATCTCCTCTATCACCCGTCGCTCTTACGAAACGATCGGCCCACTGCCGATCCAGTTTATTGATTAGGAGAGCGACATGTGTCCTAAAATACCTCTTTAAAATTGTTGTGATAAAAACCATTTTATGGCTAATGTCAAAAAACAATATATTTTATTGCATAGAGTAAAATTTGAAATT
This sequence comes from Dendrolimus punctatus, assembly GCA_012273795.1. NCBI lineage: Eukaryota > Metazoa > Arthropoda > Insecta > Lepidoptera > Lasiocampidae > Dendrolimus > Dendrolimus punctatus. Next base: position 5,414,660 of record CM022540.1, on the reverse strand, counting down.
ACTTCAATAAAAAATGTCGAACTAAAAGGAAAAGTTTGTGTCCTTAAAAGATTTTACAACAAAAATCGTAGCTTAATACGAGTATAATATTTCAAAATGTTTAAATAACTTGGAGCATAGGAAGCCTGGTGGCAATGTAACCAGTGTTGCAAATCTCAATTCAAGTAGGCCTTCAGTTTGTTTGGAGTACTAAAGCTATAAAAAGGAGCCATTGTCAATGAGCTTTGGATATGGAGAGTAAATTAAGTCAGCTTTGTTACGTAGGAGTTATTTGCTAACGTTAGGTACTTTAACTTTTGTCCCAGTTGGAAATAACATTTCCCAGGTTGGTGCCCCGTAATGCGCGCTCTCTAAATGCCATAGGTCGATCTGTGTACGCGATAACGAATGGAGAGCTTCGACTGGCTGCAGATAGCTTAGCCCGCCCGCAAATTAATTCGATTGACATTTTATACCGTCCTATTAATGTTACAAAATACACTAACTCGTCGTGTGTTGAAAGTAATTACACAGAAATTGTGTCAGTATTGCGTAATATGCGATAGCATTCTGTGACTAACATGTTTCAGTTCTATCATATGTAAAATTCAAACGGGACAGTGAAAAATTATCATAATTACTTGTCAAGTGTGGTCTTTCTTTTTCTTTTCCCTGTTAATTATACTTTTTTCTATACCTAACAGTAATCGTTTACCGATTCCATATGTCACATTTCGCCGTCTGTCTTTTTGTGTGTCGCTGATGCTGCTGCTATAATTGATGAACAACTTTATGGAGTTTTAATAAAAATTATAAATATAGGGTGAAACGCTTGACCTCACTAAAGTACTAGCGCACCGATCCAACGATAGCGGCTGTCGAGGGTAAGAGCCACCGACCCGTTATATAATCATCAATGCTTAAATGTTGATAAAGAAAATGTCTTAATTTACCATATATGTAGTTGAACACAATACCACTTAATATTACTATCTAACATATAAATTCTCGTGTCACAGTTTCGTTGCCATACTCCTCCGAAACGGCTTGACCGATTTTGATGAAATTTTTGTGCTTATCCGTATCTATGAGAATCGGCTAACATCTATTTTTCATCCCCTAAATGTTAGGGTAGTAATTTTATTTTATTTTTTAGACAAATTTTTAATTTCTATTTTTTATGATACAACATACAAAATACATACAATCCTCAATTTCACCCTTCTACGACAAACCCCTATTTTTACCGGGCAGGACGACGTCTGCCGGGACAGCTAGTCACATATAGATCTATAGCAACTTGATTTATTAATTTTAAGTTTCGCATCCATATCCTGCGCAAAATGTATAATATTTTTACATGCCGATGAAGTGAATGCACACCTAGTTTATTACCTTCCCGCAATTGGACTTCTTTTGTTTACTTTGTGTTTAAAAATTGCAATTAGACAATAGCTTATTGTTATTGTACTCGTTTATCGCCGCAGGTGTGCACATTACGTTTTCTAGAAAAAATCCAGTCCACGCGGTCGAGTGTTGTATTGTATAGTTAGTGTAAAACAATGCTCGGACGGAGGGGTGAAGAAATCAAGCGAGGATTACGATACGAGCAAGACGTACATTCGATATGGCGCGTGTTATTGAATTGTGCTGTAGGTACTGGTTGCATCCAGTTATATTTGTACCTGTGTTATACGTGTTTGTATAGTTTTAATAAATTCTATGGTAAATTCCAACGGCGTTTTAATTCGAGTCCTGTAGCTCTTACAATATCTTTGATAAAAATATAATAACTGTTTATTGTACAATATCACTGAGAACTTATAAGTTATTGGTATTCTAAATAAGCATAATGGGTAGTCTTATCAAGATAAAAAAAATCTAGGCAACCCGAAGTATCGCATGAACACATACATATCCATTAAAGTACGTTTAAAGCAATCCATAATAATCGTCGGTTACTTTCACATGGTCTTGAAGAAGAAACGCACAAACAGATTTTCGTGTAGTATTCATAATAGCAGTCAATAAATATAATTTGACCAGTTAGGTATTTATTATAAGAACGCCATTATTTGAAAACAGACAAAGGCCTAAAAATTCCCGAGGCTGAGGCGAAATAGGTTGGAGATTATTCTAGAAATTCAATATTCATGAACACTAGAGTGTGGCTAAGTATACAAACTATATAGCCGTATTTCAAAATAAGAGTATTATCATAAAGGTTGACTTTACCCCGAAACTTTATTGATCCATTCGAACGTTATAAACTTAACACACAATTAATAACATAATATTCTGGCCTATTAATTTTGATTAATATTTCAAGAATTTACCAATTTTCTACGGTTCAATATTCATCTAACATCAATAAACAGTAATATGAAGAGCACTTGAGCATATTTCATTAAGGTTCTAGCCGAAAGGTATATATAATAGGGCAAAAGTGGAGATAGTAAATTTACGAAAATGAATTTGTCGTCTAAATTTTTCTAGTGTTGAACCACTCTGTGGTTCTGCTTTCCTATTTCATTCTCTACTTCGTGCGAACTTCGACATCTCTTATTGAGAAACCATCGTATTTTATGGGCCAACCTATATTTTTAAATAAAATCTTCCAAGTGTCAATCGTAATGGTGCATTTCGTTAGGCGTTTCATATACTCTAAAAGGCTTTTTATTTTGGTCGAATAATAACCGTTTTACGTAGACCACGACTAACGTGTTGGTTTAGTATACGAGCCTAAATCTTCAAGCCTGAGAATCGTAAAAGTCGAGATAAGATATTAATTGATAGTAATCGGAGTCAGATTGTGGGGAATTTGTAATGTCTGTCTTGTAAAATAAATTCTGCTTTCGAAACTAATTATTACTCACCTTTAGAAGCAATTATAATGAATTTATTACTTAAGCTCTAAAAGATCGCCAAGGCGTATGTATACAGGTGACAGATTTTACTCGCTTATTATATTTATATCCTCTGGTCTTGATTATTAAATCAATCATTAATTATTATAATGTCTTTCCCTTATATTCTAATGTACCTATTGTATTGCGTTGCTGGTCGACTTTCTTATAATATGCCGAACATAATAACTACATAATACTGTGTAGGTAGAGTGACTCCTACCCTGCCTACACAGTATTATGTAGGTAAATGATAAATTGATAACGTCTGAGCTTCAAAACAAAAGAAATCTCGACTCTACTGAGATTTTCACTCGGCTTTTTATGTTAAAATAAAACAAGCATATTATGGTAATTCTATAAACGGTAACAAAGTCATAATGATAAGTAAGTGGTTTTAGGGAGTGGCGCGAAAAGATCCCCCGATTTTGAGGCGACGGGACGCGCTTACGGATCAATGGAACCATTTTCCCGCTCAACCCTAGCGCGGTTAAATGTGACAGTTCGTGTCACAGTATATCATTTTTTTCAGTAGTTACAATACTCGAATTTTACTTGTGATTGTTTCTGAGGCTTGTAAATAGCTCCTTGATGCATACATCAAGGAGCTATTTACATAGAAGTACATATACTTCTATGTTAGTTTTAATCATGATAAGGTGAGTACTAACTTTAATTTACTTCACTATTTTTATTATTATTATACAGATAGCCCAGCTCATGGAAAGTGGTTACCTTCGCCTATAGACATTTGCAACACCAGGGCCAAAACCACCGCGTTGCCATGCTTTAAGATGGGATAAAAAGGACGAGGGATGGTTAAGAGGGATCAGACAGGAGATAATGGGATCCCATGTCCTTTATCCCTAAAGGGCATGAGATACACAATTAGAATAGGGGATCGAATGGAATAGGGGAGGGGGGAAGTGGGCCATTGAAACTCGACATCAATGTATACTATACATACCGCTAGGTACTGACCAGAGGGTAGGTACTGAGCGCGGGACGCGGTCGTTTGAAGCGGCAGGGGAAGTCATCGGCAAACCTGCGCGCGAATTACATACTTAATAATTCAGTCATAGTATACTTATGACGTTTGCGGAATGGGTGTTACCACTATGTAAGGACATCTATATTTACTACTCGAAATGGTACACCCATGTTTATTAGTAGATTTTACTTTTTGTGTCGTACTTATGAATTTCATAGTTCTTTGTTAGACCACTAAAAGCGTAATTTAATATCGTCATGTGACATGTGACAGCCTTTAACTACCCAAGAAATGTCCAGGTGCTCTCGGCTTTTGAATTATATAAACGAACGGTAATTGTCAATTTTTATACTGTGGGTTTACTTTCCCGATCGACCTTAGTGCGGTTTAATATGAGTTCCGGCTATAAACGGTTGTTACAAGGAAGAGTGTTCAGTTAATGTAACATATATGATGTATGCAATGTGTATACATAGGCGTATTTATAAATATTCAACAAATGTTCGAAGGGCTGAATAAGGTAGTTGACAATCATGTCAACTGAGGTACTTTTTATCAAAAGCTTACTTTTGACGTTGTACCTTTAACTAGTGAAATAGCATATTTATTATTGTTGTTACAGAAAATATTTTTATCTTGGTATTTTACAAATAACATGATAGTAAGATATTTTAACGCCCGCTCTTTTACAATACTTTTATCATAAATTGTAAACGTGGTAAATGTAAATTGTGATATGATGAAGCCTCTATGGATGTTAGCAACGGTTTAGTAATCATTGTTTTGATTAGCTATGGTTTAGTTTCAATCTTTTTCAAGTGCATCTTACTTTAATTGTCCAAAGCTACTAACAGCTCGTCTAAGCGTTGTCGGTCTCTACAAAACTTTGAACGACATTACGACCCCACGTTGCAAAAAGATAAACCTCGATAGGAACATTATACTCGATACGCATAAATATGTACTTAGCTGGTAATTCAATTAGTATTTGTATGATTTAATACTAAGTCGATCCATTTTGGTTCTGTGTATGATGTTCAATTTACTTTGTGTTGTTTATGTCCTGTAAATTAAAATTGCACACAATACACGATTAATTGCAGCAGAGTTGCGTTGCGTGCATTTAGCAATGTATTGATGCTAAGCATAGAGAAAGGTGTATTCATAAAAAGCCGGGGTGCTCCGGGCGCCGCGTCTGCTGACACAGTTCCGGGCGCCGGCGCGCCGCGCGCCTCTGAAACCACTGCAGCCTACGGCCCAGCCAGACGACACGCGGTCGCGTACACGGACGCTCCTTCTCTGCCTGTCTCCCGCACTGAACGATCGCATTTCGCCAACTTCGATCATCGAGTGTGCCACTTTAAAAATCTAAATATCGTGTCTATTGTTCCGTTGAGAACAATAGGTATGTGCGTAAGCGCGCTGCCATCTACGTAAAATTATCGATGCGCATGTAAACATCTCACATCTCCACCTGCATTCGTATTTCAGTGACGAAAGTTCTTCGCGCTAAACATCACAGACTGTGGACTATTTACGAAACTGCTTGTCGTTTTGAATCGTGTTATGCACTTAGTGTTTGCAGTGAATAATCGAAACACTCTATAATAGACTTGTGTTCGGATTTTTGTGTAACAGCGGATAATAAAAGCCGTCAAGCTGTATTCGTTCGAAAGTTTCAAGGTTTACGAGTACGATGAAGATAGGACGTGCAACGGCCATGAGGATGAATTCAGTACTTCCAAGAGAAGTAAGTATACGGTTTTACTGTGGCATAAATTCGGTTTTATGATTAAATTATTTATTCTACAGGTACGATACGTTTTGATGTAGCTTCCAAATATTTAATTGCCTCTACAAATATAATTGGACGTTCGTTAAAAGGTGGCAGTTTCGTAAATGATTTCTAAGATTAAAAAAAATGTTTTTTTATAATAAAATTTTAGTACTCTATAGTAGTGCTTAGATAATTATATGAGTTTTTAGGATACCGATAGTTCATCTTCATTTTGCAAGCAATTTTTTCTGCACCTATTGACAAAAATGAATAAATTCGATAAGTGCATAACTGTCTGCTCATAACTGATGTGAACAAACAACCCTAGTTTTCGTTATTTGGCCATGGTACCATAAAAATAATTTAATAGACAATACCCATATATCAAAAAGTATTGATGGATGAATAATGAATATTGTTCAAATTCATTTTCAAAATGAATGTATTTTTGCCGTTCTTCTGACTTGGTTTTCCGAGTTTTCCACCTCAAGTAAGGATACAATTTTAGTGACTTGGAGATAATGTCTCGCTACCTATCGATTTTATAAAGAAGTCATTAAAGAATATTCTTATACTTTTTCAATTCAATTCTTATACCCCAACGACCATGTACACTGAAAAATCTTTTTTTCCAAACCTTAGATGTATGTTCACCGGCCGCCCCTAATCGTTATCTATTTCACGTATTCACTATATAACTTTGTAACGCTATACAGAATACACTTTTTTCTCAATCATTAATGTAGATCCAGTAGTTTCGGAGAAAAGTGACTGAGAATGATTAGCTGTTACCCGCTTCTTCGTCCGCGTGGAATTTAATTTAATTTGCCTTCCGATGCACCAACACACGATGGCGGCGGCGTGCGCTTCAGCCTATTTTTCAAAAATAAAAGTAGCCTAAGTTACTTCTTATAACATCAGCTATCTGGCAGTGAAAGTCCAGTCAAACTCGGTCCAGGCGTTTCAGAGAAAAAATAAAATAAAAAGTTAGTTTTTTTAATATAAGTATATGGGCTAATATTATACTCATTTAGTAAAAAGCTGTTATTTTGCCATTACAAACAGATGCTTCAATTTTATTTATCTGTATAGATCGGCTTTGTTAATTTTGACTATAAAGCTCGGATTGTGGTTGAAAACAATTTCGACTTTCGAAACCATAAGAACAGTTCTTTCCTCCTAGTATATTAAAAAACTATTCTAACTTAATCTGAATTATTTAATAAACCTTATCGCTTTCATAACAACATCACCGTTTGCGTAGCGGTAAAGACTCTTGTTTTATCTGTTTAAAACTTTTGGATTACTTGTTGTAAATGCCATTTTTTATCAGCTTTCTGATTAATAATGGCTATTAAACCAGATAATTACTAGAGCAGTAGCGCAAGAATATTTCCATTGTTTTTCTCGGAATGGTTATGTATGTATCCATTACTAATACACAAAATTTGATACTCATGCATTTTGTTTGGATGTATGTTTTTATTCTGCTACGGCCACGGGAATGAATTTTATGTAATTTGGTATACCTATACATAATGTATTCCTGCGAAGCCTTCATAGTATTTGCGGGCGAAGCTGCTTCGAATGCTCGATTAGTGTGTACTCCCACCGAGTATATATCTTATTACTATTACTCATTCATTTCCCCTACTGCTGGCTAGAATTTGACAAACTCCATAAAAATATTATCAATTTCTAGCTATGGTAAGATAAAAGAATCTACAGTCCGATGTAAGAACACTTCATTAATCGTATAAGTAACCAGTCAAGTAAGTGCAGTGAGGCACGAGCAACCGTGTAACCCTACATATACTGTCATAGCAAGATAAGAGTAGGTGAACTGGTGAACGGGCGTTGGCTCGAGCTGTCTGTCTGGCAGCCAGTAAGCCCTGGCGCTCCGCATCGACACCACGGCGTACGCGCAAGTCGTCCGGTGACAGTGCTATAATAAAAATAAATATCTAGGGCGATCTATGTGTTAGTTTTCCATTGTAACGTGTATTATGGAAAAAGTACAGATCACCAATCGATATTACAATTTATAATCGCTAACATTTTTTCATATATCATCGAAGTCTATGTTTGATAAGGTTGCAGAAAACTGAAGTGCCAGAAACTTAATTTTGTCAGATTTATCTATGTGGGCTACGTGATAAGTGGCAAGTGTGTTACCGGATTTTTTGAGGCTTTTGTATACTTTTCGCGCCTATTGTTCATATGTAGGCAGAGTTTTCTTGGAAGTGAATAGTTTGCAGTTAGTTTTGGTGAATGAGTCAGCTAACAGGCGTCGGGATTGTTAACTTTGTCAACGTGCTGCCCACGATTTCCGAAGGTAAATGCTGATTTGTTTATTTCTGATCTAGACTCGCTCGAACTTGTGTCTATTATCGAATCTCTTATTAATTAAATAATCACGTAACAATGAAACTAAATTATTGTCACGTATTGTCTCGTATACGGAGTACATATGCATATGTAATTGTTACGTTCAGCTATGCGATCGGCACTGATCAAGAATCTATTGTTTTAAAACATTCAACCCTACACAGTTGACTTATTCAGAAGTTTTCGTTTACGTTGGTTCCCTTCTAAATAAGGGGAATACTGCACTTATAGTGATTCAAGTAATCGATGCGATCTTATTACGTGTATTATGTTTCGTTCGGTATTGAAGTAGCGTTTTCATCTGTGTAAATTGTTTATTTATGTAACTCGCGGTTATGCAAGCTTTTGTTTTTAAACGATCTAATTAAAGATGAAGTATAATGGAGTTTATCGCGAAACCTTTCCTATCCAATTGTATTAATAATTTGTTCCTAAGAGTTATATGAAGTGAAATTGCTGTTTAAAGATTTGCTTGTCTAACGTTTTTAAATAAAATAACGAATTTTTAACGTTCGAGTTTTTTTGTCAATGGTTTCGTCAAAACACCAACAATGTAATCTCGCCTTGTTGGATAAGGTCATTCGTTTCATTACCAGGTTTTTTATTTACCTACTAAAATTAAAATCTAAATTTAACGGTTTCACAGTTTGTGCTCTATTGTATTTTCGTTTTATTAGTAATAAGGCGACAGGTAATTGATAATTAGGTTAATGAAATGAATACATCAAGTTGAAATGTTTGTTTTACAGTCATGATATTTCTTAATTGCAGAGAGATGTGTTGTGAAAGTATACTTTCTTCTCGCTAACTACGCCCAGTCATTACTGGACTCTCTTAAATATGTAAAGAAACTTTTTAGTGGTATTTCTAAAACAAAACCCCTTAATTTTACTTAACTTAAATTCACTTGTAGTTTAAGTGCTTCTATTTAATTTATAAAGTCGTTTAAGTATGTTTAATATGTATTTAAGTTATGTTCTATTTAATACTCTGCACTATCTACTTCGCCAGATTATTCTAATTTATTCTTTAAGTTAGGTTCCCTGGAAGAGATGCCATCCCAAAATTGATAAGTTAATTGCCTAAAAACAGTTCAAAATGAAAGTATCTGAGTTGTTGGCTAACAAGTGTTGCTGCCGAGTGTCTCAGTTTCTCTAGCGGAAAATACAAACCACGCAATTTTCCATAAAATCGTATTTGAATTTCTTCACTCTTATGATAAGTATGAAAGTCTTTTGTCATTTATAATTAGATTACTGTCATAAGCAAAATTAATTCCCTGATGAGTATTTGTTAGCCAATTTGGCAAAAACATATTGTGTACTTTTTTAAATTGTAAACCATGTTTTTAAGCAAATAAATGAATTTGAAATTTCGCGATAAGGCCGCCTATTGTTTTTTATCAACACAATATTGTAAATCGGAATTGTTTACTAGGTGAACAATAAAGTATATATCCGTGGTTAATATAATTTACTACCTGTGCTCCATGACTTCAGTAGTTAAGTTTTTGTCTTTTCCTTGGTACCATGGCAGGATGTAATTTTCACCGAGGATCTTGTAAAACCCAAGAATGATTTTCAAATCTGATTGAAAGTGTGGGAGACTAGTGTGTCCAAACCTATAAACTTTTTAGTATAGATGCAAATAGTACTGAGAAGGTATATATTATAGATAGATGTACAATATAAATTCGCGATGTCGCTTGAGTCAGAGCCTAAAAAGCTCGCGGCCTTGATAGCATCCGCCTTATCCGGCGAGCAGGCATCGTCGCAGGCGCAGGTGCGGTCTCGACCGGCGCCTGAGTTCGACGACCGGGAGGACGTGAACGATTAATTCCTTTGAGCTACGAATTCAATCAGGGTCATACCTGAAAAACACTTCGCAACAAATCGAATAAATCAATGCAGTTATATCAAATGATTGATAGATGAATCTTATTTTAAACGCTTTCTACTTCGCTTATTTGTTTCTGAGATTAATCTGTTATGGTTTTTACCTAGTATAATAGCAATGTCGACTGGATTTGGATGCGACTACCAGGGCTACAAAGTTTAAGGAGGAGTACGAGCAGACTGTGAAATGTTGTGTCGATTACATACAATAAGCTTTGAGGGGGCAAAATGAACACATTGTTCTGGCCATTCATGACCTAAATTAAGATTTTTATCTACGAAGTTTATCATGATCTGCGTCATGTTAAAGCAATAAACTAGATTGGGTCTTGAAAATGTTTCACTGTTCTGGCTACAAGGGTTTTGATCAGTGTTCTCAATATTTCGTTAAAATTCCAATTGTCAAATCCTGCTTCAAACGAATCGGAGACTTCTTACTGCCAGATAGCAAACAAGGGAGAGCTTAAGACACATTGAATAGATATAATTAACTTAACAGTTAACAAACACTAAACGTTTTCTATAATTCATTAATATTATCCCTTAAGTTGTTCGCTGAAAATACTTTTTTTTACTGTTAACCATATAAAATGCTGTCGGAGCATTTGAGAGTTAATTAATTAGTTCAATTATGGCATTCCTCGCTATGTACATACGTGCCGTGTCTTAGCTATTTTATGATGCGTGTGAAATTTATGGTACCTCAACGACCGCAATACTGTTTCAAGAAATGATTAAATGTGCAACATCTCTTATGACCGCTACTAAGTTGCAAGATCTGGGTACCAGTTTTTATTGCGATTCATACAGTCTCTACTGGCACTTGGCAGGACTTTACATTATTGTTTAAAGCGTTACAATGCCTACATATCACAGTTAATAAGAATTTATATATATATATATATATATATATACACACACACACACATTATAGCAGCCCATAAATGTCTTACTGCTGGATCAGTCATCCTCGTTATTTGAACCTTTAGTCTTAACATTTGCAATGGATGACCAAGATTTCTTCCTTTCTATAGATAGACAGACGGCTGTTGCCTCCTAAATTAGTTGATTTCGTTTGTATATTGAATTATAATTTTGAGGTATTGATGTAACTACGTACTTCTTCCTCAATCCATAGCTGAATTAATGTAGAGCTGAATTTGTTTGCAAATTATTGATGGTCTTTTTATTTAACAGGGATGAATATGTCAAATTTGTTATACTAGAAAATGGAATAGTTCCTTCCGAATATGGATCTGAAGGTTACGCGGATGAATCCAAATGAACATTCGACTCTGATGATATTTGGTGCATTATATGTGTTTTGATATTTATATTCTGAAAATATAGATAGAAATACATAGAGCATCTGTATTCAACTTATTTTTTTGTAATAATATGTGTACAGTTATTTATAACAAACATAACTGTTATAGTTGTAACGTGTTAAATATAAATATGTACTCGATTTCAACGGTTATAAATGCAAACAATTAAATTCTCGATGGTTTTCCTTGTTTTTAAATTATTCCCACATTCCTCTATATACATACATACCTTAGTATATAATTATTCTCTTTGTGTAACACAAATAGAAAACTTGTAATTAACTGCTGATTAATAACTGTATTCAACTACTACAATAATTTGAAGGCCAAACAGTACCGTGTAACGACCACTTAACGTACTCTCATCTCATGGACACATGTTTACGTAATTGTAGGAAGTTGTTTGGATTAATTATAGTCTATTTTCATAGCAGTAGAAACTAGACCTGTTTAACGTTCTATGTGTTTGTTTACTTTGTTTAGTCATTCTTTCGAAGTTTGCTTTTATATATCGTAACGCTTCCTGGTGTATGGAATAGAGCAAACGTGTCAAATCATTAATTAAAACCTCGAAACGTGGCTTATTTGTTTTGAACGGAACATAAATGGATTTCAAGGCAAGTCTTTCATGTTCTTGAATTATAATGAACTCATATAATTTTTAAAATTAATGTGTCTTAAAAGTCAATGCTAAATAAATTCTTCGTTTATAAGTGAATGCATAAATAGTTGTATTTGTTCAGTGGCTAAGGTAATTGCGTCTCATTTTAATGACGGGGATTTGCAAGCATACAGTGTTTAGGGAGATTTTCGGGGAAGACGTTGGTTGACATTCTGGATGTAAAAAACTCGTAAATCTGCTTTGGATTAGCGTGGCATGTAAACCATTTATTTTCGTGAAACGGGGTAATCCTGGACACCCATAGGAGGTATTTAGAACGCTTTTATGTTTGCTTATACAAGCAAACTATGCATTTGATGATCCAAGTGATTAACGATTACTATTATCTTCGGAAATCTGTAATATCAAAGAAGCAAGTTAACGTGTCGGTCTGCCTCCTTGAGACTTTCGATATCTCTTTACATGTATTTTTAAAGAACCTAACGAATATTGTAGCGCCCTGGCATATATCACGAAATAGTTTTTTTTACAATATGCATACGTATAGTAAAAATTATCAAGTTTTTTTTTTTATTTTATTGCAGGAGATCAGCAGACAGGCAGACGGCCCACTTGATGGACTGCGGTTACCATCGCCTATGGACATTTGCAACACCAAAGGTGCTACGAATGCGCTGCTGCTCTCTTTAGGGAGCCTGGAACCTGGTCACTAATGCCGGAACACAACACAAGGTTGTTATGGCGACATACTCTAGACCAGGGGTGGTAGCCATCCAGTCGGGCAAATGCCCTACCACCTGGCTGTGGGTTGTTTTGTCGCCTCTTACGACAGGCCGCCGGGCCGCAGGAAATTGTATTCTTTCTCCGTTCCTGCACGGATACATGCAATTAAAATTCAAGTAAAATTATAATTTGAAACTGGTGGACTTCAATGAATAAATATCGTAATAGCGGTACCCACAGGGAGAGTAACGGTCGGGTGACCACGCATTCACACCAACTTCGCCACGCCTCGTAGATCTCGCCGACGTCGTTTAACAATAATATGAAACTATTGTTCTACTTGCATTTGCTGGCTTATTATATTATGAATATAACAGTCACGTTACCGGTTGTTTCGAATTGTTATTGAGAAAGCATCACGAACTCATGACATAGACAACTGAGTATAAGTAGGGATATCAAATAAAAGGCACTGAGTTTAATTGTAAAAATGTTTATTTCATTTTAAACTAAAGTGTATATAAATTTCAAATGAAATCTATTTTCCCCGTTTGATAGACAAAAGACCTGTGTTACCTGATTTAGTCTAACATAGAGCAACCATTAATGTAAGTGACTGTGGTATTACTGCAGTAAAGCGTAGGCTGTTCTATCATTGTTTGTACTGCTTCTGTAGCTATTATTTACAGATTCTCAGTCTCGTTATTCGAAATTTAGTCAAGGATTTCACTTCTATTTTTATTAAAGAAATTAAAAATAAAATACCATATTGTTTATACAATCATAGAACGCTTTTATTTGCTGCAAAAAGAGGAGATTGTTTTAACAAATGAACGTAAAAATTGCTCTATGAGAATAACTTTGTTCGCGTGCTAATTAATTATTTTTATGGTTACACGAGATCGTTAACGGTCTTGTTGTTTCGCTTTCTTTCCTTGCTTCAGTCTTATATCTGTTCAAAATATTATCTTGCATTTGCATCATCACGATGTTTTTTATGAAGAAATAGAATCGTTTTCTTAAAATAAATTATGAAACGTGCAATATTAACCGTTTATATATAAGTAAATTTTAATGAGGACGTTTTGTAAATGCAAATTTGTAATCTGTAATGGACATTTGCGGGGTTTCTATATTCGTAATTAATGTAAGAGGGAAATATGAATAATGATGGTATGCTATCAGTTTTAGATGTTTCAATTTTGTTAAAGGTGAAATATCGTGGAGTGGCGTAAAGGATCGAAACTATTTTGTGAAAATTTTCTGTTGTCTCAAAAACGTAGACGTAGATCGTGATATGTTTTAACGTCGCTTGTAGCTCATTTTCTTGAAGTCTACACACTGAAAGTGCAGGAATTTTTGAATGGTTAAGACACAACGAAGTTCCAAACGATTAATGTGATTTATGAACAAGGTATTTCAATAGTGATCAGAACAGGACCAAGACTACAATCGGTACCACGGCGCGAATGGCACAACCGCTTGAATCCGCATTTACATTACAATTGTTCGCATTGTGTCAGGGTCATGGGTTCGAGGTCATATGTCGTATGCAGGCAGCACTATGCTTCAATGAATACCTCTGTGTGACTTAGGTTACAATATCTCGATCTATTTTAATTCTACTCTAGTTCAATATTATTATTCAATACACACATAGAATTTATAAAAATAGGAAGGTCATTGACCACGTGAATTCCGACAATATTCGTTTGATGCGAATTATTGCCACCAGCGCTTCTGGATTCAAAACAGGCGCTATTGCCCTTGTTGTTACCGATTTAAATGAAAAGTTGGACATGGTCGAGACATCTACCTACAGCGCGGTCAGATATTAAAATCACAATTAATATTCTTCAGCCATTCATAATAAGGCAGGTCTGCACCGATTTCTTTCTGCTGCATTACATGGTTTCTACTAGTGGTATTTTAGCAATATTGTTTTTGGTTCAAACGACAGGGTTACCTTTTATAGTTTCTTCGACGACCACGTTCTCTCTAATAGCCAGCTATGCTCTTTTATAAATGGCTATTGCCTCTAAGCTCTGTCTCTTTCTATTCAATATTGTAATAGTGTTGTTCTTTCGTGTATTCTAGTAATAGACTTATGTTCCGAATTACATTGTTTATCCGAATTAAGATAAAAGCATGTGATTGGTTGGAGAACATCGTTAATGATTATGGCCGTAAACATCGCATTACTTTAATATAATTAGGCTAAAATGTGAGGTAACTTTGTTTCAGATTTTTTTGTATTCTCTCGAATGATTTGAAGTTGCTAATGGGAAAGTGTTAATAATCGTTTTGATAGTTTCTATCTGTGTTAATTGATATTATTATTATTAAAGGCGTTAGTATATTTGCCGTAAATTTAAACTGGTGAGTTTAAATAAATAGAAAACTAATAAACTTATAATACTGTATAAGATACTTAATAAAAAAAGTGAGACAGAAGGGCAATGGGGAAGTATAATCTCATATTATAAACAGTTATATCTGTATGTTTGTTTATATAAGCTGCAGAAACTTTTTCTTGTTACGACTCATAAAATTATACACATTATTCCCTTATTTTCTTATCTATGTATACCAACACATATTTCATTATAATCGGTTTTATAACTAAAGGCGTGAAGAGAGAGCAAACAAAGAACACGTGACAAACTCGTCATTTATCTAGATAGACCTGATTTACAATTGAATAGTATTAAATACTTAACTTGCGAAATTGGAGAGGTGGCTAAATTTACCAGTTAATAAGTTGTCCATTAAACAGACGTCTGTCTAAATCTAAATGATGATATGTACCTAATTAATGCAAATTTTATTTAGGCTTAAATAAAAGTATATACGAATGTTTTCGCTTCGGTCAGTTGTTTATTGTGGCATTGCAATACTCTTATCATTTACAACATTCTTTCGAATGGACTATATCAGACTGACTAATTACTTATCAACAAACAACTGTTTGCACCAAGTATAAGAGAATCATCTAATAATACTTTCGGATGACTCATAGATCTGTCAATGAAGTTAACATAAATTCTGAATCATCAATTTGCACTCGTTGTTAAAATGAATGTGCAAAAGATGTTGGGGAGTTAAGAAGTGTTATAAAAATTACCAGAATTCTAAAGCCGAGCTTTAAACAATAGCTAAGAAATTTTTGGCATTGAATGCAAGCTATTGTTAATAGCAATGAAGAGCAGATTTGTGCTCAACACGAGTATTATTCTGATCTTGTAATCAATGTGAAATGTTAAAAATTGACTTCGTTGAATACATCAGCTTTATCACGTAAATTACTGCTTCTATATTTCGATTGTATCTAATATTAAAACTGATCTGTTGTTGATTTTCCCAGTGGTAACACATATTATAGTGACTTTGAGAAATTCCTCTGAGGACTATCCATGACGAGGGAAGTGCGATAGGGGGTAGTATGGGATTCGCTACGTTGGGCTGGTACTACCACCTTCAAAGTAATGCTATCAGTAAAACTCTCGGATATTCCGTCCTTCGCCTTATGCCAGAGCTACGGGACAGCGGAAGTAGGAATAATTCTATGTGCCCTGATACGCGGAGGCCCTCCTATGGACCTTATCTGCCGCCGGGGAAAAAACTACTCCCAGCGTCTTCGTCCCCCGATTCGATCCACGGGAAGAAATATGAGCGCACACGTAGCACAGCGGGCTCTCATCTCGATGGCATTGGTGGCGGATTGGATTCCTTGCCTAACATTACTCATTCCATCAGACTGTCTAATTTAGTTCCGAAATATTTCAAATTGCCGCAAGCCTAACATTGTCTGTGTTGTTATGCAAGAAAAAACATTCTCACTTCAACAGAACTATTTTCTTTCTTACGAGTTTTGATAGTACTCGGGCTACTCAAAAATAATTTTACTTATCGGAACAGTTGTTCTTGAGATAGCAATAATTTACATATATTGCTGCTGTTGGCGACGGAGAAACTCCTTAAAAATTATACTTTTTGTGTGTTGTTTCTTTTTCTGAATTGTGACATTGTCTGTAAAAATATTGAAAAATTCTAATATACGTTTGCTATCGAAAACTGTTTTAAGTTCATTCCGCCTCGTCCGCTATATTTTTGGTCCTTCGAGCCGGATCCCTCATGAACCAGTTATCGCCGAAAAGTATGGTGCTCACAAGGAGCGCACATAAGAAGATGATTGAGGCGACAACCGAAGTCACAACTGAAGAAGTACCAAGGACGATAGCCGTTGAAAGAAATGACGAATCCGGGAACTTAAGGCCACGTTCTCCTGGAACTAATGGGCATTCATCGGCACATACTGTGAAGTCCAAAGGTAACAAATCAGTAAGGTCGACTTCATCTTCGATTGCTGCAAGAAGAAAAAGGCTGCAGGTGGAAGCTGCAGAAGCAAAAGCTCGTATTCAAATGGAACTCATTGATTTAAAACTTGCAGCAAACCTTAAAGAATTGGACGAGGTAGACAACTGTTCACTGCATTCTGACGCTGCTATCGAACATGAACCAGAACACTGTATAGTGGAAAATTGGTTGGAAGACAACGCCCAGAATCAAAAGATGCAGACTGACCTGCAACCCAAGGGAACTATGGGCCCTCAAGTATCTGCTGCACCGCACTTGTCAACAGCTGCTCAAGATGGCATGGACGGAACCGTGCACGCGTTGGCGAGTGCACTCAAGGATCTAGCTGCTGCTACTTCCGCTGCCAATAGTAGCGGAGTGAACAACCGGATGCTCAGTCGACTATGTACAGCTAAAGAATTACCTTTATTTTCAGGTGATCCTCTTGATTGGCTTCATTTTAAAAAGGCTTTTGAAGAATCGACACGTATCTGCAACTTCAGTGAGGATGAAAATCTTTGGCGTTTGAGGAAGAGTCTCCACGGGGCAGCAAAAGATGCCGTGACTGCCCTACTAATCAGCGCTACCTCTGTTGAAACAATTATGTCAACTTTGGAACTTCAGTTTGGTAATCCCGATATTATTATTAACAGGATTTTACAAGATATATATAAACTACGACCGATTTCACAGGAATATCAAAAGGATATAATTCCATTTTCCATAAAGGTGAGAAATTACGTAGCTGCAGTAACTACTATTGGGTGTGAAGACTATTTGAATGGTATGAATATCTTGTCGTTGATTCTTTCCAAATTGCCTACTGTACTGATTTCCAAATGGACTGACTACAGTTATCCTCTTTTCGATAAAATGATGAAACCAAAGCTTGTAATTTTGTCTGAATTTCTTGCTGAAGAAGCAGAAAAGATAACAAAGACTGCTGTTAACCTATCAAGTCTTGTTTATGGTGAAAACTTAAGACATCGTGGCCAAGCAGTATTGTTTTATTCAAAGCACAATCAAGAAGACGGGGGACTGATGTGCCGTTACTGTCATATGTCGAAACATTTGTTAACAGACTGTAAGAAATTTAAAAAATCTCTTTGCAAAGACCGATGGGCTTATGTAAAGCGATACGGTATTTGTTTTAAATGTTTAATTTCTAAACATAAGCAAAGTGATTGCTCTGAGCCTGTTTGTGAGGTAGAAGATTGTGGCAGATCACATCATCGTTTGCTCCATTATACTGAAAATAAAAACTCGCTACGAAACAGAGTGAACATCACTGACGTGACCGAAGGTGAAACGCAAACGGGAATTATCGCACATGTGACCGCAAACGATAATAAGGTTTTGTTAAAAACAGTCTCCGTTTACATTCATGGACCTAGCGGCATAGAGCGTACTAGGGCTTTACTTGATGACGGATCAACTGTCACTTTGATAAGTGATAACCTAGCAAATAAGCTAGGGTTGCGAGGACACAAACATTCGATGCGAGTTTGCGGAGCGTGGAATAATGGAGATGTCACGTGCGAAAGTGAAACTATTAATTTTAGTATATCTAATGATGAAGGAAGAATGTTTGAAATACGCGCATACAGCGTAAAGGATTTGAATTTACCGGTACAAGATTACAGCATACTCAAATTGAATTCTTGTGGGATAATGAAGCCTGAGTTGACCAATATACTTTTGGATGGAAATTGTAAGCCAGAAATGTTATTAGGACAAGATAACTACAATTTGCTAATGCCTTTGGAAATAATAAAATGTAAACCATCTGAACCCTATTTAACTCGTACACTGTTGGGATGGTGTGTTCATGGTAGTACTCGGATGCCGTTTAAAAAGGGAAAGTTTGCGTTACAATCTGCTCTCATATTGTCAGAAGAAAGTCATCCATCCAGCCATGAATCAGATCGCATTCTACAAGAGATGCAGGAAGAGATGCGACAGTCCTTCGCCATTGATGCATTGGGTATTTCTTCTAAGCCCAGACAGAACAGAGAAGAAAGACAAGCCATTGAACAACTAGAGAGCACTGCTAAGCTGATAGATGGAAGATGGTTTGTAGGATTGCCATGGAAGAACACCAATATTAAGATGCCAGATTCTTATGACAATGCACTGATAAGGCTGAGGTGCATCGAAAAGAACATGAAAAATAATGTAGGTTTTGCCACCCGGTATAAAGAAAGAGTCAATCATCTTCTGCAGAATGATTACGCTTCAGAACTCGAATGCATAACCAATCCTAAACATGTCTGGTACCTCCCACATTTTGGTGTAGACAACCCTAATAAACAAAAATTGCGCTTAGTATTTGATGCGGCGGCAAAATGTAAAGGAATGAGTTTGAATGACTTTTTATTACAAGGTCCCGACCTACTTATTTCTTTATATGGCATAATGCTAAGATTCAGAGAAAGAAAAGTAGCCGTCACAGGTGACATTAAAGACATGTTTTTGAGAGTTAAAATACACAAGGAAGACAGGGATGCATTTCGATTTTTATGGAAAGAAACTGCAGATAAACCAGTAAAAGTTTTTACTATGAGTTCGCTAATATTCGGAGCGAACTGTTCGCCGTTTATAGCTCAATTTGTAAAGAATAAAAATGCTACTAGGTTTGCATCGATGTTTCCGGATGCAGTCAATGCTATATACAAACAGCATTACATGGACGATTACATAGATAGTTTTGATAACGAAGAAATTGCCACTTCACTCGTAAACGACGTTACGTACGTGCATCAGCAAGCTGTGATCTTCAAGAATGGTCAACAATTAACTTGGAAATTGAAGTATATTATGTTATATCTATTTAATAAATGGAAAGAGCGTATCGAAGATACTATTGTACTAAGAGGGTGCTTGGAAAACTCTTCATGTAGAAACCTGATATGTGTCATGAGGAACAAAAGTAATTAGAAGTAGGAGATTCAATTATTGTTTATGTGCATAATAGATATAAAGCTAGCACCCCCTGAAATGTTTGGTCAAAGTGCCTTATTGTGACCGCGCTACTTGGGAAAGATAATCGCACAAAACTTGGTGATGTTAAAACACAAAACGCATTATTTCGGCGATCAACAGTGTGTATGGCGCGGATTGACCTGAAGTATTAGTGCTGGTCCAGCACTGGGGTGGGGAGTGTTGGCGACGGAGAAACTCCTTAAAAATTATACTTTTTGTGTGTTGTTTCTTTTTCTGAATTGTGACATTGTCTGTAAAAATATTGAAAAATTCTAATATACGTTTGCTATCGAAAACTGTTTTAAGTTCATTCCGCCTCGTCCGCTATAGCTGCTAAATTTGAAGCTTTTAAATTTTATTGGTTTATAACTACAAACGCGCTTTGTTTAAGATTGCAAGTGATATTCAAATATTTATCGGATTCCTGTTATTGAGTCATCGGAGGCTGTTACGTTGGAAGATCGATGCGTAAATATTAGTGTTGAACTCGTGTTAATATAATTTTGGGATGTTTCACGCACATATGCTTCGTTTCGTCCGTGCTAGACGTTAGTATTTGTATTCTTGGCGTGTTTTCAAGTGAGCGCCGTTTTCTGCGCAACGAATTGCATTAAAGCCGACTGGCGCTAGCATTGTCATAATTTTTTATATTGGCATTTAAAAACTTGCAATACTTACGATGATATTTGTATTGTGAGTTGAATAATCCCATTCTTAAACTAACGAACTCAATGCCCCACTGCTGGGATCGTGCCTCTCTATTAGTAAGAGAACGGACGTTATGACACCCATCATGCTTGTACTAGGAAGTGTGGCGAGTTTTACACATTGGATATTTGGAAGTTGCAGGCTTCATTACGGTTTTTTTTCTTTACCTTATACGCTCTGATACGTGGTGATTTCAACAATATGAAATTGAGTCAGAAAATCGCTTTAAAGGTGCTTCCTTCACCAAACAAGATTCGAACCTACTTCACTGGAATACGCTACGGTTCTATAACACTTTTTAGAGTTAGATTATAGATACAAAACGTAATTGATAACAATAATAGTGATTTAATATTAGTATGCGTCGTCAACCATTCATAGTCCACTGCTGAACGTAGGTCTCCCCAAGATGGCGCCACTCATCCCTGTCCTCTGTTTTCTTCATCCAGCGCCTACCGGTGACCTTGCACAGGTCGTCGGTCCATCGGGTTGGAGGGCGTCCGACACTACGTTTACCGAGACGCGGTCTCCATTTCAGGACTCGTCTGCTCCAACGGCCATCGGTCCTGCGGCAGACGTGACCGGCCCACTGCAACTTCAACGTGTTAATTTTGCGAGCTATGTCGGTTACCTTGGTTCTCTTACGGATATCCTCATTTCTAATTTTATCCATAAGAGAAACACCCAACATAGCTCGCTCCATAGCCCGTTGAGTGACTTGGAAATGTGGGCCAATCCTGCCGTCAGTTTCCATGTCTCGGTCCCGTAGGTCAGGACGGGGAGGACGCACTGTTCGAAGACTTTTGTCTTCAAGTATTGCGGAATGGTCGACGAGAATACTCGACGAAGCTTACCGAATGCCGATTCTTATTCGTATATCCTGCAAAAAATTGGTTTCTGATCTGAGTGTCTTCATAGCTATGTTAGGTGCTAACAACCCCGCGAAACATGGATTAGTATCCTTGTGTTGCGAGGTTGGTTATTAGAAACTAACAGAGTAAGTACCCTATTCAAGTGCCAAGATTGGTTTTGAAGAGGGGAACAAACTGATGTTTTAAAAAGTACCCAGTTTCAAAATCTGTACACAATTCCTCCAATGAAAATCATAAATTTGTAAATTGCGTTAATAAGAATAAATTATTGTGTCGGAACGGTTTTTGAAATATACAATAAAACGTTAATTATAATGATGGATCGTTTTCTGTGTTCAATGGACCGACAAGTAATTACGGGAGTTAAAATTGTTCGGATTACTTTAAAATTTCGTGGTACAATAGGTAATGCGAGGCCAAATTGTCGATCTTTAGTCAATGGATTATCTTTTGTTGTTAACATTCCAATGTATTCTTGAATTTCTATCGTCTCATCTGCATTACATAAGCACAAGTATTAACTTGTGTAATTTCCGTATTAATACAAAAATTTGGTTTGGT
The DNA here is from genome assembly GCA_012273795.1 of Dendrolimus punctatus. Lineage (NCBI taxonomy): Eukaryota > Metazoa > Arthropoda > Insecta > Lepidoptera > Lasiocampidae > Dendrolimus > Dendrolimus punctatus. The sequence goes on along the minus strand of CM022540.1, from coordinate 5,392,572 downwards.
AATGAGGATGTTTGTACTCAGTAATGATGTTATATAATCTTCAGTGATTATAATAATGTTTTGTTAAAAAAATTAAATAACGGTTCTTTAACCGACTCGTCTGCATTGTTACCACGATCTCACATAAGATCTCAGACAAGATTGACGAGAAAGGCCGTAGCGCGGTAATTCGATGGAAAGAAATCACCATCTTTGAATGTTTAGTACACAACATCACCTTGAAGAAATATTATGATGTTAAAGGATCCTATGTTTTAGTTTGTTGTCTTGGCTATATGCGCGTTTCCCTTAGAAATGCCGTATCACCCGTCCGCCAATATCTTCATGTACTCAGCAAGAAGTTGTAAGTCGATAAAGTTGTTTTTTTTAAACCAAAACCGACCCCGGTCTAAAAATAAAACGACCCACAATTGACGGAGAAATCGCGTAACTTTCATACAAAAAAAATAAGCGCCTGTATAAAATGTAATAATAATAACAAAGGCGCACGGCGTTATTTATTAAGGGTTATTCTCAATTTCCCTGGGTTCCACTCATCAGATCCTGACTTGGTTAACCATGGGACTACCTCGGGATTATACACTTACGAGTAAAGAAAAAAGAATTGAAAATTGGTGTACAGTTGACGGAGATATAATGTTACGAATACCTTTGTTCATAATTTTGGTAAGTTTCTCTAATTCCTTGGAATTAACTCATCGGGTCCTGACATAGTGACAATCGGACCGATTCGGGAGTATAATCTTTTGATTAAAAAATATATTTGCAAATCGATTCACAATGGACAGAAATCGAGTAACACACTCAAGAAAAACAAAACATACAGACGAATTGAGAACCTCCTCCTTCTGGAAGCCGGTTAAAAAATCCTAAGTTTATATTACTGTAGGTATATTCCAGTACGATTTGAAATAAGTCATAGCACTCGGAAAACAATCAGACTCATGCGCTTGCAATTTCAAATATAGATAGTTAAATATCGTTCAACAAAATAACTATGTAAAATTAAATAAGTAGGTATTGTTCATTTAACGAATAAGAACGGAAATTGCGATATTATTCCAACCTTGTTTGGATTTTTTGTAAGTTAAAAAAATAGTTGATCCCTACTAATATGCTATAATATGTTTGTTACGCTTTCACGCGAAAACTACTCAACCGATCATCATGATACTTTGTACACATATTCTTGGAGGTATTAGAAGTAACATAGTACACTCTTTATGAAAAAAAAATCCACGCAAACGAAGTCGCGGAAGAAGCTAGTTATATATATTATTATATAATAATATTCATAATGACCTTAATCAGTTCACAGAGATAATAAATTAACGTCAATTAATTTGGATCAGCAACTGCAAATGCAGTAACTATACTATACCAATATCATCCAATGTTATTCTTCTGTTATATTTATGTTAATCATAGAAAACCGGAAATATAAAAGATATTAATTAGTAAGTAAATGAAGAAAGTTTTAAAAATTATTATTACTGCTAAATATAGATAAACCGGTTTGACTGTAAATAATCTATATGAATCTAGAAAATAAGTTGCTAAATGTAAAAGTATAAAGATCCTCAGCCTTGGCATATGACAGAGGAGGTGGCGATGTTAAAAAGAACCCAGGCGCACCTCAGCCGTGTGCAATAGCCGGAATGGCACGCAGTGCTGTGCGCGGGCGTACGTTCCGCCGTACCCCGCGGGCTTCTCGGCAAGGTCGACGAACGACTTTCGCACGTTCGACTTGCGACGATAGCCCGCCAAGACCCGGTTTTGTTACAATCGTTGCCTTTACTTCGCCTAGTCAAGCTCAACGGACTTAACATAACTTTGAATATTTTGTTTTTCATATTTAATACGAGCTATAAAACTGATATGTTGCAGTTTTTTGGTAAGCTACCCAAGTAGTAAGTGCCCAAATGTATTTCACTTTTATTTTTCCAGATTTTTGTGAGGTTTAAATTTTTTTCTGATTTATGAGTTTATCTTTGAAAGTTTTAATGGAAAAATATATCTGACGTTATCTACAATATTAAATAATTATATTCCATAGAATATCTGTTTCCACAGATAATATTAACCGTCTAATAAATACACAAATACAAATAGTTATATAAATAAACTAGCTGTCCCAGCAGACGTCGTCCTGTCCGGTAAATAATAGGGGTTGATCGTAGAGGGTTGAAAATCTAGGGTTGTATGTATTTTTGTATGTTGTATCATAAAAAAATAGAAATTAAAAATTTAGCCTAAAAAATAAATAAAAAAATTTAGGGGTGGACTACCCCTAACATTTAGCGGGTTGAAAATAGATGTTGGCCGATTCTCATAGATACCGGATAAGCACAAAAAATTTCATCAAAATCGGTCAAGCCGTTTCGGAGGAGTATGGCAACGAAAACTGTGACACGAGAATTTTATATATTAGAGATATAATAGTGTCACTTAAATAGGAAAAGAAGCATGTTATTTGTATTTGTTATTTTTATCTTTATTTACTGCTAGTTCAAGTTCTGAGTAATATTATAAATATAGTTTCCTTTTCCGATTTGTGTCATCTCGTGTCTACAACAATGTATTCTCGATGTCCAGCGGTATTTTTTTAAGAACCTTTTTCTCCAATACAACAATTTTCTATCATTATGTTGGAATAAAAATAAATTGTTCTGTCCAGGGATTAAATGTAGGTGTTCGTCGCTCACTTCGCCCACATACTCTCTGTTGATAAAAACACAGTTCTAGTAGAATCAGTAGTAATCTCGAGATATTGCGAGATTGGACTGATGAACATGATTGCCTAGAATCTAGATAAATGTTGACCAAATTCGGTTGCGTCATACATTAGACCTTGTACGTTTACTAAGCTCAATCGAAAATTCTTATAAGCTTGTATGTTAATTAATTTCGTAGAGATAACCTACGTCACATGTTTTCGTTATTTAGAGAACAAATAAATAAGAGTTTTATTTTATGTATTATAATTGAGTAGTAGACTTAAATTAATTGTTAGTATTGCTGTCGTTAGTTTTGTCGATACGTGACAATATTCTGCATCTCGAAATTTTCTCAACGGCTTGATGAAACCAAATTTCGCTGGAAGTATTCTATGAATTTTATCATCTATTTTTCTGTAATTTCTACATCGTAGTTCGTAATTTAGATCGGAGACGCACTTTTTACGAATTTAGAAGCGAGTATCTCCCCACCTATTTAGGAAACGTCGTTAAAATTTTTTAAGACCTATGCAACGATAGCACACACGTATATGTGAACTGGAGAAAGAAATTTCTGATTTTGATCGCGATTTCACTACACTGTTTTGTAGTGGCATATGTAATACACTTTTCTGCAAATTTCATTTTTATAAATTAATTTCAAATTTTGTTACACAGACAGTCTACAATAGGTTTTGATCAAAATGGCTATATAAAACGCCAAGAAATTGTGAAAACCAGTACAAATTATATTTTATTACTTTTAAAATTAAATATTAGTCATACACTAATAACATTTTTCAGAAATTCAATGATAAAATAAATCTGCGCAATATACGTTATCATTTTTACGTGTGTCATTTCGGTTTAAATACTCATGAAATCATTCATTTTTGTATGTATCAAACGATAACCTAGAAAACACCTGGTACGCAAGACCATTTCTTGGAAGATGAAGCTAATGTTTAATTTATTTTCCTCCACTGTACCATGGAGATCTTTTCAAAATGCGAAGCAAAAAGTAGGCCATGTTCTAGCCCCGTCTCAGATGATCACAGTCAACCCACCCACCAACCCAAATTCCATATGTATGTTTTTCAAGTTTGCAGGTTTCAGATCACTCCTAAATAAATATTTCTTTTTTATATCAAATGGTTGTCTAGAAGTGATAACAAGAACGGAAAAATGTTGAATTCCATGCACAAAAAATTACTCTCATAAGCATTTATTAAATTCCAGATTATGTTCAATAAAACCACAAAATAATGTGCCGCACACAGCATATCACACCTATGGTAAACTGTGTGGGAACAGAGTAAAGTTACTAATTTCTACGGCCGTATGGCCTGTCTTAAAGGGCGACAAAACAATCCACAGGCGGGTGGTAGGGCCCTTGCCCGTCTGACTAGTCACAACTCCTTAGTCTAGATTATGCCGCCATAACAACCTTGAGTTGTATTCCGGTATTAGTGGCTTCAGTCCCCCTTTCGAGGCAAACACCACATTGGCAGCACCTCTGGTACTACAAATGTTTGTCGGCGACGGTAAACACTTTCCATCATGCGGGCCGTCGATCTTTTTGATGCTCTCCAACAATGAAAAAAAAGCTCAATTTATCGTTCTATCTTCGGCTACTTACTGATTTGAAGGTGTAAACGCGGTACCAAAATTTTACCGAGTGCCCATATTTCGATTTCATACATATAGTATACAACTCAATTTTACTTCCTAGTCTATGTACACCGCTTCGATCCCGGACCACCGACACAAATCACCACCGACAAATCAGAATACTCGTACATCATTAATATAGCAATTTCTTGTCTTTATCGTAAGCCAGACAAAAAAGTCGTTTCGAAATTCAAAGTAATGAAAGTTTTTATTTCTGTGAGATAAGTTTTATTGACAGGGCTATTCTGAAATTTGTCGCGCTATATTGCGGTCAGGGCGTGGGCTGCCGGGAACGAGTTCATTGGACACTCCCGGTATGCGGACACGCGGAACTGTTATAAAAATTAACTTTCCTCGACATACCAATTATTTCATTAGGCATTGCATATATGTATTGATATTTTCATAACTTTATTTTACGTAGCCACCCTACGGGGATACCTTATCCATGGAAGTCAGTCTTAGAATAGGTTTAGAATTCTAGCTATAAATGAGTACAATGGAACTTACGATTGTAATTTATTATGATTAGGTTTGGTTATGGTTTATTTGTTTTTGTTTTATCGCGTAACTGACCGCGACTCCGCGTGGAATAGTTAATTTTTTTTGTGGCAGAAAAATATTTGCCGAGTCGGGTACTTAGTTTATAATATTCTAAATAAGTATTATTTAATTAAAATAATGTATTTTTATTTTGTGTATATAAACAAAGCTTGCAAGCGGCCTTGATTTTTATTATAAAAATATAAATGTATAATTATTAATTGTTGCTAATTCTTCAAGTCTACATATGTAGGTCAATTGGTAATTGCTTTTAATTTATTTTTATAAATACAAGGTAACAGAATTGAGTTAGTGAAAATAAAATTAACAATACACAAGTCTACAGTAGGAACTAATACCAGTCTCTATTAAAGAATCAAATACAGTAAATTGTCAAGTGGCATTGGTATGTTTGAAAATTCTTGACAGTAATTAAATCTAATCATACTGCGCAGAGGAAGTTTTAGGCAGGAGATGCAATTCCAATTCCGTTAGTTGAATACGTCATTCTACATTTCAGTCTTGATTTATAGTGTGATTAATTCCACTGAAGATGTTTATTGTATTCATAAATAGATCATAGGAAATTCTTCGCAACCACTAATGCACCACTTACCTATAATGAAAAAAGATAAACCACTTGATGCAAAAGCTCGGAGCGTGTAGCTTGCTTCATCCAACTGTCATAACATGTCATGAGTTTGGAACTAAGAAGCGAGCCGAAAGTCTTAAAGAAGCTGTGGTAAATTCGGCTACTTCGCTCATGCACGGTTGATTTATGAATCGTAAAAGTTCATAAACGACCCTTGCCGAAACGTTATGAGTTTGCCTACATCATTAATAATGGATAATGGTCCACAATTGGCAGCTTAAACGATCCCGTTAACTGAAATATGAATGGCGTTGTCGGATAATCTCAAAAACTAATAGATTCGTTAGATTCTAAGAACGCTTACCGCGTGTCGATTAGGCTCACATTTTTTTTTTTTTAATATACTATTTGTGTTCCATGGGCCTCAATGGGGATTGTTCACAAAAAATTACCCTCTGATTTTATATTTTTATTACGTAAAATAGGGTATTTTAAGATGCTAATTTGAATATTTTTGTATTTTAAGCGTTAGTTTTTTTATAATTCGATTTCAAAATTATTTCTCCGATGACGTCATAAGGGACAAGTTTACATTGATTTCTTTGCCTAGAAAACAAAAATAATAAAACTTACTAATCATAGTAATCTGTGCTACTATTTAAATGTCACTTTCATTACTCATTACGTATCGTGATCATTTTAATATGGCCAGCTTAGCAATTTTGTCGCTAGGCTTATAATTTTTCGTGTTGAACCATTAATATTTTCTATAGTTATCGTAAAAAAATTTAAAGTGATCTTTAGGGAAAATCCATGTTAAAGAAATTAAATCAAATAATGTACAGCTAGAATTTTTTTACACCTGAAGCAGGCAAACAGGCAGACGGCCCACCTGACTGGATTTAGTAAGGTCAAATAAAGGCAAACGCATTTCTTACAAAATACAAGAAGATTGTACGTTTTTTGGAATTTTAACTAGACTGAAATGATTAGGGAAACTATTCCTCGAAATGGTTTTTCAAATAGCTAGATTGAAAAAGGTAACAATCCCAATTCTGCTATTACAATATCGTCAGTGCCGTCAATCGTCGTCATCGTCGTCGACCACTGATTCGTCCGTAAGTTTTTTGTATGGAGAAATAGTCATTGTGATGCCAATGGTTGGATATTCTGACGATATTGTAATAGCAGAATTGGGGTCCCGATGTTAAACTAAGTTCTAAGATAAATCACGCTTATCTAGGTCTCTATGTATTTAAGCGTGATTTATCTTTATCGTAGGTACCTACACCTATCCAGATACCCAAAATACATAAGTACTTGCGAAGATATGTTAAAAGTGATACAAAACACTTCGCTTCGCTACATGTTATATCTACTTCTATATAATACAAGTTGCAACTGCGGATGATAGTGCGATGATGAAAGGGAGCCGGTGGTGACCAACAAGCTTAATTAATTGCACATTTCATGGTATGCCCGAAGAAATTGTTAAGAAGGCAACGCGGTCAAAAAATACGATGATGTAATTGATTAGTAATGATGTATCGATTGTTGAATCGATTACTCATTGGTATTAGTTAGTCAACACAACTCGTCCGTGTTGTAACGACGAAGTATGTATAAAGCTAGGTACTCATCTGCGAGCCGTGACTGTAACCAGATAGATGCTGTAAAGACACGATTATCTAGACTTCAGTTATGCGGATTCGCAATTATCCGGATTGGAAACTCGGTAATTTAAGAAAGTATGTAGGTAAATTCTTACGTACGAAAGTGTATGTCTCGTCTCTTTATAAAAACATTGATATAAAACACACATACAACAAACATTGATAAGATTTTTGTTATTTTGAAAAAACACGTGTACACGGGCGAAGTAAGTTATCTTTCTTGAGTTAATAAAATGTACAAAAACCACTATTCATATATTCAAATATCCGGATTTTTGATTATCCGAATGCCTCACGACAACAATCAGTTCAGTTAATTCTATTGTGTAAAGGGCTTGCGAGTGCCATGTGAGCGCACTTTAATTCTCGATAAAAACTGACCATCATCGGCTCACTGCGAGCCGTTCGCGAGCTACGAACACTATGGTTTTTTTTACAGTAGCGTGCAACAGTAACAGTTATAAAAGTGAGTACATAGTTATTCTCGGCCTGCTGCAAGCACATACATTCTGGTTATGGAAGGTTCGTGACCTACGTACACATTATGGATTTTGATAACACTAACTACAGCGGTGTTTAACTCGTGGTAGCGTACACGTCCAAAAACCAAAGGACGCGGTTTCGAATCCTGACCGGAACGCATCCGCCACGTAGTTTTCTGACCTTATATGAATATTGTTACAATTAACACGTGCTAATAACAATGAAGGAAAACATCGCGATGAAACCTGCAGTTTGAGATAACGACGTGTCGAACCTGCTAAGCCGCTTTGGACAAGCGTGGCGAGTATACTGTCCGTTCTCCTATAGAGTAAGGCCCAGCAGTGGGATCTTTGTAGGTTGTTATTATTATAACTGCAACGGTACCGATTGCCGCTCGCGAGTGAGTACCCCGCTTAATATGCACGCTATGCAGGTTTTTCAATATTGTCCATGTCGTTCTCCTGATTAGATAGCGTTGACAACGTGAATGTTTGTCCATGGTGGTTGTGTTTGATCAGTCAGTATAGGGCTGAACGTGATCGCTTCACCCGCCCCGAATTTAATTGGAAATCCGTTGTCGAAATACAACCATATGTCGACGATAGCGCGTTCACAAATCAACATATCGATACGATCTCATCGCGGCCCAAAATCAACTTTCTCATGTATCGTCGCGTGGATATAACTATATATACAGTACGAGTTTGTGTTTAAACATGTTATTGACTCTTAAGGTGAAGTATTAGTGCTGATTGTTACATGTGATGTGATTTATATTAAATGTATTAAGTATGTGTTCGGGTTATCAACATAAAAATAAAATTATCGGCAGAGAAACACACACATTGTATATCCCCAAGCAAAGCAGGTTATGCTTGTGTTTGCCGTGATATACAACGGACCATTTTGGGGCCGATCCCAGACACCCAGACCATAGCACAAATCTAGTTTTCGAAATTTACCATACCAAGAATCCAACCCGGAGCCTTTGCGTCCAGTGACTTCTGCCGGCTAAGACCTACGCGATCAACAACAGAGGCCATATTATAAATGCTAAATATTCTATTCCTATTAAGTGTTTTAAATTATCATATTTTATGGTTTCATAAAAATTATTTTAATTGTATTTATATTATTTCAAAATCATACATGATATATTACATTAATATGGATATCGCAATTATTTATTAGATTAAAATTTAAAAAAATATTCTGATGTTTATTAAACTTGGCGTTGACCTCAGACTCCGTCAATGAACTCGAAATAGTCAGTTTTGCGAATTCATATGACATTTTCTGGATATATTAGTAGAAGCAAGATATTGCTAGGATTTTTATTACTTTAACACTTACAAACTTTTAGAAATGTACTCAGAAAACACTATTTGTCCACAAATAGCTATGTCTGATTAACATAATATAATCATGCCAATACAATTATTGTAATGACATATGTACATATTTTGAAATATATTATTGTATATATGTTTGTATTTGTATATTTATTTCTTATATTAATTGGAGTATTTATGTATCTATTGCCTTTTCCCGCACCACTTACAGCGCCTGATTCGAATTTCTTTGATTCAGGTTGCCTGGAAGTGATCGCTTTTAGCGATAAGCCCGCCTAATGTATTACAAATACAAATATTAAATATTCTAAATATGGTCTGTTTTTGTAATTGTAATTTTGGTGTGCAATAAAGTGTTATATATTATATCTTATATATATATATATCTTTCACTTTGACACTTGGCAGAGTGGTAACGAGCGGTAACAAGAACTTACATTTATGCCACATTTCCTTTTCGAAACTTTTTCATACTTTTGATTTTATACATTTTTAATATCTTTCCCCAATAAACGTAACCCCTCGTAGATAAACTCCATAAATTTGAAAATCGAATGCATCAATAAAATTTTCCATTAGCCACGTTAATAAAATGCGACAATAACTTCCCACATTTACGTGCGAAGCGACGTGAGAGTACGTGCTCTATAAAGTGGTAATCCGTTTTCTAGGCCAGTGCAATGAGATTCTCTGGGTGTCTGATAAAACTTCAATGACTCCACTGCAGTCTTAACTTATATTGGCCAGAAGCCAAACTACTGTAGATAACCATAAAAGCTTCAAAGGAACTGAGATATTTTTTAACATCGTATAAAACATCGCAACGTCATAGATTTGGTTCAAGCGTTCAAACTTGTAACAATATAGTTTTAATAATATTTTCTTAAGTTTTCGCGACTTGTATACATAATAATAAAATAAGTTTTATTAATTGAAAAATAATTCAGCTCTCAGTTACATGTATGGCGGCCACCCTTTATTTTAATTATTTTGTGATTTTATGTCAATGAAACCTTTATTTAGTTCCACATATGACTGCTTCCTATATATCTCACTATTTATTCACATGCCTTCCCATTGTTTGAGTCTTGACATTACTTTTTTTTAACCGAGTTCAAAAAATGAGGAGATTTGTCGTGTAACAATTTCTTTTTTGCCTGTGGTCAACAAACATGCTGACGGCCTTTCTTATGGAAAGCGGTTACCATTGCATATAGACAGACTACCAATGTGCTTGTATGGAACTTATTTTAAATTTTAACTAATAGTAAGGCAAATAAACGGTCGGCGAGGTATAGGAACCGGCCAATAATATCTAATTTCATTGGTATAGCTTCACAAGTTTCTCAAAAAAAATAAATATAACATACAAAGTTAGATGAAAGGGCGAACATGCCAAAACATGAATTCCCTTTATGCTAAAACAGACACGTAGCCTTAAAAACAAAGTTTTATTTATTCAACGTAGAGATTACATTGTAAGCAAGGACAACTTATGAGAGACATTTTAGTGGCGACATCGGCTGGCGGGTGGGCGCCTCCCAATTTCTCTCTTGGCAACCCATCAATGAGATCACGCGTCCAATCATTACGCGAGGACGTTTTCCTCGCGTACGTTAAACTCTGACAACTTTGCCACTTTGCTAGTTTACACCGCGAATAGTTCGATATCATAGAATTCGTCTTCAGCGGCAGATCACGCTAAATCCACCCAACGTGCGTCGTACGGTTAACTTGTTTGTCCGACTTTAAGAGATTTAGCGGGAACTACCAAACTCGGGAGCAGTGTGCGTTTAGTCTTGGTTCAAAACCTCTGTTAGTGATGTACTATGGAATTATATAGCAGTTTTAGGTTTAAGAGAAATAGTAGCTTAGGAGCTAAGGCACGGGTGTTTTATTTTAATGTCAGTGTCTCGATTCTTAAGTCCCTGCTCCATCTGAAATTATGTTAGTGTTAGTGGCTGTATGCGTCTTGTTTGTAGCTTTAAAATAACGGCGTCAATGATCTAGTTCCATTAGTGTATTACTAACGTTACCAGTCAACCGTCATCATCGCTACATCTGCATCTGTCATAATACTAACATTATCCCAGATGGAGCAACAATATTAGCAGAGAAGAGCATACAAGGTTTAGTTTATTTAAGTGGAAATGAATTCATTGCTTGGTAACGTCACGCAAACACGGAGTGTGGGTTTTTTTTTATTTGTTCATGGCTATTTCTATAAGTTGATAGATCCCGCATACGATTTGTGCGAGGATTACTGTCTACTCTTTCTATAGCGGGATCATATGCATGAACATTTTCCGTTAGTAGGCAGTCACTTCGAACGAAATAGTGATAAGAAACCATCTTGACTTACGAATGCATTTTGTTGGTCAATACATCGTTTGAGGACCAGCAGGCGGAGTAACTTCCGATTTATCAGAATATGACTTTCATTCCGAATAGAATAGAATATATCCTCTAATGCATGCGTATCGATCGAGTTTGGTAGTCTGGTAAAAGTGTTTAATCAATAAAAAAATAAGTTCAGCACGGCTTTACCACGATATGAATATTATGTATGATACTTAATTAAACTCATGATGATTTAATTCTTGGATTTCTGCAAGTCACTGTAGCGAAATTACAACCTGCTATATAGCTGTTCTATTTATTATACGCAGTGATTTCTTACGAACTTCCGAACTGGTAACTCTTTCGTAATCACAGAGACCGATATATTTGAACTTTGAAACTATCGTTCTTAATTTATAATCGATTAATAAATAAAATAAATAAATGTAAGTATTATCAGTTTTTAAAAACTAAGAAAAGAAAAAATAATCCATAAATACGAAAGTAAATAAGCTTAATAATCGAACCTCCTTGGAAGCATCTTTGATCAATACATTTGTCTCATTTAATACTATAGAGAAAATAAGGCGAAAGATGTAGTTCTGATTTTCACCTAACGCATGTGACGCCATTTGCAAATGCGCGCCATTTTCTTATAAGAAAGTCGCAGATTGTTGCGACTTTCCGACTGATATTTATATGTTTCGATGGGTGAAAGGCTATTTGTTTTAAACGACACTTTTATAAATTGTCGGGAGAAAAGTTTAAAGTTTCTAATGACCCAGAAAAACACATCACTAACGAACTATGTCCCATATTTAAAAAAAAAGAACATCTGTAGACTGAAACTAGAGATCAGGTTCTTTATATTTCTTTAAGTTGAGACATTAGGATGAAAAATCCATGTCGTGTTGAGTATCACACAAAATGTCGCTTAAAACAAATAGCCTTTCACCCCTCGGTTTGTTTTATTACCTATTGTACTGCTTTCTCGCAAATGTGTTGAAAATTGTTGTATGACACAAGTGCGGTTATTGGGGTTTTTACAAACTCGGAATTATGCTTGCACCCACCTACTCGTTTGTAAAAACCAACTTAGCGCAGTAGTATCATAACTATTCAATAAAGTTCACTAATTGAAGTTTAAGCTAAATTTATTGGGTATGAAAACGGACTGTAACTTTAAAATGTTATTAGATTATTAATGTTAGACGGTTTTGTGTGAAATTTTGTCGTCGCGGTATTTCCATAAACTGTTATAAAGCAGTTCCTAGCTTCCTCGAGTTTTCGCTTAAGCATTCCACCACATACATGACGACGTAATAAGTTCAGTAATTTTATGACTTCATTCGGCTCTTGTAAATTATGTATTTTATATACATGTTGTGAAATTTATACCAAACAAGAGTCCGTTTTATGCGCGTTATTACTGAATGTTGCGATTGCTGCACGATAACTGGTTCGCCCTTATTACGTTATTGCGTTCACCTGTTTGTACAGTTTTATATAAAATGCATTATTGTGTACGTAACACATTGTTTATATTGATATTGTGAGTATGTTTTATTCATTAACTAGTCTTTTCCCGCGGCTTCGTTCGCGTCCTACACGCCCTCCGGTAGCTTCCCCAGGCCAGGAGACAGTTCGCAATCAACATTCGTTATCACAAAGAAATCTCTGTAAAATGAGCTAATTGTTCCATTTTAAATTGTAAAGTCTGTATGATATTGTGATGAATTTGAAAGAAGATGTAATAACAAGAGTTGAAAAAGGAATGTTAAGGTGGTTTGGGCATGTAGAGAGGATGGATGAAAATAGAATCACAAAACAGGTATATGACAGTATTGTCAATGGTAGAGCTGTTGCCGGTAGACCGAGAAGAACATACCATGAACAATTATCAGAATTGTTAAAAAAAGGTCAGGTGAAAAGCATTTCAAATAAACGCGCATGTATGAAGAAGTTAATGAAAGTAGGTGAAGCGAAAATTGTTTGTCAGGATCGTCGCAAGTGGAGATCCGTAGTCTCTGCCTACCCCCATGGAAAACAGGCGTGATTTTATGTATGTATGTATGTTATACACAAAATTGTTTGGTAAAGAAAAACAAACGTTTCGATATGTCAGGATCACAGAAAAACAGGGGCAGCAAGCCTGTATTCATTGACAGGGCCATGTTTTATGGATATTTTAAATGCGTATGAATTTATTTCAATAAAAAATGTCAAACTAAATAATCTATAGTCTTTTCTTCAAAAGATTTTTCCAGTTACCCAGCGTTATAAAAATTAAAGGACACGTATCACACGAAGTTGGCGTGCTATAATATATCTTATTATATAATTAATTCAAACTTAATTTTAGATTCAAAATATTTATTCATAAATAACCGAAAAGCCATCAAACACCTACGTTAGATGGCTTTTTGGGTATTACCAGCATGACAGCAGCATATTAAAATTGCTGCATCGTCACTTTTATTGCCATGACGATATATTTGTTAATGAATAGCGTCGGTGACGGCAATAAAACGTGATCACAATGTCACCTTTTCCACTATATTCGTCTATCCCTCGAGAACAACACTTTTTCTCTGGATGAAAGGTGCCCTACGTCCTTTTCTATACCCCTGACAACATGTATGACGTAACATACAAAGAAATTCGCATTTAGAATATTAGGCCCGCGGATTATTATATCGTTCTGGGACCGATAATTTATTTATAAGTGGAATGTCATGCAGTGGACTAGGTAATTCTCCAAAGGCGGTTACTTCAAGGCTTTCTACTCCATTACTATTCAAACCTATATTTATTAGAGGGAAGTAATTGCCATTTCTTCGGGTGCCATCACTTACTATTATGAAAGGTATAAAGAACTGCAATATCCATCTAATCATATTAATGCAGGCATGCATATTTTTCCTTGATAATGGTTTATTACTAGTCTCTGTCCGGTGTTTTAGTAGCCTCGAGGGAATTTTCAATGTAATTAAATTAATTAGAACGTGGTATTTTTGTCTGCATCCAAGAATTGCATCGTTAAAAATATTCACATCAGTACATTATTTATAATCAACATATTTCATGTTTTTACTAAATTATATGTGAAATGTAGTTTGAACAACTGTATGTTTCTTTATTTTTTCTTTCGAATAAACAGATTTTTTTAATTGAACTTTAATGAAAAAGGTGTATTGGTTATATAACCATTTTATAGGAAAAAAAATACTAAAGTGAAATGTATTTCATTTTAGTGTATTTTTAGCAATAGAATGATTATTAAAATAAATATTCAACAACTTGAAAATAAATACTGATTGTCATTTACAATTATTTTAGATAATATTACACGAGTTTAATAATTTAATTGGTTAATAAACACTTTATCACTTAAGCTGTTTTATTATGGCGTCACGACGTTACTAAAATTACGATAAATAATCGTGTTATTGTTAGGAGTTGAATTGTGTTTACTATATGTAATAATGACAGCTTAGTGATTTATTATCGTGCAATCTTAATCATTTGTGCTTTAAACATTGACATTAATGTCAGTCAATGTCAAAATGCATACATTAAAGTAGCTCATCTAGGTATTACCCACTATAGATCTCGGGCCTTGCTATAAAAGAATAACACTTTCTCCGACACTTAGACAATTCCTTGCAAAAAACAAAATTCAATTCGTATGAGGCAGGCCAAATTGCTTTCAAGGATTTTATGGATTCTCGCTCCCACAATTTTATCAACAAAGGAATCATTGAACTACGCATGAAACGTTGAAAGTGCATAGATAACAATGGTACATACTTTGATTGATTACATATATCATTTAATAAAAAAAATCGTATGCTTTCCCATATAAAGAGTGGAACTCTTTACCGTCGTCTGTTTTTCCTGAAGAATACAATCTAGGTGTCTTCAGGTCTCGCGCGAACAGGTATCTTCTAGGTAAGCGTGCTCCACCTTAGCCTGCATTTCCGCCGGACACCAAGCGCAATGTCATCCAAACGTGAACATATTCTTAAAAAAATATATATATAAAAGTCGAATTTTATACCTAAGGGCCTAATATTTATATTTTAAAAATCTTAGAATATTTCTTACGTATGACTGAGGTGTTACTTAACACTAGACCTTTGTTTTTTTTAATTCGTGTAGTGTAATGTATGAAATTAAAATGCATAATTAATAAACTGAAATATTTCATTGTGTCTAGGAAACCGTTGTTTTTTATTAACCTTATCTGTAAAGGCTCTTGTTGCAAATACTCTTGCATTTCCTGATTTTGTTTGTTAATTAAGAATTTTTGAAGTATCTTAATGTCTTTTTGTTCTTTGTTCGCAGGCGTGACAATGAGAGAAAAAAGGGGCGGCGCTATGAGCAAAATGCAAAAGCTTAGAAAGCGCCTGTCTCTTAGCTTCGGCAGATTATGTAAGTACTATTTTACTTACTCATAGAGATCCATGAAGCCTGACGGCTTATTAAATTTCCTGCTTGTAAAAATGTAGCTAAAAAGTCGTTCTCAGTCCATGCCAGAAACTAAACTATAACATCAAAAATATTTTATTGATTTTGTTGTATAAAATAACATAGTGTATCTGTATGAAATAAGGGATATGGTATCTAAATTAGACTACGTACATCATTACCAACTTCCTTGTTCCAAGAGCTGTAGTTTTAATGTGTCTGGTAATAGCATTGAAACAATGGTGACGAGGTTATAATAAAATCATAATCATCATAATGTGTAAATGTAAATTGTAATCATATCATTATGCAATCATAATTACTAAAAATGACTTGAAACCAAAATTAGAAAAAAAATAGATGGCTGACAGAGGCGAAACATGTAGCTATAGTCTGAACTACTTTGCACAACATCTGCAAAAATGTCCATGTTTCAAACAAATAACTTTGATTTTGTGTCAATAAAAATCTTAAACACTACAATTTTCTACATACAAAATACACTACATTTTAGTATTATTCGTGCTCAAGTTTTCAATGCTGATGATATTTGAATTTTTACATTCCAGTGCGTGATGATAACGTCAATCAAAACTACTCGACAATTCTTATCAAATACGAAGGTTATTTCTCAAAGTATGTTATCTGAAATTGTGTAATTGTATCCATGATTTTTCTTATCTTCCCGGAAGTAGGTTTTGAAACGTAAAGTAATACTTGTAAACAAAACACGTTAATTAGAGTAAAAAGTACCTTCTTGTCTTCAGCCTTTGTTTTTTTTGTAAAATTCACCTACTTGTTTGAAAAGCGTTGTTTGTTTTGTTTGAAAATTGTGTATTGGTTTTTACCAGATTTTTGTGTTATATAATGTAATAATGCTTATTTTATGAATTTGGGTAGTTTTACTTGAATTTATTGCATGAGTTTGATTATATTACTCGTACATGTAGGCAAGATATCTATTATAACTAGGTGAAACATGCGCCAATTTCCTAAGATCTGAGAATGAATAATATAGCATTACCAATGTACGAAATGCCTGGTTTTATGTTACGAAATTCCAAGATGATTTTAGGATTCTACCTAGGTATAAATATTTTGAGTTAAAAAATGAAAATAAGGATATTATAAAGTATCAAGTAAAATCTATAATTATAAATTTGTGTAGGGTTCTACTTAAATCTTGGGTGTTAACATTTTTATCTGTCAGTTGATTAAGTTATACAATAGGAAAGCTTAAATTACCGCAATAAAAACAACTAAACTAGGTATTCAAAATTAACGTAAGAATAGAGTTCACAAAATCAATAGCCAGTTTCGAAAAAGCTAGACTGAGTTAACTCTAGACAGCTCGTTGTAGTTTGTGCAAGTTTTTAAAGTTAGACCGCGATCTCGCCGACTGACTCAGGTTTCAGCTGGCAGATGTGACACTGAAGGCGACGAAGAGTACACCTATTGTAGTATGGTGTACCGCTATTTTCTTGCTTTTAGTGTTCGATATAAAATACCAACACTAACATATGTAGTACTTTTTACACATTTTTATAGTAGTAATATTTCTTGCTCAATATTTGTTTAATATTAAATTAAAAAATAATATTGGTATGATGGTGATAAACAGTATTTACACGTAATCAAATGTTAAAATTCGATAATAATTTTATATTTTTATTAAATAATTATTATTAAAACAAAATAAATTGTTTATACTCTGTTACGATACGATATACTCGTAAGAATACGTTATGTCTATCCGTATAGCATGATAGAATATTGTACTAAATGTTAATATCGTATTGCATCGTATTCAGTATCCCTAGTTACGTGTACCTTATAACTATTCGATTAATATATACATGCTAATCACAGTTAAGTCGTGAACTCATGATGTAATTTGAGACCAATTATATACTTTTACAGTTATCAAGTTGCGACGTAACTATATGAATTAAAAGATTGTTTAATAAGAAAAAACAATAATTTTAATTTCAATGGAGAATGTACTTATTTCCTTTTTTTTAATTGTAGTGTTAGCTTCAACTTTAATTTTAGTAATTTTTATTCGATATATTGATCAGGGCCCACCCAATATGTATTCATGACCCACCATTGGGTAGCTACGTATAGTTTGAGAAATGTTGATGTAAAATATTATTATTTATAAAAGTCGGCTACATATTACAAACAATGTCGATTTTGTTTTATTTTCAGATGAGACAAAATTGCTTTTCAATATTTTATAGACTACATAACAATTTACAGTTATTCTACAAGTTTCATGCTGAAGAGCAATTCTCGAAAATAACGTAGTGCCAACCACATGGTCAATGTTAAAAAGCGTGGGCGAACTCTTAGTAAATGCTTACATGCAATTGGTTGATGCAAATAAACATCGTTACTTGCCTACGTTGTAGTAAAATATTTATTGTACGTTGTTATGTTATTTGACATTTCCTGTACTGTTGTGTATTTGTAGACATCCATTCAAGACTTTGTTACGGATAATGCATCGTGAAATGAATTATCAACACAATATGTATGTTAGACTATTTCGTCTATACATTTTTAGGGTAAAGCTTACCTTGGGCTTATTTAGGTTAAGATACGTATTGTCAGACCGGTTTCTCGTTGGGGGAGGCGAAGACGTTGGATCTCCACTGCTACGATGCTGACAGATACGCTTCGCTTCAACAACTTTCATTAATCTCTTTATACATCAGAGGCGCGGGGTGGAAATTCGGCTAGGGAAAACCAGTTGAAATAAACATACCGTTTGATGCAAGCTCTGAATGCACCGCTGTTGAAAAACCGCGATGTATTATTAATACAATTTGCATTTTTAATTTTACTGTATATTTTGAAACAAAAGTCGGTGACCGATACGGTTACGAGTTGCTATTCCATCCAAATCCGCTAAGCGTAAGAAATTATAATACACTAGTAATATATGCACAAATAAAAAACGTAGGCGCCAATTAATTCATAGCGCTTTCGACTTGTTGGTCGGTAGTATGTTCTAGAGACCCTAATCATAAATTCTTAAAAATGTTTAAAAAAGTTATATATATGGAAATGGAACCAACCTACTTACTGTGAAATATAATTTAATTGTTAAAATTTATATAGAGCAACTTTGCCGTAATTAAATTTTATCAATCTATATCTTGAAAAACGTAATATGCGGGCGAATTAAATTTAGATAACCTCTTAAGGCCATAACTGAACATCTTATAGTTTCGTCACGTCCGTTTTTTCCGCTTGTGTGAGCACAGCCATTTTATTCGGAGCCTGTTGGTTAACCAATGAATTTAAATAGAATGTATCTTTTGAGAACTGCTATACAATGATATAAGCTTATAGTGAAGCTACGACAAATTATCGGAACACCGTACTAATTATCATAATATTTCAAATATGTAAGAGTGTTGGGATTCTTATATGTAGATCTTCAATAACTAATAATGTTTAGAAGAGGTGACCTTATTATACCACCATTTATATAGGTATAATCTAAAACAAATTATATATTATATAATAAGGATTTATATTATATTATATATTATGAGGAACTTTCAATCAAGATTGATTTTAATACATACTAAGTAGGTGGTAGTATTTGGTCAAATGATAAACACACTGAGCATACTATGTCGACGCTATAGAACCATCCGGTCATTGTTTGGTCCGAGTCACTCTCGGCCAGTTTTAATGATGGTTACGGTTTTTAATGTCAATGGAAGACATGAAAACATGGCCTACGCGTATTTGTTTTGCTCTGAGTGAATAATACAAACGCATCAGAAATTTCCCCCCCCCCACATTACTGTCACATAACACATTGCGGCAAGGTTAGTAATAAAAGTCGGCTGCGTAAAAATGTTTGTCAATCTTTTTTTATTCAGCATAATAGAGTGCTCACATCACTAACTGATTAGGAAAGGGGTAGGAAAATTAAACAAGATATTACGATCAACCTATTTGCCTAAGAACAGTTGTAGAAAAATTAATATCACCACCAAACCTTGTACTTGCTAGTGTCTGTTCTTTACAAAGTAGTACTTCGCTCGTCGGTAATTTGATGCTGTAAGTACGCAGCACGGACCCCGCCTAAGCACACGAAGCCTTTGTTGTTGTTGTTATGAAACTGCGCTTCTGTGAATTTATTTTTAGAATGTCTGTACATTGCTTGCAGTTTATTGCACTTTAGTCTGTAACTAATGTACGTAGACAAGGTGCCTTGATGCTTATTGATGATGCAGTAGTTTATGTTCAAGGCTACTTTCCGTGTTATCGTCTAGCAGGTATTTAATTCTTATTTCATACCCTTACATGCGTTTCGTTTAAATTGAATGTTACGATTAGTAGTCTTTTGATAAGATATCTAATATGAAATAACCAATACTAATTACATAAATGAAATAGTGAATTTGTCAGAAATTTGTATATTTGTCCGCTGCATCTTTTGGTAATTAACTTTACTTTGGTAATTAACTGATTATTTTATAGAATAATGGTCCAGTTTCTGTAAGGTGAACATGCAAGTAGTTCCGGTTGTAAGTATTAATATGGTATTCATTGATTGTTTGTGTAAAACTAAAGCCGTTTCATATCTTACTATCAATTCTTCTACCTTAGCATTGGTAGAAAATTGACATCACTTGTATGAAATTTATATTTAATTTGAACTAGTAGTAAGGCAAGTAATTGGATTGATCATACCTATGTATGATTTGATCATATGATGCAGAAACCGGTTTTTATGATAAACCTAACAATAAGATCGAAGAATTTTAATGATATTTTCAAAAATATCTTCTACAAAATAAGTATAATTACTTAAGCTAGATCCATAATTGTTATATTGTATTATATCATGTTTCGATAAATAATTTTTTAACACTTATTTCTTCATCTATAAAAGTACACATCACATGACTCGTTAACTGTTATTTAATGTTTAATCGTGTTAATTTTCCTACGAATAGTAATTAAACCCATTTAACTGCAATATTACTTAAATTAAATCTTTTGGTTGATTCCGTTAAAGATTTAGACGTACAACAATAAATGTTTGTGGTGTGACAAAAAGAGTATTCTAGAATAAAGGAGTAATAATAATAATTGGTGATTGGTGGTGTAGTGCGCCGCATGAGATGGACTCAAGAGTTAAATGAGTGCGTCATGCGCGCGTACTATGAGGCGACAGAGGGAGGAACGAACCTCACTTCGTATCGTGGCCGTTTGCTGTCTTTGTTTCAGACCCTCCAACCAGCATCCGCCGTGACGGCGCAACGACTTTCGGATCAAGTGCGCGCTATCCAGCGGTTACACCTGCTGGACGAGTCGACACTTGATCGTCTACGCAATGCTGTACGGATCAACCGCGAAAGTACTGACACGCCGCAACCTACGTCACCGGCAATGCCTGCGGACTCGCAGGGGACGGTGAACTTTACTATAGACGACGTGTCAGATAGTATAGCGGTAGGTAACGTAAGTATCCAGATTAATGAGCAGTTGAGAAGGACTTTGGAACATTCGATTCAAGAATTCCGAGATCAGCCTATTTTAAATAGGCCACGCGTTCCAAAATTGCCCCTGCATAGAAATAATTTGTTGCTTATGGGGGCTCTGGATTGCTTGCTAGCGCCTTATTTTGGGTCTAGCGCAAACCTTGTCGATACGCACTCAATCCTATATTGCGGGGCCGTAGCTGTATGTCGGGTGGCTGGTGTTAAGTTTCCAAATACACAGCCTACCCGACCTGCAAGCGGCAAACCTGCCTGGCAAATACGGATTGAACGGCGTATCGACAGGGCCAGAGTTCTCATAGCCAAATTAATTTGCTTCCGGGCTGGCAATTGCCGGCCCCGAGTTGTGCGTTTCGTGGCTCAAGCATTCACTGGTACTAATGTCAGCCCCAGTGAATATATGGCCAGAGCCACGGAACGTATAGACTTCTGGAAGCAAAAAGTCTATGCATGGGCAAATAGAATCCGCCGGTACAAAGAACGAGCGGATAGATATTTCTTGAATCGGACCTTCCAAAGTGAAGAGAAAAGGGTTTATAGAGGTTGGGAGAAATCTAGAGATAGTGTCGCTGACAGGCAAATACCAAATATTGATGCCATGGCTTCTTTCTGGCGCAGTATATGGTCGATGCCTGTAAGCCACACGGAGGGCGACTGGATTGAGCTGGTCAAGCAATCATGCGACCAGGTGCCAGATATGGAACCTATTACCATTGAACCACTTGATGTTGGTAATGCAATTCGTTCGGCACATAACTGGAAAAGTCCAGGGCCGGACGGCTTGCATAACTTTTGGATTAAGTGGTTCAAAAGCTCGCATAGTTGCTTGGCTAATCAATTCCAAGAAGCTGTTGATCGTGGTTCGCTTCCAACCTTTATGACGACAGGCGTCACCCATTTACTCTTCAAATCTGGCTGTACCACTGAACCCAAAAATTATAGACCAATCACATGCTTGCCCACCATCTACAAGCTCCTTACGTCCATTTTGGGAAAAAAATTATCAAATTATTTTTATAATAATAACATTTTGGCAATCACCCAAAATGGATGTAAGGCTGGGTCACGTGGTACGAAGGAGTTGCTTCTCATTGACACAACTGTTAGCCAACAAGCCCGACGGAATAGAAGAAATCTTTCCGTTGCCTGGATCGACTACAAAAAGGCGTATGATTCAGTGCCGCATACATGGTTGATGAGAGTCTTAGAGCTGTATAAAGTCGATGCAACTCTAAGAACCTTTCTTCAGGCATGTATGAGGCAATGGGTTACACACCTTAAGCTTCCAGGTGGGAGAGGGCCTTCTTTGCCGGAGGGCGCGATAAATATAGAGCGTGGAATATTCCAGGGTGACAGCCTGAGTCCCTTGTGGTTCTGCCTAGCATTGAACCCTCTTAGCACTTTGCTAGAGTCTTCAAAGCTAGGCTATCGGTTTCGAAGAGGGGGAGAGATCATGTCGCACTTGCTGTATATGGATGACCTCAAACTTTTCGCATCCAACGAACCAGACTTGATTGAATTACTGAAGACAACAGAACGCTTCAGTAAGTCAATTAATATGGAATTCGGGATAGAAAAGTGTGCGGTCATGCATGTGCGGCGAGGGAAAGTTTTGAATTCACCGAATTTACAACTTTCAGAGAACATGTCTCTTAAATCCCTCTCCGAAACCGAAACATACAAGTACCTGGGTATGTCAGAGTCCTTAGGTATAGCTGACGCGGACGTAAAACAGACGGTGAAGGACCGATTCTTTTGCCGCTTGAGGAAGGTTTTAACCAGCCTTCTCTCAGGTGGAAATAAGGTCAGAGCCTTCAACAGCTGGGTTATGCCCGTGTTAGCATACTCCTTTGGCGTACTTAGGTGGACTCAAACGGAGCTGGACGCCCTAGATCGAAGAGTCCGTTGTCTGCTGACAAAATATCGTATGCATCACCCACGTTCATCAGTAATGAGATTGTACATCTCGCGAAGATGTGGAGGCCGAGGTTTTCTAAATGCCAAGGATCTGCATAATCGCGAGGTGAACAATCTCAGGACATATTTTCTTAAGATGGACGTGGGCCTGCATAAAGATGTTGTGGCAGTAGACAAAGGTCTTACCACGCTCTCGTTGGCTAACGAGAATTGGTGCAATCTAGCAGTACTGAGCGCCTCCGACCGCATCAACGTATGGAAGAGCAAGGCGCTGCATGGCAGGTTTTATCGGGCCTTAACAGGGCCCGATATAGACCTGTCAGCGTCGGTAAACTGGCTACGGTTCGGTAACCTCTTCGGAGAAACCGAAGGCTTTGTCTTTGCAATTATGGACGAAGTTATTAAGACGAATAACTACCGGAAATATATCCTGAAGGATGGCACCCTGGACATCTGTCGGGCATGTCATCGCCCAGGTGAATCCCTCAGGCATATTGTTTCCGGCTGTTCACATCTTTCTAACGGCGAATACTTGCACAGACATAACCTCGTAGCCAGGATTATCCACCAGCAACTTGCCCTTCGATACGGTCTTGTGGAAACGGAGGTGCCTTATTACCAGTACTCGCCGGAGCCAGTTCTTGAAAACAGTCGTGCCACGCTCTACTGGGATCGATCAATTATTACGGACAGGAATATTGTAGCCAACAAGCCTGATATCGTGATAATAGATCGATCTGCGCGACGAGCAATACTCGTTGACATCAGTATCCCACATGACGATAATCTCGTGAAGAAAGAAAAAGAAAAACTAAGTAAATACTTAGATCTTGCTCACGAGGTTACCGCTATGTGGCGGCTGGAGTCAACGAGCATTGTGCCGATAGTTGTAACCGTCAATGGTCTTATAGCGAAAAGCCTCGACCGTCATCTAGAGAGGCTTTCGCTGGGAAGCTGGGTGAAGGGCCAGATACAGAAGGCAGCACTCTTGGACACGGCACGAATTGTGAGGAGGTTCCTGTCTCTGGAGCCCTAACCACCGGTAGTTTGGACCCCAGGCCCCGCTGACGGTGACCAGCAAGATTTTATATTTTTTTATTGAATATGTATTTTATTTTTTGATGTATTTTTGTAAAAGAATAATGTAATTTATTTTTTTATAAAAAAATATCTTTATATATTTTTTAAAAAAATGTAAAATTTTTGATAATAAATAAATACAAATAATAATTGGTGATAAGAATAGAGACTGTGGATACAGTTTATTTCCATGAAATAAATCATTGCAGTTGTTTATGCTCAAGTTACTTAAATATTAAAGAATTGGGTACTTTATAAGTGTCATGTACCAATATATTTTTTTGTTCTGATTACCGTACAAAGTTGTTTTTTTTACCCTAGACCTTTTTTAAAGTTTTCTTTAGTAACTTAATACCGTTATACAAAATCCATTAAGCGCAGCCTGTGTTTATAGTCTGGAACCACCGAGGGGGCGTTTTGTTTCATTGTTGCCTAAGACTAGATTTATAATTTTTTTGGTTCTAAAATGTAAATAAATTTTAACCATCATCATCAAGGTTAACGATTACTTTGATTACTATTCATGGCTCTTGCTGTTCGTTTTGATCTTCCGCGTTAACCGTAACTAAACCAGCGTCTATTTATTTATGTTACCGTTGATTGTGTTTGTGATACCTACTTGATTAAAATCACTAATCACTAAGGGCAACTTGTAGATACTTGTAGCTAGTAAACTAAACAGAAATTAAACTCAAGTGTCTAATTTTCATTTAGTCTAAGAAAATTTAGTGGTATAAATCATGATTAAAAAGTTTGTATAGCCGTCAGAATTTAATGATAGTTAATGAATATCATCTTTAAACATACGTATATAATTATAATACGAAGTTATGTAAAAAAAAGTAACATGTTCTCCATCGTTTATGAAGTCTATTCCAGCTGTTTTTTTAAATAGCTTCAATGTATGGATACGGCATTTTTAGAATTTTATAATATTATAGATATGTGTTTACAATATAAAAGAAAACTGTCTCGAGGGTGCTTAATCATAAATGGCCGTTTTTATAATTATCGTTTGTCAGTCGGTTTAAACAGTGAAGTTCTCTGCACCGTAGGGGCTTAACCGATAGATGCGCTGCGGTTTTCTTCAATCTGTGGTTCCAAATAAGCTCTATAACTGCTCAAGAAATATTTTTTGAAATCATACGTCGGGCTCTTGTCAGCGGTGGCGTTCCCGCAGTGATCAGAAATGAGTCGAATAGTGCACATAAATTATGAAGCGTCCATTGATTCGTTAAAGAAAAGTGTAATGTAAATTTTAATTAACTTTTTAGGTTGCAAATATGCTTATAAATATACATATCTACAGGCATATACATATAATTTGTTATTTATACTGTTTTAAGTTTTTTATTGCTACATCAAGATTCTGCTTTGATTGTCGTCAGGCGACGCGACGTCGCGTGATATGTATATCATCTTTTGTGCTAAATCTATTACAAAAACAACATTCAGAGGGAATTTATATATTTTTTGTTTGACAACAAACGTAGTAATTAGAGTGAAAGTGTGCGGAAAGCAGTAACTACCTGTGCTTATAAACAGTTGGTAGGGGTACAAACTCCTCTCCTTTACTTATAGAATTTGTACCTACTGAGATTGTTGCCTACTGATATATTTGACTTTATAAAATTAACTATGTATCTTGCAAACCACAATATATAATACAAAAGTTATGATTACGGTTTTCCCAACGTTAACTTCAATTATAAGCTGTATTATGTAATATTTTATAGTGTTTTGATGATAATGTAGAGATTATAAGAGACAATACAGCAAGTTGTTATATGCTTATGTTATATACCTAGTCATAATTGTCGAGAGCGGTGTATTCATACGGCGTTAACGATGACATTTACGCAATTTAATGTTTAATAAAACTAATGACGCGATTCACCGTTTTGTTGATCGATGGTTAAAGGGCAAAAGGTTTATTTTAGATTCACTGAAGGTTTAGTTGTTATATTGACATTGTTTTGTTTCTAGCATACGTTGGTCTCCTCATAGATCTTGTATATTTTATTACGACCTGAGCGCCGACAAAAGACAAATGCACACCTGCATTTTATTACCTTTTTCGCATTTGTGTTTAAAATTTTTAATTGGAAAAACAGCCCATTGTGTATTGTAATCTTTTATAAGAAGAAATTCTTTTATGGTGGCTAAGTTGGTTAAGTCCAAGCACGTAATCTGGAGTACAGAGTGAGATATGTTGGTACCAATAGTTAGTGTCGACACGGTGGATCCCCGTAGATTGAAGTGGAATAAATATTCTTCAATGAATTTTAGTAGTAACGATTTAAGTACTTTATTACTCAATTACCTCATTCTGATTTTAGCCTACATTCTACGTAGTCTTAATTACAAGTCTTTAATAAATAAAAAAATTTGCAATAAATAAAATGCATCTAGTGTACTAGAACAGCACATTTTGAAAATCTGACGTGAGCTTGGGGGACGGGTAAACCAAATCTCACCATATCTTACTAGGGGTAAGAGGGGGTCAGAAAAATTTCTAAAAACGCCTCACGCAATGAATGGATGGCGGCCCTTACAGTCGTAAATACGATTAATTTTTTACTTACAACTAAATTACATATACTTCAGCGTAAAGCATGAATAATGTTTACAAATATGTAGGTTATGAAATCTCCATCGATAAACCGATGAAATGATTCATAGATTAGGGTGGATGCGTGTCGGTGATTGGCCCGGCCCTTATCAGTCACAACGCACAGTCACGGTTGAAAACACAATTCCTAGCTCGGTAACAGGAAGCGATCTATTCAGTCGAAATTACTGTAGTACTAATTTGTTGTGTACAACACGTGTTACGTGTAACCGTATGACGTTGTGTTCAATGATGCGTTGCACATATCATTGTTGTGCCCTACATTGCCAGTGATATATGGTAACGGTTGGCGTTGGATTTTATTATTCGTAAGCATTTTTTACTTTCTGAATGAAGTATAAACGCACCTGTACCCTTGAAACACGTATATCTTTCAGTCTTAATATTCTTCGGATTACCGGGATTCGAATTAAAATGCCGTTAGAATTATCACAATGTTTATTAGAACTATACATACACGTATAACACAGGTACAAATATAACCAAACATAACAAATCCAAACTTAATTGCAGAATGTCGTAATTCAATAAAACGCGCAATGTCCGTACATTGCGCGTTTTATTGAACTGGCACTATTAGATTCCCGAATGTACACACGTCACGCCCGTATCGTAGTTGTAGCTCAACTCTTCTCTCCATCAGGCCGTCGTTTTACACTTCACAATTGCAAATGTGCCCGCCCGGCAAGGTCGACACAATCAGTTTGTAATCGTAATCCGCGACACCTGGCTAAATATGCAGCCTGCAAGCGACCGTAAACAAGTGCAATAGAACAATAGGCTGTTATCTATAATAACTAGAAACGTATGGCAATAAATAAGTGGACAAAAGAAGACTATCATAAAAGGGTTACAATTAGTTCAAATGCCGACAGGTAATAAAACGTGCTTTTACAGATCTGTACGTGGAATTTGTTTTTGTCGGGGCCTAGGTTGTAACAATAACGATTTTCATAATTTGAGAAATAGGAAAGCGGACAGTCATATCAACTAATATATACTTTTAATAACATTGCTGAACATCGCAGCATTATGACGTCATAAGTAGGTATAAGTAAAAATTGACAAAAAGCGCATTGTTATTGTTTGAATTAATATCATTGTATCAATGTGCAAATAAGATTGGAAAAATTGCTTCGATCTGTGCCCACGCGGCTCACGTCATCAGTTTAATACAGGTCGTCTTGTCACCACGTCTAAAAATTACTTAAATCATCAAAGCGAGTTTAAAAGGGCAGCCGGATTAATGATGTCAAACAGTACCTATGGAGTCCAAATTCTGGTCTTGCGAAAGATATTAAAATTGCAATGTTGAAATTCTCTGCTTATAAACGATGGATCAAAATTAGATTACATTAGCAAGAATTAGACATGTTATGTGTGAAGTGTGAGTCAGTGATCGCTCGCATAATTTTCGAAGGATATTGGTGGAATGTGATATATTTTTAGATTCTTTAAACGAGTATATTTAGAACGGTTCAATCATCGGTCCTTAAATAACATACATACCTTTTAATCTTTATTGGCTATCAAATTTTGATTATTCTATCTTTTATATCTCTATGAGCTTGATGTCGCTAATGTAGTGTCGGACGCCCTCCAGCCCGATGAACTGAGGACCTGCGTATAGTCGCGTCGGTGAACGCTGAATAAAGAAGGCAGAAGACTGGGACGTATGCCACCGACCTAGGACAGTAATACGAACAGTGTACTGTGTTTTTTTGTTGCACGAGTTAAGCAGACTCTCGCTTATGGACATTTGTAACGCCAAAGGTGCTATAAATGAGCTGCCGCTCTCTAAAGGGAGATTGGAACCTGGCCACTAATGCCGGAACACAACTCAAGGTTCTTATGGCGGCATACCCTAGACCAGGGGTAGTAGCCATCCAGATGGGCAAATACCTACCTGGCTATGGGTTGTTTTGTCGCCTCTTACGATAGGCCACCCGGCCATAGAAAATTGTATTCTTTCGTCGTACTTGGACGGATAAATGTTAAGCATACGATGACGAGCTTCTTTAATAAAATGAGATTGTATGTGGGTTTTATAATCAAGTGTTCAAGTTCACACAAGTTCTTCAAGCAACAATAAATTATATTCTTGCTTGTTGGCAAAGTAGAAGAAATAAAATATAATATGGCGGTTTAATATAATGCTGTTTTTGACAAAATACATATACCATTCTGAAGACAATGTTATTTGGCCAAAAATTATAATTAAATATAATTATAATTGGTTATTAGACTCATATAAACAACTGAACTGTCGAAATTTGAAACGGCAGTTTAGGATATAAACGTGATTAGGATAATAGTAATATTGACTTTAAAATAATTTAGATCAGTAGAATATTTTGAGGCTGATTCATCAAACTATTTGTATTCAAATAGATGATTTTGACTTTGAACGTTTACTATAATTCACGATTCGTCATATCTCAATTGTCAAGCCAGCTGCATATCTCATTCCGATTAACTGACCTCAGTCCTGAGAGAAGTTTTGTGATTATGTGCAAGTTTTTAGAACCATATCGTGATGTGCTCTCAACGATTTGGAAAAATGACGTAACAAATTGTGCATGTAGAAAATATAGTTGCGTGAAATTCGCAAATCTACCCTGAAAATATGTCAGGTGTACCGTCTGTTGGTATGGTAATAATTTATTACCAAACCAACAGACACAGTCTTACCATTTATTACCAATAAACGGTAAGACCCATAGGTCATACCAATATGGGAATGTCCAGTACTAGGATATTTATAGGTAAGAATTGTATCCTGAGACTGTCTTCCCTGAAGTACCAATAAACAACCGTTTTATGCAAAGGACATTTTGTCTTTCTTTAGTTTTTATTTGGACTTTGGATAATTCCTAATTATTTAATCTATAAAAATGTTGGTAAACTTACGTGTTAACCAGGTACAAGAAATGCGGCTGAAATGCACGAATTATTTTGAAATGTTTACACTCGGTGCAATTGATTGTTTACTAATTGTTACCGAATGGTTGTTATTTGGAAAATGTTTTTCACGCTGTGTGTTTGTTTACATACGTACCTGATAGAGGTAATCCAATTCCTGTTTAACATAATACTATTGATAAGATCTTATGTATATATATTAAATATAAACACTAGCTGGCATCGCTCTCCAAAAGTGTTGCTTATGGCGGCCTGACTATGTTATATTCCTGTCTGAAGGCTACATTGCTAGCCAAATTAATATACTTGTTTTTTAAGAAAACTTTCCTGAGCGTCCGAAATAATATGAATTCTATAATGTAAATCACTCTGTTGTTATATCAGTCTGATAATTCAATATTCTGTTACAACTTAGCCCCCCAACAAAGACAAATTCCATGAAGCACATTTTATTACCTGTCGGCATTTGAACTGATTGTAATTCTTCTTTTGTTTACTTATTTATTGGCATACGTTTCTAGAGAACAGACCATTGTTTTATTGTACTCGTTTATGTCCGCTTGCGGCCTAATTATTAGCCAGGTGTACGGATTACGATACGGGCACGTCGCATTTGTGCAGTATAAAACGATGGCCTGATTGAGGGAGGAAGGCATTCAAGCGACGATTACGATACGGGCGTGACGTGTGTACATAGCAAGAATCTAATAGTGACGGACTTTGCGCGTTTTGTTGAATTACGACCTTCTGCATTACGTTTGGATTTGTTGTGTTCCGTTATATTTGTACCTGTGTTAAACGTGTTTGTATAGTTCTAGTAAACTCTATAATAATTCCAAAGGCATTTTAAATCGAGTTCCGCTAAACTCGTAACAATACGTAAAATTTTACTCATATCTCTTATGTTGTTAATATTTCATTGTTTTGATAGAAAATATAATTATCCGTAGCAGTTTATCAGTATCAAAACAAACTATGCAAATAGAAATGCGCACATAATATGTAAACATTGTAACACGGGTTCGCAACATGTTCACGATTATATGCGTCACATCTCTTACATAATTTAACATTTTTAAAACAGTAAGTGCATCCTCACAATGAATCATTAAGGCACAAATTGTACCAATATTATTTATTGATAAAAACGCACTTTATGATAACCGTAAGCTGCAATAAAAATATTACGATCGTGTGTTATATTCACTTTATTTATGCTTGTGTACAATAGAGTTGCCGTTCGCCCCGATAGCTCGCGACATGGCACCGTTATTACCAGTGGTGTCCCGATGTTTCGACGATCTGCAAAATGTCCCAACAAATAAAACTTTTGCAACCCAACTAACACAACACCCCCAATCGCGATGTCGTGGAGTAGGATAGCATATCGGTCGGGATTTGGAGCTTGTGGGCGCGCATTAGTGTTCCAAATGAAATCATCTGATAAATTTAAAAAATAATAATTGTATCCCATGCTCACCAATCAATAATAAATATTTGATTAGTTTATTGATTAGTTTTTGCTTTATTTCACGTACAAAAAATTCCTCTCTAAAATGTCGCGACGGTGTCTTGGGGTAACATGGCAGGCAACCTTACTGTAGAATGAATGAAACATTTATATATTATGGCAACGTTTTATGGCCGTATTTCTTCACATTCGGAGTGATATAACAATCTCCTTACGTAACATAATAAACTTTGACCGCTTCTCTGGCCTAAAATGATCATGGCTTCTATAATTCTAAAATATGCGCATATTTAAAATATTTTAATGTATTCGTATTTTTCTCACATATGCAACGCCAAGGTAATGAATGTAGTTAACCGTTTTTGAAATCGAAACGAAACAATGAGTAATATTAACGGAAGTATAGAGGCAGTGGGGGCGACCTTCACAGTGTGAATCAGTCTTTGTAGAACTTGTGCCGTAAATGGTTAGTTATATCGACGCCTTGTCACTGAGCTTTGTTGTAATGATTATGAGATGATTGAATCTTCTATTAAATTTTCAACACTCTTGAATCATTATTCATTAACAAGCAAATAAATATAGAGAGAGTGGTTATAAACATTAAAAAATTGTTTTTATTTCATATTATATAATTATTGTGCCCTTGTAAATATGATTATCTGTATTTACCATTTCTTTAAATGAAAATAAGTACCAAACCTTAAGACAAGATAATTTTGATACATTTGTGAAAATCACATACTCACAAATTGGTTCAGAAATTGTTACGATATTCTTAGACAAAAAATTCAGTATAGAGTTTTGTAATATGTACAATCAAACAAATTGAATCATGACCCACCATAAGGTCATTTTCTTACAGTCGTGAAATACAATTAGGTTGAAATTCGCCTAAACATACATTTCCTTGGTAACGAACTTGTTATCATGTTATTAGACATTGACAGTTACTGACTACGTTGTATTAAACAGATCGGAGAGACTCGTCTATACTCGTGTAACATCTGACAAATGCTATTACTATCTCTGTCATTAAGTATGTTGGATTAAGTGCCGTTTCCTATATCTTACCGACCGTTTATTTGCCTTACTAACGATTAAAATTTGAAGTAATCTCTATACAAGCAATGTCAAAATTCAACCTACGGTAAAGCAGGGGAAGTGAAGTGGAGTGAATAGTGAGATATCGGAACCGGTCATAAATCGACAAGCCAAAGGTGACACAGGCCAAACCTTTTGTATATACAACATTAGATATTAGGGTTATCGTTATACGTTAGGTAGCAGAAATACACAAGAAAATAAAACATTAACAACATTAATGTGGAAGAAAAAAAATAATTGTTTGTTAATTTTATTAATTGGTTGTAGTATTTCATAGTTAGAAATGGCACTCATTTTACTTTACTTAAACCTAAAAGCGTGTATAAGCACCATTGTTTTCAATGACGTCTAATAGTCGATTACGCATCGACCCGATTAGACGATTGCAGATGTCGGTTCCTCTCATGTAATTCCAAATTTCATTACAGTGCTGCTCAATTGCTTCCTTTGTCCTCTCGTTTCTGTTATCCCACATTTGAACCATCAAACCCCATAAATTTTCTATTGGGTTGAGGTCTGGTGACCAAGATGGCCATGGAATTAGAGTAATTTCATCTTCATGCTGGGTAAACCAGTTCGAGACAATTCTGGCGGTATGTACTCGACAATTGTCGTGAACGTAGGAGAATACAGGGACTTCTTCAAGTGGGTACACTATTCGCACTGTCGGTAACATTGATTCTTACAACAAATCGACATAGTTTAATGCGTTTTGACGAGGAGAAATTTGGACAAGTTCACCTATACCCCCGGTACACATCCAGGCCCACATGTTAGCTGAAATTCGACCAGATAATTGATTGGGTACTACGTGATCCTCTGTGTATCGCGTATTGTTATAACGCCACAAAGTTAAGCGACCATGTTGAGAAGATCTAAATGATTTTTCATCTGAAAATATGGTATTAGTCCAGTCAAAGTCTAAATAATTACGTGCAAAATTTAATCTTGCAGTTTTGTGTGCATTCGTTAAGTGTACTTTCTTAGCATAATGCCGGTAATGCAGTCCAATACGGTGTAAATGATTTCTTATGGTTTGTAAACAAACGTCGTAACGTGCCGCGAAATCTTGGGTACGAGAAAAAGGATGTTCTTCATAATGGTGCTGCATATCTGTACTTTGTTGGTTTGTTATTCGACGAACGCCATGATTATGTTTTCGTCTATCTTCAAGAATGCCCTCTTCAGCGTGCCGTCTGATCCATGTTCTCACTGTGTTCCGACTTATATTTAACACTCGTGATATTTCTCGAATGCCATAGCCTTCCTCACTGAGCACTACAATCCGAGCTCTTTGTTCTCCGAGACTATCCATTATACAATTTAATTTTTAGATATTGAGTTCAAATTTTTTTCTCATTGACTTTACTTGACTTCTGATATACATTCAGAATGACATTTTATTTTTAAAATTATAATAATTTTTCTATAATGAAAAGAGTTAGACTTATAAGGCAGATTTCAGTTCGAGATTCAAATTATTTCAAATCATTACTGTTTTATCTAAAACATATCTAGTACAATGATAACAAAGTTTAAAATTGCGTAGTTCTGAGGCTAGTGACGCATTTGTATTAATGTTTATAACGTCCTAAGTGCAACACACACAATAAACCTTACTAATTTGACGGTTTTAAAGGAATTATTAGCAAAGTGGGTCATAAATCAGTTGTGCCTATCGTACCTACGGGTATTGCGAATTTTAAATATTAAAGCAATCAAACTGATAAGGTTGTCGTATTGTTTAACACTATGCATGTATATTGTACATACATCGTTATATGTATCCATCTGTAACAATTTTATCGTCCAGTAATAATAAATCGGTCTTTCTGATTTCATAAACAATTTGTCCAAAATGCCCTTTCATATTCAACTATGAACTTCCTGAGCACGTTACGAGCGTTCAGTGTCTATGTTATATGGTACTTGATTGATAGCAGACTTCCGCACATGGTTTCGATAATAGTTATTTGCCCCAGTTGTCCTACGTGTCCGACATGCCCTGCTCAACGAACATAACACTTAATTGTCTGGAGAGTAATTTGTTTTTCATGCATCCTAAACCATCTATGAAGATTATATTTTTTATTGCAAAAATCAAATCGGACAATTTAGTCACCAATGTAACACGGAGGTTGTATCGTTCATTTTTTTTTTGTTAACGCAGGGTGAATGTCTTTTCTTGCGACAACCCCTCGGGCCCGGGGGGGGGACCCGAGGGGAGTGTGGGACTCCCAGCGGCAGGGGTCTCCACGCATAACTACCGCCGTCGGCGGTAGTATTCGCGACTAACCTCCGCTAACAATTATAAATGTTGACATCAAGCAAGTCAATTCGGTTACTTCCAACGTATTAGACGTTTCCCAGTATTCTTTATAAATCGTAAATCATCTCTAAAATCATTGTATCTTGAGTTGCTTAATGTATTTAAACTACTAAACCTATTTTTGCTTCCTACTCTTTAAAGGTTTTCTGTTACGAATACAAAAGGTTTGTTAAATTTCAGTTTTCACTAATTAAAACGGTGGCTTAAAGCGCTTCTGTCTTGTACGTAAGCACTTGCTTATATCAGAGTATGCGGGTATGTTGAGTCATTCGACCGCACAGGAACATTACATTGTTTCCCTGCATCACAACCGCGAAGCCTGGACGTCTTTTGTCGACCTGCCCTATTGTCTTCAACCTATTCAAATAACTTTTGTAAAGGCGACACATTTTTTGTTTTTATTTCGCTTCGCTTGTTAAATCTTTGCCTTGTGGAATTACAATGCGTTTTAATGACACCAAATGTGGACAATTGCAGCATATTTGTCGTGTCCCTAATGTAACATTAATAGCGATGCTAGCCCCCACGTCTGTTTCCATCTTTATTGCCTCAATTGTCTGTTGCTCAACTGCCGGTCAACTTACGTAAGCATCTCGTA
This sequence comes from Dendrolimus punctatus, assembly GCA_012273795.1. Lineage (NCBI taxonomy): Eukaryota > Metazoa > Arthropoda > Insecta > Lepidoptera > Lasiocampidae > Dendrolimus > Dendrolimus punctatus. Next base: position 5,357,144 of record CM022540.1, on the reverse strand, counting down.
ATGTCTAGTATAAGGGTTCGTTGTACTTATATCAATAATAATTTGATGTCTGAATCATAACAATTGCTATATCATATTTTACCAACATCCAACTTAAGTACTGTTACATTGTTATCTCGATTGCCAGTTATATTCCCGTTTACTGTTTGCTGTCAAGAATACAGACAATTTATGCGAAGTGCGCAGACGGAACCTGTTATATCACGAATACTGAGAACATGTTGCACATGATACTTGTAGCTATATATGCACGCCAGGATCTTAACAATGCATTTGCGGACTTGATAACAAAGCAATGTTATTAAACGATGGCCCCAGGCTGTCGAAGTTTATTGCTTCAGTTATTTATTCCAGCTGACTCTTAAAGCATCAAATGATGATTTATGAATCCTATAACTTTCTAGGAATATTGCTTAAAATGGTCGTACTATTTATATCAGGACAATATTAATTCTATTTTATTGGGTTCGTTGAACGGCTTTTATTGATTCCGCCTTAGTTACTGTTGGCAAATAGTCTGAGATAACTTATAAGTGTCTCTGACATAAGTTTATCGTTACTTTAGCTATTTGAATTTTAATTTTATGTAATATTTCCACATTTTATAAGTTTTGTAACCAAATTGCAAATACGGAACATTTTTAATTTCGCGGTGTCGTTTTGTGCTGAAATTTAAAGGGAAGATGGCTTTAAATTAATATTAAATAATTGAAATGAACAATTGGCGGTAGACTAAACTTTAACAATATTCATTGACACTTGGTTGGTGGTTTTCAATATGAAAAAAAATGTGTTCACCTGTAGCTTTTGAAATATAAAAAGAATTGGGGTTAATTCAAGTTGATAGAACTTCAAAAACACTCAACGAAAATTTGTTTGATCTTGCCTTTCTTAAGAGATGAGGTATTATCGATTACGCATTTTTATAGCGTTCCGTAACAAATTTAATAATAACCGGTGGATGTCTGTCGTCTTAAAGTTATTTTTTGCTGTGTACGAAACGACTTGGCCTTTCTTCACATACAATTTGATCATTATTATGCCTGCACTGACGCTTTTCGAATAATGAGTGATGACTCATTGTCTGTTTTGCTTATGGCATCAGTGTGTTTGCTTATCTCCCGTCTTCGTGCCAATTGTTTGACCTGAATTGACTTTTACGCGTTAACGAATGTCCGTGACTTCTTATCCGCTTCTTCCATGAGAAAGTTTATTAGTTTATTGACACCATTTGTTCTGGAGGCGACGCTGTTAAGAGTTTTTCTCTCGACTAATTAATTAACTAATCCTGTAACGTTTTAGTTGCCTGATAATTCTTCTACACCTTTTCAAACCGTTTTAAAATATATATTTGTATAATTACAGTGTCTGTGTATATTTTTGATATACATGGAAAAATTTAAGTGAATGTGGCTAATTATTGTTATTTTTCGTTTTTTGTACACCAGTTTATGCAAGAGTTTGTCTTGAATAGCTTTTGAAACGACTTAAAGAATTTGTCGAAGAGATAAATTTTATCTTAAGTTAGAAGTTGAATATAAAGTTCAATTCGTGCTTGATTGTAGTAGCCCCAGAAGTAGTTCTGCATTAAACGTGATAACAGATGTAAAATGTATTTTTTTGTTATAAATAACCTCAGATATATGTTGGCATATTAATAGGTATAAGTTGAAAGCTTTAGACTTACGCAATATCGCCCCTAATATATTCGTCTTATATGGGGATAAGTTAGGTACTTACCTGTCCTAGTAGATAAGACACGGCTTTCCGAATCATTGAAGCGAATATTTAATATCGGACGACATGTAGGTAAGATCCACACACCGCAATAACATATAGACGCTTATTCGGCTGCGGTCACATGCCAAGGCGTCACAGGTGTATACCGGATTGCTACGTAGGTAACGGATTTGTCTTCTATTTTATTTATTTTCTTTCTTTATGAAGACTGGTTTTAAAGGTTATATATATATATATATATATATATATATATATATATATATATATATATATATATATATATATATATATATATATATATATATATATATATAATGGTTTTAAGCGCGTTAACTTGTTTTTATTTTATTTAATCCAACGTTTTTGCCACTTTTCAGTAGTTGATCTTGATTGGCCAACAAATTGACAGTTAATTTTTATTGTACCTCCCACCCATTTTAATATTATATAAAATAATTAGAGCTACACATGTTTGCTGAAGAGTTTCTTGCGCCGCTTCTACTCTCCAAACCACAACATGTTGCGCAGCGCAGTCATCTTTGTCTTCGGTGATCATGGCTACTGAAAAGAGGCCGAAACGTCGGAATAATAAAAATCTAATAAATTATCGCGCTTAAAACCCGTTAAAATGTGGTTTTATTGTGTATACTAATCACGAAAACTTAGAAAATCCTAATTAAGTAACTACTAAAGTCGTCATTCCAATGGCTGTATTTGTATTACAGCTAAGACTAAAGATATGAAATTTGACATACATACATTAGTCTATTGTGTGTATGTTTTTTCAAATTGGGGAAAATCGTGTTTGGAATAGTCGTAAAACATGGGCTCGAAACAGAAAATTGCAACCGATATTGTAGAGTGAGTGAAATAAATATACATACATATTACAACGTTTATTTCCTATAGAGTGTTAATGCCGAGTTATTTGGTCACCGCGTCTTTATTTCCTTATACTCTTTCGCCGCATCTGTCACTATAACAATATGATATAGTCTACGTCCGACCGCTATACGCGCCACAGCTTCCGCGAAAACCTCGCCGCGTTTTGTGTGTTGTGTCACTTATTTACACCCGCTTATATCAACCCGCATGCTAGAAGGTGCACGCTGTACCGTCCCAGCTAGTCCACTTATCGAAGGAACCGCAAGACGCGAGGAAAGGATCACGGGGAGGAAGTGCCTGCCGCTGCGAAGTCCTCATAGTTCGTAGCGTGTTCGGTGCGGCAACCCTATCGTGTAAGTCATTTCCTTCGTTTTTTATTCCCGCTCCCGCCCGCGCCAACATAGAGGTAGGCAGAGAAGATGGCTTTTCACTTACTACGAGTTTGGAATACATCTTTTGCTTCATCTTGTACACGTCTATTATAGGTGCTTTTTGTCTGACCATTCAACCATTCATGTTAAGTACGTCGCGGTCTACAGCACAAAATCTATCACCCACACTCTTTCCATACACTTGTTTTGTCAGCCTCTTTTTATTCATTGTCTTATATGTCCAAACCACCTCAACATTTCAAAATATTTGTTATTATATCTTCCTTTTATAGAAATAAAAGCTTTTATAAAATTACGTAAAATAAAATTAATGGGAATTATAATCCGTCGCAGTTCTAAGTGGCTTTATAATATGTAAATGCGTGCAATTACACAGTATAAAATTATATTTGTTTATTCGGCTTCGCTAAAATAAATTTTGAATCATTATACTAAAACTCTTTAACTGAATGTACTTTGGTAAAATAATCGTCCCATTATGAAAGCACATATACAAACCTATATAAATATTATGTACATTTGTACATGTACATACACTTCTTATTCTTATTTCTACAAAGTATGGATATTCTGTGCGAGGTATTATATTTTTAAATATTTTCTTTTTAATACGTATAAAAATAAACTCGTGAACTAGATAACAGATAGAGTTATCTTATCGCACTGTTTGCGCATGATAAACAGTAAATTAGCGAGAAATTATTTATTCTACATACATAAATTTATGTAGGTTAGACAGATAATATACTTTCTACTTTGTGTGACGTAGAATCAATCTTAATATTATCGGTTGCTGGGCAAGTGACTACCCGTGTTCAGAAGGTTTGCCGATAGTCTCATTCATGATTTCACGCGTCAACTCTGTTGACAAAAAAAAGGTTACATAAAAAGTTGTTGCAATAAATTTATTATTGTATATACTTTACATAAATACACAAGTATATACAATTATAGAAAGTAGTCATCGGCAAACCTGCGCGCGGCCTATATGTTCTGATTATAAGTTAAAACTTGTTACATTTATGTACAATTGCGAACAACAGATTATACGAGAGATATGTAAGGGTTGATTTCATGTATGATATTATAAACACCAAAAGTCACTAGTATATTTTTTTGCAAGGTGGGATTTCTCTATGCATGCGTTATTTATTGACCGAGAAGAAAAATTGCGAGACCGGGGCTCATATGGGCCGCTCGATACCCACTAAACCATTGGAATGTTTTACCCATCACCTTAAATCATAAGAGAATATATTCTCTTATGCTATAGCATAGCCTACCAGGGAGGGGCTTACTATATGCAGACATTCTATAGATAGGTAATGAGTGAAATGAGGAATTCACATAATATATATGTATTTCTATTAAAGACACTTGGTTCAACTAGATGGCGTTGTGGTTGAAGTTTAAAATTGTATATTATACTAACATAATAAAATAAATAAAAATGTTCTACATATATGTGGTCGTTTGTTAAAACAATCTAAAGATTATATAGGTAAGATTTTGAGGACATTGAAATCAGGGAAAAATATGAGGTAAATGTTGGTGTTATTCTCGCTGCTATAAAACATAATAAAATTGCAACACGTCTATGTAGGTGGAGCAGAAGTCGTTTTGAACTAACGGTTGTGATAATGCAATTTCAAGATAGTAGTATGTTTAATACATTTATTTTCCATTAAAATAATCTTGCACTTCTGTCCGTAGATAAAGAAGTCCAGTTAAGACCTAAGAACGAAGATAACTCTAGCCTAGCTGAAGAACTTGTGACGTGCACAGTTAAAGGAACTGGTAGTTTTAAGTCATTAAAGTAACTGTGCATTTCCTGCCGCAAAGCAACTCTCAGAATCACCGCTTTTATTGGCCATTGCATTGAGAGTAATCTCGCACGTAGCTCCACATCAGAGTTCGTTGCTGTAATCATACGGCTTGAATGTAAATGTGCTGAGGAGGTACTCGTGTTGTATAAGCTTCGCGCCCAGAGTAGAGAAGCCCCACACTGGCCATACATTTCTGTGATTGCAAGTATGGATTCAATACTGTCTGTATAAATTAGTAAATTTTTAATGATCTTTTAGTATTAGATATAATACTAAAGCTAAAGATAAACTAATAAATTATTAACTGATCTTTTAAGGAAAGCTGGATTTAAGCTTCTGTCATACAGATGACAGTGGCAACGTTGCCTTATCTCATTGACCATCAACAACTTCAGAATAATATAGATAGATAACTCTTTATCGTACACCATTGAAGAAAAACTTATAAACTAGCAGTATTATTCTAATTGCATATAAAGGGCGGTCTTATCGCTAAAAAGCGATCTCTTCCAGATAACCAATAGCAGGAGAACAATAGATTGAAAAACCGTACATATCATATTCTTTGTATCGTTAAAATGGTGTATTCACATTTCAATGATATTCCATATACATTTAAACGTTCTTTGTCTATCAACTTCCTGATTCTACATTCACGGAACTCGTTTATAGCTCACCGAAGCGATGTTTGCGTGAAGTTAACCTTTTCGACTGCGACATCTTTCAGTCCCCTTTCTCCTAGGGAAATAGGTCGGATACATTACGTAATGGAACCCTACTATTGCGGTAAACCATTTGCGGGGTAGGGATGCTTAGTGTAATATTGAAAAGTCCAAATAATAAGTAATATTATAATTATGTGTATATATCATTTAATTTTTATCTCTCATATTCTGAAAGTATACTCGGAGTTGCCTGACCAAAGGATGAAAACATTATTTTTCGACCCTGAAAAACGACTTTTCCTCCTGTCAACTTTAAAAAAATAGACGAATCATAGATAGAACATGCGACTCGTGTCCCAGCTTTTTTAGCTAATGTTAAATCGCGCCATAAAGTGCTATAAAAATATCAACAATTTTATAACATCATTTTATATTTATAAATTACTACTTAAGATCTGAATAAACTTGCCTATCACAGAGAAAGTAAATAAAAAAAGTCAGGCTTCAAACTGTCTTGAACTTAAAACATTGGACACGTGTGCATTAATCGGGGTTACATGTCAAAACTTCTGGTAACACTGTATGTGACGACGCGACCTCATTAGACTACTTCCATCTAATTGTATTGCTGAAATCTTGAGTATCACTAAAATATGCAAATTCGCAATATGTCGGTGATAATATTATGTGTGTGTGATATGTGTTCTTGACATTTCGTACTCTATACCAGTTCTATCTCCCATTTACATCTCTGACGCATGCTTTGAGGACTTGTTGCTTGTGAGTGATTGGATAATCTGACTAGTTTAACCGGTTGGAGATCATCAGCGAGACCGTTAATATTAGTCCTTAAAGGTAAGATTGTTAAGGGAACGAACAACATTATTATTCGGAACTATTGCCTAAGATGGATTGGCAAGTTTCGCACAGCGGTTAAGTAGACTTGCAGATTTCACCACTTTTTTTTTGTTAACTCCGGGGAAATGTCTTGTCTTGTGACACACACACGGGTCTTGGATACAGCGGAAGACCAAAAGCGCTGCCTAGTGCCGCGCGCTTCATGTGCGTGTGGGTCTCTTGCACCAAACGGCAAACGGGATCTTCTCCATTAAAGGAGAAGGCCGAACAAACTACTCAATTGAACCTAGCCGACCAAACTACCCACTAAACTTACCTGGGTCCCTATGAGAGCATATATCTAGATTGCCAGGGATGTATAACGTAGTTAAACTCTTCTGACATCCTAGTGCGCCGATTTGGTACTAGCTCCGGGAAGCAAGGCCGCACCACTTCGTACAGTAGGGGCAGAGGTGATTCCACCAATACCTCCGTAAACAGTGGCCCTCTACTACAAGACTTCACCACTATGTTAACATTAGTCGACAGTGTTAATTGTAACAATATGTACATTAGTTTAGAATTCGTAGGCACTGCGTGCCCGCTGGCCAGAAATTAAACTTACCTCACCTGAATTGAATAACACGATTTAGACGATTTAGGCGATGTATTTTACATACATTTAAGTCGATATACTATGTGTTTATGTACTATAATTTACATCGACTTATACAAATGATTCAGTAATCGTTTAAATAATTTCATTAGTATCAAAATTTTAAGCACGTTCTCTTATAATCTGTCGGCAACAGCTGTTTGAAAAAAGTTTTCGTGTTGCTTTTTAAGATTTAGTAAACAAAAACACCCAGCTGCGTGTCGGTCATGCCAATATTTACCTTATCGCGTTATTGTTGTTTGTTGTTGACGCTTATTCGTTGAACAGTCCCAATCTTATCGAGTGCACGATTCAAGAAGGGTTCCTGGGGGCGGCCCAGCAATTTTGCCCCGAGTACCTTTTCATTGGTAACAAAATGTTCGAGTGGGGAAATAAATGTTGCGGTTTGGTTATTGCTTCTATTTTTATACCCCAGGTCGGGAAGTTTTTACTTTGGGCGTTATATCGGTAAAGTTTGTTGAAAAGTTTTGCAAATACTTTTAGCTGGTCATCGTTGCTTTGAATAAATAGATTAATGCATTTAATTTTAAGAAGTGTTTATTTATTTGGATAGGCAATAAACTACACAAAACATTACCTGATTGTATTTATGTAGAGATATGTTGTACATATATGATATATGTTTTCTATCGGTATCCGTACTTGTGTATAACGAAAATGCACTTATTACCGATACACTTACGCAAAGTCATGTATGATAACGAAGACCAAAATAGGATATTTTTGTATCGGAATACGTATTAAAAATTCGCACTCAGAGCCGGGTGACGAGACCTAGTACTCGGTACCGAATAAAAACTGAGCAATGTATATTGCTATATTTTATTTACGATATATGTTAAATTTATTGATTCGATAATTAGGACCTACTTACGCAAAATGGAACGAACCTACATACTGTCAGTTTTGAGAAAAAGCCGTTTGTATTAAAATTTTGCATATAAAAAAGTGACTATATTTTGGATTTTTTTTTGTTGAATATTGTATATTATATTTTGTCCTATATATTCAAGTAAACGTTTAGGTTTTCGAATTACCATGGGTCATGGATCTTGTTAGTTTATTATACTCTTGGTATTTTGTGGGTTAGCTACTTTGTGATAAAAATGGTTTTTTTTCTGTAAATGTTGTCACATCGTTATGATTCTTATTGGGTCGTTAATAGGTGCATTTTGAAAGCCTTCTGCATCCTTAACCAAATTTTGGCATGTTTGTGATTGGTTCTGTTTTGCATAAGTAGGTCCAATTTTCACTTTATGATTCATGCTAGTAATATCATTTATAATTTATATCGAAGCTTATAAATTGTGATTAAAAAAATTCAACGTTCAGTTGATTGATATAGGTATGGCGGCTACACTCATTTTATTTCTCTTTATTGGTCCTTCTACAGCATTGTATAGTGGCAAAATAAACGCCTTGTTACTATACCTAATGGTAGAGTTGGTATTGGTAGACCGCGACATACTCACCACGATCAAATCGCAGATGTCTTAAAGAATGGCAAGTTAAAAATTACTTATAATAAACGTATATGTATGAAGAGATTAATGAATGTAGATGAAATAAAAGATGTATGTCAAGATGGTAGCAAGTGGAAAATTCATCGTCTCTGTCTACGTCTATGGAAAAAAGGCGTGATAATATGTATGTAGGTATGTATTATGCTAATAGACAGGGTCTTTGATTTTTTTTAAGAGATCAAAATTATCCAAAAGCAAAATTTAATCTATCTTTCCTAAAAGTTAAATGCGCGATGCCCTTCAAAAGCAAAATGAGCGGAGTTTATATTTGCAAAATAAGCCTAATGAGCGCTAATGAAAAAAATTGAAAATATGGTTCAAATGTTTGGACGCAGAATAACTGAATACAATAAATTATAGCCGTACATCTTTCGAGAATTAGCATGGCCCGAGAAAAGATGTAACATGGCCTGATTACAGGTATCATTTATGCGGGCCCAATAGTTTCTGAGAAAAATGACTGTAACATACAAAGACTAGTACTGTCTTTTCCAAGATGCCTGCAGAACATAAGAAGCATAATATTAATTTCAACCGAATTCCAAATAAGGCGCGGCAGGCTTTCAAATACCTGAATCAAAGTGATCCGTCACATTCTGCATAAAGCAAGCGGGCCTGGAGACTAGCGTGACCTATATCACCGACGGTGGTGAAAGTATCGCGCAAAATGTCGCTCGCCCGCCTTTTCGTGTCACCCAATTGTGATGCCGCAGAACCGGTAAAAGCTGGAAGGTAATTTTGTTAGCGTTTAACGCTATGACTCGTGAAAAGGCTAACACTAAGCCTCTACTATATTGCGACACATTCATTTTGCAAAGTGGCAACACTATAACACGTATGTTAAGTTTTATAGATATGTTTAAAGATATACCTAATATTGTTTCATTCTGTGGGATAAACCACAAAAAACACTGCAAAAACGTTTTAAAAATCACTAGTCATTTGGCAAGATAGTATAAAAGTGTGTTTTTATTAAACGCCAATTTATATAAATTTGAGTTCAGTAGTAGTAGTTGTTTAGTATTAATTTTTAATGTTACGAGTTTGCGGGATTTCGAATTAAATGTCGTTAGAATTATTGTAGAGTCTATTAAAACTATACAAACACGTATAACACGGGTACAAATATAATCGAACGCAACAAATCAAAACGTAATTCAGAAGGTCGTAATTCAATAAAACGAATTCAATAAAAGTTCATCGCTATTCGATTCCCGAATGTACACACGTCACGCCTAGATCGTATTTGTAGCTCAACTGACCCCCTCTCTCAATCGGCAGCGTCAACATAATTTCCTATAATTAGCTTTTACTTGTAATCCGCAACACATGGCTAATTATGTTCCTGAGCGGCCTAAACGAGTATAATAGGACAATAGGCTCTTCTCCACAATAACTACAAACGTATGTCGATAAATAAGTGAACAAAAGAAGACGGTCATAAAAGGATTACAGTTAGTTCAAATGCCAACAGGTAATAAAATGTGCTTTTACAGATCTGTACGTGGAATCTGTCTTTGTCGGAGCGTAAGTTGTTAAACATTATGAATGTAAGTTCTTAATTTTGTAGAAATAAAACCAGACTTGATAAGATAAGTAACACATGCACAATAGTAAAATTATATTATACATAATTCATTCTCATTCGCTAACATACTTTCCACGCGACCTTATTCAGCTGAGCAAGCAGATCTCTATGACTGTTCTAATTTTAGGTAGATATAATCAATTCAATCTTATCGAAATTCTCTCTAACCCTTTGCTGTTGAAAGCAATAGTAACCGCAATTCGAATGGGGATCCATGTCAATTTTGACACCGGTATCGTCGGAATTTGTAAATGACCCTTGTCCAAATTTGAACTGAGATTGGTTTTGCTCCTTGAAAGTCAACTGTCAGTGTTCATTGATATTCTATATTAGAAATAATTGAGATTACCTTTATGATGTATTCAGAAAGATAACGTTGTCAGCCTGGTTACGCTTACCTCCTACAGTGGTCTGGCGAGAGTGAATTAGTTATATTACATTATTGAGACATAATACACCCACAGAGTTGTAATATGAAATATTAAGTATAATATGGATATTAAAAGTTTTATTAATTTCGACTAAAATTTTCAGTTCTGATGATTATGACAATGAGATCACCCGTCGCGCGCCGCTGTTAGTGCTTGATAAATCTCGGGAAATACTATCGATTTTGAATTCGATTTTCATTATATATTCTATTTATGTATACCGTCCAATAATTTTATTGTTGATATTTCCTTATGACGTTTGGACGTCCATCAAATTGCACAATTTCGAAAGTATAATTTCAAATGTAACAATTTTCATACTTTATTTTCCAAGCAATGTAGTAGTGCCTTTCTGTGAGTTATCGACTATAAACTATCGTCATCATATCTACATTCAAGCGTAATTAATCCTTTTGAAATTATTATTTTTCAATTAAAAGCAAAAAACAAGGCATTTATTAAGATTCAAAAAGTCAAGCTCTTGCTTTTATTATACTTTTAAGTATAAAAATACCGTTTATATCCCTTATTTATTACACAACACATCATTTTTAGCAAATTATATTAGTGCACCAAATATATTAAACATCCATTGACAAAGATACTCTATATTATATAAAATCGAATTGGTAATGCTTTAGGGCTCCAAGAATTAATCAATGGTCGATCTGTCAATTTTTTTTATTTAATTGTCAATTAAAAAAAACATGTTGATTTGCATTAAACATAATTGGCCTTACTTATAATCGTTTGTTAAATTTTAAGAAACTGCTCAGCAACTGATTAACGAAAATCTTACCCATAAACTCCTCTTAAGGTTAAGAGATGGTGGTAAAGTAACTCATAAATAACTGTCAAAAATACCCAACATCGAGAGGTAGTTTAAGAGACTGCTAAGAGGCAAGATGGCAAATTTTATTTGAAACAGCCATTGATTAGGGGCTTAAGTGTCTCTTATTTAAGAGATGGCTAAACCTTTCTTAACGAGATTATTATAAGTAAGGCCCAATACGTTTTGGATAACTTGCGTGGGTTGGTGCATCCGATTTAAATAGAATAGATACAGTCAAATGGAGGAAAAATATGTGTAACAAATGGTAAGTGAATTAAAATCAGCCACTTGATTATCATTCAAATAAACGAGGACATATTTGTGTTCAAAACAACAGCGTATCAAAATGTAGAAAAACATCTTAATTAAGTGCAGATGTAGCTATCAAATACATATATTATGTTCAATGTCATTATTTTTAATGAGATGTGAATCGAATATGTTTAGTCGTTCTTGACACAGTGACGCGTGTCTAACCCTCTTTACGTTTCACAATCCGATGCTCCCGTCTCACGGATGAATATTGATATACCACATGCTTTTGGTGTCCTTCGAAATCTCTTTTAGTTCCATTCCGTTGACTTACGCCGGGTTTCTATATCTTGGTAACCATTATTTTACCTTATAATTTTTTTTTTTGAAAATTGACATTATCTTATAGAGTCTGTTGGAGTTTAGTTAATTGATGGTTAGTAGTAATAAAGAGCGATGTGTCACAAAATGAAAATAGCCTTTTGTTCTCATCCATTCATTCTAAGCATTGTAATGTTTAATCTTAATTACTTTTTTTTCTCTCTGACTCTTAGGTTTCTTTTTGTTCAGTTTAATTAATTTGAATTTCTCCAAATTCTCGTATAAATTACAGTGAACGTAAGAAATACACGCCCTGTTATCGGGTTTCACACGTCTATAATCTAAGTGTACACACTATTCCTACAATGTTTACCTTCACTTTCAAAAACGTTTACTGTAACAACATGCATATTAGGCCCAGAAAAGATCTTGTCTAATATTCTGTGTTCCATACAATAATGCAGAATAGAGTATTATGAAAATACGTATTGTAAATGAAAACCATGGATATAGAGAAATTATTAGTAACTAGCGGACTTGTCAGACGTTGTCCCGCCCTAAAAGTAAAAATTTATAAACCGATTCCAGCACGAAGTGTTTGATTTAGATTGCTGGGTTACATTAATGAAGTTTTAGTACGGATCCCTAATTTTATATAGCCTATATTAATTAGGGATAATTCAGCACTCGAACAGTGAACGAATTTTTCAAAACGGTCTAGTAGTAATTAATTCGTTACAAACATACAAATGTTTTCTCTTAATAATATTAGTATAGATAAAGAATTGTAATTCATAATTTATGTAGGTATAAGTTAGTAATATTTATACTTGAACCGCAATATGTTCAAGGTCGCCGGTCGGGCGATTCATTTCCGTAAAAAGACACCGTCTTTGATATCAAATACAAGTTTATTCTCATAATAATTCTCAGTAGCGTAGAAAACTAATACACGTTACCTGCTTCACGTTCGCTCTGTCTGCTCTTTTGTTATATCAGCTCACTACGTTTACCGGAAAAAATATATTCGCAATATATTATACCAAAATATGTACAAAATAATTATATACTCACACTTTAACAGGTTGTAGGGCATTTGGCCGACTGGATGGCTACCACCCTTGGTCTAAAGTACGTCACCAGAACAACCTTGAGTTGCGTGCCGGCATTAGCGACCAGGTTCCTGTCTCCATTAAAAGAACAACAGCAGCGCATTTGTAGCACTTTTGTTGTTGCAAATGTCCATAGGCGATGGTAACCGCTTTCCATCAAGTAGGCCATCTACCTGTTTGCTGAACTAAAGCAATAAAAAAAAACTCAACTGCTCCAAACTATTTGGCCATAGGCATATTCTTTAGGTACTTTTAAAATATTAGGAACTATGCACGTGGTCAAATAATTTTAAATGACTGTACATGTCCACATTTCAATATAATCGATATATTCTAATTGGTTCGCGTAATTAATCGAATCGGTATCCAGCGGTAACAATTTTATTATTCAGGAAAAAAGTGCGCTACGTTCATCTCTGTTATCGATACTACATATTTACCATATCACTTTACAATCAGTATATTGACGCGTGACGCTCCCAACGCCGTGAAGAACGAGTTAAGCAGCATTGAAATCTCTGAGAATGTTTCCATATTATACGATGCAAGTTTAATATAAGATCGTTAGCTAATATTTAAGTAGCATTCTGTAATACAACCTACATTAAGTCTGCACCGCGCTGCCTTTGTTCCACGCGCCGATAAAACATCTAAGTTATGTGTAATAATCTTAAGTCGAATAGTTTTGAGGTGCGTTCGTGAGTATGGTGTTATATTTTATGAGTCACGTCGACATTAAGAGCCGCCTGCAGCATAACTGGTACTTCGAGCTGCGTTAAATTTAACTGTAGGGCATGAATAATTAAATGTACAAAAGAAAGCATTGTATTACTTGCCTTGTGGGTTGGATTTTTTTTCGCTTAAGTCTGTAGTAACGCTATACACGCGCGTCAGTGTAATTTCGATTGATCCAATAGTTATTCCATTAAATCTTCAAGCTGACTTCAATGAAAAATTACCGTCCAATCCTTTCCCCAACATGTAAATAAATATCATCAAATTCAAATTCAAATTCAAATTCAAAAGTTTTTATTCAAAATAAGTTCCACTGGAGAACACTTTTTGAAGGTCATACATATAGGTTAAAATTTAATTTTACTTCCTAGTCTATGTACACCGCTTCGCAACGTGTTATTGCTGTTAAGGAGAAGAAGCGGCAAGAAACTCCCCAGCAACACGTCTAGCTAAAAATTGTTTTTCTTTATATTTGTTGTTCTATTTTTTACATTTAAGTACTTTTTTTAAAATTTAATACAGAATTATGTTACAGAATAACTTTTGAAGAATTAATGGAGTTGTAGCAAATAGTGCATATTCAATAAGACAAAAGCGCAATAAAAGGATAGAAAATAATTATAGTTATAAATATAAAGACGTAACGTAATTATTTTTTTTTGCAACATATCTCCATATATTCCTTAGAAGTACGGCAATCTCTTTAATCGTTACATTAAGATACACAATCGTGCAACGCAGCAATGATCTCACAAATGATACTCATAGATGAAGTCGAATTTAGAGCCCTCAAAAAGCTTTTAAATTCCTGGAGTACAGCAGACAGGCTGGCGGCTCATATGATAAACAATGGTTACCATAGTCGCCAATGAATATTTGCAAGAATATTAACGGTTCTCGGACAAGCTTACGCATGGAGTATACCAACCACATCGTAAGTTTTATAGCAGATGTTCATCGCGAGTTAATGATAACGATTATTCCGACAGCGAGGGGAGAATCCGGTAAAATCAACGCTACCCTAAGATAATTCAAAGTGTCGCAGATTGGCAATCGTTCCGCATTAATTTAGTTACATAAGATTTCCCCTCACGAAAGTGCAATTCCATTCGACAAATCACGGCCGCTCGGCAATCTCACGCGGGGAATTGTGATTGATCATGGGAGACGATAAAAGAGTTTCACTGCCGGCAACGAGTTCGTGTAAATGCGGAAACAAAGTTCACATAACACCTAATTGGATATAAATGAGGCGGAACTTTAGGATCGGAAGGCGAACGTGTGCAATCTGCATTCATTGTTCTCAGCACGCCGTATACGAGTATAAGGGGATTTTATCGGGAACGCACGTGTTGTTAGACCACGAGACTCTAATCCCATGATAATCCGACCCGGAAAAAACCAATAACCATTGTTTTGTTAACGTGTTTAAGTTTAATTCATGGGATGTTTGCACTAATTATCGCTCGTGTGAACATACCGGTTTTACTGTACCAATATTTTAATCTGTATTTCGTGACTACGCCGCGTGATACTTTCAGATCAGGTCAGGTGTTACTCCCCATTGCTCGCCTCGAACAATACCGCCGTGAGTGTAATTGATTGTTATAATTTATCTATTTCATAATAACAGTAGCAAATTAGTATTTAAACGAATAAACTTTTAGAACTTGCGCATAAATTTAAAATCGCTTAGCGGGTGTTATATTACGAATAAAGTCCAAGACGAAGATTTTCGTAAGAAAGCCGATTAATTGGCACTCCCTGTTCCCGCGGCAGCCTAAATCTCTGTGAAATAACAGGTAAACTGCAAAAGATGCGCCTACGCAGGTACGGCCACATTTTACGGAAACCGGCTACTTATATTGAGAACAAACGATTAGTCATACGGCCTTCGACGGGTCTTTTTAAAAGAGGGATAGGACCTTACAAATGTTAGCTGGACGTCTTGAAAGATGATACACGTGCCATGGTCTCGAGATAAGAGATAATGAAGGCTGTGTTATGTGTAAAAGAGAAACTAGGGATGCGACCTCTGGTCTCCGAAGTGAACGCTCCTAACGTAATCGAGATTTAACACAAGGATGATGATAATAAACCAAAATAATTGATATAGCTCAAAGCTCAAGTATTAGCTAGTCTGTCACATTTGTCGTATGACCGGTGAACGGCAGAGCAAACGAGTCCTGAAGACTAAATCCTGGAACGACGGCTGGCATGAGGTTTTAGGCAGAGAGAGAGAGAAGTCTACGATTAGCAGTGAACGATGATTAACATAATCACTGCTACAAGACATAATGGAAGTAAAATCTCAGACTCACTATTATAATGTACCAAACGGTGTGTTAAATTTTGTTTAACAACTGTTAAATGCACCCGCCTTTAAGACAGTATTGTGGCTTTCATGTGGGTAGTTCTATGAAAATTATCTTAAGTAAATGCATGTTAGTTATAATCGAATAATAGCTTGAAACAAAGTTTACGTTCACAATTTCTGTGAGAATTTACATGGAAATTGGTGTACTGTTTTGTTTTAATAATTTTGAGAGCCAACTTAGAATTTGTAACATGTACTTAAAAATAATCACTCGCGGCGGCGTTTAAATAAAGAGCAGCGTTATTATTTTGGTCAAGAAAGCGTAGCCTTCTTGCTCTTGACGCCAGATGGCTATTTCTCCTTTCAGAGATGCACGAAGCACTTTGGAATGTATAATTAATGTGTACAAAGCGTACAAGTTAATTAAGTCATTTGCAATGAAGGCTTTGTTTAATTGTTCGCGTAATTCGCTGTGAATAAGTATTGAAGTGTTCCGTTTATTAATCTTTTTTATTCTGAATACGGTGATGTCTACAACAACCGATGCAAATGGATCGTTGACGTGGTCATTGTCTGCTGATTGAGTATTTTATTCTTGAAAATAAACAGGCTAAATAAATGCCTTCCATTGTTGCTGGAAATAACAACGTTAATGGTGTATTAAATTTTTAATAATACACCATTTTGTCTTACTTTTGTAAGACATATTTTATATAAGTAGTCGGCGCACAGGCTCCTTACAACTCGATTCCTTTTGATTCCCATTTTGAAATAGAAAATTAATCTCATTGTGATACTCCAAGCAGTTAAAGGAAAGACGAGTATCTTAAAGAACAATTAACATTTATTATTAGTCACTTTCGGCTACTGTTGTAATTAATATCATCGGCGTCAGTGCTGGATCTTGTAATTAAATTTTTTGGCGACATTATTATTTGGTCAAAGTTTTAATATTTTGATACAATTTTGACGAAAATAATGTCACCAGCAAATGGAGTTACAAGGTCCTGCACTGACGCCGACGATAATAATTATGTTTTCATTTTTGCTTGTATCTGACGTTATTATAGACTTAAAATAATAAAAAGAGAAATTCAGTTATCACTATTTTAGGTCAAAGAAGCAAGTGAGGTGTGTAAGAATAAGCCTGAATGGCGCTCTGTTATGCGTGCCTACCTCGCAAGGGACCTGGCGTGAAGTTATGTATGTATATACTATTTTAGGTTTATGGAGCCTCATCAGACTCCGTGTGTTGCCAGATAAAGTATTACGACCACTATTTATGATGTAGTTAATTTTGAATTAAATAAAGGATTATGAATATAAGGAAAGCTTAAGTAATATTATAGAACATTTTAACTGCATTTACCCAAGTTTCGTGAAGATATAAAAAATGATACCCCTCATTTTTTAATCTTTGGGTTTCTCTTAAATAATATATGGTGCGTCATACAACTATCTACTCACAAAACCACTAAACAACAAAACGGTAACAAAAACAATTACATAATAAATTTAATAATGAAAACTCAACAAAAACTATGCAAATATAAGAAATCACCCGGGAACATTCACACTCAAACACTATCCAAATACGAATGAACAATATATAATAAATAAATAAATTACGGGTATTGTTATAAACAATTTTTATACAAGCATATATGTCCAAAATTGTCGTTTGTTTGTTTAAAAAAAATAATTAATCGTTTGTTTTAAAGGCTTAAAATAATTAACTTAAAATAAATATACTACAATATTTATTTGAATTATTCTAACGTTTATGAAGATTCACAAAATAAAATAAATGAAAAAATCATGTCTGTTTCTAGTGTTACGTAAAATTGGAATATATAAACCGATGTATTTATTTTTCAACATTATTTTTTTTTAACTTGTGCCTTTTTTTTACTTAAAAAACATTGTTTAGGAGAACTGGGGTCAATGTATTGCCACCCCACCTATAGAGTTATGTGTCGTTCACATGAGTTTTTGAAGATTTGCAAGTTTCTGTGTATGAATATCAAGTGCAGGTAATTAGGAATATAATTGTTTCCGTCAAGGAAGTAATTTATCACTTAATAGGTTATAATTGGTTCGGCTTCCTGTTTTCAAATATAAAATTACTTCTAGCAAATATATCACGTCCACAAATTGGGATATGGTGAAAGTAAAAGAAGTTCATTAATAGTAAATAGTGACAGTGGTTTCGCTACTTGTCTCTATGTTTTATATCACTCGGGACATAAATCCTCCCGACTTTGTCAGTTTACATTTTGGACTCGTATCCTGCGAGAATGTTTATGTCAGATATATAATTCTGTAATACGACCGATCATGTTATATACAGGTCTAAATGTTGAGCCACTAATGTGATAGACCACAAACTTCTCCACTCACCTGAGATGAGAATGTTGAGAAGGATGTGTGGTGCTATAAGGATGGACAAGGAGAGAAATATCTTTGAAATCTTTGAAAGAAGGGGATCTGAAAATTTGAGAGGAAAAAGATTAAGGTGGTATGGGCATGTAATGAGGAAGGATAAGAACCCAGTGAAAAAAAACTTGAAGTCGGTTTTTTAAACGAAGTTTTTTTATTTATTTGTTACTTTTTAGTGTCTAGCTATGGGTACGCCTACGAAAGGTGCCGCGCGGAATGGATTTTTTTTCATAAAAAAATGTCCATAAAATGAAAACTACTGGGCCAAACTATGTCAATTTTTTAAGGGACCTAATGGCAGCTATTCCGCTTCGAACAAAAAAGAATCACGTAAATCTCGGAGTAATCGGTGAATGTACATAAAAAAACTGACGAATTGAGAACCTCCTCCTTTTTTGAAGTCGGTTAAAAAAGAATCATTAACTACAAGATTGATGGGTACAAATATAAAGGTTGACCAAAAGAGAGATGGATGGATTGTGTGAAGGATGATATCGAGGGCTTCATAACAAATGGGCATATACGTAACAATGCCATTATTTTGTTTAAAATCTATGAAATGTTACAATTTAGAGAGTCTTACCAGTATGCAAGTGTACTTAAATAGAAGGGTATTCAAAATTTCAGCCTTGTACAATAAACTAGTTTGGTTTTATTAAAAATTTTGTCCATTTGTAAAGCTGCACTTTTGTCTGTACGCTCATTTATTATGAAGACCTCGATATGATAATTTGTGATATGCCAGAATAGAGGAATGTGAAAGGAAAAGACATTGTGCCGACACCAAAGAATACAGATAAGTGCTTTATACCTGACCTTCGTTTTTCCCTTCGTTAAATTGAATCATTCCTCACGGATGAAATCTATATAAATGAAGTCGTTACCTAATTAATTCAACGCTAAAGCTTTAAATTGTACAGTCAAGTGCGTTCTCGGGTTGCAGCCAATTAAAGTTGGGTGTCCCTGAGCGGCTGTTGTCACTTCATATCCTGCCTTTTGAACAGAGCGGGGGACGTCTTGACGAGGGGCGTTGAATGCAAATCGGTCGGTAAATTACATATTATGGAATTTGGGTCGAATACTTCATCGTGGAAGAAGAGAGAAAATAAATATATAAATAATGGCTTATTTTAAAACATATTGATTATTATCGTCGTTGTCAATTCAGGATCTAGTAAGTAAAATAATATACCAAAGACGATATAAATTAGTATAATAAGTCTTTTTATGGATTTTGTGTGTATTTATTTATACACATCAGTGCCCTTTGCGATAAAAAATACCTATGTATATTCTTAATCTGTCAAGCATCTATGTATATGTATATTTATCTGTATAGTATTTAAATAATGTATTTTGTATTGTTATGTTAAATTCATAACTGAGTGAAATGAGAACATAAAAATTACCTATCATCATTTTTGTATAGTGGGTGGTATGTAGATTTCGATCATAATAATCACTAGCTATTAGTAAAACATAGCTGTGGCTTAGACGGCCCACATGATGGAAAGCGTTTACCATCGCATATGGACATTTGGAACACCAAAGGTGTACTACCAATGCGCTGCTGCTTTCTAAAGGGAGACTGGAACCTGGCCACTAATGCCGAAACACAACTCAAGGTTCTTATGGCGGCATACACTAGACCAGGATAGTAGCCATCAAGACGGGCAAATACACTACCATCCGGCTGTGGGTTGTTTTGACGCCTCTTATTACGGGCCGCTAACACCCATGAAATTATAATATATTCTTTTTCCGTTCGTGCTCGGATAGTAGATACTTAGTAACAACAATACATTTCAGGGTAAACAGTTTATATTTAAACTGAAGTAAACCGGGAAAAATAAACGAAGTCACATTTACCTTTCAATATGGGCTCGTTTTTATTTCTTTTTCCTTAATATTATTACTTACTCTTTACGGGGAACCTGAAACTGATTTTTCAACTTATGTATTTTATAATCATTCTCTTTAATGTAAAATACAAGTTTAGCTTTGTTCGCTTAACCGAACAAAGCTAAACTTGAATGCGAATCCCGTAGAAAATATTTTGTTGTCCAGGATAAAAAGTATCCTGTTTTTATTCTCGATTTTAATAATACTTATAGATTATCAAATTATAATTATAAAAATATTAATATTAATAAATACATGGAGTTGCTGTAACCAAGACCAGTTTAGACAGTACTATTATAAATATAATCGTTATAAATTAAATAAGAATATTATCAACAAGAACAGTACTTGACTATTAGGACAAATAATTGCAGTGCACTGACCTTTATTCAAACACTAACATTTGTGTTGTCTGTGTATTGTTAATAGCATAGGACAACAACTTATTAAACGTAATTAAAATTCCAATTACAAATTACATCAGCATTGATACTTTCTAAGTGTTGTTTACAAAAACTTTGCACCGTACATCGTTAAAAGTTAATTACTTAAATTAAGTATACAAACATCATTAATTTGATGAAACGTTCATTAATAGGAATACGCAGAAAGCGTAACGTCTGTCGTTATTTATATCAACAATACATTACGGCATATAACTTATTAGCAAAATCTCTGGGGAACTTTAGTTGAACGTTTTCTGTGAGTAAATATATGCACGATCCTACTTTTCGTGTTCGGGCATTACTAGCCAGTTTCCAGTCTCCCTTTAGAGAGCGGCAGCCCTTTGGTAGCGCCCTTCTCGTTACAAATGTCCATACGCGATGGTAACCGCTTTCCATCAGGTGGGCTGTCTGCCTGTCTGCAGAACTGCCTGAGTTCATAAAGAAAAAAATATCTGTCTTAAAGTTTTGTGATACCTAACACTTATATACCCCGGCGAACTTCGTACTGCCTTATTATATGAATTCCTAAGACTGTTTCATGACACAAAAACAAAATCACCATAATCGGTCCAGGTGATTATGCGGATTCTAGAACCCGATCTCAGCGCCACCTACCGATTCTAATTGCGAATCTAAATCATCCGGGAACCCACTCAACAAACAAAAACAAAATCACCAAAATAGCTCCCGGTGATTAGGAGGATTATAGAACCCGATCTCAGCGCTACCTACCGATTCCAAATGTGGATCTAAACCATCCCGGGACCCACTCAAACACACACACAAAATTTCATCAAAATCGATATAGTCGTTCTCAAGTTATGCGCTTACCAACACATTTGGTGATGCGTTTTTATATATACGATTTAATGAACGCTGCTTCATATTGATATTGAGCGTGAACCGGGAATACTCAAATTCATTATCTTATTTTAGTGCGGATGTGCATGGTGATGAATGACGATAAGCATATAAGTAACTTTAACCGGAGCGTGTGGTCGTTTTTATTCAAGCTATTCTATAAACACAATACTAATTTAATTAATCTTGATTCATCCTTGGAAATTGTGCTTGATTCGGAGAAATTCGGCAAGTTGTAATAATACTTAATTAACGGAGCAACCGGCACGCAAATAATAGCATTGTTTACTACATTATGTACATATATGCCGAAAATCACCCAATGCGAAATTGCTTATAATATAATTTTCTGCTCTGTTATTTAATAAGCTGTGTTGTTAATAATGAATTCCAAGGCGTTCCTAACAACAGGCGTTATTTGATACTGGATCGATATGTATTTGAGTTGTTAAGGAGTCGTAGTCATATTGGCAGAAAGGTCTTTTAATTTTTTTATGTCGGTGTCTATCTTCGTACTACGTTCAATTTTCTCAAAAATAATATAATATATATAATATTGTTACGAGTTGGAGGACTCAAATTAAAATGCCGTTGGATTATTAACGGTTTTATTAGAACTATACAAGCACGTATAACACAGGTACAAATATAAACGAACACAGATCCAACCGTAATGCAGAAGGCCGTAATTCAATAAAACGCGCAATCCCGATTTTACTTACCACACTTCACGCCTTGATCATAGTTGTCGCTGAACTGTCCCCTCTCCCCATCTGGCCGTTGTTTTATACCTCACAAATACAAATGTGCCTGTATCGAAGTCGACGTAATCCGCAATGCCAATAAATGCCATATTAATGCCAATAAATAAGTAAACAAAAGAAGACGATCATAAAAGAATTACAATCGGTTCAAATGCCGACAGGTATATAATGTGTTTATACAGATTAGGAGTGAAATTTGTTTTTTTTTCGGAACCTAAGTTGTAAGAACATATATTTCGGCCGCTCTTAGAATACGTTTCGACTTCGTGTAACATATGGGTGGTACATTCCAACGACAAAAAAATTGCGATAAAATATTTTTCTTATGTTTCTGTATTTATTGCTGATTCAAGATTTAACCAAAAATCCTATCACTACGGCAGTTTACGTTAAACTAAATTAGTTTCGCAAAATCGTTAACCCATTTTTAGATTCTCATTACAAAAACGGCGGACATTAATTAATAACACAAAAATCAAACAAGAACGATTATTTTTACGGATCTCTTCATGGTACGCGAACTGACGCACGCTTGGCCCATTTTACAAGCTGTTATTTAACTTGCAATGTTTTTTTTGTGTTTGTTTAGGACAAATCTTGCTAGCTGGATTAGAACCAATTCTTTTAAAGATACAAATTTGCATTTTTGTATAAATACTTGTTCTGTTTTGGTGACAATACAAAATATAAAAAAATAAAAAATATTTTTAGTTTTATAGCAAAGAAATAACAATAAAAACTAAAAAATAATGTACAAGAATTTAAAAGAAATAAAAACAAGCTTTTGTTTCAATACTTTAAAAACCAAAAAATAAACTCAAATCACATCCATTATTTTGTTACATAATCGAAATACATAGTATTTATTAGTATACATATATACAAATTATCACGCCTTTTTCCCATGGGGGTAGGCAGAGACTATAGATCTCCACTTGCGAAGATCCTGACAAACAACTTTCGCTTCATCTACTTTCATTAACCTCTTCATACATGCACGTTTCTTTGATGTGCTTTTAACCTAACCTCGTTTTAGCACTTCTGTTATTTGATCATGGTGTGTACGTCGTGGTCTACCGGTACAAACTCTACCATTCACAATACTGTCATACACTTGTTTTGTGATTGTATTATCCTCCATCCTCTCTACATGCCCAAACCACCTTAACATTCCTTTTTTTACCTTTTTTTATTTATTAGTAAAATTTATTAAATAAACATGTCGGAGGTCTAGTTAAATAAGGCTGAAAACACAATAGCTACATAGAACTAGCAACTAATAGGGAGGGAAGCGTTTCATTAAAAACTTTAACAAGCTTTATCAACTTATTTCTCTTCTTAGCACAAACAGCGCATCGTAAAGTTCAATTAGTTGAACATGGTCGGGAGATTATGAACTTTGTTTAAGGCTTTTAATAATTAATATTTTTATTATTTAATAATAATTATTTTTATAAATCTTCATGATATGAAGCGTAATGTAGTTGTTACGTAATTTTTCTATAGTTCCTTAAACTCAGAGAAAATCATCAAATCAGCTCCAGATCATTACATAGACTCCTTTATTTTTTTTCAAAACAGGATAAATAAATATCTACATCTTTATAAAAGAAAGAAATAATTTGTTTTTTTTTTAAATACTACTTTATGTTATTCACAATAAAATAAAATGCATCTGACAAACGACCGCGTCTATGGAATCTTCGCTACGAAAACTCAGTACTGCAACACGTACATCGCCTGATTCAAATTTGTTTTTTGTTTAGGTTGCCTGGAAGAGATCGCTTTGAGCGATAAGACCTATTTTGTATTGCCTGTAAATTTGATCTGTTTTTGTAATTGAATATTTTGGTGTGCAATAAAGTGTTATCTCTCCCTCTCTCTCTCTCAGTACCGAAAAATCGTCAATGACGCTGGCGTTGCTACAAGCCTTAAGTCTAACCAACATATATATAAATATAGTACCTACCACAGTTTGTCTAGGTAGTAGGTACCACCTATTCTAAACGGTCGCTTTATAATGGCTCGTTTAACCCTTCAGTTTTTAGGTCAACTGTACTTGACACGATCTTTATATTCCTTCCTTTTATCTTTAGCTGTTATTTATCAAATTAGTTGTGAATATTTTTTTATAGTATTATAACACTTTCTTTAACTTTGTGACTAAAAACAATTAGAGTGAGTTGTATTTCTACATTTCTTGAATACCGTCTCGTATCTGTTCTGTTTATTTTACTTAAAGGGATATATATATATATATTAGAGATGTGCTATCTTGTGATGTCGTGTTGAAACTTGAGATAGGTATTGCGATGTCATCTTAATGTTTGTGACATAGATGATCATATTATCTTAGAATTTAAATTATTTTATTTAAGATTGATATTCAGTCTCTTCTCTTGCACCTTTTCCCAATTATTGAGGTCGGCACAATATGTCTTTTCCTTCCGTACTCCTCTATTATGACGTACGTCCTCTATCACACCACAAATGTACCCCTCAGTCTTCCAGTTTATCATTCTTTTTATCACAAATTGTTAGTTGATATTCGGTATGCGTCTAATTATCGAATTTTAATTTACTAAATAGCACCTGATTTATTAATTATTTACCAAGAATAGAAAAATGTAATGTTTTATTCACACTCCCATTAAAATTCGCCTGTTCTCTGTTCAAAAGGGCGTCCCCTAAAGTTCCCCGCAATTGTGACCGGGGTGTCGTTTGTCAACTCGTAATGATCTTGTGTTTGAACCGCTTTAGTTGTCTCATTATTGCGCGATTTGAGCATTGTTAATCTAACTTATATATTTCTAGCAACTACAATTCAAAAGTTATCCCGCACTACAAAACAAACGTATATTGCAAATGACAACATAGTTTACTGAAGTTTCAAAATATACATGCAAGTGATTGCCCTTGCATGTATCCTTGATAGCTGGTCGTCTAAGTTTTTATTTACTTTACTGTACCTATTCATGATAGTTATACGAGATTTATCTAAAAGTTATATTCATAATCGCATTAATAATGTGATTATGAATAATATTTGTATAACAAGCCTATAAACTCGTATAACTGTTATGAATAAGGGGTAATCCCCATTTATGGTACTTTACTGAATGTGGTATCAGTTTTATTTTTAGGGTTATTTTTGGATTCCGGTAACAATTTTAGTAAAAATGGAACCGCTATACCTCCGAGTAAGGAACTGACATCGCATTCCGTTTGTCTGTTTTTGTATGTCATTCTCAATTTTCTCGGAAACTACTGGGTCTGATACATGTTGAAACTCAATAGGAAGGTGTAGTTTATATAGTGCTATGGAACTGTGTAGTAAATACATGAAACGGTTAAAAATTAAGGGTGCCTGCCATACACGTAACTCTGAGGGATGAGTTATTTCTTTGTATATATTCGAAGAGTATATCATAATGTACTTCCTCTAATATTTATTATATATTAATATAAAGTATGTCCGGCATATTATAATTTATTTATAATTTAGTTTGACAAATAAATATAATTCTTAAATAACTTTAAATTAACCTTTTTATGCACCTCTATTTTCTACCGTCATATTAACTTAAATCTTACAGATTTAACAGACAATTGAAAAAATAGTTTTTGCCTGTATATATATATATGATTCTTATATTATTTTCTGTTTGTTTCAGCAACAAAAGACGAGCCGGACGGCGACGGTAGCGAGTGTAGGGGTCGACAACAAAACGGGGGTGGTCGGGGGAAGTTGCCTTACAATGGTTACTCAGAAGAGTGCTTGGACCGGTTAGAACCCAACGGCAATATACCACACGATAAGGAACCGCATTATGGTGAGAATATTTAACAAACCTATTAACATGACTTTATACGTGAAGGAACGGAGAATGAATACAAATCCCTCCGTCCAGGTGGCCAGTTGTAAGAGGCAACAAAACAACTCACAGCCAGTTGGTAGGGTATTTGCTCGTCTGTATGGCTAGAGTATGCCGTCATAACAACCTTGACTTATGTTCCGGTTTTAGTGGCCAGGTTACAATCTCTGCTTAGAGGTTTCATATGGGATTGGTCAACCTTATGGAAAGCATTTATGCTTTCCATAAGGTGGACCTTCTGCCTGTCTGCCGAACTTACGCAATGGAAAAAAATCGTTCACCGTATGCAATATTGCGGGCTCCGTTATGGCATACGTCGGCAAGTTGTAAATGATCTCACTCCGCTGTTTTTCCAGGGTGTTGTTATATAATAATACGAGGCTCTTTAAAAAGGCGATAAATATTCATATTATTCATGTCGCAACGAAATAAGCAAAGCATCGGCTCTCTTGGTGTTGCATATGTCTTTGGGGGGCGGTGGATCGTCTGCCAATTCGCTTACTTGCAAACTTGTAAATAAAAGATGGCCTGAAAAATAGATTGTAAAATAAGATAAAATACAAAAAATTCAATTACTTAGGCATGACAACCTCTCTGTCTGATATTTCGGATCTTCATAGTGGAGGGAGCGATAACTACGTCGTTAAAAGATCATAAAAATGAATTTGTTTTAAAATATGATGTACGCCGCGTGGTATTACAATAGCCAGTCTTAACTTAAAAAAAAATTAAATCACTTTTCTACTCGGAAAGTACGCTTGAAGTTACCTGATTACAGGAATGAAAACAGTAATTATCGTCGCTTGAAAGATTTTTCCCTGCTGTCAAAAGTTAAAACCTATACGAACCATTCCCAAACCTTTTACAGCCGCTGTTATATCGCGGATTAAATAGTAATTAAAAAATATTAACAGTTTTTACTTATTAATTATTTTTCACTAAGTTATGATTTAATTTATACAAGTCTGAACTAAACATTTAGTATCCTCATCAGTGACAAAAAATATTTTGTTTAGTTTCCTTATGTTCGAAATTAAAATTTTAAACTCGGGTGAAAGACCTGTTTAGTCACTCGAACTATAAGCACCCCTCGCTACGCTCGTCCGCCAGAGCATATCGTGCCTAGATAGGTCACTATCATCCCTCGTGTAACAATCTACTATTACAACAATTAAGTTGGTAGTAAGTAGTATTGAGACAGTAAATGTTTATTTTGATTTTAAAATGATAAGGTTAAACAAATTCCTGAAGTAGCATAAGCAAGTTAATATTTCATCCCTAAAACAAACTTAAGAAATTGGTTCAAGTATTATTGAAGTTAAATTGCCACAGCGTATAATGGAGTTATATGTCTTTGATTGGTGAATTTCCTTTGTACTGAAAGCTTTTAAATATTGTCGATCTTATACCACAAAGTCTCTTACGGAGTTTTATGATTTAGTTTATTTTTTGTAATTGATTAAATAGACCAAGCGTTTCTGTTTGACGTAATAGTTATTAATTAGTGATATTTTTATCTTTTTCCGCTAATTCAGATATGGTGATTTGGTATTTCTGAATGTGTTTTGAAAACTTATTTTCTCTTAGACAGATGTCTCAGCTTTTAATTAGAAAAAATCATAAGTTATTGAATGCTCTGCCCTAGAATCTATTTATGATGGGGCACATTATTTAAACGAATCGTCTTGGGGTTTACTCTGATCTGGGTGCTGCTACTTGTACGTTGCATTTCAACCAAATACAAGCGTGCATATTTATTTTTAATAATTTCTAAAATGAACTGATAACGTAAGAAATACTATAACATAAACAATGATAAATGAAGAAAATAAGAGTAGATACTAACAAGTTGTCGGCTACATCGAAGGTTTACTACTACTCTAAGCACTGGTGGATACTAGCCACTCTGCTAATGCTAAAGTGAGTCTTTTGTCCACTCATTTGCTTATGTCTTAAAATAAGTCCTGCGTGAAACGAAATCACGAAAACGACCTACTTTAATATTTTAGAAGACTAAGATACCAACTGCAGTATTGTCTTTCCCTTATCGTGAATAATGCTTTCGTTTCATCTTCCCTTTGTAATTTTGACGGTTGACAATGGGCCGTTTGTATTAGTTCAGACTCATATCTCGCCGAGGGAACTCCTTTCATGTGCCCGTGTTACCTTGCGGTTATATTACATACTAGGATATGCCCGCGACTTAGTCCACGCTTGACTTGAAATTCCCGCAGGATTCGCAGAACACAAAGTGTTCGCAGCATTAAAAAAAATTGTAAGCTATCGTTTTCATTCCCGTCATTTATATAGTCTATTCCAGCTTTTTTAAATAGATTTATAATGACTAAACAGATATAGAATGCAAAAGTGGATGGATGCAGAAGTCGCTTAGGCCACGACACACCTTCCATGATCAAATTGATCGTGTACTAGCAGAAGGTGAAGTCAGGAGCCTTAAGAACAGACGAGCGTGCATGACAAGAGCTATGAATGTCAAAGAAGCAAGTGAGGTGTGTAAGAATAAGCCTGAACGGCGCTCTGTTGTTCGTGCCTACTCCGCAAGGGACCTGGCGTGAAGTTATGTATGTATGTAAAATGATATTGGTGTATATAACAGCCTAAATTGTTTTAAAAGTTTAAATGTTGCTTTTACTTTTATATTCAAACTACTTCTCTAGTACATATCAAATCTAAATGATTTTAAAAAATACAAATATATACAGAAACAGTTGGAACGGTTTTCAAAGTCGATTTCGAGTGATTCTTCACTGTCGGACAAACAAACCGAAAGGGTTTTTATGTCTACGCATCCACTTTGCGCGTTTACAAACTGTCTTCTGTCCAAATAAGCCGTGGATAAATGAAGCACTGCATACCGCGCTCGTGACAACGTCGCCGTGGCGTTTGACATGTTTAAATAAGCGATCTACGTAAATATTTAGAAACGAACCGTAAACATATAGACCAAATTCCAAAGCGACGGTTTTAAATCTATGTATCGTCTTCAATTGTAAAGAGAAATAACAAAGACGGAAAATAGATACAAACGGCTTCCGTTCAGAGTTTAAGAAAATTATAACTTGGCTTACTGGAAGTTTATGTAACGCTAATAGATTAATTGAATCCATACTAATATGCTCTTAGATTCATCTATCAGCACACCTAGCTGTTTAATTTGGTGCCTCTACATAAAAATAAATGTTAGGTTGAGGAAAAGGTTTCTATGCAAATATTGAACTGAAAAAATTAATAGTTAACAAAAACCAAGCTTTTGTATCTTATAAATTGTATAGGTAGGTTTGATGTAATGTAGAGCTTTAAATAAAAACTGCTTGTGAAAATGTTTTTTTACTATTATTATTTTTTAATTATTGGTAAATTGGTTACATTTGATACCCGCACTACAGGAGTGCACAAGAATTAAATAATTCGCCATCTTGGGGCGTCCACCATATTGGATTTAGAATGACGTCACTTGGCTCATCCTGCATTGTCGTCTAAACTCAAACTGTATCCAAAATTCATCTCAATCGGTCGAAGATAACTATTTTACTTTCAATTGCAAAATTTGACCCGAACATTTTCCGCGGGATATGGATACGAACGGTGAACAGACTAATATTGTGCATGTTTTGATATATTCGAATTCGCCCTATTGCTTTAATATTCTCAAGAAAATAATAAAGCTTGCTATGTGATAGAATCTTTCTACTTTTCTATTTCTATAAAAGACAACGAAAAGTGCAAAGAACCCGTCGCCGTTGAAGAACGTACTCTGCGAAGTGTTTTTTGTGTTCATAATATTTCATAATCCTTGCGAAGAATCGTTAAAGATAATAATTTCAGCTTCAGTGGTAAGTTGGTAATGCTAAGGGGAACAACCCAAACTTTGTACGTAAATAAGGCAACAAAATATCTGTTTAAAGTAAATCTCGAAGTTCACAAGACTTGGTTTTTCTTTTGCCGACGACTTACATACGAATTATTAAAACTGTTTTAATTTTTTTAGTATGAGAGTTAAGATAATTTTCTTTTATAACACGTGTAGGTTTGAAAAATATTTACTCTATCTTCGAGTATAAAATATAGTGTTTATATAAAACATCTTTAATAAATTATTTATTATCTAATTTATAGGTTTAATCTGCTAGCTGATTTATATGTATAATTAATTTATTATAACAAAATATACGTACGTTTGAGTATTTCAGTTTTGTGTGCTAAACATCGCTATAAAACCTTATAATGAAACACTTGGTTTTTGCACGAATAATTACTTTGTTTGTACATTATATAATTTACTAAATTATATAGTAAATATGTCAAAAAAATAAATTTCCGTGTGTAAGAAAAAAAACAATTACATTGGATATGCACCTGTCAGATCATATTCCGTAGTGTTGGAAGAAGAAAATCTTCAAGTAACATTTTATACCAGTACCGACCGACGGGGTCGAGGCGTTTAATTGCTCCACGATTCTGCGAAATACGGTGAGCTATGCCCACAGTTTCTTTTATTAGCAAGAAGGATTAAAGTAACGGTTATAGCTCACAGAATATACAATCTTAGAGTCGCAGTGAGGGTCGGCCACGTCTATCGTAAGATCGATGGCCAATGGAGCAAGCAGTGTTTGAGTGGAGATCAGGAGTCGAAAAACAGTGTACACCGGATGATGTGGTAGAGCATAGAGATATTAACATGGTAGAGATTTGCTATAATCAATGTTTAAGGCCAGCCCCGTCGGTGTGTTAACACGCTCTCACAGAATATCGGCGTGCTACAATTAGCCTCTTATGGATAGAATTAAAGGTGAGGATATCTGTAGAAGAATCAAGGTAACCGACATAGCTCGTATAATTAACAAGTTGAAGTGGCAATGGGTCACGTCAGTCGTAGGACCGATGACCCATGGATAAGAAACCTCCTGGAATGGAGACCCGGAACGGAGGCTCTCTCGCCCGATGAACTGACGACCTACGCAAGATCGCCGGTAGGCGCTGGATGAGGAAGACGGAAGACCGGGATGACTGACGCCGACTTTGGGAGGTGTGTCCAGCAGTGAACTGTGATTGGTTGCACCTAATTGTCGGTCTCGGCACAATACCACTTTGAGCTAATCATGTTTTGTGCGGCGATTGAGAGTTCCGATGGCCCTCTTCCTGTCTTATTTTCCTTTCATTCCCTTGTCTTATCTTCTCTAGCCTATTCCTCTCGTATGATCCTCTTATCCTATTATAAAGGTTGACAACACGATGACTTCGCGCCTGGTATTGCAAACTTTTACAGGGGAAAGCAACGACTTTACAATACGTAGGTCGTGACTGCCAGCTGCGTTTGTCACCTGCGTAATTGAAAGGATAACCTACGCAATATCGTTTCTAAATGTGGACAGTGAGGGCCCAAATATAAGAAAAACTAGTATGTTCACTAATGGACTGAAATTGTTGGTAACGATTGTATATATATAAAAAAGCTTTTAATAAATCCCACCAGCGTGTGTGGCTCGATTAACTGGAATTACGATCATAAAAATAATATCCGATATTACAATGACTAATAATAATCTAATAAAGGTAACTAGTAAAAAACATTAATTGTTATTAATTTTAATTAATATGGAATTCATGAAACCCGATTACGTAGTCTGATAATAATGAATTGTTTATATACAGTTAACTAGATGCTAATAATATGTATTGGAAACAGAATTCACTAGCGTTTATCACTTCACTTCCATATTAAGTAGAGTTTACACA
This sequence comes from Dendrolimus punctatus, assembly GCA_012273795.1. NCBI lineage: Eukaryota > Metazoa > Arthropoda > Insecta > Lepidoptera > Lasiocampidae > Dendrolimus > Dendrolimus punctatus. The sequence continues at coordinate 5,324,968 of CM022540.1, read as the reverse complement.
TTCCCGAAATACCACCTACGATAATTTGTGAGGAGCGTATAATTAGAATAAGAATTGATCTCTGAGAAAATCTTATTTCATAGTGTGGTTTTTTCTTGTATATTTAATATAGGCTTTTACTTGTAATTTATACGAATATTGTAAAGTTTGTATGTTTGTTGGAAGTAGACTACTGAACTAATTTTGAAAATTCCTTCATCAGTTCAAAGCTACATTATTTCTTAGTGACCTAGGCTATATATTTGATTTTCGTGCGTGTGTATTATTTAATGACGCCCAACAAAGCTGGCGTGGATCAGCTAGTTTAGTATGTTATACGAATTGTAGAAACCGGATGTGTAAACATATAATTTTATCTCTTGAACTGCAATTGTTCCCGAGCACGACGTACGGCCGGCCACGTACCACGTACCGTATACGTACCGTCTCTTAATAGACTTTTGCAACACCTGGAACGAAGCCATCGCGTTGCCAGCCTTTGCGATGGCATAAAGAAATCAGAGAGGAAGCATGGGATAGGCGAATGAAATAAGAGGAGGGGAAAGTGAACCATCGGAACTCTCACTGATCGTACAAAATACGATTCGCTTACAGCTAACCGTTTCACGTCGATAATCTATGTAAGCGTGGTATTACAATGATCGCTCGAGCCAGCCCAGTGAGCTATAATCAAGATAATGATAATGTATAGTATGTTATTTGTCCCGATACTCTTATATAATTTTGTAGTATGTTATATATATTAAGTATATATCTATTAAAATGTCTTAAAACATCTATATATTTCATGTCACATATTTATTACTAAAACGTAAGTAATAGTACTATATATTATTTATATCAGCATCTCGCATTATAATCTCAATTAATTCCTGGGATTGTCTAGAAGATCCCTTTTTACGATAAAACCGCCCTTGGAGCGTAATTTTTTAGACACAGTTTTAGTCTGTAAGTTCATTTTTGTATTGATGTACAATAGTTGTTTGATTGATTGATTTGCAGCGTAGCACTACCACGTCCAAAGGTGTACTTTATTAGTTTTGTTTAATTATTATAATTATCACATAACTTAAAACCATTGGATGTGTAATGCAAAGCAAAATTCCTAATTTGCGATTGTGTTACTATCCTAATTATAGGTTTACGAATACATCACAGCTATCCTGTGAATATGAACAGTTGTGTTTTGACGGCCTCAAATTGTAGGCGCTTTGCGCTTGATTGGCGTATATTGGGGGATTGTGTGAATAATTCATCTAATTAATAATAAATTACACTTCAGTGGTGTCTGTGGGTGATGAAGTACGTTTAATTAATGCACTATAAACTTGTAAATAAGCCGTTAATGTCTTGTCATCCCAATATTGTTGCTTTAAATAAAAAAATAATGGCAAATAATTTTACTTTATACATACATATATATACATTACATTGTATATATGTGAAACCTGAAAAATATATGTGTAGCAAGTTAACTTTTGGGTGTGTATTATTAAAGTCTTATTACAATGTAATATATATAATTCTCGTGTCGCGGAGTTTGTAGTTAAACTCCTCCGAAACGCCTTGATCGATTCTCATGAAATTTTGTGTGTATATAGGTAGGTAGGCTTTTTTAATTTTTAGATAAATTATTTTTTTATGATACAGCATTAAAAAATACATTCAACCCAAAATTTTCAACCCTCTACGATCAACCCCTGTTTTTAATTTGTTAATTATAAACTTTAATGCTGTCGGCATATCGATTGAAGCTTTTCCGGGCAGGACGATGTCTGCCGGGACAGCTAGTAGGTATTTATATAATATTACACGAACACATCAAGGTATAATATTTTCTAAGTTTTGGCGACTTGTACACATAATAAAACTACGTTTTCACGTTTTAAGCGCGGTAATTTATTTTATTTAGGTTTATCCGACGTTTCGGCCGCTTTTCATTTGCCGTGGTCACGGAAGACAAAGATGTCATTTGTCAAACGTGTATTATCAAAGTTTTTATTCAGCCTACCGCCAACGGCCAACTTGTTCATTTTAATTATTTAGTTTTAATTTTGTTTATGGATATTATTATTAAGGAAAAAAATATAATTTCATTTATTTTTTCCTTCCACTCATTTTAATATTATATTAAAAAAATTTAAAACTAGACATGTTTGCTGAAGAGTTTCTTGCGCCGCTTCTTCTCTTCAAGCCACAACATGTTGTGAAGCGGTGGTAAATTAGATTAGGCTCCCATAGAGTAAATAATATCCATAAACAAAATTAAAACTAAATAATTAAAATGAACAAGTTGGCCGTTGGCGGTAGGCTGAATAAAAACTTTGACAAATGTCATCTTTGTCTTCCGTGACCACGGCAACTGAAAAGCGGCCAAACGTCGGATAAACCAAAATAAATTACCGCGCTTAAAACCGTTAAAACGTAGTTTTATTACATAAAGGTATATTTAAATTTCTATTATTCGGCTAAGCATAATTTATTAAATATTTTTAAGACATAAAATAAATAAAAAATTAAACTAAATGAAATTACGCTATAAAATATTAAAAAAAACTGCTATAAATATTTCTACAGGTTATCAATGTATCCAAATCGCTGCCGGTGGTTTTCAAAATGTTAGTCGCAATTCCACGTTGTATGGCAACGCTGATCCGTTGCCCTAAATATAGACTATTCGTATTTCAAATTATCTTATAAGCTAAACTACCTTAAAAATTCATAGTACCTACATCAAAAATATTAACGAGCAGTCGTTTTATCTTAATCGCGTAAATCAAAACGTCGTTTGGTTATGATAAATCATCTTGAATTAATTAAAAACTTAATTTTTCAACATTCTGTACAAATTGATTGATGTTCCAAAACTCATTCGGAAAGGTCAGGAGTAATTGCTCCGGACATTATGTACATTGTGTAAAGGTAATTGGGTCTAACACATTCCCGGGTCGTTTCCGGTCGATTCGAAAAGTTTTGAAACTGTGTCATGTAATATAACATATTAGACAACGGATTGGCGTTTAATTAACCTTAATGTTAATTAAAGTATATGTACCATAAATATGATATATGAATGTATATTTTTTATTTGGTTCACCAATGATTACTTGCGTTAATTCTAAGAATGTACAGTCGTGGTATGAAAATGAAAATGTTCGCCATTTTTCAAATTAATTCATTTAACGGTCCGCGAACACATGCTATGTAGGCTCTTTTTCAATCTATGTCATAGAACAAACAGAAAACTATTTTTAACTATTATTTAATATTACTTAAATCAAAGTTGTTTGATTTTCTATCTTGTCTAAGAAGATTGTTTAGACATGTAAAACCTATTTGTTGAGTGATTATATCCTTGTTCTTTCTTATTCCTAATCGCAGCGTCTGTCATTGTCAATATTGCACTTTTCTTTTTTCAGGTTTCTATATTTTATAATCGTATCGTATCGTATCGTATCAATCGTATTGTTTCTTGTGCTCGTGCAAGATAAATATAATTTCATGTGACGAATATTTTCATTCCGCGACTGTACGTTGCTTTTTAAACAAAGAAACGTGATAAACGTAGAATTACAAGTAAACAGTAGACATGCAATTTGATATTTTATAGTATGAAGATAGTTGAAGAAATAATTTTATTCTAAAACATTTAAAGAAAATTATGGCATTAATAGCAATTAAATTTCAACATATGAAATATAAAATTAATAAAAAATAAGTCAATAAGTAATGTGAGACGATATAATTTTATGAAATTTTTGTAATATGAATTTGCATGTTGATCAATACAGATAAATTAACTTCGAGACGTTGCGCTTGTAGTAGTGTACTGACAGCACGGAAATAAATAAGCTAATACTTTTTATTTCTTTTATAGACAGGTATTTAATATTAAACAATATTAAAATTATAATTATTAATATTACTTTTTAATACTAAACATCAAGGAAACATTTCAAGTTAAAAGTCAACACTACTACAAACGCAAAAACGTCTCGAAGCTAATTTACCTCTAATATCACTTAAATGATTATCTTTAAACATAGGTATAAGAAAGTTAGCAAATTAGCAATATACTCATTTAAATAATTCACTTTCAATTTCGTTGAAAGGGCAGATCTGTCGGAATGGCATTCAAGGACGTGATAGTTTTCACTTTGTTTATATGTACAACTTTTGATTCATCAAAATTGAATTCTGTCTTAATATGAAATTAAATGCACTTATTACTACGCATATAAATGCATAAAGACGCAAACTCTCTCATTTCAATGTTCATTGTATAACATACACACAGTGAATTACCATACTCAATGCATGTTGATTAATTTACGTACGTGCCGAACAGTTAAACCTTAATTTAACCTAATTGCCATTCGGCTTGGGACGTAACACCTGTTACTACACCTAAAGACGCCTGTCCATTTTAATTAGGGGAATACCATGACACGCCGAGGAGTGGCTGTATGATATGGGACATTGTGGCTCGATAAACACTTTTATTTTTGTTGCGTACGTATTAATAATAGCGCGGTTACATATATGGTTTGTCTTTAAATAATATTTACGACGACAGTTTGAAATGAAATTCACACATCTAGATCTTCTATTGACTATCAAATAGACACACTTAAAGAAGAATATAAATATTTGAAAACAGGCTGCAGCAAAATAAGTAATCTTCGGGTTTGGGGATATCCGTAAATCACTTTATACGTTAAAGGGGGTGGAGGGGGGTCGACGAAGTGTGACTGTGTGACAAGGGACCTAAATTTCGTGACGACAATTACAAAATCTGATATATTTTAGCGTTAAAACACAAAATAGTTAAACAGATAACACTTTATTGTACACCATTATAGAAAACTTACGAACTAGTATTAATCTAATTGGGTACAAAGGGCGATCTTATCGCTAAAAAGCGATATCTTCCAGACAACCGTGGCAAGAATATTCTGATTAGGAGTTGCGATGGTGATATACATAATTATTGTACAATTACTTACATTTTAATAATAAATATATAACTGTACTATATACACATAATTTATATACATATACAGGATATGGTTATAATATGCAATTATTTAAACATAATAAACATATAAATATATGCAATACAATATCTAATAAAATTTGAACTATTAACGAAAAATTCAAAATACTTTCAACTCTATCTCTATGAGCATATGGTTTAAATTATTATAAAATAATTTAAATTGGAATAAAACTAATTACGGAACTTGTTTTAATATAATAATTATTTTGTCTCGTAAAACTGCAAAATAGATGAATGATGTCACACTAGATAGGGAGGAATCTCACGAATGTGACCACCTGTGTATTCTGATTACAGTATTAATATATAGTGATTGTGAGTATTCGCGATCACGGGTTGAACAACTATAAATATTTCAGCCAATAAGTTATAGATATAATTCCTTGGCCAACATTTGACACAATCCCAGTTTGCAACAACCCTGGCTATATATGGACATAACAAATTCAATTGCCCTACCGTCCGTGTCATAACGCTTTGATGTTTATACTCCTCGGTGGTTAGGCAAGTCAATAAAAGAAATATGCATACGTGGTACCTACGTCCATTTGCTCGCTATCGTAAAATACAATAATTCGACATATACGACGCATAACCCCTCTTAAATGGAGGTTATGGAGGTATAATGGTGATGTTACGACGCTTTTTATGCTGCACCACGTACCAAAAAAATGCTACGAAACATTTATAACGGGACAAGAAAAATAAAATGGGTTTGGAATTGCTCTTTATTTTATTAATTGTTGTAACAAAAACAACATGTTTCAATCTACTAGACTGTACCGCAGCGAATACTGTGATTCCGTATATAAATATTATATATTTTGGACACCTGTCCATTCAGACTAATAAATGTAACTTTTTCTTTCTTTATAGCCTTTAGAACAAACTGAATACTGTATAATTTAAAAATAGAGTCCGACCTTTTTTTTGGGAGACAGGAGGACCGAAGGTGTCAACGGATTGGTACATTCGTTCCAACTTTACATGTTCTGAATCGGTTAGGATTTTGTGAGATAACACAGAAAAAAATAATCTGAAATCTATTTTACTCAGTTATTTTTTGTTGTTATTTGTTTTAACCTTTCGGAGCCTGTTCAAGGCTTCAGAGCCTTTCAAAGAGACAGTCAGAATTCCAAAATACTCGTAGATCACTATTATTAGACAATGTATAAATAGTAATATCACTTTAATTTTGGCATTTACTTTTATATCACAGACGGATACTTCAATTTTATTTATTGCTGTGTATTACTGATATTTTAATGAATGAGCAAGATCTTCTTTGGGAATACGTATACAATAACCGAATACTAGAAAAAATTAAATTATAAACTTAATTACTTTAATAATAATACTAACATAACAGTAAAATTAGATTTTTTATTTGATTAATTACATTAATTAGAAAGTTGGAAATAATTCAGATTTAAATATTTTAGCAAATGATAGAATATAATAGAATATACTTTATTGCATAACATTAATATACAATTTAAGAAGTTTAAGTACAGAATACAGTAGGCGGTCTTATCACTAAAAGCAATTTCTTCCAGACAACCTTGGGATGGATTAGAGAAAAATCATGTAACTAACACGTTTCACGATTTTGCAATATGACTAGAATAAAAAAGTATATATATATAACATTTTGAAATGGCAAGTATAATAGACATAGATTAATAATATCTAATTTAAAAAAATGATATCTGATTTAAAAATTCATTAAAATTGCCATTGTACTCGTACGTTGGTCGATATAGTGTCTCCGGGAATCCCTTTACGAGGGTCGTCACATCGCGTCCCAGTCCCACCCACTGACCCACTTGTTCTCGACCCGGGATAAATGTTTCACCGCACGCTAAATTGACATTTCCATCATCAAATTATGTGTAATTCGAATTCCCATCCTTAACTTAGACATCAATAAGATCGAGTGTAGAACTGGAATGATAAACTTTCGGCCTACGAAGCACTTGGCCGCGTTAACTGTTTGGGCGTTGGTCTGAAACAACGGTATTCCATTGGAGGGTGTAGATAACCACAGATATATGCATATTAATATATGGATTTGAGAATTTGCTTGTTCTCTTTTCTCTGATTTGCGTTCGAAATGATTTTCATAGTTTGAAAATAATATTCAATTTTCAATGATAACTTGAATATAGAATACTCGTATTAGTCGAGAAAATGTAAAGTCACACAGATACACATATGAAGTTTCCACGATTGAAGTCGAAATTCTATATCGAAATTAAAAATCTAACTAAATTTACAATAACTTGAACTTGACTCAAATTCTTTGAAATGGGATTGTCGGGGCACGAGCATTTATAGAGAATGTAAGTATCTTTTAGTGAAAGCTGTGTCGTATTAAACTAATTTATGTACCCGAACAACTTCAAACCTCTCCCGGGAAAATCCCCACTCGGGATTCCTTTCATAAAAAATATTCCACATTTATTATTAATATTATTTTATATTTATTATTAAATATAATTTGCTATCGATCAGTGAAAAAAAATCGCATGGCAATCGTTTTTTTTGTAATATGGCCATTTTAAATTCCCAGGAAAGTTGAAGCAGTATTCCCAGGATTAAAAGTAACGAATTTGCTGTCGATTTACGAAAACCGCATCGAAATCGGCCTTGTAGATATTATGTGAATCCCAAACAAATAGACAAGAAATAAAAAACCATTGCATCGTGTTCTCCGTCGTTTATATACCTAGTCTATTCCACTTGGTATTTAATTAAATCAATCAATGTTGATTTAATTAAATCCAAGCGTACAAAGTCGCCGGCACTACTGTTTATTTTGATAATTGCCTCACAAAATCTCGTCAATTTATGCCAAACTATATCGTTTGTCTGTACTTCCTATCAATCCTCGTGATCGATTGTCTTCGTAATCGATTTGTTGCATACGATTTCGATGTCTGCGAATGATTTATTCGTTCCACGTTTAAATTCCGTGTCGGCTCGATACAGTCTTTGTGACGTTATCGCTTCCCGAATGCTCTTCGAATTTAAGATATCGGCGATATTTAGGCGACGAGAAAAAAAAGATTCTTTCAAACAACATCGATTGAAAGCTAAATTTTTTTGCACTCACTGCCTTAATTTGCCCACTAAGTGCTTGCGTAACAAATTCGAACGGATTTTCATTCTGTCAATTGCGGGGGAGGCTTTTCAGTGAAAATATTTGTGTTACAGAGTGCCGTTGATGATTGTATCGTCGGGAAAATTGATGTGGGGAAGTAAATTGCGATGTCAAACGGTCGTATTCAATATGGAGGGACATGCTGGACTTTTGGTGTTCTTCAGCCATTTTGGAACAACGAAACCTTTGTCCTGTCTGTCCGAGTGTCTAAGTTATTGTCAAGAAATTTGTTAAGAAGAGAGTCGAATAGAACAGTAGAATTCAAAGCTATAAATAGAATTAAATAATTTTAATAAAAATTAATTTAGAGTTGATTTCTATCTATATCTTACTATTCTTCACGGTCCTTCTTTCATTCTACCACTGGTAGAAATTTTACATTAGAAAGTGATCCGAGTCCAATGTTTGTTGACTCTACGGAACCTTCCACTGCGTGGAGTTTTAAGCACTTGGTCCGATTGTGATGGCTATTGACAATATTTTAATGTGAATACTGTATTTAAGTCTGAGCGGATTTGATTTGCCAAATATTGAAGACAGTCTTAAAAACTCAGTTCTTTTATTAGTTGTACCTAATATTTGTAAATGTTATGTAACTTTGTAAATTCGTGACAAAAATTTTAAATTCCCCGAGTTCTGTTGTTAAATAAACGTTCGGAATATAGTCTGCGCTTATTTTCAGCAAAATAAGAATTTTTCTCACGTACGGCATATACAATGAAATGCATTTTCGGCTGGAATGAAGATTTTTAATATAAGAGATGAGAAGCATACCTGTGACATAATATTCAAACTCTTGTATTGTTTATATAATTGTAAAGAAGAAAAACTAATAATTGTTAGGATGTATAGGATAGTGGTTATTTATTTCACATATGATTATGGACTATGAACAGAAACCGACTTTGCTTTACATTCTTTTACATCTTACATCATATTGTATAAGATTTACGAGTATCAATCAAGTAATCAAAGGTTTTTTTATCTTTGATTACACATTACAATAAATCAATAATACATAGACAACTCTGGATAATAATGTTGTATATCAGTAAACGTGAGAATTGCTGCTGACACTTGGATTCTAGATGAAACATAATATCTCAGGCTCTAATTTACGAGACGCTTTGACACAAGTGTACTTACCATATTTCATTTTTATTATGTTTACTTAGACAGTATTAGTGATCTTAAAGTGAAAGTAAATATAATTAATATGTTGACCTTAGGCAATAAAAGTTTGACAATAATTCTAGTATTACCAGCTTAGGATTAATCTGAATAGACCAACACGAACGACCTTTTAATTTCTGCATCGTCTAATGGTAAATAAGAGTGAGAATATTATATATAGTACCTATGAACGTATGAATGGACCTGCATAATTTGTGATTTAACTGGGAAAGCTTATGAAACTAATTTGTCAGGGAAGAGGGTATATTATACGGTCAACAATAGTAAACGGTTTATTATGTGTTTCCCCTGATTTTGGCAAGTTATGGTTAACATAGCGTTTTAATGACGTGTTTTCGAATCCAGGCTGAAATTTATGCTCCATTTAAAAAAAACTGAACTTATATGCATAGTTCCTAGAAATATAGCCCATGAGTAGACTGGTCTGCATAATTTTACAATTCCCTACGATCATGGTGAAGGAAACATCTTGATGAAAGTTGTACATCGAAACAAGAAAGTTAAACTCGCCAATGGGGCGTTTATGGGCTGATATTATTATTACTTTATCATATATGCAATCAAACATTATTTCTTTTATCTTTGTTGCCCAGAATGGAGTGGCGGCGGCAACGGTGAGTACCGCGTCAGAAGACAACTGTCAGTATCTTCAGACTCGAAACTGCTAGACGAGGGAGCGAGGGAAGAAGCCAGGGTAGTGATGAGGCCGAAACGGCCTCCCAGGCCTAAGTCTGAAGCATTCCTGGGCCCACATGACCATTCCAACCGACGCACCAAGCGGTTTAGTGCCTTTGGGGTAAGTTATACTTCATATTATGACTACTCTATTACCTAATTAACCTTAATGCTGTTACGAGTTGCAAAACTCGAATTAAAATGCTGTTAGAATTACTATAGAGTGTATTACACACCAGTCCAAGTGTAATGCACGATTCAATAACACGCGCAAAGTCCGTCACTAAACAGATTACTGATGTACACAAATCTTACTTCGCTCGTGGTTCTCCCCCTCTCTCAATTGGGGCATTGCTTTATACTGCACATATGCCATATGTCTGCCCGACTGCGTGGATCGATTTTTTATAATCAACCCTGGCTAATGACTACGATAAAAGATTACAAGATTAATATTAAGACAATACACAATGGGCTGTTTTTCTAATCACAAACAAAAAGTAAACAAAAGAAGTACATATTCCGAAAAGGTAATAAGATGTACCCCTTGGTGGCCTCCCCGAGGCCCGAGGATATGAGCAAACGGATACGCTCAACGCTAAGAAAAAAGGTGTTGGATGCGGAAAACGGAGTACCACAATCTATGGCGCAAACTTGAGAAAGCCTACGTCCAGCATTCGTGATTTGGCTATGTAACATATTTTTCAATAAATTCTAAAATTATAATTGTATAGTAGTGTTTATATAAAAGTACGGGTGTTAAAATATCTATTTATTTATCATCATACTTTTAAAATCCTATGCTGGAAATAATTTTAATTAATGTTGAAACAATAATTAATCAATGCACTTTGGACTTGGTATGATGACCAAGCACAAAAGTACCTCAGTTGATCAGTCAGCTGTGTACCAATTTGCCAAAGAAAGAGATCATAAAGCAAGGACATAACTCACATCAGGTGTATTAAAGACGAATATGGAAAGGTTTTGCCGGATGATTGCAGTATAAAAGCGAGAGGAATGAAATATTCTGAAAAGTTGCTAAATAAAGAAAATGTGTAGCAACACGAACTACAAGTCTTGAAAGGATATATGGGACTAGTGAATGCAATTAGTGTGGATTAAATGCAAGATGTATTGCGAAAGATGATGAATAGTAAAGCAGCGGGACCAGACGGTATCCGTATCGAAGTATGGAAGATGTTGGCTGAGGATGGAAGTATGTGGCTAGCTTTATTCTTTAATAAGTTGATGATCAAGGAGATTATACCCGAGAGGCATCAATCATTCTGGTGTCCATATTCAACCAAAAAGGTGACATCCAGATTGTAACCACTATAGGCGAACTAAAGCTGCTTTCACATACCATAAAAGCACTACTTACCTGGTAATGGTTGCTTTGTGAATGAAATCATTATGGCTAAATATAAAAATATCTCAATACAGATATTATGATTAGTATTACAAAAACATGTTCAGATTTGTTAATTAGTCAATTAAATGGTTAATTTCGTAATTCGGGGAACGTTTCTTCAACACTTGCATACAGAAAAGGCACGTGACAAGTATTTCGTTATGTTAAACGGTATTCATACCTATTACTTATCTAAATTACAATGCAATTAAATTTAAATACTATTTATATAATTATCATGGTATGAAGCTGTAAGTAAATTATTTTTAACTATGTTTTCTCGCGATTTTGCTAGCATTAATTTCATTATATTCGCATCTCATTTCTCGATCATATTTCCATACCTCTATCCCATACCCTCTATCCCATGCCCTCTACTCAACACCTTCTATCCCATACCCTTTATCCCATGCCCTCTACTCGACACCTTCTATCCCATGCCCTCTACTCGACACCTTCTATGCCATACCCTCTACCCTATACCATCTACCCTAATAATTCTAAAGGCTGGCAACGTCTTGTTTCGCCCCTGACGTTGCGAACGTCCTTAAACGACGGTGTCACATGGGAATCTGTCCGTATGCTCGTTTCCGCTCATTTTCGCTATCGAATTTTCTGTCTTTTCCATTATCAAAACATAATTATTTTTAATGTTATTTTTATCACTGTCAGTATATAATATTAGTTATATAATATATTCATATATCATATTCATATTAGATTAGAAAAATTATTTAGGCTGTACATTTTCCCCGGCCGGAATTCGAAACTTCGTTAATATATCTAGACGTAATAATGGATTCCAGGTGGTTCTACCACGTCATTTAATGCTAAGTTTAAATTAAAATAGCCTACTTGAAATTTGGCATAAAGTGTACCGTAAATCGTCAATTCACCCAGTACACCATTGCATCGACGGGATTTTACGAAACAGCCCAAGCGAGCACTGCGGTGACATTGATGGATTATGTGATTAAGATATGGAAGTGATTGCACGATTTCCATGTTTAGGGACTCGTGTAACGTATAGCAATATTGAGATAACGTGTTCGTAAAGCTAATCTATACTATAATAATCTTCAATATGATGAAGATGGGGTTACATTTTTTGGCGGAAATTACATGTTCGTAGACTGGAACGGGTTATAAATATATTTAAATACACAGCATGAAGAGTTCTCTTCCCGTCTGTCCTATTCCTCCTTTCTGTTTCGTCTATGCCATTCCTTTATCCCATCTCTCTCATCCTTAAAGCTGGTAATGAGTTAGCTTCGCCCCTAATGTGTTGAACTTCTATAGGCGATGGTAACCGCTTTCCATTATTGTTAAGAATTAGTAATAAAAATGTAAAAGTAATTAGGATACCGACTACTTAGATAGATGTAAACGACTTTTAACATGCGTCTTTTAAAATTAGAAAATATAAAAAACAGAAATACCAGAAATGTACTACTATTAATATTAAAACACGTATAACATTATAAACATAAACAGTTAGTATAGTAAGATTAATCTATATAAGCAATGTAAAACATAAAAGTAAGATTTAAAATGTAAAACTTAATAATAAGAACCTTATGTATTAGAAATAATAAGAAATAAAGTTCACCTAAATAATTCCCAACCCATCCCAACCAACTTCCAACCCAAGTCAAACACCCACCCAACACTCCCAAACCATCAACCCTAATAATCCATCCACAAACCAAACTCAACCACACATCCAACCACAACCAACTGTTCACTCACTCCTCTCCAAATGCACCCAGTAAGAACTTATTTTCCCTAATGCATGAAATAGTATTAGAAAAGTAGCTTCACTACCGTAGAAAACTTGTAAAAACAGACAATAGGTAGAATCATAAATAGTATTTTTTTCTTTTTTGGTATAGTAGAAATTAAATGTTTGTAAGAAAATAAAGTAACGAAAGCTCTGTCTTAACCCATGACAGAGGCCCTGGCGAAAAAAAAACCGCTTTCCATTAGATGGGCCGTCTACCTGTTTGATATGTTGGCATTTAAAAAGTTTAAATGATATTATACAATTCTAATCATGCCGTGTCTGTATACTGAAGCCAAAAAAATAAAAATATTATTATTATTCATAAAAAATTACTATAATTATACTCGTAAACGTAGAACACGATGCGATTTTTTTAATTTCTTGTCTATTTGTTCGGGATTGATGTAAAAACTACTGGTCTGAATTCACTAATCGACAGTAAATTCTTAGGCTTAAAATGTGCGCTACTTTTTGTCCTGGGGAAACCAGCGGGATTTTTCTTGGAATTATTTATTATTAATATTTGGCCAGATTAAAAAATTGAATTCCCATGTGATTTTTTGTAACTGATCGATAGCAAACTTTATGTAATAAAATGTATGATATTTTTCCGGGAATCCCGCGGGAATTTTCCCGGGAGCAATATGTAGTTATTCGGTTGCTTAAAAATTAGCTTATTCAGATATAGTTTTCAATAAAACGATAGCTTACATTCTTTTTTAAATGCTTCATACTTTGTGTCCCGGGAATCCCGCGGGAATTTCAAGTCAAGAGTGGTCGAAGTCACGGGCACATTCTAGTATTAAAATATATTTAGTACAGTTATTAACAATGTTTGACTAAATGTCATCATGAAAATTTGGCAGCTTTTATGCTAAGTGTCTTTAAAAACCCCGTGTCATTACACTGTGAATAGCCCAATTAACGTTCTAGAACGTAAATACACAGATCAAAGCACTCGCTTCCCACAGCCCTTGCTCGTTGGAGTTCTTTTCAAGTCTATAAAAAATTAACAGATTGAGGTCGCCTTTTCATCTTTGTGAATGTAGATTTTGCCATTTGTTGGCGCAGCATTACATTGATCGAAAACTTTGAGTACGTCTGCAGTAAATAGCCCCCATGCATCCGTTTCTTGAGAGCGCATTAGTCAACTCAAATATTTAGACAGTTCCTACTTATGCAGCTGGGGTAGAAAGCAAACCGATGTAACCTACAACCAAAGAGATAGTTCTGTGTATAAAACGAATAGCTATAAACAACCATTTACTCGACTAACTTAGGTTCAGTGTGGCACGAAATGGATAAAGTTTTTACCACATTCGAAAGACTTATATATTTTATTTTAGATTTGGACTTGGTACTATAATAGAATAACGCTATGTGGCTGTTCGACGTTTCAGATATATAAGTATAGAAAAATATTTGTCAAATTAACGGGGGGTTATACAAATGTTGTCGCTTGAGAAATTATTTTTAATAGTGAAATTACTATATTCAATTCTTGCCAAAATTATTATGCACTCTGTACTAAATGACTTACCTCTTGATTTTAGAAACAGTATTACGCCTAAAAACATTAATCCTAAACTAAAACTGTACTTTTTAGTATCGTAATTCCAAATTGTTAATTGCAACACTTTGTTGACCATAAATAATAATATCAGCCCATAAACGTCCCATTGCTGGGGTCGGGCCTCCCATTTAAGAGGGAACGGACAGTATACCCGCCACGCTTGTCCAAGGCGGCTTGGCGGGTTTGACACGCAATGCATCACAATGTTTTCCTTCACCATTTTTAGCACGAGGTAATTGTAACAATATGCACATTAGATCAGAAAACTATTACTAGTATTTATAAATTTAAAAAAAGTTACTGTATGCTGTTCATCTTCAATTTTAATTATTTTGCTTATTCACTATACTGTTTTGTATCACAAACACATTTCATATGTGGTTTTTTAAATAGCTCTGATATATTATACACAGATATATGGACATGCATACAAGGACTCTACAAACTCGAAATAATTTTTATTGTTTGAAGTTATAATAATTGATTAGTTTTGATGGTTAACTTATTATTATTAGTGTTCGTAACATAAGCAGAAATATGGTTGGTCCAGGATAACCTGCCTTTAAAAACACCTCACTTTATTCGTTCATTTGAACGGAAATCGACGAGTTTTGTAGGCGTTTCGCTATGTTAATAAACTTATTAATGTCCAATACCGAATACCTTCTGTCTTGTCACATGTCTTAACTTAGATTAGTTAACAATATTCTGAACTGTACCAAAATACATCGGTAGTATATTAAAGTATAAATATCATAAAAATAATCCGAATCTCTTTTTTAATACAATAATTATAATACGCAAAAATTGTGTTAGGACCGAAATGGGTCGAAAAATAAATTGCTGATTTATATCATTGAATCCCAAAACCCGGATCAAAATTATTAATGAATGAAGCGTAATTAATCGTTTTCATTTGGACGGGTGAAATAGCAATTTATTAAAATGTTCATCATAAAACGGGCTAACGTATACTGAATCAGCTCTTCGTTGAGGCATACCGGTGTCGTAAATGGTATTAGTCGCACCTACTTATATTGTGATGAATGATGGTTTTGTTTTTGTCAACAGGGTGATTCTCCGTTCGGGAAATCCGAAGCTTACATAAAACTCGAGCAACTCGGTGAGGGTTCCTACGCCACAGTGTATAAAGGTTATAGCAAGTAAGTGCCGCTGAATGCGTCAAATAATTCATTCTAGGGAGTTTTTTGAACTGACCGTTTTCATTTTATTTAAGGGAATAAATTATGGCCTTGTAATACAATTCTGCTTAAAATATGTATGTTTTGTATCTAAATTTCCATGTTGTGGTTTCATTTGCAGCAGTGTAAATTTCGTAACCGAACTTTCTGGTATTTAGTCTGGTCTGTGTTGTCGGTCCCTGATTCATTCGTTATACAAATATTATCAAAACACAAACCGTAAATTTCTTAGCTTAGGAGTATACACTGTATTATTATACTTATGTATAAACACCTCGAGAGACATTCACAATCTATACTTACTAATATAAAACAGAAGAGTTTGTTTATTTGTTTGCTTGAACGCGCTAATCTCATGAACTACTGGTTTGATTTAAAAGATTCAGTGTTAGATAGCCCATTTATCGAGGAATGCTATTGACATCACCACGCTAAGACCGATAGGAGCGGAGCAACAATGAAGAATGTTTCAAAATCGGGGGGTTTTTTAACTATTCCTCGCGGATGAATCCGGGGCAGAAGCTAGTATAATATATTAGTGTATGGATATTTTTTTATTGCATGAAGCGGGCACACATACAGACAGCCCAATAGATAGAAAGTGATTACCGTCACTTATAAACATTTCAACAACAGGGCGATATCAATATTATGCCAATCTCTAGGATAGGGTTTGAGTGACTAGAAGCAATGGCATTAGGGGGAGGGAAAAGTGACCCGCATCCATTCATATTTTCTAAAATAACATAACAAACTCATTAAAACCTAAATCCATAGTTCATGTTTCAATCCTTAGATAAAATTTATACAACAGACAAATTATAACCACAGTGAATATAAAGTAAAACAATTAAACTGTTTTACTTGTTGTATAACTACCTGCATTTTCACAAAATCTCGTCCCTATTATTCTTAGCCATCTAAGTTACCTAATATATAAAGTAATATCATATTAAACTCCATTTTAATGTATTCTTTATGAAAGTAATTTTTATGTACACTCGTCGCTCACAAAAATGAAATTTTAAATGTAATACGTTGCAATTTGATAATGTATTCTACTCAGTTTTGCATATAAAGTTGTTTTTAAAGTTGCATCTCTTGATCATATTACAATGTATTTTTATTAGTATGCGTCCTTTGCGCTGTTACTATTTTTTTGTTATATCATATATTTTGTTAGTAACTTTTATTTAGAAAAACAAAACAATAACCAAAAGTTATTCTGGTTTATTATATTTTATATTTCCTTATTTATAAAAGTCTGATAAGAGCATGTTTATAAGTAAACACGAAATTCAATGCATACATAGATAATATCGTGCCGAACTTGCACATGATATAGTAATATCGTTATTTTGAACCGATATTTAAACTCGCCAATCCGCCTTAAAAAGCTTAACGGGTATTGTGTTTTTTTCCATTATATTTTATTATTTTCTACTTATAAGAACCATGCTGGAATTATTATCTTGATTACAGCTGTTAGGGCAGACTGGATCGGTGTGAAACCACGCTCTCATAGAAAATCGATGTGAAACGATTACATTGAGCTACTTATGTTTCATGCAATGAGTGCGAGTTTCGAAGCCTCACTTCCTCCCCCTATTACGATACCATATCCCATCGTCCTATCTCTATCTTACTCGTCCTGTCTGATCACTATCTAAACCCCCAATCTTATCCTCTTTATCCTATCCCTGACAACGCGTTGCCGTCGCTAGGGATAGAATAAATACCTTCCATGAACTGGGCCGTCTGAAGGTTTCGTCGCAATAAAAAACATCACCTACAAATAGGCTGGCTCGGGCTCACGAGTGTTATTTTAAGTTCATGTTTTAATAGTACTTCGATTCAGCATCATAATGTCACACAAACATAATAGGTATGTTAAACCTAGACTGATTCAGTCTTGAAATCAGAATTGGTCTTGAGCCGAGTGGAATGAAACTTACAGTATTTCACTGTTCGTGGCCCTTGAATATTGCATGAAGTGTTTCACCTAACCAAGTTCAGCTGTAATGAGCGTGTTTCATTCGATAAGCGGTCGTTCGAATTCACGACTAGAAGTTTCGCCACTACACCATTCTGGGCGGGTCTATGATGCTGCCGCATAATAATTTTATGACTACCGTACATTTGAGTACGGTTCGTTACGTTTTGGGATGCTTGTTATAGCTTGTAATTTTGTGTGAAGATTTCTTTTTGTACAAGTTTTTTTTGCCAATATTTTTTCTAATACACATTCTTAGATATAATGTACAAGGGTTTTTCAATTGTGCTCACTCAAACTTAGGATCTATGTCCACGGAAACTATCCCGTTTTCCGGATTATATAAGTAACCTACAATCATATCTGTTATTGAAGAATAATATACACCAAATTTCGTGGTACTCAGTGAATTCTCAAAGCTTTACGGGTTTTTGCTAACGTTAATAAATTTCTTCGAGGCCGGCAGCTCGTTGGTAGCACCTCTGTTGTTGCTGTTGTTTATATTGCGAAGCTGGTAATAAATAATACAGACGGCCCAGCTCATGGAAAGTGGTTATCGTCGCCTTTAAACGTTTGGAACATCAATGGCGAGGCCACAATTTGCCAGCCTTTAGGATAGGATAAAGAGGACGGGATAGGATAAAGAGGACGGGATAGGAGGATGAGATAGAGGGATTAGTCAGGAAGAAGGATTGTAATAAAAAGGAAGGGATATAGGATTAGAAGGAAACGATATGAGGGGTTCATAGGGGACGGTGATCACCATCCATTAAGTGGGCGGTCAGCCTGTTTGCTGTACTCGAGCAATAAAAAAATAATAAACATTTCACACATTTATATATAAGTATAGATACAAAATGTGACCCAAAAAACATTGAACCATTCAAATTGGCTCTTACCGTATGTTATAATGTCGACTATTTGTCCCCAGTTTAACGCAACAAGTAGTTGCTTTAAAAGAAATCAGACTGCAAGAAGAAGAGGGGGCGCCGTTCACGGCAATAAGAGAGGCATCGCTGCTCAAAGAACTGAAACACGCTAATATTGTCACGCTGCACGACATCGTGCATACGAGGGAGACGCTTACGTTTGTTTTCGAGTTTGTGGTGAGTTTTATTCATGTTGTGTAATTAAAAAGAACTGTTTACGGTTTGAGTTCCGGCCATTCTATGACCTGAGGGCATGTATACACAATGTACTGACATATTATATCGGTAGGTAGTATTACACTTCAAACATACTCTTCGAGAACAAGCGGTAGGTATTTTGCCTCAAAGTTAAATTTAATTTAGTAGCGGTGGATGAGGTGATCTGGTCTACCTTCATTGTCTATTACTCTTGCTCAATCTCGACTTAGACTAAAATAAGGTAAGTTTTAGTCTTACTTAATGTTTTAGTTTGTCTCCACCGAATTTCGTGTTCAGATACGTATTTGTCTTTTTCAAGAGGGTCTTTCATTTATGTTTCATAGTCGTTTAAGTTTTAACTAGCCCTTTTATTAAACAACTTCATAAATGTTACTTTACGCGTTCAAAGAATTAACTACAAATTTAACCTAATAGTAATCTATAATAATATTATAAATGCGAAAGTTCGGATGTACCGTTGAACGAATCTGGATGAATATGAAAAAATACCCGGAAAAATGTAGTTTTCCCGGAAAAACGCAAACGAAGCCGTGGACACAAGGTAGTAGCTTAATAAAGTTACTAATTTGAAATTAATACAGTTTGAGGTAGTACCATAGAAAAGGAATGACTACAAATGACAGTTGCCTACTATAAAACATTATTCTGCTATCTCTAAATGACGAGCTGGCGGTATAGTGAAAATAATTTATTAATGTTTCCATTTGACAGCGGTCTAGCATTATATTTGCTAGTTCAATTTTAATTTCTATATTTAGTTTATTTTTTGTTATTAATTGAAATTTAATTTGTACATATAGTTTATTTGTATTAAAGTAGATAAATAATTAATTAATTATTATTTTAATCGCTAAAAGGGAGGGATATTATGACCTATGCTAACTATAATTTGGTTATATAGGGATTTGCAGCTTTTTAATTAGGTTAAGGCACATTTTTATTCCTTGTGTTACTTTATAATAACAGTAATGATTAAATACCATATACATCAGTTAAAACACATTTATATTATAAAAAATATATATAAATTGTCCAAGGCGACTTGGCAGGTTTGACACACCGGTTATCTCGATGTGCAGGTTGCATCACGATGTTTTTCTTCACCGTTGTTAGCACGTGGTAATTGTAACAACACATTATCTTCTTCTTCTTCTTCTTATATATAAAAATGAATGTTTGTCTGTATGTCCTTTATAGAATCGTAAACTATACATTTGATCATGTGATGATCTTTAGCAAAGTTGTTGCGTATGAGCCAAAGAAGGTTCACAATTGGACCCGGTAGGTGGCGCTGCTGTCAGCGTATCGATTGAAGCATTCCGGGCAGGACGACGTCTGCTGGGACAGCAGCAATTATAATATGTATTTACTATACATATTATAATTTCTACTTTAATGAATATTTAATATAAAAAATGGAAGCAATTCCAGTAGTAACCATTTGACCTCATGCGTCATTGTTGCTAGTTTATATTTCCACCGATACAATACAAGTTAACCACATGACGCAATTTTTTATTAGAAACGCTCGTCAGTTTGCAAATGAGTCGTACTTATTATCACTACTACAGTTGATTAAGGATTTTTATGTTGAATAATAAACGAGCCAACAAGGGCTATTGCCGCCCATTAGATAATGAATGAAAGTTGGTGAAGTGCGTGGCAGCCCACGTACACTGAAGGATTCCGTCGTAGCGATGTATATGTACGTCTTCTGTTTTTGCTATTTGGCTACAAAACCACGAAGAATGTTTTTAGTCGAATACAGTCCATATCTTAATGTATTATTCAAACGCTCATGTACTGTTCAATTTTCAATTGTATAGCTTTTGCATTTTCCATATTATACTTTAAAATTAAAGGGAGAACTATTATAAATTATTGTTGACACCTTCCTCCCTTCCCCAATATTCCTCGTCATTTTATTTTTATTTTGAATTTCTACAATAAAATAATTGCTGTAGTTTTACTGCTTTAAGTTAAAAATATGTAGATTACACTAATTATTACGATTATTACGAGCACTGTGCGCTCTATTGGTCGTGCCTACCCCGCAGGGGACCTGGCGTGAAGTTATGTATGTTTGTATGTATTACGAGCACTAAATGTCTTAAATAAAAAAGGCACTAAAACACTACCCACTGTACACTTCAGTTACTTCTATGGCGGCGGCTCTTTATTTTTGTATGTTAGCGATTTTATTACTCTATTGTTGACCGATTCCTATATCTTACCAATAGTTCATTTACTTTACTATCGATTAAATTTTGACATAAGCTCCATACAGTAACTAAAGTCGAAATTCAAGCAATGATAGGGTAAGTAAATGAATAGTAAGATATAGGAAATCGGCCAGGTATGGTGGTGTACGTTGTTTTTTTACATATTTCTTTAACATATCCCGTTATATAAAATAAACGGACGTGGTGAAATTATAATAGTTAAATTTTCACATTTTAATTGCGGAAGCATAAATAATAAAATCCATGAATTAAAAAAATCGTTCCTACCCCGCAAGGGACCTGGCGTGAAGTTATGTATGTATGAATAAAAACGACTACTAAAAACTAACGGCCTGGCCGTTTCCTAATATCTTATTAAACGTTCATTTGCCTTAGTATGGCTTAAAAATCTACTTAAGCCCCCATACATGTAAAAGTAAAATTTCCACCAACCAACGCAAATAAATGAATAGTTAGATATAGGAACCGGCCTTAAATCGACACATGTCTTAATTAAAGACACGTTGAAAGAGTAGTTAAAACTTGTTCGAAATTAAATATAGCAATGCTGCTAGAAAACATATTAGTGTTAGAAATATGTGGCGTATGTGTTAGCTTTAAAGTAAACAAATATCGCATTTAACGTTTAACACTTTTATTTATTTTATAAATAATGTTTAATATGTACTAATGAATTTGGTCGTCTCGTTCAATATTTATTTTTATAATTTTAACATTTATAATATAAGGCATAGTGAAATGTTATTTGTACTTGTAAAATGTACTGCAATTTTGTGACGAATAGTCGTTTAACTATGATGAAAACAATATTGAGCCGCTCTGTTGTGTTTGGATAAATATATTGGGTGGGTTCCCAGCCTCCATCAATGCCGACGAGTGGAGAGTGCGTCGCGTTTTACGCGGGCTCATCTAATCCTCCCTTGGGACGAGTCACTTTACCGCCTCACGATAGATAGAAAGGGAAGATGCCGGGGGTTATTCTTCCCCCGGCACGAGGGCATGGATGTGGCCCCTGCGCTCCCGTCTGTCAGGGCACGCAGAATTGTTTGACCTTCAACTTTTCTGGAAGCCCTGGCATAAGGCGAAGGGAGAAACAATAAGGGTTTAGTGGGTATCCCCGACTCGGATATAATAGTACTTCCTCAATTGTATTTCCCCTTGTTAAAAAAAGGGATGAAGATCTGTTACTGTAAATAAATACAATAGAGCTTCGATAATTCAACCCCTGTTAATCCAAAAGCCTTTTTATTCGAACGCCCTCTGCCCTACGTAAATTTTGAGACAAAGCTTGTTTACGTGTCATTGAACTTATCTCGTCATTTAATTCATTAAACCGAAATTAGACGATTCATTTCTAGTTTTCTGTTTGTATAAATCAATCAAAGTGATTGTTATAAATGTAAACTTGAATCATTCGATGTCACTTAATACTAGCGTGTCCTTCAATTCTCTGCTTTTTAACCAAATTTATATTGTTAATATCAGCATTAGATTAAAATTCTTTCCAAACGCAAAATCTGTAATTCAACAGAGGTCTACTTTCCCCGAGTTTTTTCCTGTCTTCTTTCACATCCTATTTTCCTGTGATAAAGCTCCTCATTACCAAGAACGAAAATGTCACTGACGTGATTATTATTTTTCAACGTATGGCCTTTTTTTATCAGGATACGGACCTATCACAGTACATGGAGAGGCATCCTGGTGGGCTGAATCATCACAACGTTAGATTGTTTATGTTTCAATTGCTTCGCGGTCTCTCATATTGTCATAGGAGAAGAGTTTTACACAGGTAAGTTGTTATAGAAATTATTTTTACTGATTAATTATATTTTATATATTAAATTATAGTTTATATTATAAATTAAAATCCAGTAGTGGCTATGAATTAGCGGATATGAATTAATTTTTACATAGAACCTTAAAATATCACTTTTAAGAGAGAGATTCACTTTTTTTGCAAATAACTTTTTGAAATACATCACAACCGATATTTTTTTAAACTTTATAGTGACTATAGTACACGCCAACCTATGTAGCTGCATAGACTGAGAATGACTTAATTTTGTTTAAAAAAGCATCTATTACGCAGCCATTTATCATTAAACTAGTATGGTTGTATATTTTGGTACAGACGATTATATGTTTTAGAAATAAAAACACTTCACTGCTAATACATTAACTAATAAAGCTTTATAATAGTGTTGAATGTATGTATAATAAAATGTTGTAAAAACAGCCTTATTTTTATACTATCGATTATAATTCACTGAAACTCTTGCCAACAGAGACGTGAAGCCACAAAACTTGTTAATAAGTTCCCACGGCGAGCTTAAACTGGCAGACTTTGGGTTGGCGCGGGCCAAGTCCGTTCCGAGTCACACATATTCGCATGAAGTCGTCACGTTATGGTACAGGCCACCAGGTATGCATATTTCACTGAGACATTTTATGCTAATGTACTTATTTCAACTGTAACAATTATGTAAATAGTATTGAAAGTATTTATGAAACCGTTGGAAGAAGAAAACATCTAAAGATATCACAAATAATGCATGTCATGCAAACTGAATTTACTATTAACCTGTTTTATATCCCACTATACATTCATTTAAGTTACTACTGTTTGAAATTTGTCTTAAACTTTATACAAGTAATATTAGTTTTCAACAAAAGTGGTATGTAGAATCATATCATGTCTAAATAAACAATGGAACTTTCTGTCCATTTTTTGTTAAAATAGTATTTTAAATTCAGCCCTTATAATTCCTTCAGAATAATCACATTATCATGTGAGCGACACAGTGTCACAGTGTTTTAATGTCCTTACAGCACTGAAGCTTAATGTACTGCGTATATACTAGAGAATGCGTCCATAACTAGCTTATTTGAACACTCTTTATGGTCATGAAGTAGAACTCGCTTAATCTGCGCCGGGCTGTTGCCGTAGATTCGGCATTCGGTGTTTGAGTGAAAAGTAACTATTAAAAAAATGATATTCAAACCACTTAAGGAATTCACATAAAAGTCAATGGGTTTACTTTTCACCTATATGTTTGTTGTATTCTCGATAAAACATCATATTTTTTTAAAATCCATTTTAACTCATCTCCACGCGTCATCGCTGCCTCGATGTTCAGACGATTTTAAACTTTACTTTCTAAGCGACCTAGTGCTGCATACTTAAATAGTTTGGTTAGATGGCATAACTAGTGTTTTAGCGCCGCAGCCAATACTTGAGCGAGTCTAGGGCACGCGCAGGTCCCAGCTTTCATCACCATCGAACTTTATTTTGAATAGCTTCTCTAGTACGTAGTACATATAACTCAATACCTTTCAGACAGTTTTACGAAATTGAAAGCATATATCTCGCCACCAATTATGCCTTAATTATATAATATGTTAAAGTGTGTGATTTTGATTATTGTAACTAAATAACGATACCGCACAGGCCCGTGTAAGATGAAAAAAATCGTCCCTCACTTACATATATGAGAGTCACCCTTAAATTTTAGTTATTCTGCTGCCTCAATACATTATTGGGTAGCGGCATATGGAATATATCTTTCTCTGACAAGGTTAATCCATATACGCGGAATAATTTCTAAACAAAGTTACTGTGATATACGAACATAGGCTGGCAATATTAATTTATACAAGTTCAGGTTTTGGTTTAATTATTTCGATGTTTATTTAGATGTACTGCTGGGCAGTACGGAATATTCGACGTCGTTGGACATGTGGGGCGTGGGTTGCATATTCGTCGAGATGCTGTGCGGGGTGCCCACATTTCCAGGAGTGAGGGACACCCACGATCAGCTCGATAAAATATTTAAGGTGCGTCTTTATTATTATTTATGGTATCTCTTATCACTTGTGTATGTATAGTATTATAAATTCGCTTAATATTATTACTACAGGAAACGAAGTTTTCCCATGCTGCTACGTCCGCGTAGCGAAGTCCAAAACATGTCTCGGTGTGTTTTCGTATCTGAGGGTGAACATTTTATGTTTCGCATTTACCAATATATCAAATTTCATGTAAATTCGTTTATATCTAAAGCAGTGGAGAGATTACAAACAAATGTAATAAACATGCAAACAAACTTACTTTCCCGTTAATTAGTAAGAAATACAAATATGATTTCTAAATCTGCTCCAAACTTGATCAAGAAGCTGTATAATAATTGATTTTGTTTGTTCTATTCCTATTTGACCGCTAACTAAAAATTAAGTTAATTAATCAGAAAGAAAGAAAGAAACTTTATATGCAAAAATAGCGATTACATTTCTATACACAGAGCATATTATAAAAATTTGTACGCCGTATTTTCATCAAACGAGGTTTGCACTCAGCATATTGCTGTGCCGGAATTATATCCGACACAACGCTGATTTTCAGTGGAAACCCTCTTTTGGCGTAAGGCGAAAACGACCCAATTTGGTTATAAATAATAATTACAATTGTCCAAGGCGGCTGGGCAGGTTTGACACATCGGTTATTTCGATGTGCAGGTTGCATCACGATGTTTTCCTTCACCGTTGTTAGCACGTGGTAATTGTAACAATATGCACATTAGATCAGAAAACTGACTAAGAGATGCATGCGTTCTGGTCAGGATCGAACCCGCGCCCTTCGATTCAGGGGCGCGTGCGCTAGCCATTACGCTACCACGACCTCCAAACCAATCTGGTTAATAAAATAATATAAATAATTAACAAAACTAATTCTACTTATGTAATACTTAATAATGATACTTTGAATGCATAAAAGAAATAAATAAACTTGCTCCTGTAACAAGTTGTATCGAATCACTATATTAAAACAATCCCGTTGGATAGGTGGTGGGCACGCCGACCGAGGAGAGTTGGATCGGCGTGAGCCGGCTGCCGGGGCTGCGCGCGCACATGGCGCGGTGGGGCAGCTGCCCGGCGCGGGCGCTCGGCGCGGCGTTCCCGCGCGTGCGGGACGCGGGCCGCGATGCCGAGAGGCTCGCCGCGGCGCTGCTGCAGCCGGACCCCGCGCGGCGGACGCCGGCCCACAAGGCGATACACCACGCCTACTTCGCCTCGTTGCCCCACCGCCTTAGGGATTTGCCCGATGGTGAGTTGACCATATTCCTTTACTTAGGAAAATGAGGTGAAAAAAAATAAAAAAAGTGTGTGTGTGTGTGTGTGTGTGTGTGTACTTATGTACACGCGTTCGAAGTTATACTTCTTTGGCCTAACAGGATAAACGATAGAAAAACTAAAATGTTGACTATAGCTAACTTCAAGGTGTCGGTTGACTATAGCTAAATTCAGGGTGTCGGTTTTTCGTGACAGTGTGCGCGCGCATCGTAAAAGTATAAATTCAAAACTAAAATGTTGACTAGAGCTAACTTCAGGGTGTCGGTTGACTATAGCTAACTTCATGGTGTAGGTTTTTCGTGTGACGGTGTGCGCGCGCATCGTAAAAATTTACTCTCATCATTTTTCCCTAACGCGCCTAAAGTGTAACTTCAAAAACACCTTACAGTTAAATTTATGTTTCATACGATATGTAACCAGTGCCTAAAATCAAGATTCTGCCGTTGCACAATAGTTGTGAACTCGACATGAGGTTAGCTCAAATGTTCACGTATCAACAGTTGAGGCGCCGATATTCAAGTGGATATTTATTTTGTAATCCTAGTAGACCCTAGTTTATTTTAATAGCTAGCAAGCAACAAGGTTATATTGCATTAATTTTTATTCAGGCGCTATTCTCGATTCCGATCGGCTGAATAGTGTGGTGTACAGATGTGTAACTCAGGAGTGATTGATTTAAAAGATGTATAATCTTTCAAAATTCGAAATCACTCTTTAAATCTTTGATTTTAAAAATACATCTTTAACTCACTCACGTTAAGATTGATTTTATTCACATGGAATGATGAAATCTAACAACTCGGATACTTGGATGTAGTTTGAGACAGTAGATACAGGATATTGTGAATTGAAATGAGATAACATGCGCACTCTAAGAAATACAATGATGATATACATTAAATTAGATTCTCTGTGGTTAGTTTAAAGCTTAAAACCGGTCAACTGAATGAATTATCCCATTCGAAATCAAAGATTTAAAAGAGTGATTTAATTCTTTCAAGGAAAAAGATTTATAAAACACTGATCTCATTGGTGATTTAGTTTGCGCATCGCTAGTGTGGGGTGTCTACCGGCTGGCTAATTGACTAAATACCCCACAAAAACACATCTTTGCTATCCTTGTTGCCAAAAATCGTGACGACGAAACGGGACGACGGCAATACCGACTCCGCCCACGCCAGCCAGGGCCTGTTTGTGAACACCACCTAGCTGTGAATTGTGCTGTCACGAGAGGCGACAAGAATGTTTAAAATAAAATGTATCATGTTTTTTACTAATATTGTTGCAGAGGTGTCAATATTCACAGTGGAAGGTGTGTGCCTGCACCCGGAAACGCGGCACGCGACCATCAAGTGAAGCCCCGCCCGTGCACTAAGCACCCTCACTTGAATCTGTTGTTGTTCGTTTGTGCTGAAATTGCGAGACGCGAGTGTCTGAACGACAGTGAGATTGCACACGTTAGTTAATTAAATACGTTTCGATTCCTATAGTTTATTGTAATATGAAAAGTATGTCGAAATCTGGTTGACTTGACGGTGGACCAAAAGTTTCGTGATAGTTCTCTCGTCTAGTTGAAACTCACGATAAGGCATCGAATGCCGGCGACATTTGGTCGCGTTGACTTATTGAATTCTTTGTTGATTTGTCCATCTCGTCGGTCGCTCGTCGCAAAAATTTTATTATTCCGTAGTCCGCACCAAGCTTAATTATGTCATATATGTGTTAATGTCCTTTATTATTAAACCGCGTCGAATTCGGTGTTTATATATATTCCCGGCAAAATATATACCTGTTTTTATGAAATATATATTTTACCTTTCAATTTTAGGGGAACAAACTATACAAGTCTATATCCTTATTATTGCTTATACACATCTAATAGGTGAATTTCTAACATAAATTAATTTCAAGGGGTCGTTTTTTTCACGAAGTTTTTTCTATCGCCAGCACATATTATTTGCAATTATTGCACGTTAAGTGGGTGCATGCTCCCTCTAATACTTAATGTATTAAATAATTATTAGATGCAATTTTTGTTTAATTGTGTTTATACCTATGGTACTACATTATTGTAAAAACATTACTTTTATATATGATGTACATGCGTTACATTTATTTGGGCAGCTATGTTAGATTTAAATTCGAAACAGATCGTAATTGCTGAATATAATTGTAGAACCTAAGTCGACGCGATTTAATATGAATATCGACGATAACTTTTTAGTCTCCTAGATTAATTGCAGAAGGTTGCGAAATTAATTGATTTATATAAATTTTCTTCAAATCTAAGAGCAACCATAAAGTCTGGCGCGGACTATTGCTAGTGCTTGTTAAGCTTCCAACGGATTATCCATCCATATAATCAATTATTATTATCTATGGTGACAAGGTAAAAGGTGTCGAGTGTAAAGAAATATAATATCTTATTAAAAAAATATATAACGGAGCAGTGTGCCATGTATATCTATAATTGAAAATATGACATTATTTTAAAAGATTTTTATGCTG
Source organism: Dendrolimus punctatus (assembly GCA_012273795.1). Lineage (NCBI taxonomy): Eukaryota > Metazoa > Arthropoda > Insecta > Lepidoptera > Lasiocampidae > Dendrolimus > Dendrolimus punctatus. The sequence goes on along the minus strand of CM022540.1, from coordinate 5,295,886 downwards.
GAAATATATGCTCATAATTTGGTAAAATTTTTAAAGATGTTTATTTATAATTATTAAGTGATGATTGTCGATGAAGTTACACTACGCAGTCTTAAGATATCTATATTACAGTACGCACAAAACTTAAATGCGTCTTGAGTGAAGTTAGCTCATAGAGTTCGCACAGGTCTCCTTATACGGGACGTCACTTGTTTTGACTGGCAACACGATTCCTATTTAATCCACGGTTATTTTTTGGATACACCGTATTTATTTCACGATTAAATATGCTAGATGGCACATAAGTGCGCAACGTGGTGTCCGATATCTATATGTCGCTAGTTCAAATCCGGCTCTAAAGATCAAAGTATCGGATTCCTCATGCATCGTGCACTCATTTTCTGTGTAACGTATTTTATCGTGAAATTATTTGATCTTTTTGGAATGAAGCTTGACGTTCGACGACCCTTCCAAAGGCTCACTTACCAGAAGGCAAGTTCTCTTCTTATTTAACTCATATTTGACGACATACTCTCCTTTCGGCTCTGAACCTCTGGTGATACCACGGGTGGCTTATAATTGTAGTCTGCGCGCAATCGTTTGTACGAACTTCAAGGACGCATTTAAGTTTTGCTCTTTCCTACACAAGATTTCTCACGTTGAGTGGCGATGTTTCTTTGTTAGTCATAATATAATACTGTATGATATTTTAATAAAATATTTTACGTGGAAATGTTTCGATCTAGTGTTTATTCTACGTCTTCACTCAACGTGGAATATCAGGAGCTGGTTTCCCATTGTGTTACATCTTTAATATTTGAATGCATCTTTAGGAAACAATATGCCTGTAGACATGTGTACAAAATTGAAAGTATTGACTTGATAATCCGTATACTAGATATGAATTCCAATTATTTTAAAGCATTTTTAAAGTCAATGCAAAAATTGTAGGCAACATAATTTTAAAATTAAAATTTTAAACTTATACGAAAAATATGCGTTCCTTTGAGCGTTTAACTTAATAATCGTAAAACGTTAGTTTGCAAATGGTATTAAAGCGAGGAAGAAGATTTAATTCATAAGGAATATACTCATAAAGCTGTTGCAAGTTATATGTGCATTATTTTTACTATAAATACAGTGGGAAGCTAGCTTATAAAGGTAATTAGTCTTGGCGATTATCCAAATCTATCTTATGCACACATTCCTTCCACGGTGCTCAAATAGTGACGATAAGATGGTGGAGATGTGTAGTCCAGGTACAGTAAATGTCATGGATATTGGTCGTTTTGAAATGGGATTTTTTCGTCTTGTCCAAGACTTGCCATTATTAACTACAATACAATTACAATTAAATTATTAACAATAAAAAATCGATTAAACAACAAAATAATTGGTGAAATCAATACGTATGAAAATATAATTTTTTGTATACTTCGCTCTCCACGTTAAGTGCGATTGAAGCGTGCGAAGTTGATGAATTTTAATGTAATGTCCTTATATATCGGCTCGTATTGGATACATTTATGCACAAATTTGAAAGGTTTATGCGAGATGATAGGGCTAAGTTTTCGTCAATAACCAGACAGCGTTCCTCAAATTTTATTGCGATCAATATCCATTATGTGTATTGTACAGTTTAGCACGCTTGCATTAGCTTTGGCAATTTCACGAAAGCACAAAACACATTTGATTTTTTTACGTAAGGAAATTTGGACTGCCTCCAGTGATACGATGTGAATTGACCAGAGATAAACAACAACCAAATAAATGATTTGACAAATCATGACAGATCTCAGAATATAAATGAATGTGTGGGACCGTCCTAATATGTAAATTGTACACGTGATAGGGAAATCGACGATTTATTAATAATATAAGTAAATACTAATCTATCGTTTCCTTTGCGATGGGTAGAGTGCAGTGGCGAAGGGTGAATATTTTAATAAGGGAAACTGGACTTTTCTAATGAACCTACAAGGGTTCATTAATGTAAGAAAATAAATGAATGTCTTCTTAAAAAATCTACTAAATACATCTTGACTTGAATTCAGTATATATACATGATACATACAAATATATATGTAACATACAAATATATATCACTGTTGCCATTTGATTATGAAATTCTAGAAAAAACGCACAGATGTTTGTTGCATATTATTACTACCCAGAGTGTGCTTTTTTATCGAATTAGCTGCTAGGAAAGTAGATATTTTCAAAAATATAATAATAAAGTTTTATTTTAAGCAAGATTTAGATAACAATTTTACTGTATTTCTACTTAGCTATCGTTTCGGATTTAGACCTGAAATTACGTTTGAAAAATCTTGCGCAGACATCATATGAAATAGTATTAATTTCAGTCCTGAAAGAAAATTGGTAGGAATCGAATCGTGTTCAGCCTTCGCCACTGGTAGAATAGATGAGGGCTAAGTTCCGTCTAGACTAATAAAGACTAGTGAAATTAACCAGTTTAGTAAAAAAAATAGTGGTCCCTCACGAATTAAATTTAGTACAGAATTGTAAGTAACTTAGTTCGGCGCATTGGCAACTTGTGATTAAACGTCTTTGTAGATGCTACTTTATAACATCGTCTATTTATAATGTAGCGACGTGTAAAAAGTATCTGTGATTTGAATATAGTTTAGCCCTATCGGAACGTAAACACCAATTTGTGCCAACCTATAAAGTAAAAGTTTTAATAAAATATATTAACATTGCAGTTATATAGACAGACGAGTTTAAATAGCTAATCGTATGCAGACCCGGATCTATATTTTACATGAGGGTATAATGTGCCAGCTTCCAAGCTTGCCCTTTAGGAAAAAACATGATCAGGCTGGGTAACCTGGTCGCTGACAAGTCTTTGTCGCGCTCTCTGCTACACTTTCGCACCTCCTAGATCCGGCCCTGTTCATATGACGAATACTTATTATAATATGCTTTACAAGATTTAATTAGGATTTCGCAAAAGTATAAATGTCATTGTTAAAACCTTAGTATCTAATTTTTTTTTTTTCAAATATATTTACAATTTTTCACCAATTCATATTAATTCTAACCACAAGGATTATTTAGTTTTTGCTCAGAAGTCAAAAAATTAAACAAAGAGATGAAATTGTAGAAAAATAATAATAGATTGGCAGAATTAAATAATCAATTAAATAATAATTATTATGCAAACTGTATTAGGTCTTGGTAATATTATATGCATAATTATCGCACTTACGCACTGCCAATGTCCGAGGAAATACATAATTTGATAGTTAAGTATCTAAAATATTGAGATAGAGGCGAGTTGTCAGTGCGCGGATATTATTAAACAGGCTATTGACTATCCGCCATGTTTGCTCGACAAATCAGTCGACTGTTTGCGTTCCAGATATTAGTAATCGAGAGAATTAACACAATCTTGGTTTTACGATCAGCAAATTAACTGATGAGTAGTCTAGTGCCGTAATAGGGCTATGCTGCGATTATTTGGTTTTGGGAAGTTCGAAGTGCTGAATAAAATAAGTTACTGCCTAGATATTTTCAGAACCTTTTGATTTGCTTTTTCACTGAAATCTGAACGTCAATGATAACATTTGTATTTTCATCAGGTGGTATTAATTTATACGTAAAAAAACAAATATACACAAAGGGCGCGAGCACTTAGCTCATAGCGATCTCTTCCAGTTATTCTGGAAGTTTTACATAAATAGTGAATTTTGTTGTATTCAATTATCAAATTATTCGACTAGAATATTCAGTCGGATAGTACATAGCCTGTTTTAGTGAGCATAGATCAACTTAACGTAGTTTACCTTTGTGTGTGTACCGAGTATTAGATAAAATACGAAACGAGCCGGCGGTACTTTTTACTTCCATACAATTTCATATTTTATGAGTTCTGATTAGTTGAAGCTATCTTAAATTTAATTAATTACCAATGGTAGGTTAATTCAAATTAGAGCTTACTAAATATGATTAATTAATATCAAGTGTTTATGTCCTTACTATCCTTGGTTGAAAATTGACATTGATAAAAATTACTTGTATGTATTTTATATGAAATTTTAGCTTAGGTAGTAAGGCATATAAGTAGGGAACCGGTCATAAGAGTACTTACTCTAATGAGCTTTTATTCGCCAAGTTATAGCGAAAAATTTTATGCGATAAGTCACAAAGTTATTTCAGAAAGTGCCGCTCGACGCTCCCTCGAGTAGTTAATTATTCGGTCTCGAACACCAAAATAGAATGTATGTCTATTGTACAGTTTAAAAAAAACGCTATATTTTCATTGTATATGATTTGTTGAGTTTTTGTGTGTGTAAAGTGTAATTGTTAGTTGACTTTTCGATTCTATATGCTGGAATACTATTCTAGTTCGCTATTATATGAAGAATTTCGAAGTCTGTGATTTATTTTAAAATGATTAATAATTTATCAATAATGGAATCACGTGTTATAATTATTATGCTCAGAAATTTCTTTTATTTTTCCAAGTAATTAATTCGAACTCATTATTTCATATAGTTATTAAAATTATAATAGAGATGTAGTTTTAATTAATAAACAATATTTCGTGCAAGAAAAATCGACCTCCCCATCACTTTGGTTTATAATATGACAAACCAAAAACTGTATTTTATTAACACTGTTTAATAAACGAAAACTAAGAATTGATGACGCTGGTCGCCAAAAAAATACTCCTTCCATTTTATTTTTTATTATTTCGACGCTTCGGAATATAAATATGATATTTTTGTACCACTTCCATTTTTTTTGTAATTGATGTTTTGAATTAAGCTTTCTTGCTTTACATATAAAATGTATATTTAGTTATTGTGATATTAGCTGATTTTCTTCCTCCGAAAATATTTAAAATTATCACAAGTATATGTCAAATTATTGATAAAGTCTAGTAAAGTTTAATCCATTTTCATGTCATTGTCATTTCGTGGCAAATCAAGTAAAAAACATCTCCAAGTAATCATTATTAATTATAACTGTTTTCCGTTTTATTGTTTCTCTATATGTAATATAATTTGCTAGAATCTTTCACATTCATGAGATATTGCTTAAAGAGTTACGGAAAAGAAATCTACTGACATTATGTTATTTTGGAGCTTGATAAGAAAGTTTTGCACAAAAATATTGCATTGCAAAAATTTAATAAAAATATACTTGACAGCAAGAAATTAAAGAAGGTCTTTATTCAGCATGTCAAATTAGAAGAAGGTTTTAGTTGCCGACTAGCGTTATTTATTACCTTTGCATAGTTTTAATTCGGTAATTGTATTCTAAAACGAAAGTTTGTTGTTGGAGTTGACCATTGTTTTCACAAGATTTTTTTTCATGATCTATAAAAGAAATAAACGTTGACAAATGCTTATTCGAATTACAAATATATATTTGACTTGTAATTTTTTATAGCTACAGTAGTTTTCCAGCGTTTAGGTGAAAGCTCGAAATCCGATGTAATGTTGGAATGAATAAATCACCCGTTGAGTGAGGCACCAAACGCACCTCGTGCATTGTAACATATAAACGATAAGTTGGAGCATTTATATGTGAGTGAAATTTGGTTAGAAAATATTGTGAGTGAATGTTGTAACTGCAAGTCAAAGCGCGGTGTAATCTGGACCTCTCGAGAAATGTTAAGTGTGAACAATTCTGTTGATCTTCTGGCTATCATTGTAAACGTTATACATATAACTTTTTAGAATAGCGCGTAGAATACGAGTCCTAGAAGCCGTATCGTATCGATTTAGAAAACTATCCAAGTCTAAAGTGTTTATTTTAGATGTAATTTAAAAGTTTGTCTTATTTCCAAGGTATTAAGATTCTTTGATTTTGCGAACTATTCATAAACAAATGACAAGTATAGTTTGAATAAGCTATTGTAAATGTATGAAAGCAAGAGTGTGTGATTAGACCACGGATTTTTAGAAAAAACTAAAAAAATTACCAGCTAAAGTTTAGATTTTAAAATCCTCCATTGATTGTATTATACACTTGACATATTTTTCTTCATTCGTAAAATCAATGATGATCAGCGTTAGAACCATAGTATCAATCAAAGAAATTCTCGACAAAAAAAAACTGTATTTATTTCACAAATAAGTTTGAATTAATCAATCCTATTGATATAACTTTTATTTTGCTAGCAAGTGGAACTGCCTATAAAAAACAGGATTAAAATGATATCTGTATGCGAAAGCTAAACGCTTGCGGCGTTTATAGGTGTATTTACTTACCAAATTAATAAAATCTTTTCGTGAATAAATGTCAAAAAAGGTTAACGTAATACATAGTCATAATAAATGAAGGGAATCAAAAAGTATTAGCCTTAATCTGAAATTGATTTTAACGAGTTATTACAGATTTATCTGTGCTTTGGCTTTCAGATTTAACATGCTCAAGAACTTGCATTTGTATATTGAACTAACTTTGGTCCCAGTATAGAACAAGTTTGCGCTGCAAGGAACGAATTGTGTAAATAGATATAAATTAATTAATCGATTAGTTGTTATGATTTCTTAAATAATTTATAATTCGATTATCTTTATTAGACATACAACTTTAATCATCGCAATACATCTATCCTATGGCATAAGTACGCGAATCGACATGAATGTTAGCTATCCTAAATTAGGATGTCTGATAAAATTATTCATAATATTTAAATAAGGTTTATGCCTATAAAGCTGAGTAAAAAATATTATTCATAAATCGTATTCTGAATTCAAATATGAGAAACACTTTTTTTAATCCTCGTACTACTATTATGAATAAAGAGGATACTTAAAAAAAAAATTACGACGCCCGAGATCTAATGTGTTACATCTAAGTATCTACGTTATTATGATTGCTGTACTTCTATGCAATTGGATAAGAGTAACCTTGAAGTATATTTGTGTCGAACCTCTAATTTAGAACATTTTTTTGATTAACGGCAGAAGCGGGACGGAAGAGATGCGCTTAGGCAATACGTATTGACGCGTACTTAAACAATGGAAGCGGAGCGTTTGCGACGCCTCATGAAAACTTACAACTTCCGCTCCCGGCTCATTTGTGCTTTAAGTGGAAAACGTAGCATAAATCGTTATAGCGATGAATGACACATACGTCCTAGTAAAATAATCGAATTATATGACAGTCCTATACGAGTTGCCATTGCCTTTTTTAATCATTTCCGATGTGCACGGAATCTATGAGATTTATTTTATATTTTAACTATTTACGTTAGGTTTACATACAAATACAATCTTTTATTATTTTATGTATCGAGAAGAAGAATGGGAGAAATGCTGAATTTTAATATGGTTTAATAATAATTTTATAATGTATAAACAATGTGCTTTTACTCGTTTAAAAATGTAAATACGATATTTGAACTGATAATAATAAAAGTTTTTATTTCTTAATGAAATGTTGTGTTTTATTTTCGTCTTTCTGTTAAGAATTTGCAAGCATTTGATAATATAATGAAAATAACCCCAGAGCACGAGTGCTATTTTATTATCTACCGAGTTTTTTCTTATATTCCAACCAATGTTTTTTTGAGATTGACATGGACGATACGACTGCTAATTATACTTGAATTGCTATGATTTTATACAGCGTTTCTGTACAATAAATTATATAGTTAACTAGGATATGCCTTCGACTTTTTTCACGCTTGACTTGTAATTCCCGCGGGATTCCCGAGACACAAAGTACCGCAGCTATCGTTTTAGTGAAAACTGTGTCGGAATAAGCTACATTTTATGCACTGGAACATCTACAAACCGCTCCCAGGAAGAAAATTACCAATTTTATTACATGAAATTTGCTAAAAAATCACTAGAATTCGTTTTTTTTTAATGTGGCCATTTTTAATAGTTACCAGAAGCATTCTCGCGGGATTCCCAGAGAAAGTGTAGCGGAGAGTTTAAGTGTAAGAATAAGCTGTCAATTAGCAAAAATCGCATCGAAATCGGCCCAGCAGTTTTTAAGGGAATCCCGAATAAACAGGCAAAACGACAATCTGACAGAAATCCGAAAAAAATGCATCGTGTTCTTCTCCATCGTTTGTATAGTCTCCAGTTGTTTTTTTAAATAGCTTCAATGTACAGACACGGCATGTTTAGAATTATATAAAAGGTATTTATTATAAATAGATTATTATTAATGAGGAAAATTTGTTTTATACCTTTTGGATGATTGTTAACCTCGGTTGAGTTCTTACATTTAAATTCTAGCCCAGGAACATGCTTCACTAACAGCCTATTCTTGCCGATGGTCGGACAAGTGAATGAATAGTAAGATATAGGAACCGACTATAGACTATACATTTCTGATGTGACGTCAGGCAAATTTTGTGACGTAATTATTACAATTTATCTTTTAGTAAAAGTTTGGGTTAGAGTACGATCCCGTCCGATGTAAGTACATCCAATGGACTCTGTGGATCTATGACTTGCAAAAATACCACATGCTAACAGGGTAGAAAAATATCAGAAAGATATTTGTTATATCGAGATAAGCTGTGTGTGAAATCCGCTTATTAATTTTAGACAAATGAATTAAAAATGGCCGAATTTAAAACTAGAATGTTTTTGGGCTGATGACATTTAAAACTATTTATCTTTTCCCTGTAGATAGATATCTTATGTGCCCTTTGCTTTAACTTAAGAAAAGCTACAAACTAGTAGTAAGTAATTTATTTAAGCATACAATGATTTTTACGAATACAACTCTAAAAAACTCGAAATCCTAAAGATACTAATAATCTGACCTTATAAATTAAGACAATTTAGATAGCTATAAATAGAATATAATTATTAAATAAAGTTACCGTAAATCGGATAAGGGCAGATAATGGGAGGGGAATAATTGGGGCGTAATATCGTTTAGGGACGTTCATTCGAAGTTTTAATTGACGCTCAAGTTATCATAACACCTTTTCTACAAGAGTTGGTTCGAATAATTTTCGATTAATTTTCATCGTTGCTTGTTGTATGACTTGTATAGGTTGGGTGTATGTAGGTGAGCAGATTTGGACGAACACACGGCACCCTGATGTTTCGGGTGACGCAGGTTTACTCGAGGTACCTCCCGAAGCAGCCATGCGTCGCCTCGGCCGCGAGCCAACGTCAGGGTGGCATCATTGCGACACAGGCGACGAGTATGCGGCGCTGCACATAATCCAGGAATGCCCTGTAGGGACCTAGAAGCGCCGAGACTTCGTCGCTTTCACCGGACTGGACCTTTCGCTCCCAGCTGTGTTTCGCACCATGCTCTGGTCCTCAAAAAGGATTCCCCTGGTAAAAAAAATGTAAGTGAGCAGATAAATGGGCTTCATCTCCATTAGTGTTAAAGAATTAGGCCGTTTATTGCGGGTATAGCAAAGAATTAAAGTTATTCAAATATCTCTAATATGCTAGCCAATAGTAAAGTCGTGTATGGGAATAAATAGGTATAAAATTTGTATTGACTTAGTGAAATAAATAAATAGATAGTAGATAAAAATAAGAAAAATGTATATTCAAAATACGAAATAAGTTGACAGTAGATAATAAACGTATTTGTAGTTAAGTAAATATTGTAACAGAGAGTAATCTAATATATAAAATTCTCGTGTCACAGTTTTCGTTGCCATACTCCTCCGAAACGGCTTGACCGATTTTGATGAAACTTTTTATGCTTATCCGGTATCTATGAGAATCAGCCAACATCTATTTTTCATCCCCCTAAATGTTAGGGGTAGTCCACCCCTAAATTTATTTTTTATTTTTTAGACAAAATTTTTAATTTCTATTTTTTTATGATACAACATACAAAAATACATACAACACTAGATTTTCAACCCTCTACGATAAACCCCTATTTTTTACCGGGCAGGACGACGTCTGCCGGGACAGCTAGTATTCTTTATAAAAAGAAAGATGAGAACAGAAATAAAATAAATAAAAGTGTCCTAATCCCTTTCCCTATTAGAAGTAAGAAACAAAAGAATTAAAGAATGGGGAAAAGAAAACCCTTTATCCTAAAATATGATGATGAATAAAAAAAACATTACCGAGTAGTAGTAGTAACGTACTTACATAGTACTATGACAGCAGCGACTGACATATTTTGAAAAAACATAGCGAAGAATTTTATTTATCTCAATACCTGATAAATGTGTTTGATTCAATAGCTTTTCTTCCCGTAACGTTTAATATGTAGGAAACAAAATTCTGAAAATCTTAAAATTAATAATTATTATAAAATTAAATTAAAAAATACATACAACGTATACATTAGCGGTATTATTCATATTGACTTAGATGAGTTCTTAAAGAAAACAATCTAACTCTAACTCAATATGAATAAGGCCGTAAGTATGTACCTATATTGTGCATGGTCTATATGACACCCACTTGTCCAACTTTTTAAGCATTCTTAAATGTTTTGGATAATACCGTTTCTAGATCAAAGGCAATATATTTACGAAAAGTTGTTTAAAAATAACATGATTTATATTATAAAGCAACGATCGAAAACCAATTACCGAAAAGCTCCTGAAAACTAACCGAAATAACGAAAATGAAACTCCAACTTCTAGTTATAAAAATTAATAGCGCCTGAAACTAATAAAATACGAGTATTAGGAGGTAGTTAGAACATATTGGAAGCCCAAAAACAACGATCTAACGATATTACTTCTAGACACGCACATTTCATATTAGTTGCGATAAAGTATCTCATATAAGCAAGATATTTAAGGTAAATACATTTTATGAAATAAAAATAAACAGCAATTTGCGACAAATCATATTAAGTATATAGTTATTTTGGCAACGTTTACAAGTTTTGAGATATTACAGAGATTTTTATAACTTCAGCCCATAAGCGTCCTATTGCTAGTAAATTAAATTAATTAGCAGAAATATTAGTTAGCCGAGCTTATGGCGCCCCATGGCCGATAGAGTAGACGACTCCTGAAGTGGAGACCGTATGTCTGCTAGTATAATATATCACTGGAAGACGTTATATAACCGGGATATGTTGAGTATCCTTGGGGAGACCTACGTTCAGCAGTGAACATCGAGTGGCTGACGAATATTAAACCTCCCACTAGATTTCCCCGTTTTAAGACAATCCGCCATACTCGTCTAAGTCGGAAGTCATCATCTAGGGGTAAATACTGGTTGCATTGTAACCTTCCCTTTAGAAATATGTACAATTTTATCAAGTTTTCTCCCTTATTGTCTTATTCCAAAATCTGTCTGGCTGTCTGTATCTGTAACTGAATTTCGCAACAGTTATATTGTTCCTCTTGTATCTAAGTATTTTTTATATACTCTTTTGTGATTGGGCGCTTCTTATAATATCATTGGCGCTAACGATCATTTTCTTATACCAATTAATTTGTTTTATTACTAATAATATATCTTTCTATTTTATTTATAAAGTATAGCTTATTTAGTCCCACCGTGGTACCATCAAATAACTATCACTGTAACTAAAAGGCTGGCGGTGTTATATAACCTTTTGAATACATAGACTATTTAGTTAAACATGGTAAAATTACTGGGCTATACTTAGGTCCAAGTTATGGCTACTGTTAACACTGAATGGCTAACCGGCTAACACGTATAAAAAGTTTGCTTACTGCACAATGACCTGAATTTCCAGTGCTCATTAAAAGAATACGATCGATCCAACCCTGGATATTGCAGAAAGTATATCATGCATATAGACTATAGAAAAATGTGCACAGTGCAGTTTTATTTTAAATGAATAAAGTATAATTTTGATTAAAATATACAATAATTGTGGGACATTGATTATTTTAAGCATGTGGGGAACAAATGTCTAGCCATGCCCCTTTCTCCAGGACCTGGTCGAAGGGGAAGGTCCAAGAAATGTTGGCTTGACGTTGTGAAGGATGACGTGCGTACCAATGGTCTCATAACGGGGGATGCAGAAGATCGCGCGAAGTGGAGTAGAAAAAGTAGGAAAGCGGACCCTGGGCGTCGGAGTGAACGCTCCGAACGCAACCGGGATTTAACGCTCGGATGATGATGATGATCACGACTGTAATCAGTCATTATTTTAAGCAAAGCTTTTGTATTAACTGTCGCTAAGACTCGCTCAGAGCTTAACTTATTACGCATACTTATCGGTAAGAGGAAATGTGGTAGAAAGTGGAGAAGCCAGAGCTAAATCGCTAATGTTGCCTATCGCGTGGCTATTCACGCGCTAGTTGATATCATATGTACGTTGTTAATGGCAGAAAAAGTTGTTACCCGGTTAACGCCGGTTATATCTGCTGATACTGACACAAATACGAAAGTATGTTAAATTTGCACCATTAAACGGCAGTAAGGATTTTAATAAAATCTAGCTAAAATAAATAATTTATTCCGAAGAAGGATATTGACTATTGTTAGCCTAAAAACTGACAACAAGAACATACTACCACTGTATAAGAACAAGTATGTTCTTGTTCCAGACAACCTTTGGATGGACTAGAAGTTAGTAAGACTTACCTAACTAACTTCTTGTCCATCTAAAGGTTATCTGGAAGAAATCGCTAATAGCAATAAGATATTGTATTGTAATTTTTTATTTCTTTAATTTTATATTTAACACATATTAAAGGGGATTCAAGTATTCATTCTTTTGAAGATAATGAAGCAAGGGCTGAAGATTTGTATGGGAAACCTATAATTTCTAAAGTTAAAGGTATAAAAAATTATATTTAACTTTTTGAAAGAAAAGAAAAATATGTGGTTCACTGTTACAGTTGCATTTGGATTTAATTTTGAAATTAACACAGACGAATTCATGGGTAACAACTAGTGCATAAATAGTTTAACCACATTTCATACAATAGGGTTCAGCTTTAACAGTTCACGCTCTCTAAACCCAATATATGAAAATAAGAGTGTGTAATGAGTATATAGTATAAGTACTCAGGGTGCCAACTCAGCCATACAAATTATAGGAGAAGTCGATTTAATTGTAAGTTAATTCAAAACAGAAGTTCAAGCGTCATAACAAGCGAAATAAAATTTTAATCATTCAACGTTGAGGCCAAAGTTGAGTTCAGAAGGCGAAGAACGTTCCAGTAGTTTCCTGGCGAACTGCATTCTGAAAACGAATCATTAATCTAGTATTTTATCTGTGACTGAAATTATAAGTTATCATTATAAATTTTATTTATTGCAGTTTCCCGGCGTGTTTACGACTGAAGAAACGGAGAAACTCCTGACACCATGTTTAGTCTAACTTAGGCGATGCCATGTCTCCTGTCATCCCTCGCCAGGTCGTGGTCATATCGTGGCTACCGGCATTTGAGATTACATCATTGTTAGGGTTCCAACCGTACTATAATGTAAATGTATCGCACTATATTAGCCAATTATAGTATATATTGTGAAAAAATATGTAGTATTAAATTTACTATATTTTCATTTCTGATAATAGATCTTTGCTGATAAAAGCGAAATGTAATAATAAATATACAGGGTGGCATTATTATATGGTGTCGACAGGGATAATTTCCACTCAGTATCACGCCACATTTACATTAATTTGTCAAGAGATCTCTAAGGCCAACACCTTCCAATGGCCCCACGCAAGCCCTCCAAAAGACAGGGCTAATGTTATGAGACGTGGTCTTCAAAAACATATATTAATAAACATGAGAAATACAATAAAGAAATAAATAATATATATAGATAGATAGATAACACTTTATTGTACACCATTACAGAAAATACAGATGAACTTATAGCCTAAAAATATTCTTAATGTGCCCAATGTGCGGTCTTATCGCTAAGAAGCGATCTCTTCCAGACAACCCGTATATATACATATAATAAGTAATAAAAAATAAATGTGTACTCCTTTTTCATCGAACTTTCCCAAAAATACTACAATTTATGCAGCTGAAAAACAAAAATAATATATTTATAATTTTCCTCAAAAAAAAGTGGCAATCCTAATCTTCCTGTTCTAACTGCAGGAAGTTTTTAAAATTTTTATCTTTAATCCAAATATGTAGTTGTCAAAAAGGTGCTTAGGAAATGGACAAAAAGCGTAAAAATTTTTACGTCTACTAAATTTAGTATTGATATGGGTTTTTTTTATATCAATGCCTGAAATACACGTATGTATGTTCCCCATAGGGCTCACCGTTCCAGTAGCCGATTCATTTGAAAATAAGCTTCAATATGTATTTAACCTCTCCGGTGTGAATAAAAACATGCCTAAAAACTCTTTCCCGGCTCTTTGAAATGAGAAAAATGAATTTTCGTTCCGATACGTATTTTCGCTTTTGTCCGATGTATAGGATCAGAATGAATGAACGTTTATTGCGAATATAGAACAGAGAGATTTCGATGTTCAGATATAAGAGGTGGAGTTTTATTAAGGGTTCCGTGTTTAAAAAAAACATAAATTAACTTGTTATTGAAAAGATTATTTATTAAAGACATGTGTATGTCAATATATTGTTACGAGTCGCGAGACTCGAATTAAGACGCTGTTAGAATTACTATAGAGTTTATTAGAACTATACAAACACGTATAACAAAGGTACAAATATCACCGAACACAACAAGTCCAAACGTTATGTAGAAGGTCGTAATTCAATAACACGCGCAAAATCCGTCGCTAAAAGATTCCTGATTGTAGTACACAAGGCTCGCTTCGCTCGTGGTTATCGCTCGACTGTCTCGTCCCTCAATTGGGGCATTGCTTTATACTGCACAGATGCAATATGTCTTCCCAACCGCCTAGACCGAATTTCCTAGAATCAGTTTGTACTTTTAATCCGCCCCACCTGGCTAATGACTGCCACAAAAGATTACAATACAACAATGGACTGTTCTCTAGGATAATTAGTAAACGCGTGCCAACAAATAAGTAAACAAAAGAAGGCCAAATGCCGAAAATTAGTAACATGTTTTTTTACAGGAATGCAGGTGTGAATTAGTTTTTGCCGGCGTCTAGGTCGTAACACTATTATGAACAAACTAAGAAAAAAATCTAGCTGATACGATTTAAACCATAATTAAAATTAATACATATTTACAATCGTAGTGTATAACGGACATTACTGAAGCCGAGCTTTGTAACGCCCGTAACATAAAGTGTAGTAGTAGTGTAACAGAAAACACACGATAAGGTTTTCTCTTCTGTTAAATGGAACCCAAAAACATCCTCTCATATTGAAAATAACATGGAAAGGCCCTTAAACGAACATATTGAACAAAATGCGCTCCATACATGGATGCAAGAATCCTTTATGAAACTGTTCAACCGTGAAAATCAGTTGAAGATTTAATTTGTCGACGGCGGCGTATCCAGCGTACGTACACGTCATAATTCAATTTGTCTGCTGAATCGATCAGAGCCAGGAAATATTCACTTCCTAGACGTCTGCCTCTTTACGGATACGTAATCTTATATATCGAAGGTAATTTGGTATTGGAGTAAACATTGTTGCTGTGCGGTGCGGCATCAGATACATTTTTGAATATATTCAAGATTCATATTATTTTCAAATATTAATGGATAGCATTTTTATATTTCAGAAGAAACTAAAATAGTTATAGTTACATTATAACATAACGCTTCTAGATAAGGTCTCGCGTGACCAAAAGGCTGGCTTGCACCTAATGCAACGCATTAGCGTCGTCATCCAACGTGGAAATGCGGCCAGCATTTTGGGCACGCTCCTCACCGACAGCGACCTGGAGTCCATTTTTTACTTATTGATTGTTATTTTGATATTGTAGTTTGTATTAATTTATATTAAATTAAAATAGGGAATTTTAATTTAATATCACATAAAATCTAATCACATAATATAACGGCAAGAGGAAAGCCTGCCTAAAAAGCAGGTTGTATGGCAATGCTTATTCTCTAAAGTTCTTAGGAAGCAGGCTTAATTTTTAACTCAGGTTAATAAGCTACAACAAATGTTCTCCAACGGAAACAAAAACAAAAAAATAAAAACTCACAAATACAACAACATACTAGGTACTTGACTAGTTAAAAGCATTTAATGTTTATATAATAAAACCAAGCTAAGTAGAAGATTAATCATCTCCACGTACATCCTTGTTGACAGGCTCTCGGGTTGAGCATTGGCAGCCCGTAAATGAATCCCACGATCGACTAATCACGGCAAGTGGCCGCAAAGCGTGAACGGATGCTGAGAGACGACCATCAATCGCTTCAGGGATATAAATAGGCCAGAGCAGTGCGGATTACCACTAATGAAATGTAATATTAATCGTACGGACGTGGAGGATGTAATTAATCATTTATTTTTAGATAATATGTCTTTCTATAGATTAGGGATACTTCTTGTCTATATACATACAATAAACTATCTCGAAAACAATTCGTACCAGCATCCGGTTTACCTATTGAAGTAAAATACTAGACATGAAGATGACGAGTAGCCCAGTAAGAAATTTAACTCTGAAAAGCTTCAGAACTCGACATATGTATGTTATGTAATGTAGATATCTACTAACTAAACATTTAAACGATTATAGCAATTCCTCGCCTCTGCTCCTATTTTTGATATAACATTAATATTGTGTAAATTCATTTTACCTACACGACTCTCTGCGGCACGAATAAAAACCCATGAGGTTTCTGTGCCATAGTCGAATGTGTTACATACATTAAGTATTGGAAAATAAATTTTAAAAAATATATAAATAAAACATTTATAGACCAGCAGTCCCAAAGCTAAAGTACATAAAGGAGAAGTAGAAGAAGTACTTTAATGTTTTTTTTATATTGTAGACTAGCTGACCCAGCAAACTCCGTACTACCCCAGAATCAATAAATAAAAAAGCTGAATCATAATTACGGAATACATTAAATAAAACCTTCTCTGGACTTCGACAAATAATTCGAAACCAATGCTTTTAAGATATATAGAAGATAGAATATTTTGTTCAATGGAAACTTTCTTTTATTTATAAAATTAATTAAAACTCCATTTAAAGATTTAAACTAAGTTGCTTGCCTCATCTAGGAATCGAACCGGCTAATCGTCCAAAAATACTGGGTATGTTTTTATGTTGCTACTCGAAAGGATAAGTCATAAGGACCAATTCTTTTAAGTATTGTAGTATCTTAAAGGAAATCTGTTTTTTTTACATTTTAATCAGAAGTTATTGTAGTCAACGAAAACGAAACTCCGTTATTAGGCTATGAAACCCTAAAATAAGTTTAAAATTAAATGTTATATTTATTTAAAATACTTTGTTGCGCACAATTTTAGGGTCCGACCGTGTTCTTAGATAAACTACTGCCAATTAAACTAACGGAGTAATTAATTAATATATCTATGCTTAAATTATTTAGGGTAAAATGGACCTCCCACCGCCTACGCACAAACCCTTTCAGAAAGGTTGCGGTGACTACTACCGAAGTTGAAATGTTTTCTCCATTTTTGCTCAAACCACATAATGAATATGTAATATTCTGTAAAGCTTCGTTTTAGAAAGTTAACCCTTTACAATAGTTGGTAAAAATATATTACCCATATGCTCAGTAGGGTGTGTAACTTTGAATCAGTATCCTGCTATCCCATGTCTCGTGATAGGTGTCCTATATTCAATCCTTTTTTCCGTCCGGATTAATCCTTAATCCGTTTTTCCTCACAAATACAATCTTGAAGCCTTCAAGTCACGAGTGAATAGGTATCTTCTAGGTAAGCGTGCTCCATCCTAGACTGCGTCATCACTCAACATCAGGTGAGACACTGCTCAAACGCAAACCTATACTTCTATAAAAATAAAAATAAAATCTCGTTTTCAAAATGTTAGTCTCCTTCTTATAATATAACTTGGATTTAATTATTCAATCTCAGATTTTAAATGTTGATTTCTTCACAATCATAATTAAAAGTAAAATCTAAATTAGACTATATACATAATAAATAAAATTAATATTGAAGTAGAAAAGTTAGTCCCAGAGTGCTGTCAGGAGGGAAAGTTCTTAAAAGGCTAGAGCCGCGTTGCCTTGTTAGATAACAACGTTAATAATTATGTTGCCCGACGCAAGACCAGCCTTTTGGTCGCATAAAAAATCTACTACACATTTAGTTACGTTTCCATAAAAAATGTACCTTTCAGCCATAATGGTTTCAAGAGGTCTCGACTCTGATCGTATACATAATATAATATTATATACATATAAGCGAAATACAACTCACTGACTGACTCATCACGAGATCTCCGAAACCATACGTCCGATTGACTCTAAATTTTGCATAGGTAATCCTTCGCAACGTAGACGGATTCTAATAACAGATTTTATGAAAACCCAATCCAAAATAAAAAAATATCGACCATATCACAAATGATATCATCGTTTCTAAGGTCACCATTGACATAGTCACAGTTGCCATGGTAACCGTCGTTATAGCAATTATAAGTTGGTTTATGTTGGTCTGATGCCCAACGAAGTGGACACGGGTCAGCTAGTAAGGATATAAATGTGGGGGTGAAATAAAACTATTACAGTTGAAATAAACAAATCGTTAAACTTCTTTACATCTTCCAAAACACATCTTAGGTATACATACTAACATCTTCTCAACTTGCTTCATTAGCTTTTACAACCACGCTTCCATTCGAACGACTTTTGTCTTTTCATTCTGTTGTCTATTATTTATCTTATCTTTCATTCACACTCTTTACACATCGTTCGGATATGCAGCTAACTATTCTATATATTATAGTCGATCATGCGTTCGGAAACATTCATAAATCTACATAAATTGTTTTCGAGATCCACACAACTACACTGACCAACACAACTATACCCCACCGTCTTGAGCATCGGTCATCTTTGTGATATTTTTTTAGCATTTTAGCAAAATTATCGTTGGAATAAGCAATTACGGTATTAACACGGTTAACATAGGCAACACACTCCTGCGTAAATAGTCCATTTGCACTCTGTAAGGGGTCCTGAAAGCGCATAGTCTGCAGAGCGTGCTCTTGAACTAGGTCACTCCTGATCCAAGAGAAAATATTCCCTACTCGGATAAATGAGGGTTGTGCAGCGTAAAGTACTACATTAATCGTGTGTTAAGTGTTACAATAAGTATTTAACGGGAACTGGGAGAGTGGTGTTTAGTTGTGTACTCCTATTTTTAAAACAAATACATAATTGATTTCACACTAAAACAAAACAAAAATATTTAACCGACTTCTTTCCACATCAAATAGAAATCGGTGCCAAGTAAAACATAAAAGAACAACAACAAATTTACGAAATATAGTATTTTTTATGTATGGCTTGACTTGTTATTTCTTTACAAATAAAAACTTTGTATATAACAAGCAATTTCACTTTTATCTTGAAATAAAAGATACAGTTTCACCATGGAACGCAACTGCTTTTTGCAAGCGCAAATCCGCGTGAAAAGCTATAATTATATTTTTTTCAATAAAATTATATGGTTACTTTTCATTAAAAATAAAATATTTATTAGTAATATGTTATTACTAGTATTAGTAATACCCACTGCTATTACATATTATAATTTGAAATATTAATATATTCCGTGTCATCAATACTACTAAATTGAGGACATATATGAACCTTAAAAATCTATTTATAAATATACCTATTACGACCATAGTATAAAACAAAACTATTTCGAAACATCTCAGACACGTGCCACATAAATGCCAGTTAAAATGAATACATATGCCATTTTCCAACATTCTCGCCCTTTTGTGTGCAGTCGAGAGAACCGTTATATTTTTCAATTTTCATCTGTCCATAAGAATGAAAATAAAATACTCATAACATGTTTATCTGTGCAGGAATGGAAAGAGAATAGTAATAGACACCTGCGGCCGTGCAGCCTGCCGAAAGAGGCGACAAACCAAACCACAGCCAGATGGTAGGGCATTTGCCAGTCTGGATGGCTAACACCCCTGGTGTAGAGTATGCTGCCATAACAACCTTGAGTTGTGTTCCGGAATTAGTGGCCAGGTTCCAGTCCCATCTACGAGTACGGCAGCCCATTGATACTTTTGGTGTTGCAACGCTCAATAAGCGACGGAAGCCTCTTTCCATTAAAGTTGGGCTATCAGTCCGTTTGCTTTAAAAATAAAAAATATATAAATATAATTTGCAGCCCCAAGTATGGATGTATAGTAATATTGACAATAGAATTGACAATAGATTGACAATAGAAGTAAAATGCTATTAGATTACCATGAGACATTCTTTTAATGTTTGATATAGGAAATCACAACACAAGAACTAAAGCTATAGAAATCGTATTAAAAAGACACAAAATAACATACATATGAACTATTTTACATATGATGTTGCAAGTGTATTCGAAGAGATGGAGTATGGATATACAGCCATATATTCATTACTGATAATTGCTTCTAATATAAATACAGTTTTAATATTATTGGCAATAAATTTTATTGTTGAAAAGTAAAGACTATTCAAATACCTACTCGTAAAGGCATACATTGTGTGTGGCTTTATATAAATAAAGCCAACCATTCGCAAATTAAAAAGCAGTACAAAATACAAGTTTGTTTTATAGCCCAGTGGGTGGGCGCCCCTTCCGGCCGCCGGCGATTCTGCTGTTGCTGACACCTTGATGACTTTATATAGTGGTATGATATTGCATTAATACGGTCGCTTCACGAATCTTTTATTTCATAAAATAAGCTATTTGTACACTCGGTCTTTTAATGTTGCTTTGTTTGTGTAGTTTTAATTGGGAACGCATAAAAGCTATGGCATTTTCGGAATAAAACTAATTTATGTTTATTCACGATGTAACACCTAAAGCTAGACTCGAAAACACCTAATTATTAGAAAATTGTAACAAAAATTAAAAATAATTAACGTTTTGTAAAATCTCCATTTATGATCTCTATAACATGATATAAAGTGATGTTAATTTTCAAAATTCGATGCGTGCGTGTGTGCGGGGTTATAGTTCCATAATTGAATGTAAAAACAAATACCTAGTTCAGTACAAACAATTCACTCCATTTTGTTATTGTAATCTTTGAAAATGTATTTTACGCACTCTAACACATTTTTGTATTTACGTTAAGATAAAGTTCGTTACCGAATGTATTTCATAATAATTAAATCATTCTCAAGACCGTGAAGATGGCATATAGAAAATACAAATATACATAGTTAATTTCATATAGAAATATATCTGAATGTTTTATACAATACTAGCTGTTCCGGCAGACGTCGTCCTGCCCGGAAAAGCTTCAATCGATACGCCGACAGCAGCGCCACCTACCGGGTCCAATTGTGAATACACTCAGAAACCTTTTCTGGCTCATGCACAACAAATTTGTTGAACATTATCACATGATCAAATGTATAGTTTACGATTCTATAAAGACATACAGACAAACATTCATTTTCATATATGAGAGAAAAAGATTATACCACTCTTGCGGTCGGCATAGTATTCTTTTCCTCCCATACTAATCTGTCTCTGCATACATCCTTAAATCTTTTTAATTAAACATTGTTTTTGTCATATACTTTCATACCTCCTCATTACACGCCAGCCGGGGCCCATGCCGGGCGACAAATTCAAATTTCGCAGACAAATACACAACTCATCACTAACGCAACTTTGACCACTGAGACGTCTAGTAGTTTACGCACCGTCCGATCAGCCTACTGAGCGCACTCAGAAAGCTTTACGATAGAGGGTCATCCTCTCTAGACTTAGAGATTTTGCCATCAGCAAATATCTACTACCCGACGAGCAGTTTGGCTTCCGTGCCAGAGACTCATGCGCGCAACAGGTGCACCGCATCACGGAGCACATACTATCTCACTTTGCCCATCGCCACCGCTCTATAGGAACAGCCGCCCTGTTTCTAGACGTAGCTAAGGCCTTCGACAAGGTCTGGCACAGCGGCTTGATTTACAAGCTGTACCAGTTCGGTGTGCCAGACAGACTCGTGCTCATCTTGCGAGACTTCCTCCTAGGTCGTAGCTTCCGTTTTCGAGTGGAGGGAACGTGTTCGTCTCCTTATTCACTCACAGCCGGTGTACCACAGGGCTCGGCTCTATCCCCACTACTCTTCACGTTGTTTACCAGCGACATCCCAAAAACTCCAGGTGTCGAGTTGGCCCTCTTCGCAGATGACACCGCACTCTATACATCAGATAAGAACAGACAGATGGCCTGCGTCCGGCTGCAGGTAACTGTCACAAAGCTAGGCAAATGGTTTCGAAAATGGAGGATAGGGGTGAACCCGGAGAAGAGCGCAGCAATGTTCTTTTCCCCGGGCACGCTTCGCTCTCCCAAGCGCCCTTCCCTTCGCCCAAAAGCCATCTCGCTCTACGAACAAGAAATTCCCTGGGAACACACAATACCTGGGTGTCACCCTAGATCAGAACTTGCGCTTCAATGAGCATATCACTATAGTCCGAAATAGAGCGCGATTTGTGATGGGTCGTCTAGCACCCATGATAGATAACCGAAGCAAAATGTCCCTCAGACACAAGCTTACTCTATATAAAACATGCATACGCCCGATCATGACATTATGCGAGTGTGGTATTCGGCCATGCCAAGCCTACCCATTAAAATAAACTGCAAATCGTGCAGAATAAATTCATGCGCAGAGCCGTCGGTGCTTCCCTCTATATGCGTAACGTCGACCTCCACGCGATCTGGAGCTTCCCTCCATCAAAAACTACATTACGTTGCTCTCGCGTAAGTATTTCGATCTCGCGCCACACCATCGAAATCCGCTCGTCGTGTCCGCGTCCGATTACAAGCCTCGGCGAAAGACTCTCGTGCGACGACCGCGTAATGTCCTTACGGACAAGGTCGACGCTATTACAAAACGGCTGGCCCGGATCAGCCCGCCCGCGGTTAGGACGGCAGGCTGGCAGGCACCGACAGACAGACATAGACGGCGGCGTCTCAGACAACGCCAGTCACGATCTCTCCACGTCCCCGAGAGGGACGCCAGGAGATATAGCCCCCCCCCCAGGATAGACTAGGCGTGTTGCTGGGAAGTTTCTTTCGCCGTTTCTTCTCTCTCAGCCACAACACGTTGCGAAACGGCTGTAAGTTAGCGTATGCCGCCACGAACCGCCGATCCCGGTCCGCCGGGATCGTTCTTCTCGGGCTTTATATTACCCGTCGCCCGTTCTCAATTAGTTAATTGTGTCGCCCATTGGCGGGCATCATCAGATTCATCCCCCTCTCATGGCAACAGTCCAGCCGAGGTAAAACTCCCTAGGGAGCTCCCTAACAAGTTGGCCCCAGGCTCAGGCCCCAAAAACCCCGGTAAAGTTGTGAGGTCTTCGGACCAACAACATAAAGTCAAGTAAAAAAAAAAGAAGTTTACGCATATAATTACTTTTTGCGGGGCGCGTAAGCATAGGTTAAAAATCACAGAGCAGCGCTAGCGCATTGTGGTGTTCTTTCCGGGAGACCTATGTCCATCATAGGGCTCATCTGATAGCTGAAATGATGTTGATGATTGAGGTAAAAATAAAGGAAAGCGGGAGCGGCATTTTTCGGTTTTTGCCCCCTCTAAAAAATACAAGATACAAGAGACAAGGGGCTGTTACACGCCCATACCACCTTAATCTTGTTCCTCTCGATTTCTCAGCCACGGGTGCAATTTTTAAATATTTGTTTACTTATTTTAAATTATTAATATAGTTTATTATGTCAAAAATGGACGAGCCCTTTCCATCAGTGTTCAATCATACAGTTCATTTCAGCCTCAAATTGAATTGAAACCTTAAAAGGATTTAAGAGATTTGCATGAAATACTTTGCGTATAAAGGAACGAGCGGAACGACTGCATCTCAGGGCTCAGGAGACGGGCTCGGTGCAGTCAATATTTCATATTTCCTATCTCGACAATGCACCGGCATCTAAAGCACCTCCCAAACGCGGGCGTGTGCACGAAATTTCTGATCATTATTTCCGAGTGGGAAACTGTATTTTATTTTATTTATACGAGTATCTGGTCTGGATGTTTGTTTTTTATTTATGACCTTCAGAATGATAGAGAAAACTTTATTACAAACTGAAATAAGCAAGTGGATAGATGACACATTTTACAATAAATTCTAATATAAAACAATGTTTGTACAAAAGAGAAGGATTTAAAATACCTTCCTTTCTTTTGATTTAATTTTAAAATATCCTACTAATACTTATCTTGTTTTTTGCTTAAACAATCATAATTTATAGAATTGTTTACCTACCACTCTACTCGTCAAAGGTATGACGTCATAACTTGATACACACACATATTCATCCGTGCAGGAACGGAGAAAGAATACAATTTCCTGCGGCCCGGCGGCCTGTCGTAAGAGGCGACAAAACAACCCACAGCCAAGTGGTAGGGCATTTGCCCGACTGGATGGCTACCACCCCTGGTCTAGAGTATGTCGCCATAACAACCTTGTGTTGTGTTCCGGCATTAGTGACCAGGTCCAGGCTCCCTAAAGAGAGCAGCAGCGCATTCGTAGCACCTTTGGTGTTGCAAATGTCCATAGGCGATGGTAACCGCTGCCCATCAAGTGGGCCGTCTGCCTGTCTGCTGATCTCCTGCAATAAAAAACAAAAAAATACACCCGTACTAAATCTAGAAGGAATCGGGTTTTAGGATGGTAAAGCCTCTCAGTCCTGTGAAACCACTACAAATATTCACAATATTTTCTTGATTAACCCCTCATTTACATTATGCCTAAAGTAAGGGAATGCCTAATAAAGTAAGGGAAGTTGTGGAAATCTCTAGTATAAACACAACTGATACACAATAAACTATAGTTGAGATATGAAACTGATCCCTGCTTTAAAATTGAGATTCGCCCTCTCCTGGCTTGGTTTAGGTTGCACCCAGCGGAACAGTGCACTACACTAAATTTAGAAATAATTTTAACTGTTCCAAATTATAAATCTAGTTGAATTTTGGCACGACCAAAAGTCAGCAAAAAATAAATTCTGTTGTTGAGTGCACGACGCGATCTGTCGTTAACAAGTCAATGTTCAAAATGGCTGTTTTTAACCTCCTACTATTAATAGTCCCTTCACACATAAAGAGGGTAGACAACAAAATCAGTAGTGATAGTATTCTAGGTATTCGTGCATGAACGGACAAAACAATCGACAGCCACCTGGGTAGGGGATTTGCTCGACTGGATGGCTACCACCTCTGGTCTAGAGTATGCCACCATAACAACAATCAAGTAGGCCGTCTGCCTGTCTGCTGAACTCATGCAACAAAATAAAATAAACTTACGAGTATTTTAGGTAAGGACCGAACAGAAGACGAAAGCGAGAGTATGCCAAGCTCACAAATTATGTGTTTACATACTCACGCTGCCCATTTCTCCTCACTACTTTCCTGCTTGCTGCCGTGGGAATGGACTTAATGTAAACAAGGCATAACTGGTGTACTGGCAAGCGTCTCCCAAATGCAGGAGTGCATAAAATCCTATTTCGCGTCATTATTTTCGAGTGGGTGTGGTATTTTGAAGCATCCTCCATATTTATTACGGACGGATGTTTAAGTAAGCAATTTCGTTATATTTTATAACTTGCCAAGCCACGAGCTACCTAAAATATGTCTTACCAACGTCCTTAAATTATTCAAGGCTATCGTTACTGCGCAACATGAATTTCTGTTCGTCTTATTTTCATAGTAAGTAAATATGAACAGCTAAATATGTTTTCTTCTTAATGTTAGTTACTTTTATCGGTGAAAAATTATATTTTATGCCAACAAGAAAAAACAATATTTACACTTGCGAAAAATAACAAACTGGATATTTAAACATAAAAAGTCACCAATTTACTCGTTCTAAGATTTATTTTGGGATCCTGATTTTTGTTGATTTTCAGCAATTATTTTTAGCTCTTATTTGCTTTTTTATATTTAAAAAAATTAAATAACTATGTGTTAAGTAAGGTATTATAATACCTTAACGCAATATATATTTGTGATATGAACACATACATGTTTAGGTGGTGTTACAAACTGATACACTTACCTAAAAGGAAAAGTTCTTTTTTCTATTTGGGATTCCTGTCCATAACATCAATGTCTGTTTATCTGTCTGCGACTATGAAGAGATATGACATTTAACGCACATATTGAAATCTTGTGTGTCTTCGTAAATGTAGACATGTACATATTTACGAAAACATTTTTGAAATAAGGAAAGGATACCGAAAGACAAAATTAAAATTTAAACATTGAGCGGTAGGATTGATGTATCAAACATTTAATGGTAATTCCCAAAATATTCCCTTAAAAAACACTACACACTTTACCAACTGAGAATTTTTAATAATCAGATATATTTCCATTTGATCTATTGGGTTTTTAAAAAGAATGTAATTAAAATGCTTTTCTAAGTATTTATAATTGCCGAGAAAACTGCTTATATGTGTTTGAACATAGCGCTCGATTGGCTCGCATGTCATTTCATTTTTTACCCGGGTTTTTATAGTTACCATTGATAGAAAATTGACATTACTTTATTATATGTAGTTTATTTCTTTTATTCAGTAGTTAGGAAAAAAAATGTATTTATAAATTATGGGAACTGACCATGTGAAATACTATATTCGTAATGCAAATATATATGAAAATCAACTAAGTTGAAAAGCACTGAACTGACAGTACATGATGATATTCAATCACAATTTATCAATCAATCTCCAGGTGGTAGGGTATTTGCTCGACTGGATGGCGGCATTAGTGACCAGGTTCCAGTCTCCCTTAAGGAAGCAGCAGCGCATTTGTTACCACTCTGGTGTAGCAAATGTCCATATTCGATGGTAACCGCTTTCCATCAAGTGTGCCGTCTGCCTGTCTGCTGAACTCCTGCAATAAAAAAAATTGTTGATCCAAGTTTATGTTTACATGGGTCACCTTAGTTGAATCATCTAAATTGAAAGACAAAAATTAACATTCTTCTGTCGGCTTAAGTACAGTCACGGAACGAAAATGTTCGTCACTTTAAAGTCGACTTTTGCTTGCACGAGTACAAAAAACAATACTGCAAAATTTTAACAAATTTCACGTTTGGAAAATATAACATGAGAGAAGAAAATTGCAATGTTAACAATGACGACCGCTGAGATGAACAATAAAAAGATATAATCACTACTCTTAACATAAATATTTAAAGCAATAAAAAGCTTTTAAATGTCTAAACAATCTTCTTTGACAAGATAGAAGTGAAACAAATTTGGCAAAAGTAATTTTAAACTTTATTGACGATAGTTAAAGATAATTTTCTGTGGAACTGTCTATTAGTTTGACAAAGTAACATGTGCTCGCGGAACGTTAAATGAATCAGTTTGAAAACTGACTAACATTTTACTACACTACTGTACATAGGCTGAAAACATTCGTTTTTTCAAATAAAGGAATTTTAAAGAGGATTGTAATCTGAGATGGCACAGTGGCGACTTCTGCAAGTGGCTAAGTAGCATTTGCATATCAAAGAGTATTGACAAGTCTCGCTCGAGGCACGGCTCCGCTAGAGGAATACAATTCTTTTACATTTGTGCGTTTGTATGTAAAACTTCGCCTTAAGCAATGACGCTGATTTTATAAAGTTACTTGTATAAATCATACAAATCGGCTTACTTTTCTGGGTAGTTTCCTATGATTTTTTAACTTAGCAAAAAATACAATTTAACTACCTAAATTGATTTTATTTTTCAGTCTTAAAATCTAACTACTTTGGACGCGTCCAGCATCAATAAATCTTATTTTAAATGATTAAATAATGAAAAAGTTTACTATATTTCCAACTCTATCATTATAATCAAAGTGTTTAAATGATGAAATATCTCTTTTTATTGTCGCTTTTTTCGTTTCATCGAGTTTCAAATCACAACGATTCCAAAGAATTTTCACTTCAATAAAATATAGGAGACAATGTAAGTGCTAACTTTAGATCCATACTCAGCGTAATACTTACTGCCTACTAAGATCAGCGATATTCTTCCGCCTGACCAGTAGGTGGTGACGGTGGCGTCATAAAACAGTATATATATTTTTAGTTTTAACTTGAATCGTCTTGAGGCACGTGTTGTCTTGACTTGAAAAAATTAAAAAAAAAATCCCAGTGTTTTTTCATTAAAAGGAAGCTTTTTAGGGGGCGTCGCAAGAAATTTAATTTTTAACGACCACCCTAATATATATATATATATATATATATATATATATATATATATAATTATAATGTCAGCCCATAAATGTCCCACTGCTAGGCTCGGGCCTCCCATTATAGGGCAACGGACAGTATACCCGCCACCCTTGTCCAAGGCGGCTTGGCAGGTTTGACACATCGGTTATCTCGATGTGCAGGTTGCATCACGATGTTTTCCTTCACCGTTTTTAGCACGTGGTAATTGTAACAATATGCACATTAGATCAGAAAACTGACTAAGAGGTGCATGCGTTTCGGTCAGGATCGAACCCGCGCCCTTTGATTTAGGGGCGCGTGTGCTAACCATTACGCTACCACGACTTTTTAAAACAGAAACACTCGTAATATAGAATACATTTAGTTAAATAATGATAAAAATAAAACAGATTAAGAGACCAAAAAGTTGTTGAGGAACGAAGATCTTCCTGAATCTTACAAAACAACTCGGCTCCTTTACAGTTCCAAAACATTTACTTAAGAGGGTACTTAAGCTCTGAGTTTAAATCAAACAAAGAGTGACAGCATTAAAGTTGAATATTGACTTTAAAACCACATTGCACTGAGCAATCAAATCCGTGAATGCTCATCGAAATTGCTTTAGTTTTTATAGCTATTCACAACTTTAGCAGGCTTGTTTTAAAGTCTATTTTTGTGAATAATAAGAGCCAGGAGGAAGTAATCTTAGGGTTCGACGCCGTTAATTGATTGTTACTTTTGTTAACGCAGACTTTTATTAGAGTCCCCCAGCTCCACTCGGCTTTATTCGGCAATTCTATTGTTTGTTTATCGCGTGAAAACGCTTCCCTTACATATAGTAGGGATACATTGTATAAAATATTATAAGAGCCTAACTTTTTTAATTTTAAGTGTATGTTTACATAATAGAGACAAGTGATATTTGAAAGAATCAAATATAATATAGGCTTTTAGTATAAATTAAATTCACTTAATTCACTGGTATTATTTATGTGAAGTTTAGTTTGCGGAACTTAATTAAATTTTAAAAGTATAGATGTAATCGCTGTTAGATCAACGAAAATAATAACTAGGTATACATTAAAAAATATATATTTATGGTTACTAATATCGCCGACCAATATGGTCACCGCCTCTTTGTTTCTTTTTTCTGTCATCTGTCACTATGTAATGTAATATACATACATACATACATAACTTCACGCCAGGTCCCTTGCGGGGTAGGCACGAACAACAGAGCGCCACACAGGCCCATTCTTACACACCTCACTTGCTTCTTTGACATTCATAGCTCTTGTCATGCACGCTCGTCTGTTCTTAAGGCTCCTAACATCACCTTCTGCTAACACATGATCAATTTGATTATGGAAGGTGTGTCGTGGCCTTCCGCGACTTCTGCATCCATCCACTTTTGCATTGTATATCTGTTTAGTCATTCTTTCATCATACATTCTTTCCACATGCCCGAACCACCGGAGCATTCCTTTCCTTACCTTCACCCCGACACTCTGTTTCAGACTAATGTAATGTAATATACTCTTTATATATTCAATGTACTCTTTGTAATATAGTCTACGTCCAAAGAGTACATTGAATATATAAAGTCTACGTCCGACCGCTGATCGCGACTCTGCTTGCGCGCAAACCGCGCCGCGTTTTGCGTGTTGTACCGGGTTTTACACCCGTTTATATCAACCTGCATGCTGAAAGATACCCGTTGTACCGTTCCAGATGGTCTACTAGTCGAAGGAACCGGAACACGAGAAGAAAGGATCACGAGGAAGACGTGCCTGCCGCTGCGAAACCCACATCGTTCATAGCGTGTCTGGTGGGCGACCTTATCCTGTAAGCTTTTTCCTTCTTTGCTTTTCCCGCTCGCCCGCGCCATCAGTTACTAATAAACATATACCTGTTTATAGTTGATAACGTCTTTGTTTATAGTTGATCACGTATCTCGTTTCATAAATTCGCGTTGCAAAAACCACATCGGTAGGTTCAAATCCTGGAAGCTTGCATCACTTAGTGAGTTTTCAGTAATTATATTGATTCTTTCGAGGTAACAATAATGTGTTTTATGGAAAATATAACACAATAAATAAAATGTGACTTTTTCGACTTGCCATATAGTTGCGTGGTTTTAGTCAGTCAAAGTAAGTTGGCTAAGACTAGATAAGTGGGGTAAATCCTACCCTGCGGATACCTGGTACCTGTTTGCTAGAGAATTATTCTAAAAATTTAAATTAGTGACAATTGACACTAGCTACAAGGATTGGAAAACGGTAATCTGGAGAAGAGCTCCCAGCACCATGTCCAAATGGACTTCAATTGAACAAACGGCAGTTTTTGGCTGGAACTGAAAGGAGAGGTTGTGTTGTGCAGTTTTATTTTCTAAAAAGGTGTAAAATTACTCTGAAATAAACAGTAGTTGCAGGTAATTGAT
The DNA here is from genome assembly GCA_012273795.1 of Dendrolimus punctatus. Taxonomy (NCBI): domain Eukaryota; kingdom Metazoa; phylum Arthropoda; class Insecta; order Lepidoptera; family Lasiocampidae; genus Dendrolimus; species Dendrolimus punctatus. The sequence continues at coordinate 5,265,261 of CM022540.1, read as the reverse complement.
AATTTTTCAGTAGTAATTATGTGTCTTTGTGAGAAATGTGAACTGTATAGTCAAATCTAGCCTTTCGAGTTATCACACTAACTCCGTTGAATGGCTTCATTTGGTAAACTACAGATCAGCTGAGCTACACATCGCTTAAGAAAATGAAAAAACTATATTGAAATCCAAGATCTGGCTTAAGCTAGGCTAGCTACCAAGCCATAAACCTAAATAATAAAATAAATCGAACAAACAAGTAAAGAAATGAGTCGAAGAATTGTCTGAAATAGTTGCGTTGATTAATTAGCCTTTCTGCAAGTCACTTTTCTGTAGTAAGTATACTTTCTACAGTGTTTAGAGATATCCAGTCACACTAATGAATTAAGATATAAAATTGAGATTATTTTTATTACTTTTAAATAATATTTACTACGCTCTAAGTCTGAAGGCCGATTTTTCAGTCACCAGATTAAAGTTATCTCAGAATAAAATACAACATGAACAAATTAAATATTAAGAGGTGCGCAAATAAATCAGTTGAATTGTTTCACTTTTAAATTCAGTCATTTTATAATTTATTCGATTGGCTATTTTTTATAATATTTCAAGTAGTAGTATAATATGATATAATTATTGTAAAGTAGGAGTTAAGTTTAAAATGCGAATGCTAAATAGTTTCATATAAATTTGGAATAGTATTCTGTGTTTTACCCATCTTAAAATGTAAAAGAAATAAAACCACTATTACTGGTAGTGCAATTTGCACAGCGCTCTTCGGGTCGGAATCAGCTCCACGCAAATTAGTCTTGAAAACTGCTTTTCTATTTCATTTTCGTGAAACCTTATGCTCTTCTGGGTTTTTCTTATAAGAAAGAAAGTATAAGAGAGTTATTTTTTAGATCTAAACCAAAATTCTAAAACTAAAATTATACAACAATCACCAACTCAGGTTTTTCCTGTAGATTCGGGTGCTAATCCTACGTGCATCTATGAAGAGGTTAATGAAAGAAGAGGAAGCGATAGTTGTTTGTCAGGACCATCACAAGTGGATATCCATAGTCTCTGCCTACCCCCATAGGAAATGGGCGTGATACTATGTATGTATGTAATAATCCTTCACAAGTCTAGTCTCTGTGAAGAAATGTACATTATATAGATAGTATTCCTCGTGGCAGTGGACTGTGAATGCTTAGTGTGGGATCGTTGAACCATTCAATAAAATATTTTATTCGATCCTAATAAATTAAACGAGTTACAAGTACAGCATTGTATGTAAGTAGAACATATATTGACATGTGCACAGGTGAGTGGTTGATATTGAGCCAATGATTCAATTACTGCTGCGTATTCCGGGTACAAAGCACCAATCTCGTTTCATCTATTAGGCGCTGAGTAACATTGCCCTATATCCCCCTAATACACTTTTATTACACATGTACAATCTCCAAGTGCTAAGTAATACTTTTATTTTTTATACGTTTATAAGAGTGTAATAAAGAAACAAATTTATTAAATTATAATTATTTCACTTCTTAGCGAAAGTCGAAAGGATTTTTTTAAATTGATTTCGACTTTTGTATTAATCAATGTAAAATTACAAGGGTGCGGTATAGAAATGAGGCCCTTTTTGTTTATTATGAACATATCCAAACTTTTTTAATATAGATTAGAAGGCTAAAATGGGAGCGAAGCGAAGCGGAGCCGCGGTTGTTATTTTTTTATAACCACCCAAAATTCACTTGATATGTTTAATAATTAATTACCAACCACCCAATTAAAACACCTTTTTGATGTATAATTTTAAGTTACATTAAAACTAGAGATCATATAGTTTTGTTGCATTTATTGCTATTTATATTATTATCTTTTATTACAATTTATATTATTTTTTTATTTAATGTAATGATATGTAGTTAATCCAAATAGAGAGTTACATTATATTCATATAGATAAGACCAGTTTTTAAGAAAAATTACTGTGATATACGTAGGCACACAGACAGAATGACAGGAAAATTTGATAAGTAACCCAAAAAACATACTCTTAAACTCTTGACAGACCATCAACGCACCTGACTACCGACTTCTCGTGATCTCATACGCTCACCTAACCAGGGCGATGGTGGAGGTCGCGAAACGCACAAAGCCGCTGACAGAACACCAGAAGCCATACATGGCCACGTAAAGCCCGAGATGGCCACCGAACGCCAATGAATGGCCAACTAAGCCTCAGAAATAGTCAGCACAAAGCCCGAAAAAGCCACCGGACACTGTAGATTGGCCAACGTCGCCACTCCAAACTTAGTTACAAGTGGGTAGCTGCCCACTAAGTTGCAGCCGGGGTAAGGAGGTAAAATCTCGAGGCTCCAACCTCTTCAATCCGACAAAGACGAAGATAACAACAACTTAACAGATATTTAAAGTTTCAACGAGGTAGGCGACGTATCGGCTCCCATAGTGTTGCAGATGTCCATCGGTGACAGTAGCCACTTGCCATCAAGTGGACCCGTCTACCAGTTTGCCTATAAGCAAACAAAAAAAAAGATTACTCTGGAGAGGCTCTTGACTAGTCAGAAAGATCACATAGAATAACATTACCTAATTGAATTAATTACTACTTACTAAAATATATAACTTTTGCAGTGATCTGCTACATAGGTAATGTGTTTTAGTTTCAATGTCTTTGTTTCTTATTTATAATCATTTATGTATTTTCGTATAGTTTCTTTTTTGTAATTAACCCTTTTTGTAATTTTGTAATGAGCCAATTTTATTATATGAATCATTTTAAAGTGGAAACTTGATTGATATATGTATTAATTTTGTGTTTTATATTTAAGAATATTAATTATTGTATGTTTCCCAAACAAATTAAATAAATAAATAAATCTGTATCCAATTCTATTATATTTCTTTTACTACAATTATATAATTTCTTACTAACTTCATGCATGTTTTAAAGTCATAATTCTGTAAAAAAATGTTGAACTAAATCATAGCAACATGAAGTATCAGCAAAACATAGTTCCCCAAATTTATAGAAGCGTGAAACAAACACTGTAAAACAATTTCACCGTTATTTAGTGGCCGTTATTTCCTGAGTTCGCACGAAAATACGATCTAAGGGTACAATAAAACAAGGGTAGGTGCCCGCGGCGCGGTCCCCGGGGCGGTTCGCTTGACATTCATCCCTTAATTCTAGTTCAATTCCCTCCTAGCATCCAATAGTAAAGTGTAGTGCAAGATGCGTCTAGCGAACGATACATATTATGTTTCACTTTGTTAAGTATATTCTTAGATCATATAAGACACGTTTATACCTCAATGATTATTATATTATACCTTTATGAGTATGCACCTATTTAAGTTCGTAATCTAATCCAACGCGACCAGCCTTGTAATGTTTTGTTTTGGCAACCGTCTAAAACAAGATTTTCCAATTTAATATCTTAAACCAAAATAGTCTTATTTTAATATGATATTAATTTGTATATTTATATGAATGACTAGAATATGTTCGCGACTTCACGCTTGACTTGAAATTCCCACGGGATTCCCAGGACACAGAGTACCGCAGCCTTAGAAAATAATGTAAGCTATAGCTTTAGTGAAAGCTGTGTCGGTAATTTTTACGCACCCGAATAACTACAAACCACTCCTGAGATAATTCCCGCGAGATTTCCGTGATAAAAATATCACTCATTTAATTACATAAAATTTGCTATCGATAAGTAAAAAATCACATTGGAATTCGACACTCTTTTTTAAAGTGGCGCAACTTTGAATTTGACTCATTCCCACAAAAATTTTTTTAGTATAAAAAGCAGCGCAGATTTTAAGACCAATAATTTGCTGTCGATCACCGAAAACCGCATCGGAATCGGCTTAATAGTTTTCACGTGAATCCCGTACCAACAGACAAGAACTCTAAAAAAATGCACCATGTTCCCATCGTTTACATAGTCTATTCCAGTTGTTATTTTATTGCTTCAATGTTCAGACACGGCATGTTTAAGATTTTATAACATTATAAATAATTTAATATTAAGTTTATTTTCAGCTTCATTTTACTTTTCAACGTACTTTTAAGTTTATAATATGGATCGTAATTTTAATTGTATTCTTAGTTTATTAATTACTTTACTAAGTAGTGGTATACAAAGGCTTGTAGGAACGTAATTTGAAACACGAGTTTGAGATGCCAACTTATTACTAACTACCATGAATTTAGAACTGCAAAATATAAATTTCTGAAATAAAATCAAAATTAGAATTAAAGTGTAATTTAAAAAAAACAAGATTAAACGAATTTTACGATTCTGTACCCAAATGAATATAAAGCGGATTTCTTCACTCCAACAGAATCCTTCATTGGACATGAAGTGAGAAGCACTCAACCAACATATTCTTTTTATCATATTATGTTTACAAAATATTAGAATTTACGTACGACGCCACTTCCCATTTCAGCTATTTTCCTGTTCCAAAATAAAAGTTCTACGAATATAATATGAAAACAGGAAGTGGAATCCCATTACGTTGTGAGTACACTTGTTGTCATTTTCACAATTTCCGCAGGTAAATATTTTAACCGATATAAAAAGTAGGTATATCCTGAAAGATATTTTTTTATAATAAATTACATTCTAATAATAAAATAATTTTACTTCCTAGTCTTCCTACTTCTAGTACACCGCTTCGCATCGTGTTATTGCTGTTAAGGAGAAGAAGCGGCATGAAACTCCCCAGCAACACGTCTGGCTAAAAATTGTTTCTCTTTATATTTCTTGTTCTATTTATTTCTCAAGTTCTGTTTTTTTTAAGTTTTATGCAGAATGACTTTTGAAGAATTAATGGAGTTGTAGCAGACAGTACATATTTAATATGACAGAGACAATAAAAGGAAAGACAAATATTATTATAGTTATAAATATAAAGACATGACGTAGGTACTATTTTTTTTACTTCAAAATATCTCCATATATTCCTTACAAGTATGGCAAGATAAAAACTTTATACTCGTACAAAATACAGTATAAGAAGTTGGAGCGAGCTGTTATATAAATGAAGTTTTGTCATTTAAGTATTCTTCAATATCAAATTGAATTTAGTAGTTACGTGACCTATCAAAAGATACAATTAGGAATTAGAATCGATATAGGAATTCACACACTACCTAATCGATTAAAAAACCACATATCATTTTTGTTGCACTTTTTATCTCTAAAATTACGATTTATGTTTAAACTTTTCGATTATGCAACAATTTTCAGGTCTCGTCTCTAATAGAAAAAAGTGTTGAGAAAACAACCTAAATTTGATCTAAATTATTTAAATTCTATTTCATAGTTAGTTCGCCAGTGCTTACATATATGAAACTTCAAATAGGGCTTTGTAAAACGGCTCAAGTATACCAATGACAGCCACACTTCGTTAGCGTTTTCGTTCGTTTCGTAGTGAATTGTAATCTTCTTGACTTTACACGGAAACCACGTCATATATAGAGATAAAAATATCCTTATCCTATACATATAAAATAATAAATCCATTTAGTAAAGTAAGCCCTTCATAAAGGTTTCGCTAACATGTTCTTTGTGTCTGAGGTACCACTTACTCCCCTATAGCGGGTTCTCAATCAACTAAACCACACAACTGCTGCCTACAGTTTTACCTTTTTACACTTACTTTTTTATAAAAGCTTCGCAAAGTGAAAAAGAAAATCCCTTGCAAACGAGTAATAAACCATGTCTCGTGTGTGTTACATTATATAGGTACATAAATGTACAGAGATGAAGTACACCCAGACCGGAAACAAATTACTTACAGGTGATGGATAGCTACTTTGACCTTACCTTATCCCAAACACACAATTACAGACCTATGTTATTCCTGTAAGAAACTAATGTATTACTTAAGGTTACAGATTTATTACTTGACATACTCTTTTAATTTATGGTATAACTAGCGGTCCTGGCAGATGTTTTCCTGCCCAGAAAAATAATAATCTATATCCCCTATTCTAGTGCCTACCGGTGCAAATTATAAATCTAAATCAACTGGGTACTAAAACGCACTTAAAAATCATAAATATCGGTCCAGGAGAGTAGGAGGATCCTAGAACCCAATCCTAGCGCCACCTACCAGTTCCAATTGTCATCAAATCAAATCATCCGAGGACCCACTCAAACACACCTAAAAAATTTCAACATTTTTTATTTATTTGTCGTTCTCAAGTTACTTACATATTAGGCGATATGGTTACATGACATAACAGCTGTTCATACTAAGAAGTAATTGTTTAATTTTTGGGTCGTAAATGAGAGCTTTACTGTTCACAGTAAAAAGCGGCCGTAGTAACTGAAATCTAGTTAGATCAGGGGCGTAGCTACCTCCGTATCATTCATCCAGGGTCTTCGTCCTCATTATTTGTAATGAGGAGGTTAGGGCTTCGAGGTTTTAACTCTTTACCCCGGCAGCAACTCAGTGGGCAACTACCCACCGCTAATTGGGTTTGGAGCTGTTGGAGTTTTTTCAGCAGCTCTGTTGGCCAATCTACGGCATTCGGTGGCTACTTCCGCGGCTTAGTTGACCATTAATTGGTGTTCGGTGGCCATCTGTGGCTTCTGGTGGCCTGTCAGCAGCTTCCGCCGTAACAGCTGTATCAATGATACCGCGCCCACAGGCTACAGGGGCTCCGAAAATGTGTAAGCAAATCAAAATGTTATCCTCAATCTTTTATAGATTAATAACATTTTTGAGTATAACTGCTGGGCCAACAGGAACGGCTATCAGACTTGTCATTATTGTCGATAGAGGCAGAAAATGTACAAAAATTGAAATCTTCAGCTGTGGATGATTTTATAAATAAGCTTGCCGAAAAAGGCGAGGAAAGTGCATCACTAATTTAAATTGTTTATCTAACTCCGCTCCAAGGAGCATTAAGTATACAAGTAATAACTTATAGTCAATTCGAGCATTTTTTTGTTTCTTTTATAAATAAACTTTAGCTTTCCTTTGGGCCCCTCAATACATTTCGATACAGGGCCCATCTAAGGCAATCTACGGCACTGGGTTAAACATTATTATTTTCCGTATAAAAGGGCCTTACAATTTCACAAACGAACTTGCTCTTATTTTCTATGGTCTGGGTGTCTGGGGTCGGCCTCAGAATGACCTGTCGAATTCAATACCCATAACACAAGCGTAACCTCCTTGGGGATGTATAATGTCTGTTTGTCTGCCAATTATTTATTCACATATTGGTGCAAACGGTATATACTTTTGAAATCTTATTTTTACGTAGGTATATGGGAAGAGCTTTATTTAAGTAGATTTTTTTCATTGAGTGCTTTAAGTTAAACAACTTCTATTTCCTAATTTATATCATGATCTGTTTATAATTTCAGAATAATGGATGACTTAATGAGCAATAATCTATATTATTCATCCAAAAACGATCCAAGGCCTCTAGAAAGATCCATTAGCTTACTGACTTCTTTTCAAGTTAATACATAATTAAAAAAGGGATCGCTTTGGAAGGTGGAGTAAGTTTTTGTTCCCGAAATGAACACAGTTGAAAGCTTCAAAGTTTTATTAAAAACTGAAACGAATTGGACGACGAAGTAAATTAAATATCGCCCGCATATAATGTCGTCGCTGTTTCGAGCTTTGTTATATTCTCTTAACACTCGTGTAGAAAGTGAAACAGTACATAACTAACGATATAATACCCTCGAAGATTGCTACAATTTTATGATAGGAATACTTTTAATTTTAAATGTTTTGAGCTCAAAAATGGCGGGGCATTCCAAATATCGGCAACAGAGTTATCTGTTTTTCCAATTGTTTATAATATATACAAAATAACAAGTGATTCTATTCAATATTTATGTTTATTTTATTTATAATAATAAATTTATTACATTCAAAAATATTTTCTATCTATTTACATCAAATCGATCTTGCTGAAGATTTGTTTTATTGCAGTTAGGATATCTTTGCCGATGGTCGCGAATTATTTTCAATAAATACTTCACTTTGCTTCTACAAATTCAATGTTTATTATGCACCCATAGGTAAATAAATAGTAAACAATATTATTTGTCAATATCAATAAGTATTATTTATAATTCGAAATTTTATTGCCTACATTAAATACGTTTAAGTAAAAAAACCGGCTAGAATTAGGTAAGTATTATAAATATGTTTCCTGCATTTTAATGGAGTTCCGAATATTTGAATGGAAATTTTCTTCATTTACATTTCATCTTGGCAAGCCGACTTTGAGTCGCGCCGAGTCGTAAATATTTTTTATCTGTAATTCTATTCGGATTATGAGTAATTTAACTTGAAGGGGATTATAGGCTTGTACTTAATTTTATTACAGACCAATGTTTAATCTAGAAATAACACGAGCTATGTTTATTAAATTAAGACATTATAATCAAAGCTAACTTTTTGTTAATTTTAGATGTTCATAGAAGCTTATTGAGATAGTCTTAAGAAAAGTTTGTCTCCAGTACAAATCTGCATTAGATATCTACATAAGCTTTGCATTAGTGCAGCCACTCGTCATGGCAATTGTACATAGCATCTTTCTAGCACAGGTGTTAGAACTTCCCTGGAAGCAGAAAAATAACCACTTACATGCTACGTGCTACAGAACGAAGTACCTGGACACTCGGGGTAAGGTTTGTGAGATCTTCATCAATGACAAGGAACTGGAAGATTCCAAGAGGTGCTGGACCGCCTTGTTTAGAGCTATTCGTCTACCTTCGCATGTAAAAAGGCAATTGATACTTCGAATTAATAACAACTCGCTTGAAGATGAACAACAACATTTTCTTGCACTGTCATTTTCTGTTCTTCCAGTAATTTGGGATCAGCAGAATATACCTTTTACTTTCACACTCCTTATAAACAGGTATACGTCCTATGTCCCACAATCATCTATTTCTTACATACATACATACCTATTATCACGCCTGTTTCCCATGAGGGTAGGCAGAGACTATGGATCTTCTCTTGTAACGATTCTGACATCTACTTTCATTAACCTCTTCATACATACATCTTTATTTGAGATGCTTTTTAGCTGACCTCTCTTTAACACTTCTGCTATTTGTTCGTAGTGTGTACATCTCGCTCTACCAGCACTTGTTTTGTGATTAATTTTATCAATTCTCTCTACGTGTCTAAACCACCTAGACCTTCCTTCTTCAACTCGTGTTAATACATCTTCTCCATCCATTCTTACTATACCTTTGTCTTATATCCATGAATAATTCAGACTAACAATGTTTTTGTCGCATAATTAGCATTTTTCTTCATAATATGGCCATATCATTTCAAACGTTGTAGTCAGGTGTATCATCAAAGACTTCTGATATATTCTTTTCACTCTATATTTGTTGTTATTGCATGCACGTAGAGGAATCGTTGCTAAAAAGGGAATTGTGATTTAAACAATTTCATGGCATGTAGTTACAGACAGAGTACAAGCGTTGCGCATTTTGGTGCACACGTCACTCGATTTGTTATGTCTACGGACTCCCTGCCAAGAGTCGCGACAGATTCAATTTATTTCATTCCTGAGAAAAACCTAAAACCTTACGCATACCTACTTAGGTAAGTCTATTTTTAGGACAAAAACAAAAAAATCATTAAATAATTTAATTTGACATTTAACTTAAATGTCAGCTTGTAAGTGGAACGGACCTTCCCGTTATTGAAACGCATAGATAATATACCTGACACGCTTATTTATACTAGTTTTTTTTAACCGACTTCGAAAAAAAGGAGGAGGTTCTCAATTCGTCGGGATCTTTTTTTTTTGTTCTTTTTTTATGTATGTTCACCGATTACTCCGTGATTTATGATCCGATTTACGTGATTTTTTTTGTTCGACGCGGAATAGCTGCCATGTGGTCCCCTAAAAATTTGAAATAGTTTGACCCAGTAGTTTTCATTTTACGAACATTCTTTTGTTCCCGTTTCTTGGGACCTATATTTTTTAAGAAGCGCGGCACCATTCTTAGGTCCACCCATACATAGCTAGACACTAAAAAGTAACAAATAAAAAATAAAAACTTCGTTTAAAAAAACCGATTTCAAAAACTAAAAAACTAAAATGTATAAAATAACTTATTTCTAAAGCTATTATTATTGATATATATTATCTAAAACATTTGAAGTCGGTGCAAAATAAAATATAAAAATTACTATATTTTGAAAATTACTAAACGCCGACTTTAAGATGTTTTAGATAATATATATTAAAAATAATAGCTTTAGAAATAAGTTATTTTATACATTTTAGTTTTTGAAGTCAGTTTTTTAAACGAAGTTTTGTGGTTGCACATCGGTAATCTCGATTTATGTGGGTTACAAAATTTTACTTCACTTCACGATTGTAATAATACATTCATTAGGTAATTAATTTTAATATATAATTCTCCTTATTGTGATTAGGTTGTATATATAACTATATATAACCGTGACTGATTATCAAATAAATTGTTTCTGTGTGATTTTTGTTAAATAAATAAATGCCAGTATATCTCATGTGATGATGACTGCAAACCAGTCATGTGAAATCATATCACATGTGTTTAGTGATAAGTTATCACTATTAGTTGATAACATTAACACTATTTCAAAACCTATTAGTAGTAATGTGTTAAAATTCGAAATTGTTATATAATGCGTTTATATATATGTTATAATCTGTAAATGTTTATATTGTTACATGCCGACAATAAGTGAATGCACACCTGCCTACCATAATCCTGGTTTATTACCTTTTACAGCATATGGACTTCTTTAGTTTACTTTGTGTATAAGATTTGTAATTAAGAAAAACATTCTATTGTTATTGTACTTGTTTTATAGCAGTCATTAGGCAGGTGTGTCGAATTGAATTCTATGAAATCTGATCTATGCGGGCTGGCAGCCATATTGCATCGGTGCAGCAATGGCGGAATGGAGAGATCGGCAGTCACACGAGAACCACGATTAAAGCAAGACGTGTACATTTAAATTTGATAAGCGATATAGTGACGGACTTTGCGCGTGTTATTGTTCGTGCAGTTTGTACTGGTTGTATCCAGTTATATTTGTACCTGTCTTATACGTGTTTGTATAGTTCTAATAAATTATATAGTAATTCCAACGGCATTTTAATTCGAGTCATATAGCTCGTAACAATATAATTATTTTTGTGACCACCGTTCTTTACCTCGCTTAAGATAAGTTCCTATACGGATTTTATCAGGGTCATCCTCCTTATCGAATGTATATGTATCTACAAAATATCGAGATAATCGGTTCGTAACTTCGTGCACTAAACTCTAGACCGAGGAGCATAAACAATAATTCTTTCTACATAAGTAGATACATACCTAGAAGGCTGGCTAAGTGATTCGTATTTTCTCCGGGATTATTACCGTAAAATTTGGAATTAACTTTTTAAAACGTGTATACCTGTTGCTACCAAAGAGGAGCACAGATAAACGAAATTTGAATGATTAACGTAGGTTGTATCCAAAATATTCGGCTAAAGAGGCAGTTATGGGTAAGATTTTAATGATTATTTAATGATTAGCAGTTGCTGAGCAGTTTCTTAAAATTTAACAAACGATTATAAGAAAGGCGGTAAGTGTCTAGCTTTACAGCGATAAAACATAAACATGTGTACGTACTGGAGTAATATCCCTACGACCAATCTTGCATCGTGCTTTCAAACCCCATGGGACTTCCCAGAGTTAAACACGGGATTTAGGAAACGTGTCTATGTTCACTCATTATGGATTTGTGCTTGCATAAAGTACTACAACGGAAACAAAAAAAAACATAGTCGTGCAGTAATTAAATTTAGATTTATTCATTGCGATGGGTATGTATACATTTATGTTACAAAATTGTTATGTATATATTAATACATTATTATATAAGAAAATATTTGGTTAATAAATATATTAATAAAATCTTTTATTGATTATAAAATATATTTTATTCTTAGTTACAATTCTTGAATACGTACATTAGAATTTTGTGTATGTACATTATTAGTATCATTATTCAATCAAATTACTGAAATACGGCTAGCGGTGTGCGTTAGAAAGAAAAGGAAGCCAGACAGACTGGCGCCGTAACACGTTACGTAACGAAGCTGTTTACCCACCCATAAGAAGTTATCACTTTAAAACTTAAAGCAGTTTGTCATAATCGACTTTTCGTGTATGTATTAAAGTGCTTATAACTAAATTATAGATACTAAAGTTTATGTATTGTCTTTATTATTTATCATGGAAGACAATGCCACTGGTCATTCATCTCCACTTTGCGGATTTTGTTATTATGTAAAATTAAGTCAATGCAGTAAAAAACTGAAAGCTTGAGTTGCGTTTAGTTCAGTCTTAAATATACTTTCCCATCTCTGGGTTGGGGCACCTCAGTACCAGTGCTCCCACTTGACTCCTTGCAGCGCCGAGCGGTCCGGATTGTCGACGATCCCGAACTTACAGACGGCAGAACCTTTAAGTCTCAGAAGAGACGTAGGCGCTCTCAGCGCGTTCTACCGTCTGTACAATGGGGAGTGTTCTGAGGAGCTGTTTAATTTGGTACCTACATCGCCATTTTACACTTTTAGCACTGCTCGCCGACGACTGGGAGTTCATCCACACTTCCTCGACACCTGGAAGTTATCCACTGTACGTGGCGCTCGCTCTTTTATGCCATATGTGATCAAGCTGTGGAATGAGCTCCCTCCTGCGGTATTCCCAGAGCGCCACAATATGGGGCTCTTCAAAAAGGGCGTAAAAAGATTTTTAAAGTCTCAACGAGGTAGGCAACGCATCGGTTCCCTTAGTGTTGCAGATGTCCATGGGCGACAGTAGCCACTTGCCATCAAGTGGACTCGTGTGCCAGATTGCCTACACGCAAACATAAAAAAAATATATCGGGACATTTATGCACTTTATAATTACCTAAAACAACACTTTTATTTACACTCCACGAGTTCTTTTCAAGATAGTCGACGTTCAAAATGCATTGTAGATCTTACCTTCATTAATCTCCTTTATTTACACGAAACCTCACATACATAACTACCATACTAGCAAAGCAATATAAAAACCTCACGTGAGTTTTTTCTCGTGTTTATGTTAATCGGATTCGCCAATAGCAGTTGCTCCCGACGTCTAATTGATTGTTATTTTCATTGGGATGTAGTTTTATTGTGCATTTTGAGACGTACTATGTGCCTTTACGTTCACTTAATACCTTTGTATTGCTATTTTATTAGCTGACTAGCTGTATCCGCGACAATGTTCGTGTACAAGACTTTATATTCATCTTAACATTGCAAGATACTGAAATGACACGCTAAAATATTATCTTATCTATACATATTATAAAATTGTAGAGGTCAAATTTCTGTACAATAAAAAAATGCTAAAAACCGAATCAGGGATGTAAGAAGTAAAATAGAACCTATTTAGATATTTTTTTCATTTTTTTGTTTCTCTGTTTGTCTGCCTATTTGTTCCGGCTAATCTCCGAAACGCCTGGACCGATTTACATGAAGTTTGGTATGGTGGTAGCTTATATCCCTGGTCAACATATAGGATACTTTTGATCCCAAAAAATTTAAGAGTTCCCGTGGAGTTAAAAAAAACTTTAATTAGGTACTTAAACAGCTTATAACAGACTGAAAGTAATTTCCTCCAACGTAACATAATAGAAGCGGGGATTTTGACAGCGTGCGGTGTCGGTGAGAGAGTTTCATCTTATATACCTATATTATATATAATAAATAAAGGTGATAAGTTTGTTTTTTGTTTGTTTGCTTGAACGCGCTAACCTCAGGAACTACTGAGGTCTGATTTAAAAAAATTGTTAGATAGCTCATTACGAGGAAGGCTATTATAGATTATATATTATCACGCTAACACCAGTGGAAGCGGAGCCACCAATGAAGAATGTTTCAAAACCGGGGTTTCTTTGAGAGCTTCCGCTTCGTGCGTTTCATCTTCTACATAAACAAAGACGCGGATTTAAGTTAGCGTTAGCCCAAAGTAACTATTCCACGCGGACGAAGTCATGGGCAAAGCTAGTTTAAGATAAAAATCCTGTTTTAGTTTTAATTTTTTTCTTAAAATCCCTCGAGCTGTTTTGGAGACTACAGTTGTCTCGAATACAAGATCAATTTTCAGACATGACTATCATTTATGATTATGCGTCAGTTAAGTAGTCACTATTGCTTAAATGTTGTGATTTTTTGAAATCACAGACTGGTTCTAATTTTATTAGTAGTTATAGATGATGATAAAATGGCACCTTTTAATAACAAAAGCAACATCACTTAAATACTCATTAAATAAATACAGAGAATACAACATCGGTAAGCTTTTAAAATAATTGTCTGCACTGAAGAGTTAAGCACAAACAGCTCGCTGAAAAAACAATAGGGTGACGATGTTTTGATAACTTTGAGAGAAAATCTTTGATAGATTGCGAGCTAATACGGGCCGGCAATGCGGAGTTGGCGTCGGCCCAACAAGTGAAGCGCAGAGTCTTCATGCTCCTGTACATTCACCATAATTCAGAAATATTTGGAGATAATAAGGCGAGCCAGGATTTTGTATACGTACTGTATTCTCTCTATCTACTGGGACCCTCAAACAAATAGATATAGATCATACTAAATTGCTATTTATACTACTAATTAAATTCGGAAATTACATATATACTTATGTTAGTTTTCTGCTCTAATATGATTATTGTTTCAATTCACTTTGTAATGTTGAAGAAATCCACACAACAAGATTATCCATATGAGTCATACCATCCGTCTTAGATAAGTATGCTGGGTGGTAGACCATCGGTTCCTGTAAAGTTGGACGGCGCGAGCCAGCCAAGAAATGAGACTCTTATATACTGTTTATTTAGATTTAGAGAATTGCAGGATTCATTTTGCTTCCGAATTCGATGAAAATCTTCAAATTTTCCAAAGCGTAAATATCTTGTAATCTTAAAATCAGGCAAACAAGCAAGTAATCATATTCATTTTGTAACACAATAATGTTGTGTGTTATAACAGACTAGCGTGCTAGCGTTTAATACCTTCATAGTATAATATTCCTCAGGCAAGATGCCAAACAAAAGATTGGCTAGACTAC
Source organism: Dendrolimus punctatus (assembly GCA_012273795.1). Lineage (NCBI taxonomy): Eukaryota > Metazoa > Arthropoda > Insecta > Lepidoptera > Lasiocampidae > Dendrolimus > Dendrolimus punctatus. Next base: position 5,250,104 of record CM022540.1, on the reverse strand, counting down.
ACTATACTGAAGTTTTAGAAATAAAGTCAAAGAATATACTTTATAGAAAGGAAAAGTTATGCAATATTTCTTTTAGCCGTTCCGACTTATTGTAGAAAAACTGTATGGATATTACCTTCCTGATGGCAGCAGACTGTTGATGCTTAGTTATCGTGTAGATTCTTGGGTTTAATAAATTTAATAGGGAGAAAAGTGAAAAGGCGACAATTTATTACTAAAACTAATAAATATCAAAGAAAAAACAAAACAGAAAACATTCTGTTCTTATCCCCATTCGTGCTGCCAACACTTACAACAAATATTATTTTTGGTAGAGATTGGTGCACGATTTAACAGTGAACTGATGGAAAGTGGTCACTTTTATAGATTTGCGCCATAAAGAGACTTTATGACGCATTGTTAATTGACCCTATGTAGTATTTCAAAGTCAAACTGTAAATTCTTATATATCCTGTGACAGTATCACAAGGTAGTTTTTCCTACACCCGAACAACAACAAACCGCTCCCGAGAAAATACCCGTGGGATTCCCATGATAAATAATACCACATTTTATTACATAAAATTTGCTATCGAACATTGAAAAATAAAATTGAGATTCGATTATTTTTAATCTGGCCTTTTTAAACATTCCCAGAAAACTTTCTGTGGGATTACCAGGAAAAAAAATAGCGCAGAAAAGTTTAAGTGTAAAAATTTGCTTCCGGTCAGCGAAAACCGCATTGAAATCGGCCTACTACTTTTTACGCAAATACCGAACAGACAAGGAATTTTAGAAAAATGCATCGCGTTCTTTATCGTTTCTATCATCTATCTCTTCTAGATGTTTTTTTTAATAGCTTTAATGTACAGACACGATATGTTTAGAATTTTATAATATTATAGATATAGTAGGTAGTGTTCGTAAGACAATTTTGTAAGTGTGCAGTCTGAGAAGATCGACGTAAAATTTAAAAAGTAAAAAGAACCCAACAGTCTATGTGGAAATGCATATTCATGAATTTTAACGTTGTCTCTTTGAACGTGACTAGTGTTTATAAACGATTGTACAAAATGGTCACCGCAGTGGGAAGTCTTGAGATGTTATTGACTAAATTGTCGGGCTTGCTCGGCTCAGGTTACCTGAGGGCATGGGTGCATACGTCACACAAATTAGTACGGTTACGTTACTAATATTTTATTATTTTCAGGCTATTCTTATTTTAATCAAAATTGTTAAACAATGGACTTCCTTAAAATAATGATTTGTTTATGATGTTATATGTATATACAATCTAGTAAACTGGTGTATGCGCGTCTGTGCTATACTTTGCTCATAATTAGCTAGGTGACACACGTTATAATAAATGCTAAAATAACCTTTACATTGTGTAAAACTAAGTCGCTTTCCGCGGCTGTTTGCTTATATACTCGTTTATAGGTACGTATATATCTGCTAACTATTAAACCAGGCAATGGATTTCGAGCGGATTTAATCATCAGTTAGTATATTTTTTTCCTGAAGGTTTATTATATTTAAAACCTAAGTAAGTATTAATGTAAGTATTATAGAGCTACTTCCCTACTTCTGGTTTAAATACAAAATAGTGGACATAAGAATATTTTCCTTCGGTATTACTTTTAAAATATTGTTTAAGCAAAAATTAATGTGCTATTTAACTTATTCAAAATTATGACCTCATTTCTTTCTATATATGTATGAGTAGTTATTAATAAAAGTCAAGGAGGCGTTTCATAAGATAACAAACTGCATTTTAGATTAATTGATGTCAATTACCCTATTGCGACCAACTTCATTTGACACGCTTAATTCTAGGATCGTCCATGAATATGATCATCCGATCATCCGACATTTGTTAATAAACAAAAATTTTTGGCACAGTTCTATTATCTCTACTTTTCACTTTCCATCCTTGCCGTGGTTGTACTCGTAGAGTTCTAGACAAAAAAAAATAGTCGATTCTCTTGGAGTTACCTAACCTAGCTTTCCACTAATTCAGTGGTCACGTTAGGATTTAATAATCGTATGTTTTCAGGGTTGAGTGTTTTCAGAGGCCACTCTCATACAGCGTTCAAATGTCCACTGAAACGAGCAAAGTGACGAGACAAACAACGCTTCTGAGGTTGACGGTAAACAAATTGGCAAAAACTTAAAAACAAACAAACTTGGCTTTAAAACATACTCCATTAAAATATTAATTAATTTGGTATTTTATAGTATTTTCTTTTCACGACTAGTATACACATTTAAAACTAAGTTTTAACGGTTTTAAGCGTGACATTTTATTTGATTTTTATTTTCAAGTTTGGCACAAACTAATATAAAACTTTATTTATTTCACTCTCTGATGAGTATGCAAATCACATGAATTCAATTACATGTTATTATGCAAAAAAAAATAACAAAGAACATCGCACGCTTAATCGAACATTGACATGGTGAAAAATTTTGCCAAATCTACTTTTTCATGGCATTTATCGTAAGACATGGATATTAATATTTGGAATAGCAATATTACCGGTATTCATCCTAAAAAACGTTATTTGGCTCCCTTGTAAAGTACTCCTTTGGATATTATCAGAATTGGATTAACTATGCGACATATATAAAGCAAGCCCATCTGTTGAAATAACTGATTTTACATCAAAACACTATTGAAGTGTATTAATCAAATTCCAAAAAAACAAGTACGAAAACTACTATTTATACGACGTTCAATATTTTAATGTCATATTAATTTTAATGACATACTAATTTTAATGACATACAATTTTAATGACATAGTAATTTTATTGTAATGACATACTATTTTTTATCAGTTTGTTGGTTTTGAACTCTTTATGGAATAGACTTCGATTATTGCCTGAAACAGGCGTCCCACCTGATGGACAGGCTTAATTAAACTATTAGGGTATGAAAAATGAAACTTCGTCCTTTCGTTTGGAAGAAACTTCTTACTTGTATAAAAAATGAATCATATTTTAACCTACAATTTTAATATTTCCACTCTCTATCTCGTTAAAATATTTTTTTACTAACTTATTCATGTTATCGTAGCTTAAGTAAATTTTGAAAATTCTTTTCTGAGAAATAAAGCTCTTTAACCCAAATTTGATCTTAAATTTTCATGTAAACGTTTTTCTACATTTATCTCTTATACTCTGTAAATACAATATTCATAAAACCCAATTTTACTTTCGATAATACTAATTGAGTTAACCTGAGTATACTTTTGAGACTTCTGTCTGCTAACTTATTATTTGGCTGATTCGAATAATTGTCATATTAGAAAACTTCTCAGACATTGTTACAGTAGGCGCCTCATATAATAAGCAACAACTGCTAATAGATAATAATAACTCGTACGTCAAAGTAGAAACTTACTTCGACTAAATAATAAAGCAAAAGCATTTATACATCAATATATTATATGCTTACCAACATTTATTTTGTTTATGGCTATGCTAATCTCATGAACTACAACAGGTGTGTAATATGCATATCAAGGATGAATAAGGATAGATATATTCAGGTCTTTTTTATCACTTTTTTTGGAGGCATGCTAATCTTCGTAACAAAATTAAAACGAACAAGTTGGCGGTAGGCTAAATAAAACTTTAACAATACTCGTTGACACTTAACATCGTTATCTTCTGTGATCACGGCAATTGAACAGTGGCCGAAACGTCGGAATAACAAAAATCAAATAAATTGCCGCGCTTAAAACCGGTGAAACGTAGTTTTATTATTTATTACAAATATTCCGTTCTTGCTATCTGTTGGCAACACCAACATAAAATGTTTTTTTTAACTAGCAACACTGGTTGCTTGTTCATCTTCCGTTTCGTTAACTGAGAGCTCCTATACTGTTGATATTTCAAGTGATTCATTTTATATTACTACCACTAACAGTGTTGGATTTCTATGCGACGAGTATTGTACACTATCTATCATTTAGAATTCCAACAATGTAAGTCATGTTATGTATGAAATTATCGCTCACAAGCCACTTAATAAAAATAATAATAATAATAATCGTCAGACAAACACACATATTGTATATCCCAAAATTAAGAAAGTCACGCTTGTGTTATGGGTAATGTGCAATGCACTACACTGGGGCCAATCCCAGAGACCCAGACCGTAACGGAGAAAATACGTTTCCGAAATTTACCATACCAGAAATCGAACCCGGAGCCTCTGCGTTACAGCGAGGTAGGCCGGCAAAAGCTTAGCTCGCTCAACATAGAGGCCGTCAAATTTATAAATTTATTTCAAATTGTAATATAAACAATCGAAATAATCACAATTACTTTCTACGTAATAAAGGGCCTTGTTACAATTCATACACGTCAAAACCATTTAGTTACAGCTCTTGTAAATAATGCCTCAGTAACAATGCGTTTGATATTGCCTCATACGTTTTCACGTTCTCTGAATAATGTTTTTATTTTCCTTAACTTCGTTATTTGCGTCATACATTTTAATATTCATTCGGCCCAGTTTTTCATTTCAAACCGAACGTTGCTTTTTGATATTCGTAAAAATGAATTTATTTACTGCCTAATTTTTTATGCTTTCGGGTAATATTTACATATTGATATGGGCTTGTATATTATTTAGTTTTATAGATATCTATATTATCATACCCACATACCCGAAGGGAAATCTTTGTTAAGCGTATTGTGCGCATGGAGTGGAGGCATTTTAGCATAGTTTAAGTTTATATATTATAAAAAAAATACAGAAAGATTATTTCTATATAATATTTCCTACAAATACATTCAATAAAATAAAATATTTAACCCCCCCCCCCCTTACTCATAATAGTTATATGAGTGTTGACGACAGAGGAACTCCTTGCATGTGACATGTGAATTTTATATTAGAGTCCGCGCCACGAAACACACAGTCCCACAGACACGGCGGCGCAGCCGCTACAATCCCCGTACTTAATCCTGTCAGAGTAATGCACTATGCAATATCATTCCGGTCTCGGCGCTCGCACCGTGCGGACGTGTCCGCACACCGTGACGTCATTCTGGCTCGCTCACCCGATATTCGGAATTTCGATACGGTCGATTTAATACACACACTATTGAGTCGGTCGTTTAATACACACACCTTTTGGTTGGTCTTTTTATACACACACCAGGTTGCGTCATCGCAATTTTCATTGCGCTCTGACGCGGGGTTTTGTTTCCACCCCACACCCGCGTAGTTCGTTTGCGCGAACCCTCGTGGCAATTTTAATTGTTTACCCAATTTTAATTGTCACTAGGTCAGCTAGGGGACACCTAACGGTGCTAACGAACCTAGTTGGGGCGTGACCCGGGCGCCCGCCGGTTCCCCTTCAGGGAAACGGTGAACCCGGAAGTTGGCGTGGAACCACCGGCACAGGGGGAGTACCCTTGCCGACCCCAGGTATCTCCAAATCCGTCCTAGGTTACCTCCTCCTTATTTCCTATTCTTTGTGGTTCTGTCTACCCACAAAGCAGTTAGGGACCCCTTTGCACAATAAGATCGGCAAAGGGGCTACAAGCTTAGGGCTCACCAGAGGGCGCACCCCCCTGCCTACACCCGGCAGGGGGACTAGGAACACATTTTTACACATATCCCTCGGGCTGCTCCCGCCTGAGGGATGGCTACACCCCAAGATTGGTGGGTTCAAACCTTCCGTCTACTTGAGAGTCGTGACCCGGCTCTCAAATCTTGGTACTGTCAGGAGATGAGGGGATTACTTCCCATGATGGAAATAATCCCTCCATCTCCGGCTGCCACCGCGACCCCCGCGAAAGCCTCGTCTTCCGCGCCGCCCCCGAAGGCCCCTAAGGCCGCACCTACCACGGCTCCTAAAGCCGCTGCCCCCGTGGCCCCTAAGGCCCCCGCGACCCAAAAAGCCACTAAGGCTACCGCCCCATCGGCCACTTTGGCCACCCCAACCGCGGTCGCGCCCGCACCCGCCCCAGCCCCCGCCATTACCGAATCTCCCGCTGTCGCTTCAGCCGCGCCTGATAGCGACATGGAAATAGACCTCACCGCCCAATCTGGTGACGACGACGGTTTCAAAGTCGTCACAAACCGTAAGTCCAAGAAGCGACTGCTTAACAGTTCGCCTCAAGGACACATCGATAAAGAGCCCAAACAGGCAAAAACCAAGGCTGACAGCCAGCCCCGCCGCGAGCGACCCCCGCCCCCTCTTATCATTAGAGACAAGCATCTCTGGCGAGATGTCTTAACCTCCCTTCCCGCCCACAACATCGTGCTGAAAGAAGCACGCGATATCCAACACGGTATCAAAGTTACCGTGCAGACCCCGGCCGACCATCGGGCCCTAACCCGCCTTCTAATTGACAGAAATGTCAATTATTACACCTACGCTCTCGAAGAAGAGAAGCGCCTTCGCGTCGTCATACGCGGCCTTTCACAGGAGCTTGAGACCTCCTACATCCTGGAAGATCTCCAATCTCAAAACCTCCCTGTGCATGAGGTACACCGCATGCACAAAGGTAATTCCGAAAGGACACCATATAACATGGTGCTCGCCATCCTAGACCTCTCCGAAAAAGGCAAGGCAATCTTCAATCTGAAGAGCGTCTGTGGCCTTACTAATCTCCGCTTCGAGCGGCCCTACAATAACCAAGCCCCCCGGCAATGCCACCGCTGCCAACTTTATGGGCACTCGGCAAATCACTGCCACTCCCGCCCGAGATGCGTCAAGTGTCTCGGGGATCACGGGACCAGTGACTGCACGAGGACCCGGGATTCCCACGACCCTCCGGCCTGCATTCTCTGCGGGAAAACCGGTCATCCCGCTAACTACCGCGGATGCCCGGCCGCCCCCAAATTCAAAAAGAACGCTAAGCGTTCTCCCCCAGCCTCCAAGGCCGCCCCAAAACGTCCGGCATTCGTGCCTGCACCTCTCCCGGCGTTCAACGCTTGGACAGGATTTCCCGCTCTGCCTTCCCAGGCTAGAGCTCCGATGCCCCTACCCAAACCACAGCCGCAACCCACCGCTGCCCCACCCCGCTCAGGCGCCCCCTCTTCCCTGTCGGAGGATCTCGCCTTGGCAACACAGTTTGCCAAGTCGCTTCCCTTCGACATGGATGAGGTGTCCGTCCTCGCGGAAAAATACAAAACCGCCACCACCTTGCAGGACCATCTGCGGATCGCCATGCAAAATGGCCCGCTGGTGAAAATCCTGCTCAACATGCCCTAATTTACCTTCCTAATGGCTACCACAAGTAGGGAAAAACCCCGCTCATTGACTTTGGCTACATATAACGCCAACGGACTTAGAAATCAACGCGACTTGGTTCACGACTTCCTGGTCACCGATAATATAGATATTCTCCTAGTGCAAGAGACTTTCTTAAAGCCGAGTGTTAGAGACCCCCGTATCGCTAACTACAACCTGATCAGGCACGATAGGTTAACCTCCCAAGGCGGAGGGACACTTATCTATTACAAGCGGTCCTTGCACTGCATCCCCATTGATACCCCCCCTCTAGAAGAACTAGAAGTCTCCGCCTGCAAACTATCGATGACAGGCCATCAGCCCATTGTCATAGTTTCAGCATACTTAAAATGTCAGAAGCCCAACTTAGAAGACGACTTAAACGCCCTATTCAGTCTAGGTTCCGCGGTCATAATAGCCGGGGACCTAAACTGCAAACACCCCTCTTGGAACTGCCCTATTGAAAACGCCAAAGGCAAGGAGCTTCTCCGCCTCTCGGACAGGCTCCTCTTTGGCATTCTCGCCCCCTTGACCCCGACAAGATACCCGGACAGACCGGACTTACATAGCCCGAGCGTTCTCGATATAGTGCTACTGAGGGGAGTCTCTCTTCAGTTTCGCTCTATCGAAACACGGGACGACTTAGACTCCGACCACTTGCCGGTCGTACTCCAGTTAGGCCCCCCGACTGACTCGACACCACCGACGAAACCCGTCATAGACTGGCCCAAAGTCCGGGACTTGCTGGCAACAACAAGTTCCCCGGACTTGGACCGAATCCCAGACCCGATCACTTGCGCCCAGGACAACGATGTTGCCATCGAAGCCCTCACCAGCCACCTCCAAAGCGTGGTACGGGAGTCCACTCGGCAGGTACCTCTCGAGGACCACCGACTGCCACTCCCGGACGACGTCAGAGACCTGTTGAGGGAAAAGAGGGCAGCATTCAGAGCCTACGGCAGCTTCCCCTCTTTGGAGAATAAAGCCCACTACAGGGCACTCCAACGTCAAGTCAGACTCCGTGTACAGGAAGTCAGGAACCAACGTTGGGACCGACTGTTAGAGGAGATCTCCCCAACTCACCAGGCTTACTGGCGACTGGCGAGATCTCTGAAAGCAGAAACCCTCTCGAGTATGCCACCTCTCGTGAGACCCGATAACACCAAAGCGTTTGATGACGACGAAAAGGCGGAATGCCTCGCCGAAAGTCTTGAGCTCCAATGCTCCCCCAATACCACCAATAACGACCCGTCTCACCTATCGGAGGTAGACGCCGAGGTCGAATATAGGTCCTCCCTCCCGGCGGAAACCACACTCGAACCGGTCACGGTAGAGGAAGTACAGGATTTCATCAAAGCCCTAAAGCCCCGCAAGGCCCCGGGCAATGACGGAATCAGCCATAAGCTTCTGAAAATCCTCCCTGCCCACCTTATCTTAATTATGGTAAGCATCTTCAATGCCGCCATAAATAACTGCCAATTTCCCAAGGCCTGGAAAGAAGCGGAGGTCATTGGCATCCGCAAACCAGGCAAATCGGCCTCAAAGCCCTCTAGTTACCGCCCCATCAGTCTACTCAGTTCACTGGGTAAACTGTATGAGCGAGTCCTCCTCACTAGATTGAGTGATTTTGCCTTCAGCAATAATCTCATCCCCCACGAGCAGTTCGGCTTTCGAGCTAGACACTCTTGCCCGCAACAAGTGCTCCGCATCACGGAGCACGTCCTCTCTCACTTTCAACGCGGCGGACGAAGACCCTGGCCGACAGGCGCAGTTTTCTTCGACGTCGCGAAAGCTTTCGATAAAGTTTGGCACAACGGGCTTATATACAAGCTGTATCAGCTCGGTGTGCCAGACCGACTCGTCCTCATTCTACGGGACTTCCTCAAAGACCGTAAATTCAGATTCCGAGTGGAGGGCACCCGCTCCTCCTCTCATACCATCTCAGCAGGAGTCCCCCAGGGCTCCGCGCTCTCCCCCCTACTATTCACGCTGTTCACCAGCGACATGCCACGGCATCCCCATACCCAGCTAGCCCTATATGCGGATGACACCGCCATCTTCAGTAGCGACCCCAGCAGATACAGAATCTGCAAACAGCTCAACACCGCCGTCAAAGAACTAGGCGACTGGTTCCGTAGATGGCGGATTGAGCTGAATCCCGAGAAGAGTGCAGCCATCATGTTCTCCCGCAGCTGCCTCTCACCCAATACCCGCCCCTCCAACCAACTTATGCCCATCAAGTTATTCGACCAAGTTATCCCCTGGGCTAACGAAGTCAAATATCTTGGGGTAATCCTAGACAGAGGCTTGTACTTCCACAAGCATACCAGAGCGGTCGGGAACAGAGCATACTGGATCCTCGGCCGACTCTATCCGATGATAGGCAAGAAGAGTAAGATGAGTCTTAGAAATAAGATGACTCTTTACAAAACTTGCATCCGCCCCATCCTGACCTATGCGAGTGTGGTCTTTGGCCACGCCAGCGACGTTAACATCTGGAGACTGCAAAGAATCCAGAATCACTTTTTACGCGCTGCAGTCAACGGCCCGCGCTATATGCGGCTCGCCGACTTGCATCGCGACCTGGAGCTTCCCTCCATCAAAGACTATATTACTTCACTATCACGTAAATTCTTTGACCTCGCCCCCCATCACCCGAACCCTCTGGTGACGGAAACGGTCAACTATAAACCCACCCCAAACGCTCCCACGAGCAAACGCAGGCCTCGCAATATACTAATTGACGAGCCTGACGAAATCACACGTCAAATCGCGATTATGAACCCCCCGAGGCTCAGAACATCAGCCTGGCATAACAGACGCAGACACAACAGACGCCGGAGAGCCCCCGGCTCGAACCCCCTTACACAATAGTAAGACCCCACCAATCCATACTCATTACAGACACAAGTAGCCATACAAGATTAGCTTAGGCGTGTTGCTGGAGAGTTTCTTCCGCCGCTTCTTCTCCTCCAGCTATAACACGTTGCGAAGCGGTAGTAACGATAGACTAGGATCGGCTCCGCCGGCGGAGTCGATAACAAGTCCCCAAATTTTTCACTTCAGCCTATTGGCCTAGCTCATTCAGCCCTTTGCGGCCTGTTTCCAATGTAGAGTCAATCCCCCGCAGCGGTCGAGCCGAGGTCGAACCTCACAGGAGGTGCCTCCTCGAGCGTGCTGCTTCCGGGCTGAACGCCTCCGCTCCCACGGAGTCGGGAAGCCCCCAAAGCCCAGTATCGCTGAAACAGCCATCTGCGGCTATTCAGCTGAATCAGCTCCTAAAAAAAAAAAAAAAAAAACACTATGCAATATCTGCGGAGTAACACTCGCGGACCGCGTTCGTAATACCGAAGTAACAAAGATAGTTGGTCTGAAAGAGAGTGTCGGGGTGAAGGTAAGGAAAGGAATGCTCCGGTGGTTCGGGCATGTGGAAAGAATGTATGATGAAAGAATGATTAAACAGATATACAATGCAAAAGTGGATGGATGCAGAGGTCGCGGAAGGCCACGACACACCTTCCACGATCAAATTGATCATGTAATAAGAAGGTGATGTCAGGAACCTTAAGAACAGACGAGCGTGCATGACAAGAGCTATGAATGTCAAAGAAGCAAGTGAGGTGTGTAAGAATAAGCCTAAATGACGCTCTGTTGTTCGTGCTTACCCCGCAAGGGACCTGGCGTGAAGTTATGTATGTACGAGTATGTATTCTATAATTAATGCGGTACATTTATTTCCTGGCTACTTTACGAACAAGATTGAATAAAGTAGCGGAGCTGCCAGTTTTACTTCCTTTATTTTCCATGAGACGTATTTTGTGGCGCGGACTGTATGTATAATACACGTTTACTATCGAACATTGTTGTAATAGTAGTTCCCCTCGTCCGCTACAATGAGGTTTATACGCTCAGTATTTTTTTTTTACGTTATTGTTATATTAGAGTCAAAGCGGGCGTTGAAAAAATTGGCGCAATTTAAAATTTAAAGATGGCCCCAGAACAAAATATTTACGGAATTCGAAAAGAATCATACAAAGTAGTAAAATTAGACTAAATTTTGCCGTTTCGAGGTCCTTGAAAGCTATTCTTATTACCGCTAATAGGAATTTTCATGATTTTTATAATTTTGCAAGGAATTGAAAAAGTAATAATAATTACTTCGATGAACCTGCAGCCCACCTCTCTACACCCCTTAGCCACTCACACCCATGTTGCCCCCCCACTGCCTTCTATGGCATTTTTGGGGTCCATGCAGGGAGTGGCGATAACTCGCTGACGGTGACCCGTCTGCCCATTTTTCCATGTTCCCTGAACATTGCGACGGGCAGACGCCATAGTCCAAATATTCCCAGACTCCTAGTACCACTAGCAGTTCACCTTAATAGCTCGGTACTTTTTGTCCTCATTTCCCACAATAGTCTTACACTGGCCGGGGCTTGTCCTTGAGTGCATTATTATATGGCGTAGACAGGGATAATCACCGGCCAGTGTCACGCCACATTTACATTAAATTTGTCAAGGGGCCTCTATGTGTTGGCATCTTCATGGTCCCAAGCAAGCCCTCCAAAAGTCCGGGTCATTTGCATGGCCCGTGGTCTTGAAAGACATACAATAAATACTTCATTTATTAATACTGCATCTAGTTCAACTGCACGCCTACGCTATCTTTGCAGTTCGATCTTGTCTATCCAAATGTTGCCTGGAAGATATTGATATAAGCAATAAGGCCACCTTATAGTTTTTTTATTGTGTATAATTTTTCTGTAATGTTAGTGAGGAATTAAGAGTAATATATTGTATTATTAGTTTTATTAATTACAGCAGAACAGAATGGTGAAAATTAACAGCACATGTTGATGTCATAGGTGACGAAGGGCCGCTGCTAGGAAGGTGGTTAATTAACCATGTGACTGATGGTTCCGGGAGATGGCTATATGTCACTGTCGGGCGACAGCGTACGCCTACTATATTAGTTAGTGGCTTGATTTATTTAATTATGCACCTTTTGTTATGCGAAAAATTAAAATTAATAATAACAATGGAAGGGTCCCGTAGAGATGACCAAGTCGCAAGCGAAGTCGCAAGCAAAAGCTAGTAAAACTTATCTAAGTGATGGTGAAAATCGCTTAAAAATCCTATGCATTGTTTAGGAAGACTTGGTAGATACACAGACTGACAGACAGACGCGGAAAGCGACTTTGTTTTATACTATGTGAAAAAGATACATAAGTATAGATTATAAAAGCTTTCGCAACACCGAGTGAAAGAAGTAAAATGTGTTTTCATTGGATAATGTTATTTCATTACATTCTTGGTAAATATCGCTCGGATCGCTAAAAAAAATGTTGACAATTCAATACGACGAAATGCCTGTAGGCAATATGCATGGCATCAACAAAGGTTGTGAGCACATCCATTGAATACTGAAATTCCAACTCAATGGTTCACGGTCACAATATTTATGCCCCTCTTTTCTATCTGTAAATTGTTTTTCAATATCGTAAATGGAAATACGTAAATCATATCAAAATACACACAACCCAACAAATTTTACCCTATCAGGACAATATACAAACATAAACAAGCACTCACGTATCTAAAACGAAAATAGAATAATTCAATATGAACCAATTCCCAAATGTAGCTTAAACATAAGTTTGTTACTTGTTATAAATTACAGAAAACACATTACGAATACAAATAAGGTAATGTTACGAGTTAGCAGAACTGAATTAAAATGCCGTTAGAATTATTATAGAGTTTATTAGAACTATTCAAACACTTATAACACAGGTACAAATATAACCGAACACAACAAATCCAAACGTAATGGAGAAGGTCGTAGTTCAATAAAACGGGCAAAGTCCGTCATTATTAGATTCCCGAATGTACACACGTCACGCCCGTATCGTAGTCGTCGTTTAACTGCCCCCTTTCTCCATCAGGCCGTCGTTTTATACTTCAAAAATGCAAAGAATCTGTCACACCTGGCTAATGATGCTAATGAGCGAGTACAATAGGCTATTCTCCACAATAATTAGAAACGTATGCCAATAAACAAGTGAACAAAAGAAGACGATCATAAAAGGATTACAATTAGTTCAAATGCCGACAGGTAATAAAATGTGCTTCTGCAGATCTGTACGTGTAATTTGTCTTTGTCGGTGCCTAGGTTGTAACAGAAACAAAACGTGGGATAGAATTGTAAAGTTATTATTTTCCATTCAACGAGCTGTATAGAGGATTTAACTCTACCACCTAGCTTTATGAAGGAAACTTTATGGAACGTAACAAATAAAAGTCGCGCTTATTGCCTCGTAAAAACTTCACGAAAACATCTCCACCAAGGTCTTTTAGAGTTGAAAACACAGCGCGGCGGACTTTTACAACTTAATTGTAGTTATAAATTGATTCCCTAATACAATAGAGGTGATGTTCTGAAGTTTTAGTCGTAATAGTTTGTACGAAGTATAACCCTGCTGTTATCTTGATTACAGCTTTTATCTTCTTATCTATCTATCTTATCTTATCCTTATAGCAAACGTACTTTCAAATGGTGGTTTCGAGAAAAACGCGGCAAACATGTTTTTAAATATCTAAACGACGTGTCCATGTTACGTAACGTTTAACCGACTTCGAAAAGGAGGAGGTTCTCTACTTGACCGGTATTTTTTTATGTATGTATACCGTTCATTCTGAGATTTATGATCCGATTTACGTGATTCTTCTTTAGTTTGATGCGGAATAGTTGCCATTTGGCATAAAAATTAAACACTTTTTATGAAAATTTTCCATTCCCGTTTCTTGGGACCTTTATTTTGTAAGGAGCACGGCACCTTCGTAGGCCTACCCATAGCTAGACACTAAAAGTAACAAATAAAAAAAACTTCGTTTAAAAAAACCTACTTCAAAACTAAAAGGTGTAAAATAACTTAATAAAGATTTTTGACTAAGAATTTATTTAGACACAAACCAATATGAAATTTCCTATATCTTGAAGCAGGTGCCCAGCAAACTATAAAAATTACCATATACAATTACAACGACAAAATGTTGCAAAATATTGTAATTTTTATGGTTTACTTGGCATCGACTTCAAGATGAAGAAATTTTTATATTATTTTGTCTCTTGAAAAACTAAGTAAATTCTTAATCAGGAAAAAATATTAAAATATTTTATACTTTTTAGTTTTTGAGGTTGGTTTGTTAACGGATTTAAAAAAACAATTTAAAAATCAAGCTTTATGCATAGATAAACATCCGTGCAGGAACGGATAAAGAATACAAATTTTTCAGGATTTCAAAAATTACTCAAAAAATTTTACAACACCAGGTTAAATTAAGGGGTCACAATTAAAGGTGTGTAAAAAGCGACCTATTTTAAACCCTTCTGTTTTGAAGGTATTCGCAATCTGCGAGCAATTTAAGCGAATAATTCGCCCGCCGCGCCGCCAGACTATTGCAATCCTCCGAAACGCCCCGCGCCAATCATTCCAATCAGTTTTGCAATCATTTTTAAGGGTTTGCACCCTCGTTTCACTATTACGCGTTTTTAACGTGTTTTAACACTCTTATATTTCATAATTTTGGCCATACCATATTAACCATATATCCATCACAAATATAAGGTACAAATAAATTAAATGCATACATAATATTTACTTAAATCATTTCTCAAAACTGTAGTACTATTAAATGTTTGTAATTTGGGTCTTTAGGTCCGTGGGGTCCATCGGCAAAGGGTTTCTTCAAAGAAATTTGTAAGAAACTCTTTGATATCATCCGTGAAAAGAAGGGCGGTTCGTATTTCGCGCAACGAATCAGCATTACCATACAGCGTGGCAATGCAGCCAGCCTTCTGGGCGCGCTTCCCTCTGGCAGCGATTTGTTACATACTTTATATTAATTTATTTATAATTTCGTTTATTTTTAAGCTCTGTAACAACTAATAATATTTATTTATAAGTTTTTAAATTTGTAGTTAAACAGATATAACATATGTAGTGAATAATATATTCTATTCTATAGTGTTTTATTGCGTAGAATCTTGATTGAGACCCAAAATAACCAACTACAATATCTGGATTTCTGTATTCAATACCAAGAATATGAAACTTAGGTAGGTAACTCAGCCTGCCAAAGGATAAATCTTAAATAACGTCACCCATTGTTGAGTCGGGCTCTAACAAGCCGCTACCGTCATGAGAGCAAGCTACAGACAGGCATTTATTATGCTCAAAGCAAAAATGATTTGCTTGAGTTGTGTTTGAATGCGGACCTCCGTAAGGAAACAACATTGCTATTTCAGTATAGCCCTTCTCCCCGGCCAACGGGGTGTTTTGATTGAGGTTCTTTATCAGTGAGTACCTTCTTTATCTATACATATAAATAAAATTGGAGTTTCTGTTTGTAATATTGAAATAACATACACCAAAATATCATTTTTTTCAATTTTTGTCTGTCTGTCTGTTCCGGCTAATCTCTGAAATGGCTGGACTGATTTTGACGGGACTTTTACTTTTTATGGGTAGCTGATGTAATAAGGAGTAACTTAGGCTACTTTTATTTTAGAAAAATTCTTTTATTTCGGAATTGACAATTTGACAATCACCACGCGGGAGAGACCGCGAGGCGCACCTAGTAATTTTCTATAAGTATAGTAAAACAAATTAGAGTACGATGGAGTTAAAGTATCCTTATGAATAAATCTTCAAAAACAAAATATAACACTTAACGTTGAAGGATATACATTACCAGGATATGACCGCAATTTCTTTGACGGTAGACTTGAAATTCCCGCGAGATTCCTGGGTCACAAAATACTACAGCATTTAAAAAGGACTTTAAGCTAACGTTTTAGTGAAAACTGGGTCGGAAAAAGCTAATTTTATGCACCTGAACAACTACAAACCGCTCGCGGGAAAATTTCCTCGGCATTCCCGAGCTATAAAATATCACTCATTTTATTACATAAAATTTACTGCCGACCAATGAAACAAGCACATTGAAATTCGATTATTTTTTTCAGCTGGCCATTTTAAGTCATACTCAGAAAAATTGCCGCGGGATTCCCATCATAAAGTAGCCAGCTTTTAAGTCTATGATTTGCTGTTGATAAGCGAAATCTGCATCGAAATCGGCCCAGTAGTTTTACGTGAATCCCGAACGACAAGAAATCTAAAAAAAATGCATTTGTTCTCCATCGTTTGTAAGTGTATTCCGGTGGTTTTTTAATAGCTTCAATGTATAGACACGGCATGCTTAGAATTTTATAACATTATAAATAGATGAATTCCAAGTACACCTAATATACTACCATGATGGTTAGTTACACCTTATTGGCTTGGTGTCACAAGCACTGGTTCATGCTTACTTACGTATTGCAATGCTTGTCCTTAGAAGCAGTGTTACCAACACTACTGTTTTAACAGCAGATTTGCTGTTTTCACATTGATGTCCCTGTTTTCTGTTTCATTCTTAATTTTTACTGTTTTTTCAATTAGCGTTCAGTGCCACCTATTACACTATGGAAATATTTTTTGTAAAACTACTATGTAATAAAACGCAATTATGATTTTAAAAAAGAAAATCAGTATGAAAATATTGAAGATGGGGCAATTGAAAATGAAAGTGGAAAATAATTTTACTTTATTATGTTTTTTTTATTACATATTATTATGTTGTGGTTATTAATATAAGAATGGTTGGTAACACTGCTTAGAAGATCATTTTCTTACATTATAAACAGGACTTTGCAATAAATTACACTGTTTAATGATATTTAAATTTACATCATATCTAAAGTTAAATACTACAGTAAAATAGGTTTAATTAATCATATAAATGCACAATTTAACTAAAACTTTATCTAAAAATCTGCCTGGTAACAAAAAACAGTACAGATCGTAATTATGATGATTTTGTTTCTTTATTTCGGATACTCTGTTCACATATGATACTGAAAATTAATTCAATGACTTCATATGTATTTTTGATAGATTAGGTGGATTTAGGTAACAAAATATGTTCTAATTAGTTTTAAATAAAGAAAGTAGATATGAATTAATAGTGTTTTTTAAAGCGAGAAGAAAATTATGTATGGTTCTTTCTTAATGAAATCAGGTTGAACCAGTTGAAATCAGGATTTGGGGCTATTCGTCCACTAAATAGTATGATTTTTTTACTGTTAATTACAATTATCGTATTATTCTATGAAACGTAGGAATTAAGCAACTATAAAACTTAGCGGATTTTCATAATAATTCAGACTTTAGTATTTACCTTATACCTTACAGAAATATAATACAAAAGAAATTAAATCAACTATTATATTACATAATATTGTCATATGGTATATTATAAAACAGTCTTAATTCTCGGCTAATAGTAATCGATTTCAAAAATCGCCAGCCCTTTAGACGTAACCTAAAATCTTCCAATATCTCCTGCGTCCCAAATGGATTAAGAATCCAAGATGAAACAATTTTCTAATGCTCTCATGCGTCAAGAGAATCTCGAGTTTTCTGTTCATAACCCACCTTTGAGACTAACCGTCAAAATAGAAGAAATATGATGACGGCGTCTATCTCTCGAGAATCGCTCAAACAAAGGTTCTAAAAGTGGATGAAGCGACTCCCCTTCGTAGCGTTGGAACCCACAAATGTGACCAGGACCTAACTTGTGCAAATTACACTTTAGTTTCATATATTTATATAATCTTTAAAATGTGGGCCAACAAGTGTGACTACCGAAATGTCAGGTAATATTTACAAACAGATTAAAGTAAAAACCGCAATCCATCATCAAGGCTATTCTAATTTAGAGCGAATACTATTTTGGGCTTCTTTTTGTTCATAAAGATTAAATGATAAAAGATTTACTACATCGGTTTGTTTGCGGCCTACTGTTTTGATGTTATAAAAGTTGTTTCTTAATCGAATTTATAAATCAAATTACAGATGCACATAGATATTTTAGTCTAACCTACGATAACCAGATGAGACGTATTTTTTATCAGATATATTTTATGAACAAATATGCCTATAATTACTTGCCTATCCAAAAGTGCTCAAGGCTATTTTTAATTAAATTAACTTCGATTTTTTTATCACTTTCATTCTATTGATAACCAAATGAATTTTATTTTACTGATAGTTTTTAACACACAGAATATGCCTAGGTAGGCTTGCCTACTCATTTCTGTGGCTACCTGGCAATTTGTGGAAAAGAGAGGTATGTCCAAAAAGTTTGAGAAGTCTAGTTCTGAAGTGTTCTTGCTAATAACTCACGTACAAAGAATTGTCAACTTTTTTACCGTTTCATAAAGTTTACTATACCATATACATAGAGCCTGATAAGAAAAGTTATCTTATCTAGTATTAGGTCGACACCATACTACACAGGTGTGTCTTGTATCTTTTGACGTTTTGATAAATGAGCTTATGGCGGATTTGTAGGAAATACGACGTTTTACTATTTGTATTGATATTTATATCGAATAAAGGCAAAAAATAGCCCCATAAAATAGACTGTAATCCTGTAATTGCATCATTTAGAAGTAGACGTGATGACTGGTAAAAAATGTACATGTGCAATGGTTTTTGCGAAAGAAAAGAACAGAACAGAAACAAACCACTGTTTAGTATTTTACTTAGGCCCTAGGGTCGATTTTTCAATCTGCAGATAAAATTATCAATCGAATAAATTCTAATGTGGCTAAATTTAAAAGTGAATCAATTCAACAGTTTTATTCGTGCAACTTTAGTTTTTCAATTGTCCCTAGCTAACTAGAAACTCTCGGGTTTGATTTTTGTTCATGAATGAATGAATGAAAACTTTTTATTGTTTACCATAACTTAAACTAGACAATTTAATAGGAACCGTATAAGCGGCCTTGTCGCTCATAGTGATCGCTTAGCGGCAACCCGGTGTAAAAGGAGACTTTAAAAGAAAAATTAAATAATATTTGGTGGTTTAACTAAATTAAAACGATTTTATTAACGTAATTTAACAAAATTAAAGAAGAAATATACATATATAATAAAAAAAATAATAATAATGAGCTATTATCGATATATAACCCGCAGGAGGGCTTTGTGGCGAAGCCTTAGGTGAATAGCGGGCCAAGGCAAGGCCCCCGTGCTTGCCTTAACCAGCCAGCAAGGAGTGGAGATCGCTAGACTCCAGGGGTGGAAGTAATAATGGCATCAAGTCAGAAATAGCTTCGGTGAATCTGCAGCCCACCTCTCTACACCCCTTAGCCACTCACATCCATGTTTCCCCTGACTTCTATGGCATTTTTTTGGGGCCCATGCAGGAAGTGGCGATTTACCGTCTGTCAATTTTTCCATGTTCCCCGAACATTGCGACGGGCAGAGCCATAGTCCCCATATTCCCAGACCTCTAGTACCACTAGCAGTTCACCCCAATAGCCCCGAATTTTTGTCCTCATTTCCCACAATAGTCCTACACTGGCCGGGGCTTGTCCTTGGGTGCATTATTATATGTCTACACACAGGGATAATCGCCGATCAGTGTCACGCCACATTTACATGATATGTATAAATAAATTTCTTAAATGAAATTTCTTAAGGTTTGGCGTGCCTAGGATCGGCCCTAGACTTGTCACAGACACAAACGTAACTTGTTTAAGTTAGGAATATAGTATCTACAATTGTAAAATAGTTTATTTGCCGTTTCTTATAAAATGTATCCAATATAGAATTGAAATTATACGAACGTGTTATTGGCAGAATACTAATAACGCGGGCGATACAATCGGGACGGCCACAGAACCGGATGAGGTCGTCTTGATTATACGAGTGCGGTCGCTAGATGCGGTCAGTATCGCGGCCAATACATTATTGGAAATTAATGGAGCCCGGTTAAGCTATTATCCTAGAAATGGGGTGACCGTTTCAAGAGCGATGTCGAGTGTCAAAAAGAAAAGATTACCAAACTCTATAGTTAATATTAGAGACATTTTGAATATCGGTGATCTTTTTCCAAACGATTTAATTTGAAAATATTTTGCATTAGAACAATAATTTACCATGGAAATCGATTGAGATTTATCTTAACAGGTAAATGTATATGTATACCATTTTATTTATATCTTATGAATTCAATATCAGTAAATAAATAAATATTTAATCTATTTTGAAACTATTTCTTGATATTTATTACAAATAGTTCAAAACCCATACAAGGAATCACTTGAAATTCACCTCAAATATTTATGAAGCTATCTTCGTGATGTTTATTTGCTACGCTGCTCTTCGACACGTAGCAGGCGGCTACGGCGTTTCGTAGCTGTATATCGTTACTATCGTGAATTGCTCTGATCCAATCTCATCTTACAAATTATTACTAATTTTATTATTAATTAGCTGCCCGGAAAAGCTTTAGTCGATATGCCGACAGCAGCGCCACCTACCGGGTCCAATTATGAACGAACTCGGAAACCTTCTCTGGCTCATGCACAACAACTGAACATCAACAAATGTATGGTTTACGATTCTATAAAGGACATACAGACAAACATTCATTTTTATATTTAAGAAGATAAATATTAATTATATATATATATATATATATATATATATATATATACTAGAGTTACCCCGGCTGCGCCGCGGTTAACTCTAGTGCGTGTCTCTTTTTAAGAGCAAGTGCTACAGCTATATTATATCAAATGTTTTATGTATTTGCCACGAAGATTCATTCATTCTATATCGCTATTATATATACTATCCCCGTCTATCTGTCAAAAAATAAACTGACAAAAAGCAAAATGTTAAATACAAAAGACCACAGTGACGACATGGCTAAAAGACGAATAGAAAAAACGACAAAAAAAAATAATCAAATGGTCAAAAAAAAGAGCAAAATGACAAAAAGACAAAATACCAAATAGCAAAATGACAAATAGCAAAATGACAAAAGCAAAATGAAAAGGCAAAATGACCATATAGGTCAAAATGACCAAATAGGCCAAAATGACCAAAGAGGCCAAAATGACAAAAGAGGCCAAAATGACCAAATAGGCCAAAATGACCAAATAGGCCAAAATGACCAGAGGCCAAAATTACCAAATAGGCCAAAATGATCAATAAGGCCAAAATGATCAAAGAGGCCAAAATGACCAAATAGGCCAAAATGACCAAAGAGGCCAAAATGACCAAAGAGGCCAAAATGACCATATAGGCCAAAATGACCAAAGAGGCCAAAATAACCATATAGGCCAAAATGACCAAATAGGCCAAAATGACCAGAGGCCAAAATGACCAAATAGGCCAAAATGACCAAAAAGGTCAAAATGATCAATAAGGCCAAAATGACCAGAGGCCAAAATGACCAAATAGGCCAAAATGACCAAAGAGGCCAAAATGACCAAAGAGGCCAAAATGACCAAAGAGGCCAAAATGACCATATAGGCCAAAATGACCAAATAGGCCAAAATGACCAAAAAGGCCAATGACAGTAGCCAAAATGACGAATACCAAATTATCAAAAGCAAATGAAATTATCCTTGTCCATCTCAGTATTAATTACATACGTGCGAATTTGAGCAAATCGGTCCATAGTTTTCCGTAAAAGCATAACAAACAAACAGACAAATATCATTTATCCGAAACTATCCATTTTCGGATAAAAATATCTATGTTCATCTCGTATCGAAAATATATATATGAGTTCGAAATCGTCAGTAGTTTACGTGTAAACGAAAACAGAAGACAGACAGAAGACAACAGACAACAGAGTTACTTCGCATTATAATATAATAGGATGTCGCAGAACGGCCACATTCTCACGACATCTCCTTTAGTTATTGCAGGTTTAGTGGGCGTCATCAGGGTAAAATGCGAGCATAAAACATAAGGCCACGGTCCATACACTTTTAATTTAGATTTAAAAGACATTTTAACATAGTTTAGACCGAGCAGCGGGTTCAGGTCACCGCTCATACTTCAATTCAATACTTTCTTTAAAATACTCCATGGTAAAACTCGACTATTGCCATCCACCGAATGTACCACAAAAACTCCTCCGTCTACCGAAGTAAGATACTACTCAAGTATAGAGGGCGTCCTTGACCCCGCTCCGCCATATGTTCTGCTCTGATTGGTCGTTTATTAAATTACAATATTCATAACTTTTATTAGGTTAGAACGATATTTTAGGTATAGAAACATTTAAGACATCAAACCAAATTAAATTAACAATTTTAAAAGCATTAAAATGTAAACAAATAATATTGTGCGTTATAAATCCAATCTATATTATATATTCCCTCCGACATATATATTAACTAGAATGTTATAAATATAATATTAAATGTCAAAAGGTTTTGGAAGCAAGGCCTAGGGTTCAATTACAAGTGGTTAGGGCTCAAAAGACAGGAACTTCTAACAATTCGTATTGTGTCCGAGAATACCTCCTATTATATCTTGGAGCCTTGCATCCAGGAGCCTAACGAACCTCTCCAGATATCGGTCGAGGCTCGTTGCTATAAGACACTTTACGTTGACAACTATCGGCACAAGTATTATTAACTCCAGACGCTACAAGGCAGTAACCTCGTGGGCAAGATAAGTAATTAGTTTTTAAGTGAAATTTCTTTATAATATTTTCTTAAGTTTTCGCAACTTGTATACATAATAAAACTACGTTTTATTCTTTACAATCGTTGTGATTTGAAACTCGATGAAATGAAAAAGTGATACTTAAAAGAAATAATCACATAAATCTATAGGACTAAGCCTGCAAGAGAATGAGATACGAGATTTACATTCTGCAGCGCAGATTAGAGAGTATATTAGAGCGATGATTAAACATCCAACAGGTCCTTTGATCCGAAACTGATAATAATATTTTTAGACTAAAACAGTGAAAAATTTAAAAGGATACTTGAAAAGGATGCTGGATCTCACGTGAGTGGTGACTAAAAGGTTCACGAAACGCTACTATTTTTTTATTTATATTAATTTTAATACGAGTTTGTATTGCAGGTTATGCCTGGCATGTATCGATTACAATACTTAAGAAGTTTATATTGAATTATAATATTTTGACGGATGTGGACTATATTAATAAAAGTTAGAGAAAATTATCTGTGAGTATATTCTCTAAAGTTTCGCTTCTACTGCTTTAGCTGCACACACATTTTGTCTTTCATCACCAGATTAGCATCATGAGAGATACTGATATCATGGAGCCTGTTCGTCACGTAGATCAATATGCTAACATGATATCAGGCGCATTGGTTCCAGTAGTCCTGTCTGCGATAGTTAAAAGATACCAGCAGAGCGTGTCACGACTATTTTCGAGAACTAACTCCTGCGGGTACTAATAATAAAGCATCCCCGTTTCCTTAAGACTGTAATTATTATTATTTAACGCAAGTTGCTGGTGGACAATTTACATTATTATTGTTACAACTTAGCCCCCCAACAAAAGCAAATTCCACCTGCATATCTGTAAAACACATTTTATTACTTATCAGAATTTGAACTAATTGTAATTCTTTTATGATCGTCTTTTTTGTTTACTTATTTAGTGGCATACGTTTCTAGAGAACAGCCCATTGTTTTATCGTACTCGTTTATGGTCGGTTGCGGCTGACTCGTTAGCCAGGTGTTACGGATTCCATCGACATCGATACGGGCACATTTATGTTTGTGACGTATAAAACGATGGCCTGATGGGGAGAGGGACAGTCGAGCGAGAACCACGATCAAGGCGAGACGTGTGTACATTCGTTTTATTTAATTACGACCTTCTGCATTACGTTAGGATTTGTTGTGTTCGGCAATATTTGTACCTGTGTTATACGTGTTTGTATAATTCTAATACTTACCTCTATAATACTTCTAATGGCATTTTAATTCGAGTCCCGCAACTCGTAACATTATTATTCATTATAATAAGTACATAGAGTTAAGGACCCCTTATTGTTATGAAAGTGATATTACATATTACTTATAAATTTATTACAGAGGAATCCATGAAATCGCATTTAGTCTAGACATACAAAAGACATTACCAACTGTACAATAATTTTACACAATCGCCGAAAACATATAATTAAAAATAATTCATCCGTATTTCCTTAGACTTAAGATCGATATTTCTTTGTACTGCATACATTTTAAAGGCAAATATGTTGTTAAAGACAGTAATTTCCTTAGTGAGTCCGTCTTGAACGTGACTTTCGTTAACGACGCCGCTCAATGTTTGGACTTGACGATTTGCTTCCGATTTCAAGAGCCTACTTTAATTATTATTTTGTTTAAAATATAACGATTTTTCACTTTTGTGCCAATAAATAAAATTGATGTGACCGTCTGTAATTTCAAAATAAAACACAAAATTCTAAAACTCCTCGTAGGATGCATAGTCATAAATTATCGTTTTTAGAACTTTTTTCTGTTACTCTGTTTGCAAGTTTGAAATGACTAAACAGGTTTCGTTGAAAATTTTATGAACTAAACACAGCACAAAACTAACTAAAACAGCCACTTATGCAAGGAACCGAGGATCTATGGTGAGGAGCCGGTGATTAAAGAGGCCGGTTCTGAGGATGGTATTGGCTTTTGTAAGCGTATACCATCCTCAGAACCGCCCACCAGATTATCTTGCAACCGTGGTCTGTCACAGATGCTGAAAGTATCAATTATTGTTGGACACAGCTTTTGGCGTTGGTTTGACGTTATACTGACTGACGGTCAGTCTGGAATCATTTAACCGCGCGTCAGTTTTTCCCATACACTCTGTATGCTCAAACAGATTTTTTCGACACATTATTATTTGATATATTAGATATTTGATTATTATTAGATATTTGATTTGTTGTTTTATTTTTAAGGTTCTCTAGCCATTTTGGCAAAAAAGAAACCACATATAACTAGTTTTCATATGTCACAGTCATTTTTTATATAGAAACTGTAGTCTTAATGGCGCTACACGTTGGTGTAATACATTTAACTGAAAGTTGATTTTTTTTAAAGTGCATATTAGTTGTGTAGGGAGTGTCGACAAGGTGTCTTTAGACAAATCTTCAAAAACCCATGATACCGTTCTTTGACGATTTTTTATTGAAATCAATTAACTTGCGCCCTAGGTCTCTGCGTGCGGGTATAATGAATTCCTCGCATCTCCGGGTAAAGACAGATTTGACTCTAGTGCAATATGATAATAAGCATTCATCCGTCGCGTACAGCGTCACGTATGCAGCTCACGGCAATGGAAGCAGACCACTGCCTAACACGCGTTAATACCGCTAAAGCAAAGCTTTACGGGCTCTCCTTTCAAATTAAGCGATGTGTGGTGCAATAAACACTAACCCTAAGATAATTTAACGGGTCTCACGTATAGGTTTCTACAATACTTTTATTGAAATAAAAGAAACATTGTCGTCGTCGTCAGCCATTCACAGTCCATTGCTGGACGTAGGCCTCCCAAAGAAGGCGCCACTCATACTCAAAAGAAACATTGTAAACTATCTTAATTTTACTTGAAACCTCCCTTGGTTTATATAAGCAGAGTATATGTAGCTGTAACTCGAAATATACATGCTAGCCATTGCGCTTACCGATCGTAAAACAAGTCGTAAAAGACAGAAGTTACAGAATATTTTTTTATAAAACTTCAACACGTAGGTCAATAGTAGGTACAAGGTCTGTCTGCTCTTTCCATTTACGTAGGGTAAATGGAAAGGCCTCTTAAATATGTGATATTTTAAAATAAGACTTTTAAATATGCTATTTAGGTAGGAACTCATAATAATATTTATGTGAAAATGAAACGCATTAAATTTGAAGTCTTTAGGAAGATTTATTCGTGCAGGAACGGAGAAAGAATATAATTTCCTCTGGCCAGGCGGCCTGTGGCAAGTGGCGACAAAACCACCCACGGCCAAGTGGCCGGGCATTTGCCCGACTGGATCGACTGGCTACCACCCCTGGTCTAAAGTATGTCACCACAACAACCTTGAGTTGCATTTCGGCATTAGTGGTCAGGTTCCAGTCTTCCTTAAGAGAGCAGCAGCGCGTTTGTAGTAGCACTTTTAGTGTTGCAAATGTCCATAAGCTATGGTAACCGTTTTCCACCAAGTGGGCCTTCTGCCTGTCTGCTGAACTTCTATAATAACATTTTTTTAAAGATCTGTACATAAATAATAATTAATCAAAAGAACGGCGATTAGTAATTACATTTTACGCGTTGAAGCATAATATGTCTAATATTATTCTTTTATTTTATGTTTGAGGGTTTAACCATTTTCAAATAGCCGTTTTCACGAAATTAATCAGATAGAAATCCAATTAAAAGGCTCTTTAATATATTAGAAAATTATTTTAATTATAACTTTACATCTTTTTATATAATATTATAATCTAATACAGTGGCAAAGTTGTGAGCTTTAACCATCGTATTTAAAATTCAGTAGAATTCGCAGGAGGTTAAAGTTTAATGCAATTTTCAGTGGTAGTTAATGTTGATAGACAGAACTAGCGCAATATCGTAACGTATTCATGGCTCAGCCAGTTATTATTGCGGTCATTGCCCACTTTGTCCAGCTTTTAATACATATACGGAGAGCAACATTTGCGATTTGTAATATGTTCCCAATGGATTAAATTGACCTGACCTACGGGGCCGAGACATGGTCATTGACGGTAATACTGGTCCGCAAATTTCAAATCGCTAACAGGCTATAGAGCGAACTATGTTGGATATTTCTCTTATGGATAGAGTTAGAAATTAGGATATCCGTAAAAGCATCTGGGTAACTGACATGGCTCGCAAAATTACCAAGTTGAAGCGGCAGTGTCACCGGTCACGTCTCCCGCAGGACCGATGGCCGATGGAGCAGACGAGTCGTGGACCGCGTCCCGGTAAACGTAGTGTCGGACGCCCTCCAGCCAGATGGACTGACGACCTGTGCAAGGTCGCCGGTAGGCTTTGGATGGGAAAGAGGACCGTGATGAGTGGCGCCGACTTGGTGAGGCCTACGTCCAGCAGTGGATGGTTATAGGCTGACGATGTAATAACTTAAATGACAAAGTTATTACAGAACATCTTTATGGTTTTTAATGTCTGATTAACTACACTCACATTATTATATACATTATAAAACATAATTTAATTTTGCCATTCCTAATTTTTTGTTGTTTGAAGTGTATATGCCAGATACTTATACCTTTCAGTCTGATTTTGTTCATATAGAAAAATTTAATGTGAAGAAAAATAGTAAATAAGCAATAAAATGTAACAAACCACACGTATCAAAATTAGATAAAGAGAAATCAAAAACATCATAACCTCAAAAACAATATGTTTGTCAGGGGAAATGATAATCTAAAAAAAAACAGGTAAGACCAGACTTAAAAAACAGAAGAAAGCTGAACCGGTTATGACTTAATGTCGGAGCTTTTCTCCCATTTGTTCTAACTTGAATCTCACAAACAAAAGGTCATTCAATAGGTTTTATTGAATAAATCAGTTTCGAGTGACATTTGACTCACACTTTCTATGCGCAGCTACGTAGTACAGCACGTTTTCAATCGTGCACAAACACACAAACACACACATGGACACACACACACACACACACACGCGCGCACACACATAGAGAGAGAGAGAGAGAACTGACTGAAACACTGAACGAAATAATTAACTAAAACGGGTTTTGAAAAATTTATAAAAAAATTTAAGCCAGTTCTAAGCTTTGCATAACAATTATGTTTTACTAAATCAACATTGATAAATTCCACAGACGCATGTGTAATACAACTTGAATAATAAATTTTCAACACTTCTTGCAATTAGCAATTGCAATTAAAGAAAACTTGCAATTCGACATTAGCACATCCGACGTAGCTCCAGGCAATTGCATTGTGGTAGTAATGCGGTGTGGAATAAATAAATAAGGGCCCGTTGTCCCTGTGGCGAGTAATCCCCTGATTGAGAACGTGCTTCGGTGTCTATGATACTGCTTCGATATGTTTGCAATCAACTATGTCTACTCTTGCACCTAGTTTTACCGAAGAATAAATTTCTTTATTAATTGAATAACAACTTCCAAGTGCACTTAACAGATCCTCAAAGCACATTAAAGATACGATCGATTTAAAAAAAAGTTCTACTGTCGTGATTTTTTTTCAGAAAATTTCAAGTACAACAACAAAAACATTGTTAATTGTACTACATTAACTTAAAAACAGTAACACATTTATATATCTTCAAATTACACGGTAGTATTACAATGGGCGGCCTTATTGCTTAAGCAATCTCTTCTACGCAACTTTTGGATGGACAAGGATCTTAATAATCACAATAAATTGTTGGCGTGGAGTTCAAGACTATACTAATCTACTATCGTAAGTTTTTCTGTAATGGTGTACAATAAAGTGTTATCTATCTATCTAATGATAATATATACAATAATATAATGTACAATAATATACATATATAGCATATAACCATAGAAAAAAAATATGTACATATAAACACAGATATAGACATAGACCAAAAACTAATAGACCACAAGTGCCTACTTATAATTTAAGCTTTAGACACTATTTACCATTTGGAACTTACATCTTTCTCCATTGGCTTCTATATAAAAATTATAAAGCGACGTGCTTAAGAATTTTCTAGACGTATATTTGTTTATTATGCGACATATACAGACGAACAGATATGACGGACTTCCGCGTATAACAGTAAAACATGTTTCTACGATTTTACTGTGAAATGCCAAAAACAAAACCGAGTTCGGATTTCTTTTAATATGGACATTAATTAGGGGCGAACCTCGAATTACGTTATACGGATATCATGATTTTTCATGATTTGACCCCTCACCCGTTTTTGTGTCTTCGTCATCCGTAGTGTGACATCATGTATTGTGCAATTAATCAAGAAGTTTTTAAATTAACAGTAGTTTTATTTCTATTTAAATTATTTTTTAACATTTTAAACACTATACCCATACATATAGAGTTGGAAATATTTTGCAGATTTTCGTTAATTGTTCAAATTTCGTGTTTTAAAGCTTTAATATATGAGATTTTGAAATGTGACTTCCCATCCCTTGTCATCCAATATTACATTTCGTCGACCCCTTCCCCTTTAACGTGTGTCATAATTTTAAGCCCCTTATATATTATAATGAGTGATAAAATAACAAGTAAAAGAATAAAGTTTATTAAAAACTAAATAAACTGAATACTATAAGACAATTACATACTCATTTTAGTAAAATCACTTTACTTCAGTCGAGTTGTTATATTGGAATATTTATCATTTAAATTCATGTTGAAACTAATCTTAGAAAGCGTCTAGTAAACGCAGAAAAAGCAATTTCCATTCTACGTTCAGGTAATGAAACTATAAATTTTAGTCACAATAAATATAACTAGAGGAATAGTTTCGAGAATAGAACTTAATGAATATTAAAATTTAGATTAATTAGATACATAAAATTATTAAAATAACAAGCAAACACCTCTTTATAACTATAGAAAAAGAACGTTCAGATAATTGAGGTTACTCCATGGTCTTAAGTCTACAAAAAATCTCACCCAAAATATTACTTGGGTTATGTACCATCATCTATAAATAAAAACTATGCTTGTGTAAAACTGGCTTAACCCTGTGAGTACAAGGACCATTTGTTTATTAATACATTTTTCTAACTTTTACTAGTTTATGGTCTATTATCAGTGAAACATGTAACAAGGAAGAAAACACTAATATAATAGTGTGTGATTGACCCATTTTAGAACACGTTTTCATGTCAAATATACCACATTTATTGCTCTTAAGATGAAATTATTAAATAACAGTACTATCAACACTGAGCTTTAGTGGAGTAATATTTAAATAGCGCTCTCTTAGAAACTAAAGACTGTTTCAAGCCTGAAAGTGGCGAATTAGTAGAATTAATGGATTCTATCCGGGAGACGGGTAGTGTTTCCCTAGTAAATTACGTGCTGTCGTATCGTTGAGAATCTAGTCTTGTGCGTCTAGTGTTGTTAGTACATAGAATTAACAAACTGTGATTAATTTTCTTAATATATGTATGCTGGACTGCATATATACTTCTTCTTTATATATAAAAATCAATGTTTGTCTGTATGACCTTTATAAAATCGTAAACTATACATTTGATCATGTGATGATCTTTAGCAAAGTTGTTGTGCATGAGCCAGGGAAGGTTTCTGAGTTGGTTCACAATTGGACCCGGTAGGTGGCGCTGCTGTTGGCATATCGAATGAAGCTTTTCCGGGCAGGACGACGTCAGCCGAGACAGCTAGTGTATATATAAAAAATGTTCACAAAAAATCTAAGTTTTAAAAGCTTGGAAACCCTTTATAGCAGTAACTAGATAGCGCTCCTGGTTACATTCTGCTTTCACTTTCTACATAAGTCTACGTACAGGATTCTTGGTAGGGCTGTTTTTAGTCTTTGTTTCTTTTCTCTCGCTACAGGGATAGGTCTGTAATTGAAATTTCTTTTAGAGTTGAACTCAGCTTTGAACATCACAATTATTGTAGTTTTTTTCTTTTCTTTTTTATTACATGAGTTCAGCAGACTGGCAGACGGTACATCTGATGGAAAGCGGCTACCATCGTCTGTGGACATTTGTAACACCAAAGGTGCAATCAATGTGCTGACGCTCTTAAGGGAGGCTGGAACCTGGCCACTAGTATCAGAACAAAACTCAAGGTAGCTATGGGGCATACCCTAGACCAAGGGTGGTAGCCATCTAGCTATAACTTTTGAGTACACTAAATTATTAAAATATATTTACCGACACACTGAGAACCTTCCATTGTTTCAAAGTCTGATAAAAAAAGCGAACGTAATAAATACGTAATGTTGGGGATTGTTTTTACCTTAATTTTTAATACTCTTTTGCACTATGTGTTACATGCGCGCGCGTCCTCACAAAAAAAAAATGGCCGAGAATAGTGATGTGTCGATCAATATCGATGAGATGGTTAGTGATGTGCTTTAACATGCCCCCCGGCGTTGAAGGTCTTGATCTTCAACAGTTTCTTCGTCTAATGGAAGTGGACAAATCCGATTAAAGGCTCGTGTAATGATGCCTTTTTTGGTTTGTATATCAGCTATTCTGGTTATTCCATCGACACCTGGATGAACTTCAACAATGCGTCCAAGATTCCATTTCATGGGGGGTGTTGTTTCTTCTTTTATGATGACTAGAGTGCCCTTTTTTAAGCTGCCCTTTGAGTATTTCCATTTAGTCTTCTGTTGTAACTCGGACACATATTCTTTATGCCAACGTGTCCAAAAATGTTGGCGAAGACTTTCAACACGTTCCCAGCGCTGTAGCCTAGTTGGATTAATGTTATCCAACTTTGGGACTGGCAGAGCAGTTAGAGGACGTCCGACCAGAAAATGTCCTGGCGTTAATGGATTTAGATCATTAGGATCTGAACTTAAAGGGGACAATGGGCGCGAATTAAGTATTGCTTCTATCTGGACTAATATTGTATAAAGCTCCTCAAACGTTAAATGGGAGTTTCCTAAGACTCTGTTTAAATGAAATTTAAAAGACTTAACCCCGGCTTCCCAAAGCCCACCACAGTGCGCTGCATAAGCTGGTATGAACTTAAAATTGATGTTTTCATTAGCTGTTATATCGGAAATGGATATATGGTGTTGTTTTAAAAATGCACTAATTTCATTTTTTGCACCGACAAATTGTGTGCCGTTGTCAGATACAATTAATTGTGGCTTTCCCCGTCTTGCAATGAATCTACGCAATGCAGCAATGTAAGCTTCTTTTGTCAAACTAGTGACCAAATCAAGATGAAGACATTTGGTTGTGAAACATACAAAGACTACAACGTAAACTTTTATTAATTTGCATCCACGTCCTTTGCGATCAGCAGCAAGCAGTGGACCCCCGTAGTCTACTCCAGCCGTTTGAAATGGATAGCCTGGCTCCAGGCGTTGCTTTGGTAGCTGTCCCATGATGGGATTTACCTGTTGAGCCTTAAGTCTAAAACACTTATGGCATTTGTGTGTGACAACCCTAGCTAAGTTGCGACCTCCAATGGGCCAAAATTGATCTCTTATGGATGCTAGCAACAATTGTGGCCCTGCATGCATGAGTCGAAGGTGCTCATCCGTAAATATAAGTTTTGTTAAGCTATGTTTACAAGATAGCAAAATAGGGTGTTTTTTATCGTAAGTGTATTGTGAATTTTCTAATCTGCCACCTACACGAATTAAACCTGTGTCATCAATGAATGGAGATAAGCTTAAAAGTTTATTTTTATTGGATAATGATTTTTTACGTTGTAATGTGTAATATTCATCAAATGATTGTTTTTGTGACCATTGTAATAGTAAATTGAATGAATTGTTTATTTCTTCTGTGGTGAGAGGTCCACATAATTTTAGTTTTCCTTTTTTGATATTATTAGTAAACCGTAATACGTAAGCTAACGATCTTTTTAATTTTAATAATTTAGAAAATCTCTCGAAATTAATAAAGCATTCTTCTGGTTTAACAATGGTGGATGTGGTTGTAATTATTTCTGGAATTTCTTGAATCATATTGGAAAAATTATTAATAGGCCATTTGTTTTCTTCATCCAATAAAAAAATTGGTCCGTTCCACCACAGGGATAATGTATGTAATTCTGACATGTTTACTCCTCGAGTCAACAAGTCAGCTGGATTAAGAGTTGTGGGTACGTGACGCCACTCATAATTGATTGTAAGTTCTTGGATTTCCGCTACGCGATTTTTTACAAATTGTTTGAGTTTACTAGGTTGCGTTTGA
This sequence comes from Dendrolimus punctatus, assembly GCA_012273795.1. Lineage (NCBI taxonomy): Eukaryota > Metazoa > Arthropoda > Insecta > Lepidoptera > Lasiocampidae > Dendrolimus > Dendrolimus punctatus. The sequence goes on along the minus strand of CM022540.1, from coordinate 5,217,042 downwards.
AGCCAACCCAAAACGATTGACGAATCGGTCCATAGAATGCATTTACTTACAGGTCTGCGAAATGATTTGAAAACCTTTTCAGTTTGACGTGCAGCTACAAGAGCGCCACATAACTCCAAGCGTGGAATTGTAGTGGGCTTTAATGGAGCTACCCTACTTTTTGCACACAATAAGTTTACATGAATTTGCCTTCTGGCTACTGATCTTATGTATAGACATGCACCGTATGCGTCTTGGGATGAATCACAAAATGTGTGAATTTCTATCGCACATTCAGGATTGTTCATAACAGTGCAACGCGGAATTTTAATATTTGAAATATGTTTTAATTCTAAAAGGAATTTTTGCCAAATTTGAATGATATTAGTGGGCACTATGTCGTCCCATGACAATTTTAATAACCAAAGTTTTTGCAATAGAATTTTAGCTTGAATGACACATACGCTTAATAATCCTAACGGATCAAATATTTGTCCTATGACGGACAAAATAGACCGTTTGGTTGGGTTCTCGTCAGTAACTGGTTTTATGGCAAAATACAATTTGTCACTATTCGGTGACCACCCGAGACCTAAAGTATTTGATAAACCTTGGTCACCGAGATTCAATGTTTGTGTTGTATTGGATTCAGAAAGTTCTATGTTGGATCTAATTTTTCGCAAATTAAAACAACCGCTTGCTAATATTTTACAAATCCCTTCTTTTATTTGAATTAATTGATTTTTTGTTATAGCTCCGGTCACTAAATCATCGACGTAAAAGTCTTTATCAACTATTTGTGATAAGAGTTTGTCTTTGCATTCTATGGCCAATTGCCTTAAACAACGTACGGCTAAAAATGGTGCAGACGCTGTACCGTATGTTACAGTGTTTAATTTGTATGTTTTCAATTCTTGATTAGGATCACTACGCCATAGTATTTGTTGTAAATGTCTTTGGTTTTCATTTATAAGTACTTGTCGGTACATCTTTTCGATGTCTCCGGTTATAACGTATGGATAATGTCTAAATCTCAACAAAATGGATAATAAGTCGCTTTGTATGGTAGGACCGACCATTTGTATGTCATTAAATGACATGCCTGAACTCGTGGGTGCACTTGCGTTAAATACCACACGTAGTTTAGTGGTGCTACTATTTTCTCGCAATACACTGTGGTGTGGGAGAAAATATGAATTTTGTCGATATGTATTGATTTGTGACATATGTCCTAACTGTATATATTCATTCATAAATTCTGTATACATTTGTTTTAATAAAGTTTGCTTTTGTAATTTACGTTCAAGCGAAAGAAAACATCGTTTAGCGCGTTCATGCGAGTCACCTAAGCAAGATTCTGATTTCTTGAGAGGAACTGCTACAGAAAATCGCCCGTCTGGCATTCGCTTATAATTGTGAACAAAGTTTTCTTCACATAAACGTTCTTCCACAGAATACACATGTTTGGAATTTTCCGATACCTCTTCAAGGCTCCAGAATTTAGCCAACTGTTCCTGTATTGTATTATTTGTCATTAACGTACATGTGAATGCATTTAATGGATTTGAATGTTTTGTATTAAGCCCACTGGTAGGCCCAGAAACGATATATCCGAGTCTGGTTTTTTGTAGAATTGGACAGTTTGTACCTAAACGTATTTGTTCTGGTTCAAGCAAATCCCAGAAAAGGTCTGCGCCGAGTAGAATGTCTATGCTCGACGGACAAAAGTGTTCTGGATCCGCTAATATTATGTGTGTGGGTATTTTTAATTTAGGTACATGTATTTGGTTACTACAAAGTGTCGCTATGTGTGGCAGCACTAAGAATGACATTTTGTTTTTGTATGAGGTAGTTCGCGATTCAATAAATGTATTACAACGCATTTTAATTGCTGATGTAGAATTATTTATTCCAATTACGGATGACTGTATTTGGGTATAGTTTAATCGTAATTTACGAAATAAGGAATCCGTCATAAAAGAGGCTTGACTTCCTGAGTCAAGAAGTGCCCTAACTTCATGGCGGTGGTTGTCATTATCGTATATGTATATCACTGCAGTCGATAGAAGTACACGCCCTGTCGGTTCGACTGAGAGCGATGTCGCACCTATGACTGGTGTTTCATTCGATTGCGATGTGTCTGTATGCAACATTGTATTATGTCTGCGTGAACATTTTGTGCACGGACCGAGTCTGCAATGAGGCGCCTGATGACCAGGGCGTAAGCAGTTTTCACATAATATGAAATCCTTTACTACTTGCATTCTTTCAATGAGTGATTGACTTAAAAATTGATTACATCTGTATATCCGATGATTTCCTTTGCACAAGGGGCAAGGATATGTATGTGTTTGTGATCCTAGCTGAGGATGTTGTTTTGTATATGTATTTTGTATTGGATAAGTTTTAGTCACTGATGCTAAACCTTTATAGTGTTCGCCAGGCTTGTATCTTGAAAATCTGGCGGTATTAGTGCCATGAACATTGTTACTCATGGCTATGGACTCAAGTAGATCAGCCCTGTTTTTTAAAAATGAAGTGAAATTTTCCAATTTAATTGGATTTAAATTGCATTTATGTTCTTCCCATTCCCGTAATGTTCGAGGGTCTAATTTAGTGCTCATTATATAAATTATGAGGGTATCCCAAGAATGAGTGGGCTCACCTAAGCTATCTAAAGCTCTTAAGTTTTTAGTAAAGGTGTCTATTAATTTACGTATGGATTCAAAGGATTCTTTTTTAATTGGTTCTAATGAAAAGAGCTCTTGAATATGATTTTGAATAAGCAAACGTGTGTTGTCATATCTGCCGCACAATAAATCCCAGGCAATTTTATAATTTTTAGAAGAAAATTCTAAAGATCGTATTACTTGAGAGGCGCTCCCCTCCAAGGATGCTCTTAAATAATGGAATTTCTGAATGTCCGAAATGGAAGAAGAATCGTGAATTAATGAAAGGAATGTGTCGCGAAACTCCAACCAACCCTCATATTGACCGGTAAATTTTGGTATTTGAATTGTGGGTAGTTTAACACTGCATCTCGATGTATGCTTCAAAACCCCATGTCTTTGTGGATCTTCGCCAGTGCCATAATTTGAGCTGGCAGAAGAGTGGTTGTCGTTATTGTTATGCACGGACTTATTCATACTTAATATTTCTTGTGCAGTCGCAACGTTTGCATAAAAAAGGTTTTCAAAATCAGTACGCTCGGCTGCCTGTACCGCTATGTCCCTCTCATCCACTATAAGGCACTCAATTGAAGTTTGAATTTCCTCGAATTGAGAAAAAAGTGCATCTATTTTGTTTAAACGAACTTGAAGTTCTATAGTTTCGACTGATGTTAAATTATCCAACTTGTCTATATAATTAATAAAATTTGTCAAACGACCCTTAATTACACCACGTTTCTTAATTAATTCTTTAAGCTCAGTTGCCATTGTGTTAGGTAATGGAAGAACAATCTTACAATCTGAATATAATGTATAATGTATAATTTATGAATAAATGCAATTAATTGTTTCAATAAAATTGGCGGTATATAAATGTCAATGAATTAGGTACTTTAAATTTATAACTCTTAATTGGATTATTGTTCTTTGGTATCAATTTGTCTGTTGTTTATAATTATCATATAATTCAATTTATTATTTTATAAATGTTTCATCTTAAAACTTAAGTAAACCGCTTAAGTGATGATATAATTATTAAATGATAGAAAAATGTCATATGTATTGAATTCCTAATTAAAATGTGTCATTAATACTGTATACAATTCAACTCTAAACCTAAGTAAATAAATTATAAATCAAATCTAATAATAATGTATTATATTTATTTCTAATGTATAAATGTGAATATGAACTTGTTTTAGCTTGTATATTCGTTAAACCGTTTCGTCACCCCACCTTCGAATTTATTAGATTTTTATGAAAATTGGTTCACTTGTCTCTCCGTAACGTAATAGCAATATTTAAAAACAAAATAATTGCAGCGGGAAACGTATTCGAAGCTTACGCAGGCGTAGCCGCCGGTTTACACTTGTGTATGATAATCGTAATATGTCGGTACCTATGTAATTAATATTAATTTCCTATCATGTCATAAAAAATACCTAATTCAATGTTTAATTTAATTAGATAATAATTGCACTAACGTATTTGTTTAAAATATATGTCTATAATCAATTTTATAAAACATTGCAGCCGCGCAGCGCACGTTTTTTAATCAATGTAGGTAAGATTGAATATGACCGTCGCCGGTCGGCGTTTGCGTTAAATTGTATTATGAGGAATAATACGTATTAATATGACAATGTATTAGCTGATCAATGAATATTTCGATGTATATGGACTGTAACGTATGTATTTTTAAAAATCTAAGAGATAAATTGGAACGGACTCACTCATTTGCTCATCTCGCCGTATTTCCAGTTTTTGGCTATGCACTTTGTAATTTGGATTTTCACTTGTCTTCTTTGTATTAGGGCTCGTTCTTTATTGTATCCGGCCGATGGATCAGCATGTTGGGGATTGTTTTTACCTTAATTTTTAATACTCTTTTGCACTATGTGTTACATGCGCGCGCGTCCTCACAAAAAAAAAATGGCCGAGAATAGTGATGTGTCGATCAATATCGATGAGATGGTTAGTGATGTGCTTTAACACGTAACATTAAAATCCTGCTTTGTAAAGAAGTTATGTAAACAAACTTGTTCTCGGAATTAAAATAACAAATTTAAAATATTTATCATCGTATTTTAAAATTCACGAATGCAAAGTGACGAGACTTACATCAAATAAAAAGGTTTACACACCGCGAAGAGTGCATTTAAATTTTCAACAGACTTCATAAAAACCTTTGGGACTGTATTTTTCTGAATACATCTCTTAAATTAAAGGTTGTTGTATAAAATATTTAAAGATGTTAAAAAGATAAAACTGCTGCTATGTTCATAAGATGTTCTTATTTATAGAGTTTATCTAGCGTATTTACAATATTATATATATTAGAAAGCACTTTACGATTTATTAACATTAAAATTATTTATTGCTTTTTGTTCGTTCACATTGCTTTTAACGTGTATTTTTGAAGTGAAAACTTTTTAACACACTGGTCACTTTTAGGATAATGAAAATGCATTGAACTCGCGCGACCGTCACGCTAAGATAAAAAGTTTTCAATACTAACGAGCAGTTTTATCTTCTTTTTCTATTGCATTTATTCAGTAGAGGTAGACAACCCACCTTATAGAAAACAGTTACCGTCGCCTATAGTGCCTAATGTGCTGCCGCTCTCTACAGGTACCTGACTGTGGGTTGTTTTGTCGCATCTTACGAGAAACCGCCCGGCAGTTACAGTTCACAGCTAATATCACAGGTGAATACGAAGTTTGTCACTTGTTTTAGCAATTGCCCATTCTATGTTCTGCACAGCAAAGTTAATAAATTGATTGCTCTGTGGCGTCTTACATTAAACTTCGAGGAAACTTAGTCGTTATTAGTCTACACACACACACACACACACACACACACACACACACACACACACACACACACACACACACACACACACACACACACACACACACACACACACACACACACACACACACACACACACACACACACACACACGCACGCATACATACACACGTACAAACACAAGCTCATGCAGGGGCGGATTTGAATATTTTCCGCCCGTAGGCTATTCAAATTTTGCCGCGCCTACCGACCTCTACAAATCGATATAGGGTATCGATTTGTTCACAGTGTGTTCACAGTCGTTTTAATTACATTGTTTTCAATGATTTTTTTTATTATTTCTGCACTATCGTCTTAATTATACAACCTTTGTTCCCATAATTAGTAGAGAAGTAGATAATGAAGCAGGAGATCGATGGGTTTGCTTCTGCCGTAGCCAAAAGCGCTACTCAAATTATAGTTTTTTTTATGTAATTGGTTTAACAGTTTACATGTTGAATTTTTAATGTTGTCTGAATAAGAGTTATCTTATTAAGTCTTAAAATTTAAGTAAGACATAAAAGAACACTGACCTCAAAGCCGCCCCTCCAAAATCTGCCGCCCTAGGCTCCAGCCTACTCAGCCTATTGGTAAATCCTCCACTGCGCTCATCCACGCACGCACGCACACATAGAACAACAAGAAAATATTTGAATTGTGATGTTATATTATATCGATAATACTATGTCGGTTCCCGCGATATAGGCTATTCCTAATGCGGGAGGGAACCAACGTTACTGCTTTTACATATATAGTATTATCTATGGTTACTGCCATTATGAATGTAAACCCTTAAAAATAAACTATTTTTCATTTGTTAGTCCTACGACTGACAGTTGTTTTTGTTTGTTAAAGTATTTAAGTATCTATATTTATTTAGTTGCAATATTGCCATCAGTTCTTAACACATGTGCTTTGAAAATTAATCAGGCCCCTGGAAGTTGGTGACGATATGGTTTAAACTCCGTTACTTTGTTACTTATACAGATTTAAAAACTGCGGGGTAAATAGAAAATGCTTTACAGCTAAGCATACATTTCTTTTTATCTATTGATGGGAAAAGGCAATATCCAGGTTTAATTACGTGCGAGAGCGTTGTCCACTGAGGGGAGGTAACAGGACTCCTCTAAACATTGGAAAGCAGCTCCCGTAGGAGCAAACCACATAAATATCTCACGGACATGTCGTATAAATTGTCGTTAAGAAAAGCATGGTGCAGGTAAAAGACGCGAAATGGTTTTCTTTATTTTATATCGTCTTTGATATTGCAACAAAATCTCAGGTGCTTATTAGAAAAACATTATAGAGTGATTTTTTTATTTGTTTTATATAATATGTAAATTAAATTACAGTATGAAAAATAAACCTAAATTTAAAAACTAGAGATAAAAAAAGGCTTAATTATAGATAAAATATTGGTCCCAAACCACTATCACTTATCGGGAACGTTCCCAAAATGCTGGCGGTATTACCACGTTGAATAGTAATACTTAACCTTAGAGTAAAATAGACACGCAAGCCGTTTGGTCGCGTGAGAGGTCTACTAAGGTTCCGTGACATCTCGGTAAAGTTTTAGAGTGTAAGGAACACCCCACGGACCCAGGGTTTCTACCCCGAGCGACGCAAATATCTAACTATTTCCGATGGCGTCGTACTTGCGTCGCTTGAGAGTCTCCTGTTCAGCTGCAGCAGAACCGGCGGTAGCGGACGTACTTGAAAGATGGGTCGCCGCTGCCAAACATATGATTTAGCTAGGTTAACAATTCTCACCATACACATAATTTTATTCCTAACGTTGCAGATTATTATTTATTTTACAAAGCAAACAATAAATGTCCACAGAAGTGCTGCTTATTCCACCTAATTAGATAGTTTACCAGTTTATTAACCACACCTCTAGGTTATAATTATTAATAATAATGTGTACATTCGTGATGTTTTTCTATAAAAATAACATTTCAAAGTATCAAGTATAACATACAAGAACAGTAAGTATGTTTTAATTATCTCTAAGAATCGCAAAATTTTAATAAAGTATTGTATGTAAATCCCTATTAATATTATAAATGCGAAAGTAACTGTCTGTCTGTCTGTCTGTTCCGTTTTCACGTAAAAACTACTGGACCGATTTGGCTGAAACTCAGTATATATATATATATATATATATATATATATATATATATATATATATATATATATATATATATATATATATATATATATATATATATATATTCAATACCGAGAATGAACATAGGATACTTTTTATCCCGAAAAATGGGATAGTTTCCGGGATAAAATGATTTTTGTCTGTTTGTTATGCTTTTACGGAAAAACTACTGGACCGATTTGGCTGAAATTCGGCTCGTATGTAAATGAAATACTGAGGATGGACAAGGGATAATTTTCATTTTGGCCTTTTTGGTCATTTTGGCCTATTTAGTCATTTTGGCCTATTTGGTCATTTTGACCTTTTTGGTCATTTTGGCCTATTTGTTCATTTTGACCTTTTTGGTCATTTTGGCCTATTTGGTCATTTTGGCCTGTTTGGTCATTTTGAACTATTTGGTCATTTTGGCCTTTTTGGTCATATTGGCCTATTTGGTCATTTTGGCCTTTTTGGTCATTTTGGCCTCTTTGGTCATTTTGACCATTTTGATTATTTTGGCCTTTTTGGTCAAGTTTTGTAATTTATTTTGTTGACAGATAGACGGGGGATAGTATATATAATTAGCGATATAAAATGAAGTGAATCTTCCGTGGGCAAATACATAAAAATATTGCAATATAATATAACCTGTAGCACTTGCTCTTTAAACAAGAGACACGTACTAGAGGTTAACTCTAGAAGTAGTATAAATTACGTATACCACTGTCGCCATTTTGCACTTAATATATTCCTGGGGTTGTCTAGAAGAGATCGCCTTTTAGCGATAACACTGCGCATTGCGCACAATTAGACACAATTTTAGTACGTAAGTTTATTTTTGATAGAAAGATAAAAAACACTTTATTTTACACCATTACAGGAGACACAGAAAACTTAGCCTGAAAATATTCTAAATGTGCACAATGGGCGGTCTTATCGCTAAGAAGCGATCTCTACCAGACAACCCGTAGTAGGAATAAAACAGATTATATTGGTCAAAGGTGGTATACATAAATATTATAGGACTAGCTGAGCCGGCAACCGTTGTTTTGCCATATAACGATAAATTCTGCCCGCGCCTTTGCCCGCGTGGTGCGGTTTTTTAACTATCCCACGGGAACTCTTTAATTTTTCGGGATCAAAAGTATCCTATATGTTGACCAGGGATATAAGCTACCACCATACAAAATTTCATGTAAATTGGTCCAGTCGGTTCGGAGATTAGCCGGTACAAACAAACAGAGTAACAAAAATATTGAAAAAAATCTAAATTAGTTCTATTGGACTTCTTACATCCCCCTGACGCGGTTTTTAATTTATTTTCATTGTACAGAAATTTGACCTCAACAATTTTATTATATGTATAGATATGCAGTTACGAACATTATGTTTTATTCATTAATAAACATATAAGTATGTAAGTGTGTATTAATTTGTGTTAATATGTAATTATGCAATAAGCATAATTATGTAACTGATATTTTTTTTAAAGAATGTAGTCATGCTACATGATATATGGCTTGTGCATATCTATTACATACAACAACCACTTCATACTGATAACAATATCAGTTCCATTTTATGGACCGTAGCTGGGCTTGGGCCGCCAAGTTTTTGGGAAAATGGACACACAACACAGCACACACACACACAGGGCTGTGTTAAAAATAGAAATAAAAAAATAGTGACTACCAAACTTTATATAGACCGGTCTCGCACGAGGAGCAATAAACAAGGTTTAATTACCCGACCGGGTACCTTGAAGGTGGGTAACTCGTGTAAATATTGGAAACTCATCACACCAGGACACTGGGGAGGCGGACAACCTGTTGTACAGCTGACATTGTATAAAATGCAGTGCAGGGATCTAACAGTAGAGTTTAATAAGAAATCTTGAATTTCGACATGAATAGAAGATTTTTTGTTAGCTTCGTATAAAATGAGCTACAGGACATAAACAATGCATTAGGTGAGACTTATCTATCTATAACTTATTTTTACATTGAAGTAGTACAGTCACGTAGAAAAATAATCTCTTTTTATTGATGAAACAAAAATGTTAGAAAATTTCAGGGTATGTTGACGACATACCCTTCGTTCTGAACTCAACATTTTCCACCTTATCATGCAGTCACTATTGTTACAACTTAGGCCTCGACAAAGACAAATTCCAAGTACAGATCTGTAAAAGCACATTTTATTACCTGTCGGCATTTGAACAAATTGTAATCCTTTTATGATTGTCTTCTTTTGTTCACATATTTATTTTCATTCGTTTCTAGTTATTGTGGAGATCAGCCTATTGTCATACTGTACTCGTTTACGACCTCTCAGGAGCATCATTAGCCATGTGTTGTGGATCACAAGTACAAGCTAATTCTAGGAAATGGTGTCGACGTTGTCAGGCGGGGTACATTTGCATTTGTGAAGTATAAAACGACGGCCTCATTGAGAGAGGGGGCCAGTTGAGCTACAACTACGATACAGACATGACGTATGTACATTCGGGAATCTAATAGTGACGGACTTTGCGCGTTTTATTGAATTACGACCTTCTGCATTACGTTTGGGATTTGTTGTCTTCGGTCATATAACCCGTGTTATAACGTGTTTGCATAATTCTAATAAACTCTATAATAATTCTAACGGCATTTTAATTCGAGTCCCGCTAACTCGTAACACTATTATTAGCAACAAACTTTAGTGCAAATTAAGTTTGAATATTTATTATATTACACACAGGATTATAGTTGTAACACAGCGTAAATTGTTCAAAAAAAGACATGATATTTTTTAGAATCAAAGTATATACGATACCCCTTGTTTTATTACATTTTAATATATGTAACGTATGATGTATTTTGTTACACAAAGCGGATTCAGCCACGGGACATCAACTTTGATGTTGAATATTGAAATTAAGCTTTAAAATTCTGTTATGTATAGCTTGTTGTATGTGTTGACACGCTCTGTAAACGCACCAAGGACTTGATACGAGACAAAATATTTCCACGCACAATTTTCGTCCACGCTTGAGTAAAAATTGTCGCGGGGTTCTCGGGACAAAAAGTACCGCAGTGTTGTAAAGAATGTAAGCTATCGTTTTACTAAAAACTGTTTCAAAATAAGTTAATTTTTATGCACCCGAACAACTATAAAACGCTCCCGGGAAAATTTCCGCGGGATTCCCGGAATTAAAAATATCACACATTTTATTGCATACAATTTGCTATCGATCAGTCAAGAAAATTATATTGGAATTCGATTTTGTTTAAATGATTCCCAGAAAAAATTCATCTATAGGTATATGTCCGTTTATATAGTTTGTTCTAGTGGAGTTTTTTTTTCAATAGCTTTTATGCACAGACATGGCATTTTTAATGGAATTTTATAATATTATAGATAATAACTATCAATGAAAAATATCTTTGACCTTTGTACTTAATTTAGCCAAAATTGCGGGTTGATAACGGTTTGAATGAATTAATTAATAACTTTATTGTACATACATTAAGGTACAATGGGCGGTCTTATCGCCAAAGGCGATCTCCTCCAGCCTACCCTATACAAATATTATTGACACCGACTACAATTTACTGATTTCACAATTATTAAATGGAAGATTAAATTAATTTTCATTCATCATAATTATCTTATTAAATTTATCATAGTCATTTATTAGGAATGAAAGTTATGTAATTTTAAATACAATTTTTAAGATGTAACTTGTCTTATTTTCTCTTTACATTTTTTTAAAGCATGTTATATGCAAGATTTAATTATTCCAATAATAATATACTAATAGAGTGGTGAGGTGGTTTATTTTTACAAAATTATTAAGTTTTACACGCTATATTTATTTATTATTATTACAACAGTAATTTATTTATATTTTATGTATATCACACATTCTTTGTTTAACTACATTCAACTGTTTACACGAAAATTAATTCCCTTTAGCAAATTACGCTTGTGTCATGGCATACGGAATACCTGACCGGTATCGGTGGTCGCTCATTCGTCAAAATTCGACCATAATTAATTTAATTATTATAAGTTTGAACATGATTAAGTTTTTGTTGTCAAATACTATACTTCTGTAATCACAGATTTCGCCAAGAATACACAGTTAATTTGACTTTAACAATAAATAAAAGAGTATAAAATATATCCATATGTGTGTCAATTACATGGTAGTGTGTGTAATGTTTTTTATTGATTTGATGTATTTTTTTGCATAATACAAAAAATATTAGCATTATGCACTCCTTTTCTATATAAAACTAGCTGTCCCGGCAGACGTCGTCCTGCCCGGTAAAAAATAGGGGTTGATCGTAGAGGCTTGAAAATCTAGGGTTGTATGTATTTTTGTATGTTGTATCATAAAAAAATAGAAATTAAAAATTTTGTAAAAAAAATAAAAAATTAGGGGTGGACTACCCCTAACATTTAGGGGGATGATAAATAGATGTTGGCCGATTCTCATAGATACCGGATAAGCACAAAAAAATTCATCAAAATCGGTCAAGCCGTTTCGGAGGAGTATGGCAACGAAAACTGTGACACGAAAATTTTATATATTAGATATAGCATATATATACGCAAAATTTCATACTCCTCCGTCCGCGCAAATTTCGTAAAAAGAGGTACAAAGTTTTTGCTTCACGTGTTAATATAATGATACTGGTCTTATTTATCACACAGAATACGAAATACATTCAATCCTAGCAAAATAAAATAATGATACGAAAACGACAAAATAAAGGTCGCAATATATCAAACGTGATATTTTCACCATAATACTATCAGAAAACGCGAAGAAATGTAATATATGAATTATTCCTAACATGATTTTGCCCGAGTTTGTAAAGAAGGAACGGCTATAAATTATGGCGTAGGGCAATTTAGCCCACTGGAGAGATCATTTTCAGATATAATCCTTACAAATTTATTGGCCGGTTGTATTATATGTTGCAATCAAAGTGTAAATATTGTTTAATCAAATTTGTATTCAAACGAAGGTCTGCTGAAGAACATTTTCAGAAAGTCAGAAATAAAAGACTAAATGTGGTGTGTTTTTTATTTTTATATTATAATTCTAAGCTACAGAAATCACTTATAGCGATGAGTCCGCCTATTGTATTGTTAAATTTTATTTCTCTTAACTTTGTTTTTTTTAATCTCCTCTCTCCGGATAAGCAAGATTGTCCGGGCTGTTCACTAATGTTTTTTTTTCTTTACTATATTTTCTTTATTATTTTTATTGTTTTTGACTCATTTCTTTTTTGTCTTATTCTCTTTTTTGTCTTTTTCTCATTTTTATTTGTTCTCTTTATTTGGTAAAGTGTAAAGAGGTCCTTATACAGTCTATGTATCTTATGCTATGGTTACAACTGTGTTTTCCTATTATTAATTTTGTTACATGTTTTTACTGCTATTTTTACTTATATAATGTATATTACTATGTTACATGTTTACTCTTACTATTAGATTCGGTGTATTAATACTGCTAGTGTAGCTTTTGTTACTTTTCTTTGCATGGTTCCTAATATTAATTCTACATCTGTTTATATACATTTATTCTAAATATATTATAAATCAATATATGTAAAAATATATTTTAAACGCGTGTTTTGTTTCTATCTATCACTTTACAGCTATCTGTATGCAATACTTAATAACTTTATCTTTTAAAACACAATAAAGCATATTCATTCATTCAATCATTCAACGCTATATACGTACAGTATATAAGGAATATAAATTCCTACGGCCGGGCGGCCTGTCGTAAGCGGCGACCAAACAACCCACAGACAGGTGGTAGGGCATTTTCCGGACTGAATCCCTACCACCCTAGACTAGCGTATGTTGCCATACCAACTATGAGTTGTGTTCCAACATCGCTTTCTAGTTCAAGGCCGGTAACACATTGGCAGTAGCTGTGGTATTGCTAATGTCCATAGGCAACGGTAACCACTTTCCATCACAGTTGGACCGTCAGCTGTGCTTCAGCAAAAAAAAACAAAGTTTCAGTGCCAACAGGCGTATTAATAGATACCTACTTTGATTTTGTTATTTAAGAGAAATAGTTGTTAAATTATGTATATTACGTATATTGTCAAAACTTAAAGAGTTCTATGAAATACTTTTAGAGGTTTCATATACTTTTGGGCATAAACAGAATTATTATAATTATCAGCTCTGTTCGTCTGACAGTCAATTAATTCAAATTTATGTTCTAAGCACTATATGTAAAATGATACTTTTACAGCAACATACTGGCAAAGATAGAAATACTGTGCGGATAATAATAAAATTGCGAGAATCTTGGCGGCACTCTCAAACAAACAAGGAGATTACCTAGATAGCCGATCTTGGGCTTTGTTTACTTCGACTGATAAGTATCGGTAAATTCGCCATGGTGGCAGGCAAAAGATGTTTTGGTGTGCAATAAAGAGTTATTATCTCTCTCTCTCTCTCTCTCTCTCTCTCTCTCACACAATTTTTTATCTTTTCTCCCCTTTTCACCAATTTCACCTTTTTTGATTTTTTACGCTTTTACCATTTCTACTGTGTCTCCCTTTTTACCATTACTGCTTTTCTACCATTTCTATGTTTTCAACTCTTTTTGCCTTTTTAGACTTTTAAGAAGAAGAATATATGCTTCAATAAATTTACGAAGACACTGAAGGCCTAAAGCTGTCGACTTTGGAGAATCGCTCAATGAAATTGACACGTGTCTAGATATACTGGTAGTTATAAGACATAGCATAAACGACCTCTTTAGACCCTCAAATGTACCCCACTTAATATTAATTTATCGTCTACGTCACATATTCGTCCTCTTAACTTATTTAATCGAAAATAGACGAGCGAATTTCGAATCAAGTACATCTAAAAATAGATATACTCCTAAGTCTAAATAAAGAAGGATTTATGCTTCCACGAACTTTCAATTTCTTAAAGGCGAATAAATTATATTATTGTTTACAGGATTTATTAAAAGGTTCTTAGTTATTCTTGTACTTAGAAAACACGTAGCCTTTTTCTTTGAATAAATCTACGTATAATAATTGTTATTATAATGACTTATTTAAAACTCAGTTTAATTTTATCATTCCATTGTATTTTTAAAGTTAGTTTAGTTTGTATTGTATTATTAATTGATTCATAATAATTAATTAATGTTGAAGTTATGATTTGAATATCTTTTTTATTGCAAGAGTTCAGCAGACAGGCAGACGGCCTACTACGTTTGCAATACCAAAGGTGCTACAGATACGCTGCTCCTCTCTTAAAGGAGACTAGAACCTAGTCACTAATGCTGGAATACAACTTAAGGTTGTTATAGGGACTTACTTTAGACCAGGGGTAGTAGCCATCCAGTCAGGCAAATGCGCCTTACTGCGATATCTTTTAGATATCGTCTCTTTATACACACCCACATCGTACTCTGACTATATGTTTATTAGTTGCAGGTGGTTTTTTAATCATTTTTATTAATTATTTATTACGATGCTGCGATAGACAGACTCCCCGGCTCATGTAAAGTGGTTACCGTCACCTATAAGGAGCCATTCATAACTTACGTTAAAGGGGATGGAGGGGGTCAATGAAGTGTGACATTGTGTAACTAGACCTTCAGCCACCGTAAGCGGGCCGCGCGGGTGGGGCACCTAGGGGTATAGGGGTTCTCACTCACCCGCATAAGCCGTCGAGATGAGAGCGCGAGTGTTGCGCGCGCGCTCATCTCTCTTCCCGTGGGGCGCGTTACAGACCGCCCCACGCCCGGAATAAACCGAGAAGTCGCCGGGGGAGTAGCTCTCCCGGCATCGGAAGAGGCCCAGTGTGCGAGGCCCACGCCTGCCAGGGCACCGCGGAGCCGGGTAGCCTGTTCCCGTAGCCCTGGCATAAGGCGCAGGACGGAACACCCAGTGGTTTTAGTGGGTATCCCTAACTGGGGGCAATAGCGTGGCTCCGGTTCTGACCTGGTGAACCCCCGATCTGGTGAATCCCACACTCACACGGGTCGCGAACATCCCCCCAGGCTTCTGTGCCTGTCGCGGCTTAGTCCTCAAACAGATTTCCCCTGGCCAAAAAAAGTGTAACATTGTGTGACTAGGGGTGGGAGGGGGCCTAAATTTCGTGACGTACCACATTTCACAATAATATATTTAAGCTTTAAAACACGGAATTTGAACTATTAACGAAACTCTTCGAAATATTTCCAACTCATCTATATAAGCATAGTGTTCAAATTACTAAAAAGCTTTTTAAAATAGGTTTCTAAATACAAGCTTTTGAGATCCTGAATATCATGTAGCAGCGGAGTGCTAGCCATGACAAGTAAAACGAGTCCAAATACGGCGGGTCTATTTTGTTTAGTACAGGAATTACTATGACCACGTTCCGACTCCATGATCATATCAGCCCCATGGTGCCATATTATTTCATTGTCAGGTGATATACATATGCATGCAAAATTTCAGCTCAATCGGAAATCGGGAGGTTGGTTAAATTTAACTTGCAAATTTCCATCCGAACTTTTTACATACATACATCCATTGCAAGTTAAATAAAAGCTTGTAATAATTTGAATCCAAATAAAACTGATTACGGAACTGCTGTTTTCCTTTAATAATTTCTTGATATGTTAAATTGCAAAATATGTGATATCATATTGGAGAGGGAGGAGTCTCACGAATGTGACCATTAGTTAGGTATGACACGGACGGCGGCCAAAATCATGGAATTCATGTGACATCATTTGTGGATGATGAAATGGCATGAGCAAGTTACCTCTGCCGCAGGATTGATGGTCGATGTAGCAGATGCGTCCTGTTACAAGATTGCGTATTGGCGAACGTAGCATAGGACAGCCTCCATTCCGGTGGTCTGACGAGCTGCGCAAGGCCATCGTTAGGTCCTGGATGAAGATAGCGGAGTATGGGATATCTGATGTAAATATAACTAGGCTTACGTCCAACAATGATCTGCGAAGCTAACGACGAGACTTGACAGCAACTATGCTCCTGATAATTATAATACAATAAACATTTCTGGGCTTAATATTAAAACCACTGCAAAACCTCGATATTCTTCTATCAGAATTAAATATTTTTTTATCATTCTTGACACGAAGCGACGGTATGGTGCTCCCTGATTATAATCCATGACGAAACCATCCACTGAACAATAAGCCCGACTTAAGACGCAATTCATATTATATATGAGGCTCATAGTCCGGGCCTATTTGTTACGGAGACTCGACGACCCACATAATGGTTGCATTATGTTTTTACTCCAGACTTACGTATGTTAAACAGTATTCTTTGAAAACTATAGTGAAAAGTATATCGTTTACTTTTGTATTTATATAATAATACGTGTATATATGTAATGTATCATATCCCTAATTGAGCATTATATTTTAGGTATAAAAATAATGCAACGTATCCCAGAATCTCACATAATCAAATTCGGGTTATTGTAGCATCTTAATATAAATAAATTTATTGAACAGTAGTAACATTACAATTAATATAATATTTTTTTTTTCTATAAATAAGGTATTTAATAAGAAATACCTTATTAATATTACCATCTAACCTAAGAAGATTAATAAGTAATTTAAATATAACCTAAATTAACTAAAAGTATTATTACTAAGAAAGTGTCCATTAACACTTTTCTTATTGTCTCTATTAAGGCGAAGACACTTTGTTCATGTGTTCTTTATTAATAGCAAGCACATTACATTATATTACATAGCATTAATATAATAATGACAAAACAATTGTAAATCTGAACAAGCAAAATATTTGCTTGTTCAGATTTACACTGATATAAACACTGATCCGCTTTACCAGTGTTTAATTTTGCCTCAACAAATAAACCGTTCGGCATAGAGACTTATTCATAAAACCCAAATAACTTATTGCGTATTTCTGAGAAGTAGCGAAATTCGAATCAATTTATTCAATACGTATACTTTTCCTTCCATAAGTTCGAAAATAAATATTGTTTTCTTCACAAACAAAGCGTTGTAATTCGACTACAATGGCACAACGTCAATAGAACTTTAGGATAAAAGCCTCTTGTTTATACACGAGGACATTCGTTATCTTTGCAAAAAATTACGGTCCAAAATGAATTAATATTATGTTAATTTACTTGTTCAGGTACTTAGGTCCCGATTCCAAAACAATATTACTGGTAAGGCCAAAGCCTAATACCGCGTAAGAAAAAGAAACTTTAAATTATCATTTTGTTATTTATCAGTGCGTAATATTAAACCATGTATGTAAAATAATAAAGAAATTGACATTGACAGTGACATTTTGTGATGAATAATTTTGGCGTCTCCCTCTCCTTATACCCCGCTCCCGCGCTGATATAATTCACATTCGCTGACCGCCCCCGCAAGTTTAATAATATAAAATAATAATTTAAAGTGCCTTGTACGCGTTCCAATCCCAAATCCAGTGTGTGTCTATGTGTTATATCATCCAGAAAGAATCAAGAACACGGGCCGACCCAAAGAGATACCCAGAATAAAAAGTAACGCAGGATTTCAGTCTAAGAATTTACTGTCGATCAGTGAAGGTCGCATCGAAATCAGACCAGTAGTTATTACGTGAATCCCGAAGAAACTGACAAGAATATAAAAATTGCCTCGTGTTCTCCATCGTTTATATTGTATTTTCCAGTTGTTTTCTTTAAATAGCTTCTTATAAATAATTTGTCACAGGAGTGCAAGACATTACCAATTATCATAGTAAATATTGGTTTGGGGTTTAGTATTGTCTTCAAATACCTAAGGTAAAAACTACACATCTAAAGTAACGATGTGTGAAACCCGACAATCTGCCTTATGCAAGCGTGACGGGAATAGCGTCGCACGTTGCTTCTCCTAAAATACTTATTCAAATATAGCCTTTCGAAAAAAGCGTATAGCAACACTTCATATGCCTACTTTACACGTATACTAGTTGCACCCGTTTAAACATACTTTAATTGTATTATGAATCTTTTGAATAAATATATTTATTTTATTTATTAAAGGCCGATTTTTCAATCATCAATAAAAGTTTTCATTAATAAATTAAACCTGATTGAATGTAATAGTGAAATAGATCAACTCTTATTCACGAAACGGTAATTTTAATTTGTTCATGATGTATTTTATTCGGCGAATAACTTTTACCTGACGATTGAAAATCGTCTATAAGCTTAATAGACGTGGCTCCTAAATCAGAATATTGTTGTAATTACTAATATCAAAATTTGAGTTATTTTGCTGATAATAACTATACGGTAGAATGTGATATCTAAACAAATCTAAATTCCGAATAACCTTTTGCGAACATCAAGTACACAAGCAGGCGTAGCGCGTAGCGGCGTAGATTCAAACGAATTAGGTGTACACCACGGAGGTAACAGAGCGAGACAACAGATGGTCGCATGAATAAAAGAGCAGAGGGCGCACTGAATATTTCAGCGAGGAAGCACGTGTTGCCCGCTGCCCGGACTGCGCTCACACAAACACAAACTGACTTATACACTTTATGTACTTGCTATTTTTATAGAAACATGAACAGAAACAAAGATTACACATAATGTGTTTTTAATTTGCTTTTTAGGACTCCGTAGCTATTTCGGCAAAAGGACACTTATGTTTTCTTCATGTACATCCGTCCGTCTGTCTTTGTATATAATAGTTATTTTTCTTAGAAACTACTGAGTCCTCTTGGATGAAATTTGGCAGGACTAGTTTATACAAAGGACGAAAGCAGTGATCATTTGTCACCTTTATGGAATCTTTCATATGGTCAATCTATTGTCTAAAAGGTTTTTTTATTACTTATTTACTTAACGAAAGATGGTATGAATCTTGCGTAATATAATTTTAGCTAATTTGTCTAATAGTTTTAACACATCATTTCATATCAATTTTATAGTAGTAATTGTTATAGTTGGAATGGCCCATTTATGGACTTTACTTTTTTATTTTGTATCTGAGTTTTAGTTTTTGGTTTATGTTGTTGTTAGACTGGATCATTTATAAGTTATTCATTTTATTCGTATCTAAGTTTTAGCTTATACTTATTTATACCACATAAGTTTACGCAAGTATTGAAATGCTTAATTCTGTTTTACGCTTCTGTTCACGTAGGCGTCATCTAACCTTATAGTCGTTCTTCTTCTAATACTTAGTATTTATATTTAATCTCGATTCAGTACTAAACAATAATTAATGTATGTTGTAATATTGTAGTAACTCATCGTACTTTAAACGTCGATTACTAAATTTAGTCCTTATTGATTCTTGTTACTTAACAAGTCAATTCAAAATAACTCAGAACATCGGTACTTGGAAAACTTTCTAAAATTAATTTCGAGTTTTGTTTTACTTTAATTTAGAGAAGATCTTAAATAATACTTTGTGAGTTTACGTTTGTTATATTAACAGTTCAATCTTATCATGTCTGACTGGAGTCCGATTTCATTTTTTTTTATTACTGAAATATGCATTGCAATCTAGTAATAATTCTTTCTTCGTTATACTCTTACATAAGCTGTCTGTTATGAATCACTGCACTCAACATCAGCTAATAGTTTTTTAATTATTTTTTAATTTTTTTTTTTCAGTTAATAGTGCTGCTTATTCTGTATGTATTATGATATATATATATATGTCGGAGGGAAGCTTTAATTGGACGTATTGTTGACTGGATGTATAACGCACAATATCATTTGTTTACATTTTAGTTACTTCTAAAATTCTTAATTTAATTTAATTAGTTTGTTAAATGTTTCTATAACTTAAAGATCGTTCTAACGTAATAAAAGTTATGAATATTGTAATTTAATAAACGACCAATCAGAGCAGAGCATATGGCGGAGCGGGGTCAAGGACGCCCTATATACTTTGGTAGTATCTACTTCGGTAGACTGAGGAGTTTTTGTGGCACATTGGGTTGATGGCAGCAGGTCGAGTTGGACCTTAGAGTATTTTTAAAGAAAGTGTTTTAAGTTAGAAGTATGAGCGGTGCCCTGAACCCGCTGCTCGGTCTAAACTATGTCATAATGTTGATCAAATCTAAATTAAAAGTGTATAAACCGTGGCTATTGTGTTTTATGCTGGCATTTTATCCTGATGACGCCCACTAAACCTGCAATAACTAAAGATGTCGTGAGAACGAGGCCGTTCTGCGACATATATATATCTGGATCTACTAAAACGATTTTTAAAAATTTACTGTTCGAGTGTTGAAAGCTATATAACATGACGCTATATACCACGGGAGCGGGATAGAGCGCGGGTGAAACCGCGCCGGGCCGCTAGTATGTAATAAAGATCTTTATTTACTTACTTCTATATTTTGAATGTTTTATATATTTTATTGTCTCCACCTCCACTGTCATGTTTCAATATTTTCCTTAGTTTAGGAGGTTGCGTGGAAGAGATCGCTTTAAGCAATAAGGCCGACATTTGATCAACATTTGAAGTATCTAGTTTTTAAGAACGTAGAATTTGTTGAATAATAAAGTGTTTATTCATTCATATCGAGACAAAACCATTTGATGGTATGTGGTAACCATCGCCTGTGGACATTTGCCAAATACCAAAGGTGCTGCCAATATACTGCCGACTTCTGGTAACTGGAACCTGACCACTGGTGCTGAAACACAACTCAACGTTGTTATGGTGGCATGCACTCTACTAGTGTTGGTAGCTATTCTTTCTAAATCAATTTAGTATGTATAATTGTTAACCGAGACTTTCAAATGTTTCATTTATTGAGAGCAAATAAATAAATGATCATTATTATTATCCGTGCAGGAACGGAGAAAATACAATTTCCTGCGGCCGGGCGGCCTGTCGTAGGAGGTGACAAAACAACCTACAGCCAGGTGGTAGGGTATTAGCCTGACTGGATGGCTACCACCCCTGGTCTAAAGTATGGCGCCATGACATCCTTGAGTTGTGTTTCGGCATTAGTGACCAGGTTCCAGTCTGCCTTAAGAGAGCAGCAGCGCATTTGTAGCACCTTTGGTGTTGCAAATGTCCATAGGCGATGGTAACCGCTTTCCAGCAAGTGGGCGTCTGCCTGTCTGCTGAACTCATGCTATAAAAATAGACCTTGATAAAAAGTTCAATTTTAGAATTGAAATAATTATTTCAAAATTGCATTTATATTCGGTCATTAAGAATGGCTTTTATTGTCAACGCTGACCGCACGAAGCATGATTAGGGTTTTGTAAACTATAAAAGCTCTCAGTAATTTTCTTTTGCCTATTATCAATGGAAGGTGGGCTGTAGACAGTGAGTTACATATCGATCGCCATTGCCGCCAGTCAGGCGCCCAAATCTTAGCGCCACACATCCCTTTGTTTCTCGTTGCCAAACCGATCAGGCGTTAATCTCGAATAAACTTAGATAAACCACGATATTCTTTTTATATTTATCACACATTACTATGATAATCACGTCTCTAAGTTTTATACACACAAGGACTGTTATAATAATGAAATTAAAAGTTGTAATCTTCTTATCAAAACAGCAATAACAAGTTGCGAAGCGGTGTGGACAGAGTAGAATTAATTTACAATGTTCATATTATAACACTTTTAATTGGTTTTTTATCAGAACAGACTTAATAAACGCCGTTGAATTTGTATACGTGGCTTTATTTCATTAATGAATATATAAAGATTTATATTTTACATTGGTAAACTAGGATCATATAGAGATATAGGTACCCTACATTTTTTTTTAAATATATGTTTTGTAAAACAAACACAGTTTTTAAGATAGAATTGTGCCTTTGTGAGGAATATTTAAATTGATTATAAATATGTATGCTCACGTAACTTACGCACCCGAAATCAAGTGGTAATCTCTAGCAATCTGTATGAATGAATGAATGAATGAATGAATGAATGTTCTTTATTGCATATATATACAAGTTACATATATGTATATGTATATACAATAGGAGGTTTTATCGCCGCCGGCGATATCTTCCAGACCACCTTTACACTGTTTGAAAATAATTAACTTATCATAGAACAAAAAAAAATTGAATTAAATTAAATGTCAAAAAAAAATTAAATTAAATGTAAAAAAAAAAATTAAATGTAAAATGTAATAATAACAAATAAAACAAAATTATAATAAGAGTTTAAACTACATAAGTTTTATTACAGTATGAAAGGCTTTAAAAACCACTTTAAAAATATACAAGAATCATTTTATGTTCTATATAGACCATAATATGCAATGCTATAAATCATAAATTAGTTGGTATTTGAGGATGTTTATTGTAACATATTCAATGTTTTGACAAGGCACTTTTACAATTCTATAATGTACAAAAATAAACTAAATCCTTATTGTCCCCCTGTCAGCTATTCCATAATTCACATTGAAAAATAACGGCTGAAAAAGGATAAATAAAACCTTTAAAAATACACCCTGGGTAGTAGTTTGGGAGAATGTTTTCACTATAAAATATCTACCAATCATATGTAGGTAAAATAGGGTTATTCCTTAGAGCCATTTTTTCTAAAGTGTGTACTCTAGAGCAGGCGTTTACAAACTAGACTAACTAGGCTTATTATTGTTGTGAAAATTTGAACAAAAAAACACTTGATAGGTAATGTTTAATGACAGGCAGACACAACAACTTAAGCTTAATAAATAGTTGAAATGAAATCCACTAACTTTTGCAATTTGTAAGATATTTTGTACATCTGTCATCATCTGAATGTCATGTATCATCTGATTTGTCACCTATTTTTGCAGAATAAAATACATACATGTATTGTACTCGGGTTTCTAAGAAACACCTTACTAAATTATATATTAGGAGCGATTAATGTTTAATACATCTTTAAATAATAGAAAAACGAAGAACGACTCACGACGAAACGTGATGAGACGGCTGATGCGATCCAGCGACGAAACGTAGTTAGCCTTCTTGGCACCTTATCCATAGAAAAACGTTTCTTTTATTGTATTCGATTATATATAAATTTCTTTTTAAATTAAGAATTATTAAATAAAAAACACAGAAAATGAGTTGCTTTCATATTTGATATGGATTTGGTTGATTAAAATTTATCTGATTCTATTTGATGTTACACTCAGTAGACTTCAGGCGTGATGTGCTAATAGCACCCTACATTGCCAGTCGTCAAGCGTGAAATCCCTCTAAAAGTTTGTTTTAATTAGGGCCCGTCACACGGAGTGCTGTCATCGGCATGCATTTGGCGTAACGCCGTGATGCTCAACACACTCGCACCCGTATACTCGCTGTCACGGTTGATGGAGATTAACGCGTTTGATGCTGATGGTACCCTATTAGACCGGTGTTTACATTAAATACATATTTGTAATTCTTTTTATATAACGAAATTAAAGGTTACTCACAAACATATGGTGGTATGCTAGTCGCACTCCCACATAGAAGGTATTTTTTTCTTATTGCAAGAGTTCAGCAGACAGGCAGACGGCCCAGTTGATGGATAGCGGTTACCATCGCCTACGGACATTGCAATACCAGAGGTGCTACATATGCGCTGCTGCTCTCTTAAGGGAGACTGGAACCTTGTCACTAATGCCGGAACACAACTCAAGGTTGTTATGGCGACATCCCTTGAGACTAGGGGTGGTAGCCATCCAGTTGGTCAAATGCCCTACCACCTGGCTGTGCATTTTTTTGTCGACAGGCCAGCCCGGATTATTTCTGTATAAAATAAAATACAGATTTTAAAATTATTCAGTTTTCCTTTCAACGGTTAGGAGTCCGCTCTTAGACTCACCGGACGCTGTCACTGCACAGACGTGTGCAATTATGCATATTAAGAAATCATCTCGAACACAGGATCGTAATACAAAATGGTTTGTAATTTAATTTATCCTGAAAAAACTGCATGGTACAGAGGTTGATGTGTATGTACATACATCTATTTTACCTATTTAGACATATGAGTATTTGTAACATGCTCTTCGTTTTTATAATTAATGATGTGGAAATCACTTTTCCGTGTTATCGTTATCAAAAGCACAGTTACATATAAAAATACGACTTTGTAATACTGAAAAAATGTCAGATTAAATAGTGTTGCGCAACCCCCAGAATTAATATTTTTTTCCAACATACTCTTATCTCAAATTTCAGTAATATAGACCAAGTAATTTACCAGAACATTACTGTAACATAATGGACAAAAGAAAAATATGACGAAAATGTAAGACTTCTGTTTCTGGCAAAAAGCAACTCAACTATAAAAAGCAGCCAGCTCGGCTATTGGCTTTTGTGAAAAGTCCTTTTTTTATGACGCTAGGGGAATGTCTTTTCTTCGGACACCATCCTCGGGCCTGGAGGGGAGGCTCACCGAGGGATGTATGGGACTCTTGATCAGCAGCAGGGGGATGTTTGGCCGTCAACTACCCACTAAACTTAACCAGCGCCCCTACCTCACACGCTTTTACAAGCGCCACAGTAACTGGACCAATAAGTACTACATCTGTGAGTTTGTGAACAATCCTAGTTTATCCCTTACAACAAGTAAAATTCCAAGTATCATCAATATAATGTGATTCCTATGCAGTGGATAACTATTTGATATTTTTAAATGAAAAATTGTATAGTATCCTCGGAATATATTTGATATTGAAGCAAGCAAAACCACAATTAAATGTACGGTTATGCACAGCATCACATAAGTAATTACGTTATTTTAACAGAGGTTAACGCGCCCTTAACGTTGTTATGGTGAAACGTTGCCAAGTTGAAAATACATTAATTGCTATTCACTGAAGCTACAATTAAAGAGCCTCTTTGACTCTGCGTCGCTTTCATAGAAACGCTCTGATTGTTAACTGTACCGACAAAATTATTGTGAAATGTTTTCAATTATATTTTATATTACATGTTACTGTTTTGACAGTTTTAATTTATTACATTTAGGGCCGCTTGCATAAGGTTGCTTAAATTTATTTAAGAAACACAAAACATATTAAACACCGTTAAATACAATTAGCGTCTTGCACAACGCAAAATTTGCCGCTAAATATGTTTAAAGAACTATCAAACGTTTTGTGTAAAACGTATTGATTGTATCTTAGTTGTTTTTTGTATTTTATTGAATGAGTTCAGCAGGCAGGCAGGCTGCCCGTCTAAAACAAAGAAGGTACCATCGCATATGGCTGTCTAAAGGAGACTGGAACCGGGCCACTAATACCAGAACACAAGTCAGGTTTGTTATGGCGGCACACTCTATATTAGGGGTGGTAGCCATCCAGACCACCAAATACCCTACCACCTGGCTGTGGGTTATTTCGTCACCACTTACGACAGGCCTCTAAGCTGCAGGAAATTGTTTCTTTCTCCGTTTCTGCACGGATATAAAATATGTCAACTTATCTAACATACTTAACTGTCAACCGTATTTAGAATGAGTAATATTACTCCATAACGCTTAAGCGCATTACCCTAAGGCAAAGGAACTAGTGTCTGCCACTGAATAAAATTGGAGCACATCTAAATTTAATCAGACACTGACCTGCAGTGCCGGTGAGAGTAAATTTTATTAAAAATTTATTCCGCTACTCCCGTAACCGAGTAAAGCCGTCGACTTCGTAAAAATTTTAAACCAATCTTGGCTACTAACGCTGTTGCGAGTCAGTTATAATCCGGCTAATGCTCAAAAGGAATACTCAAGAGAAAGTATTATTTCCCAGAAGCTTCTTTGGTACTTACTCTATTGTGTAATAAAGAGTTTCCTACAGCATTAGGAGCTATGTCCTAATGGGAATTGTTGTGTACTGAAATGAAAACTAAAATAAATTTATTTCAAAGTACGTATAATTTAAAATGTGAATAACTTAAATCTAACGCGATGAAGAGGGGACAACCAACTTAAACTGACTTCTGCGGTTCAACTACTCAAATAGCGTGTTCATTTCCAAACAATAACTTTCTGCTAATTTCTGTTTCTGTGATAAGCTAGATATTCAATTGCGTTTACATACATCATGTCAATAACAAAAACATTACTTTTACCCGTGGTTTCACTGGTTAGTTTTTGTAATGTCCGGTTCAAAATAACAACACCTAATAATAAGTAAATAAAACAGGAAAAAATATCTAAAGATAACGAATTGGTCCCAAACCACTGTCACTTCCCGGGAACGTTTCCAAAAGGCTGTCGGCGTTGCCATGTTGTATAGCAACATCTTTGAGCAAAATAGACGCTAGCCTTCTGGTCGCGTGTGGTGTCTACCAAACGTTTGGCGACGTCACGTAGACCTTCTTTTAAACAATACGAATAGAAATGCACTTCGTGATTATATGAACGTATGGAAGATTATCAATTATAAAATTAATACTCGCCCCAAAAACAGTCCTACTTGTATAATTCTGTTATATGTGTACTTGGAATAACCAACTATTTAAATTAAATTACATTCAAGTTCGAAAATAACAAATTTATGCCAATCAATATCATGTGAATTGATTCAATAAATACGATAGATGCGCTTTCTGATAGCTAATATGCGTTAGTAGTCCAGTATTGGATCAACTGGGCTCTCGGCCTCTCGGACATTTCATTCGCGTGAACGTTCGGACGTTCTCTATGCAGTTTGCACTGTGA
Source organism: Dendrolimus punctatus (assembly GCA_012273795.1). Taxonomy (NCBI): domain Eukaryota; kingdom Metazoa; phylum Arthropoda; class Insecta; order Lepidoptera; family Lasiocampidae; genus Dendrolimus; species Dendrolimus punctatus. The sequence continues at coordinate 5,189,727 of CM022540.1, read as the reverse complement.
AATCAGTCCAAACAATTTTGATACTTTAATTTTATGTTTTTCTTGGCTCCATGGTTAATGACAGTGCTGAAATCTTGGATAAGTAGATAGGTTACAATGCCTTCCTTTAATTCGGGTCACCTGCAAGAGATTGCTATAAGCGATAAGGCCGCCTGTATTGTATAGATAGAAAGGATTTGTAATTGTGGATTTTATTGTATTTTTTATTTTGGTATGCTATAAAGTTTTATCTATATATCTATCTACTTCAGTTATACTCAACCTTTTTTTAAATGCCATCATAAACGTATTAGATAAGGTACCACGAGCTGCAACAGTAAGTTAAGTTTTTCTATTATTGGAGTACTATAAACAGACTGACAACCCACCTGATGGATGTTCCTTCATTTATTGTTTAATGTGACTTCTATTTATGTGTATGTGGTGAATAATAAAGTGTGTTCAATCTATTTTAATGGAAAGTAATTACCATCGTTTGTAGACATTAGTAACAACAGAAGTGTTATCAATGTGAGTTCAATATATTATAGAATTGTATAGTATATCAAGTGGACCTATAAGAACCCAACGGACTCCAGGTTGAGTATAGCGGATCAACTTTCGAATTAGATTTGTACTTTATTTAGCAAAAAGTTTTTACCCTATATACCATCAAGTGAGTCGTCCACTCAGTATACCTCTTCTTACAATAAAAATATAGCCTTTACAAAAATTATAACTAAAGCAAGAAAAATTACTATGAAATAACGTTCAAACCTGGACGGAGCGTATATTATCCAGAAGGTCGGTTAATACAAGTGCGATACAGCTAGTTTTTATGATAATAAATAAATCTGCTCAAATATTACTGTTAAACTAATATTAACTATATTTATTTTAAACAGATTCAAGTATATTATTTTAAAGTATTAAGAAATGTTGGTTGCACCATGAGGATTGCATCGATTTCGGTGATAGCAGATTATGGAGCTAGATACTCTAGATTCCTGGTAGGTTATGGAAATTCCATAATCCTATATATATATGTATCTATAACTAGATTAAGTCATCACTTTGGAGTTAGACCAATGTGATATTGTGATCTTTTCGTGAATTAAGATATAATATTTTATTTACAACCAAATTTTTGTACTCTTAGATATAAATTAAAAGTAAAAAAAAATATTAAGAAAACATTTTCTTTGCGCTTAAATTTAACAATTATTTCACGGGTAAAGGTAAATGATCCAATATAGTTTAGCATTAAAGCATGAAATTTGAGGTATTAACAAAAAACTTCATTGCCAAATTCTATTATATGTATTTTGTAATGTATTTTATCTCATTCTTTCGCACGCTTAGTCCAATACATTTATAAGTTTATCTCTTTTTAGTAGAGTGTCAAACGATTCTAAACAAGTTTCACTGCAAAAAGAATTGATTAGTTTTCACTTTTACGCCCATTCATTTATGCCCGATACGCTACGTTTCTTCCTACACACACTACTCTAAATTCGCATAATTCATATGTATGACATAAATTCTGTCATCCTATATACTATAGGTAGTTTCACGTTTAAACAGCACAACAACAAAACCACACGATGATGAAATAGCTTTCCAGATCAAACAGATCGTACTCGACGTCGAGTAATCTCTCGTGCCGCTGAAATCCAGCGCGCAGACGTGTACGAATTGCAATTAAATATTCACACGAAACAAACGAATTGCACGTAAATCACCTTTAATTTTAATGCCTCACTTTTCTAAGAGTTTATTAGAACACATTACTGACAAGTAATGTAAATAAGTAATGGAACGCTAACATCCGTGCTTCCTGCACAGAAGAAATAAAATTTGTAGCAATAAATAGAATTCTATTATTATTCGCATATAAGTATAATGTAATTTATATTATTTTAATCTATTTAATTATGCATGTCTTTATTAGTTCATTATTTTGTTTTTTCTTTAATAACGATTTAATTAGTTTCAATTTAGTTAAACAAGCAAATATTTATTTTTTCGTGTAATGTCTCCTTTGACACCGGGTTGCCTGGCAGAGATCGCTATAAGGGGTAAGGCCGCCCATTATTCTAATGGAAATGTGTTTATATTAAATATCTAGGCTTAGGTGATGGTGAACAGTAAAGAGTTTGCATTCATTCATTCATTCAAGAAGTACTACAGTTGGGCGGCTTGTTGTAAAAGGCGACTCACAACCAGGTGGAAGGAATATTTGCCTCTCTGGATGGCTACTACATCTGCTCTAGATTATGCCACCTTAGAGAACCGGAGTTGTTATTCATTCATTCATTCAATCAACACTGAGTTGTATTACGGTATAAGTGGTCATATTCCAGTCCCGACTTCGAGGCCGGCAGCACATTGGTATCTTTGGTGTTGCAAATGTCTATAGACGACAATAGTCACTTTTCATCAGGTAGTCTGCTAACCTGTCTACTGTAATCTAGCAATAGAAAAACGATGCTTTCTAAGTATCCAATTTATACTTTAAAAAGAAAATTTCACGTTATGTACTTCTTCTGCTAAGGAATTTACGTCAAGTTTCTACCACTAGGGAGTAGCTGTTTTATGAAAACCAGATATATGCTTTCATTCATTCTATCATTATCTACTAAAAATCATAGCCACTTTTTTGACACACAATTCAAGATAAAAGTGTTTTCTAGTTATCTGTAATAATTATCAAAAATTACTAATATGTTAAGTTAAACGAAGTTTCATTTTAATTCTTATTTTAATCAATAAATTAAATATTTTGTAAATATTTCCAACGATCAATCTATTTCGAGGCTATGAAGGTGGAACCTACTGATTACTATATTGTACGTACGAGCAGGGGTCCGAACTTGGAAGTAAACACCGTTTTTTTTTAAACCAAATGCTTTTATTGACTTACACAGCCGCCGTACGTGATTCTTCTCTGCATATTTGCCTCTACATGCACAACTAACGACGCACTGTCTTGACTATAAAATGTCTTACTCACAATACCGTCGTCGATATTGCGTAGAGCAACCACCTCCTGCTACTGCGGTGCTCACCTCCGAATTTAACACACTCATTTAGCTCACTTCTGGATCTCCTCTTAAATTACGCTTAACTCGTCACTGTCTTCTATTCAACTCTCCCGTAAGGCACTCATCGCTTTGCTGTCTTCAACTAAACTACCTCATTGGTGCTTATATACCCGGAAGAATCTTCTGGAAACCATAATTTCGATCTTCTTTCCGTTATTCTTTTATTTACTGTTTGTCCCTTTCTAAATATCTATCTCAGTCTTTTTCTTCCTGAACCTTCTAATCTAGGATTTCGATCTTAGTTTCGTTATTCTTTTTTACTTATATCAATCACTATCCCTGTCTAAAATTTACCTGTCCTTGTTTTTTTTCTGTAATCTTCTACAATTTTCTGAAACTCCTTATACCAACTAGATCGTTCCACCATCGCTCGCCACAATATGGAGGAATTCGATAAAGTAGGTAGAAAGTGACATTAAAAAATAGTCGAAAAAAGTTCCTTTGTGTAGCATAATACATAAAGTAATTATTAGCATCACTTTTCTAGAACTACTTATTATAATATCCAGGACGATAAAATTATATAAAACGCAATATCCCAGTTTGTCAATAAAACATTAAATGTCTATTAGAAAGGCTAGCTATTCATATCAAAAGCTCGTCAGTTATGTGACCCAGTTTTTAAATTATTCTTTACGAAGAATATTGTCCGAAACGCCTTTTCAAGTCTCAAAATGGCAACATTTATCAAGCGAAAAATGTGATACAATGGCTAACAAAAGCGAGGGATTTTAAGAAGTCTGCAACAAAGGTCCGTAGCAAATTGTTGGGCAAAAAACTTTGATAAACGGTGTGAAATATATCTAAATTCGGGGCTAGTTGGCAACAAAATAGTGTTTCAAATCTTGGTTTATCCTATTTTCCATCTACTAACTATTCAAAATCGAATTTTATAGAAAAGCTTGTTCTTTAGGTATAATAAGTATAGATGAAAATTCACTCGCTCGTAAACGCGAGGTAATTCATTGCCATTACAGGAGAACATGAAAAGTAGGACATATTGCCAAACAGAAAGATATTACAGATTTAATTGCAGGAGCTCAGCAGACAGGTGGACGGCCCACTTGATGGAATGCGGTTACCATCGCCTATGGACATTTGCAACACCAAAGGAGCTAGAAATGCCCTGCTGCTCTCTCTCAAGGGAGACTGGAATCTTGTCACTAATGCCGGAATACAACTCAAGGTTTTTATGCCATCCAGTCCGGTAAATGCCCTACCACCTGGCTGTGGGTTCTTTTGTCGCCTATTACGAAAGGCCACCCGGCCGCAGAAAATTGTATTCTTTCTCCGTTCCTGCACGGATAAATTTTTTAGGCCTCTTTGAACTTTACTCAGGTAGAAAAACAGATTGACAGATAGAAAGATTGCGGGTCGTTGAAGGAATAAATACCCGTTCATTTATAAAATATCGCCTGCCAGGCAGTGGGCGAAAAGGTTTGTTTCGCCACACCTATTATTTCTTTAACATCGTTTTGGCGAACTTAAAATAAAACCTAATTACATATAGGTATTTTGTGAAATCTAATTCACAGACATCAAAGAACACTGCATGTATGACAAAATATTCTTGGAGTATCCTTTTAACACAAATAAATGAGTTCTGTAGGTATGTATGATTACTTAGGATTGGTTGTGACATCAGAGAGACCGAATGCCGAGTGAGTCGGATTAGCAAATATCATCATGTAATCGTATATGGGTTGGCGTCTATTTTGCTCAAAGGCTTCCTATTCAACGTGGTAACGCCGCCAGCCTTTTGGGAACGTTCCCGGTAAGTGACAGTGGTTTGGGACCAGTATTTTATCAATAATTTTTTATTTAGTTATAGTTTTTATTTTAGGTTTATTGTTCATACTATACTTTAGTTTTAGTATTTAATTGAATTTTAGATTATATATTAATAGGTTTTGTTTAAATAAAATATGTTAAAGTAATTGTTATGGTCAACTCTAAATCGTATATGTTAATTGTTCTCATATTTCCATCTCTGCAAAATATCAAAAAATAAAATTTTACTTAAATAAAAAATTCAGCTTCCGTAATATAATTTCCGATAGTCGACAGAAAACACATGTCTTATTAAATAATATCACCGCTAAAGTTTAAATTGCAGAAAAGGAATTTATTATTATTAATCAACAAACATAAAGTTTAAATTGCAGAAAAGGTATTTATTATTATTAATCAACGAACATAAAGTTTAAATTGCATAAAGGTATTTATTATTATTAATCAACAAACATAAAGTTTAAATTGCAGAAAAGGTATTTATAATTATTAATCAACAAACATAAAGTTTAAATTGCAGTAAAGTTAGTCAAGGCTAAACATAAGTATTTTCTTACCCTTACATTATTTACTAAAAAATGAGTTTATAACGTAACCTTATTTTTCCGAGGCACACCAATTAATGACTACGGTACACCAGTGGGCTGCGTTACATACTTTGTGGAACACTGGGCTAGGGTATCGAACTGTAGAGGGCACTAGGGGCGGCAAAATTTGAATAACCTACATATATGTATGTACGAGTATGTACATACGTCGTACATTAAGCGTTTTCAATTGTCACACAAAAAGACTGGAATAATACCATATCGGTTCCTTTTAACCGACTACCAAAAGGGGGAGGTTCTCAATTCATCTGTATGTTTTTTTTTTGCATTTGTTACGCTGTTGCTCTGTCAGTTGTGGACCGATTTTGATTTATGTTTTGTCAAAAGGACCACCCGAATAGGTCTCACAGCCATTATGTCAGGACATTAGATCCTGATATGATGACTATGTATGGTGTGGTGGGTGGTTCCCAAGAAAATTATTAAATAATAAATTGTAGACCAATTTTATTTATTTGAAAGTGTACACTCTCGAGGCGGTCCCATCGTCGCCAAATCAGGATCTCTGGGCAATCAAGAGTAACCCTTATTGAAAAAAAGGTTGTATATGCGTGCCAATAAATACAATTTCTACAGTTACTTAATTTTTTGTAAGCAAGTTACGCGTTATCTTTGTCAATTATGGCCCAATTGTCAAATATTTTTTATTCAAAAGAGTATACTCTCGAGGTGGTTCCTATGAAATTCGAGAAAAACATTCGAAAATTGTTAAGCGACTTCTTTGTTACACGATACCTTCATCAATTGTGGAACGATTTTGTTTTTTTTTAACTCAACTTGAATAACCGTAATTGTTAAAGATTTTATTTTTTCATTTTTTAGATAAACAAACCATAGTATAGCGGGCACTTGAAATAAGAAGGCTTGATTTTATGGTAAACTTGTTTTAATGAATAAACCTACGGTTATCACGAACTCGCGGCGCGCAGGCCGGCGCGTGAGTTTCTACATACATGAATACATCACAAGGTGTCATGATCAACTGACTACATGGCGGGAGGGCCGCGCGAGGCGACTCGAGCGCCGATGGAGTGGAGCGGGGAGCCGCATTGGGGATACGGAGTCCCTAACAAATATACTTCCAGCGCTTTTACACACTGACCGCGCTATAGTCTCCCCCTCCAAGTCCTCGGACACCCCGGGAGAGGACTTGGCTTTGGAAGGCCTACCCCTCCTCTTACTCTGAATTACGGCAGCATCTCCTTGATATAAAGTGAGAGCACTAGCGTGGTACTTGGTAGTGTTTCCATTATTATCTACTACTTTACAGGTGGTGGGACTAACTAACTCAGCTATTTTGAAAGGTCCCAGTCGTCTGGGCGTAAACTTACGAGTAACCCCTTTGTCAACATTACTGGGAACGTGGGCCGAAACCAAAACTAAATCACCTACTTTGAAGTTTGGTGCGGGTCGGTGACCCCTATCGGCGTAAATCTTTCTTCGACGCTGTTGATTAGTGATTTGATTACCAATCCGTTTAGTATTTCTACAAAAAGCCTTCAAATACTGAGTGATTTGCGGAACATGCTTCTCTTGCATAATTACCTGCCTGAGATCATATTGAGGATCCAGTGGCGAACGCAAATCTCTTGCAAAAGTAATATCGGCGACGGATTTACCTGTACCCTGGTTATATGCCGTATTCAAAACAAATCGTACTGTTGGTAACACCTTTGGCCAATTACGGTGTTCAGGACCAACTAGCATGGCTAAAGTTTGTTTCATATCCCGATTCTTTCGTTCGGCGGGATTCGCATCGGGATGATAAATGGGCAAAAGGTTTTGTTTAGTACCCAAAACAAACATTACCTTCTGCATTACTGCTGAGACAAATTGTGAACCGTTATCTGAGATAACACGGCGGGGTAAACCGTACCGAAGGAAGACTTCCTCAACTAACAGCTTGGCACATGCTTCCGCTGTAGCCGTAACCAAAGGAAAAACTCCCACCCATCGGCTGGCCGGGTTTTCAACCAAGAAGATAAATCGCTCCCCCTTGTCTCCAGTTGGAAGAGGGCCTAAAATATCCATAGCTAGGACTTCAAAGCGTTGCTGAAGCACCGGATTACCTAGAAGTCCAGCTGGTTTCTGGTTAGACGGTTTGTGTCTCTTACTTTTAATTTCTTTCATAGCAGGTATGACGCCAGATGGCGGGCTAGAAATCGGAGCAGCATCGTCTATATCATTACGATGCAACGATAAAGAAGTCGGTCCTCCCCCTAGAGTGAAAATGTCCACATGGTCATTCAGGGGCTCAGAAAACCGCTGTCGTTCTTCCGACACAAAATGGGAACCCTTATCCCCGCTAAGTTCAATAGCTGAGCAGGCTAGCCGACCTACCTCTGGTTCAAATATCATTGTAAAATATCGCGGTATATTACTAAAAGTATAACGAGAATTTTTAAAGTCAAGTACCACACCTGCGTCTAATAAAAAATTCATGCCTAACAAAGTGTCAGTGGCACCAGGCAAAACGATAAAAAGAGTGGGAACGACGGGCCCCTGCGGCACCCTTACATCTACCTTAGCTATATCTACTACAATATCTTTACATGAACCATCAGCTAACTTAACACTAGTACACGTTTTATCGAACTTATGACCGTGTTTCACTAAATGTGCACGTAAACTTTCACTAGCAACCGATTGCTTTGCACCAGTATCGAACAACGCACTTCTACGAGCACCATAAATCTCCAACTCCACTACCGGTCTCTGACGCGGGTCAATGACTTCGCTTCTAATAGCGGCAATTGACTGGAAAGCGGAAAAAGAAGCAGACGATCCCTGTTTATTCTTACAAGTAGGGCAACTAGCTCGTATAACACCAGGCGTGCCGCATCCAAAGCATGTTACTGAAGGTGTCAAACTGCCTTCTTCTTTCTTAATGTCATTAGGAAGCGACTTCTTAGATAACAGCTTCTGGCACTCTTCTTTCAAATGGCCAAATTGCTTACAATAATTGCAACGAGCTCTACTTGTTTTACTTGGCGAAACTGGTACTGCTGGATTCGCTGTGTCTACAATCGGTGTCACCGATTCCTTATTCCTTTTAAGCTGTGACTGCTGAGAGCTACGGCCTTCATCTAAAATATCCTCAATAGAACGGCCCTGTTCCAATAGCTCAGAGAAAGACATAAAAGATTTACGACATATCTTCTCCCTTATTCTCTTATGCAGCAGCCCATACACCATGTCGAGCTGAGCTTCCTGAGAAATAGCAGTCGACGGCAACTGTGCTAACAATGCTCTTATTTTGCAGACGAAAATATCGGTAGGCTCATCGCCTTGTTCCCGTTCAAATATTTTCCGGTAAACCCTGTGTGGCGGCAAACGAGGACCATAAGTTTGCTTTAATAATTCTGTGGCATCAGGCCAACTATTAACAGATGCTTTCACACCTTGCCACCAGGTTGCTGCAAGACCAGACAAAAGCATTGGCAAACCTCGCAAAGCTATATGATCTTCTATCCCGACGCATTCCTTATATATTTCTATAGCGTCGACAAAAGCTAAAACGTCGCTCCCTTTTGCACCGTCGAATCGCGATGAACAATTTGCAAAGTTACCAGACAAGGCACTCGTAACAGGCACAGGCGGTGAAGCTGGAGCGCGTATCAAAGACAAAAGATACGCCAAGTGTTGATCCGTCATAACTATTGGAGTTCCCGGTTGAACAGGCGGCGCCGGCGACTGCGCAAACGGCGCAGTAGAGGTGGAGGCCCCGCAAGGGCCCGCAGTAGGCGGTGGAGGCGCGCCCGGCGGCAAATGAGCCACGCCGGACGCGGACAAGAGAGTCTCAGACTCTCCAGCGATACCCCTATCCACAGAGGCTATATGCTGATCCATCCCGTCACTGGTTGCACCAGACCGTGTAAGCACCATAATGCCTAATCGGAAAACTCTTTGTTTCCACGGTGATAAATTGTCCGATCACCAAAACAAACGGAAAACACAAAATAGTTCAACACAAAATAATTGTTCATCGTAGCCTAAATAAACAATAACTTCAACTATAAAAGATAACTTAGAAAATAAAGTTCCAAGTTCAAAATAGTCTGACACTAAAAGTCTTATATTAGAAAACAACACTGTCTGTACACAAAACACAATGTTTCAATTAACGAAAAAATAGTCTTTGTATAAAATTATTCTTCCAAAATTATTTCAACTAGTAGGTAAGTACAGGCATGTATAAATAAGTCCAAAAGTACTTACGGAACCATCGTACGTATTAATAACTAATCTTCTTTTCACTTCGTAGGTACTTACATATAAGAAAATAAACACTAATTTCTAGTCCTTTATACTTATAGTCACTTTATATAAAACAATAAACTAAATTTAAATCAAAATGTCACGAAAAACAAACACAAATAAACATTTGAACCGTTTTAGGGTACCTAGGTTTATTCAAAATACTGACTTATAAACAAGTAAGCAAAAGTACGAACAAGTTTTAATAAAAACGAATGAGTCCGAACAAGTTCAAACAAGTCCAAACACGTCGAGCACTCACACTCGTACGAACGTGTATTTCACTCAAAGTCCTATAGAAACCTATTCAGAACACGTTAGGTCCTTAGATACTAAATCACGAACCTACAGTTTAGTTCTAGACTTACGATAGCCACCTAAACGTCGCGTTGAGTACTAACTCAGAACAAACGCGGAACAAACGTATTAGGCACACACAAGTATCACAAAGTTTATAACTAGAACACACTAAAAAACTGTTTTAAAACACTATATTTCGTGCCACACGTTGGGCTGCCAATTATTATAGCGGGCACTTGAAATAAGAAGGCTTGATTTTATGGTAAACTTGTTTTAATGAATAAACCTACGGTTATCACGAACGCGCGGCGCGCAGGCCGGCGCGTGAGTTTCTACATACATGAATACATCACAAGGTGTCATGATCAACTGACTACATGGCGGGAGGGCCGCGCGAGGCGACTCGAGCGCCGATGGAGTGGAGCGGGGAGCCGCATTGGGGATACGGAGTCCCTAACAAATATACTTCCAGCGCTTTTACACACTGACCGCGCTATAATAGCAAAGTTTTATACGCGAGCCAGTAGTACAATTCCTACAGGCGCTTAATAGATTGGTAAAGCTATTCAAGTATTTGCGTAACTAAAATACAAACTTATTTTTTATTTTAACAAAAATAAGACGGTCATTCTTTAAAGCAAAAATTAAATATTTAACCGACTTTTTCTACAACATCTTAAGTCGGTCAAAAGTACAGAAAAATTATCTACTATTTGCAAATATTTTGTTTTTATGGTTCATTTGGCAGCGACTTTAAGATGTTGTAAAAAGAAGTCGATTACATATTTATTTTTGCTTTTTAGGTTTTGTGGTCGGTTTTTTGGGTAAAAAAAGCAAGTATTCAAACCCAAGAACTTGCGCCGTGAATTCCTACCATTAAATAGGGTTACATTTATGTGCACTTCACCAATCCAATATTAGAATTAGAGGTTTCCAAAAGGGTAAGAACATTACTTCGCTCAGCCTTCACCTCAATCGGCTCATTCCACTTCAATGTTTGGAACAATGTTAATAAGGTCGTATTTTTATTGCGCCTAATTACGTGCAACTGGGAGCTCGACGCTCCGGAGGGAATTATTTAAATTAACCCCTTTCAGAGTTCAGGCCTTCCCAGTTTCCTTTTCCGCTTAAATACGTAGCTTTAACCACAGTAGTCTATCATAAATAGTCTATCAGTGGTTCTTATGGATAGATATGACAGTTTTGTGAAGCGATAAATTCTAAAACTAAGTTACAAGCTTTTATGAACTCGAATCTAGGAAAAATGAAAATTTATATGTGTTGTTACTCTGAACACCATGAGTAACTATATATATATATATATATATATATATATAACTCAAAGTTAAGTCTATAACATGTCTTGTGCTACATGATATCATAATAAATAAATTAGAAAACGTCATGCGCAAATCTGTCTTTGAAAACATCATTTGTTCTGTGTTTGTTTCAGGATAACACATTTTTATTTAAACAATGTAAAAAGTTAACAAAAATCAGACTAGACAATTTACAATTGATTAAAGACCATTTCAAATTATGTATTCATATATAGTTTAAAGGAAAAATTATCTACACGATGGCTCTTGTAAGGTAATCAAAGGGGTAGAGATGAGACGACGAGTTGGGGAATAAACTTGTGGGATGTCAAGCAAAGCAGGCTGGTTACAAATGAAAGATAGTGTCGTAAGTTTTATCATTGGGAGATATTACTTTAAATACTAGTTTGATGAATAAATAGAGTTCATTGATGTAATGAGCCGGATCTGATCTATTTAAAAAAATCGAATGAAAGGTCAGTCGTATCAACTGAGACACTTTTTATAATCTTAAAAAATATCGAAACCTCGTATATTTACGGGCGTCCAAAATTATGATGTCATATTACCTTTGTACCAGTAAAAAATATCAAATATCACATTCATTATTATTTAAACCTTTAAATAGTGTTCAAAAATTATTTCTATCATTATATTTTATAATTAAGATTTTAACACCTGTTCTTGTACATGTATATATAATTTCATATAACTTAATTGTAACATGTTTTGAATTATAATATTATATTATAATAAATGCGACTAGCGCGTTCAAACAAACAAACAAACTCTTGAGCTTTATAATATTAGTATAGATATACAACGGACTACTTTCTTTCTTTCTCTATAATGTATTAATCTAGTAATTCTAGTTCACCCTTATTTCATAAGTACGTTGGAATCAACGATATTCCAATAAAGCGAGTAATGTCTAGACTCTAAGCGCTATCTATTGCTCCTTGAGAAAAAGTGATGGATTACTGTAATATTTTTATACTGTGTTCTTAACATTGAGCCGCAAAAAGCTTTAGTTGGTCTCATTTGATAAGATGATACTGTGTTACCGGTGTTATACATCAGCCCTTTTTAGGCAAGTGGTGTATTTGTTCGGGTATTCTCAATAAAAGGAGCATTATAAGGGATTTTGGAAAAGGGAGTGGCTGTAATAATGGTACTTCGCTTTTTAAAGGTTTCAACCCTCAGTCATTTATGCGGATGTAAAAAAAAAATAATGAAACGATCGATAAATTTATGTATACTTACTGTCAGGGCTTTTTTGTGGAGGCACGCAGTGCCCTTAAAGGAAATTAAAGAGTATATTATATATAAAGAAATTACCAACATATCGAAAAATTGCCATAAATACTGAAAAATGAAAAAAAAGATTTTTGGTAACCTTCATAAAAAAATATTTTGATATGTTTTTATGAATAGAGCTACAAACAAAAAATTATAGACTTACAACTTTCGAGAATTAGCGTGCCCCAAAAAATAAGTGATAACAAAAGGCCTCCTTACTATGATATACCCGCGACTACGTCCACGCTGACTTGATATTCCCGCACAAAAACACAAAATACCACAGCATTTACAAAAGAATGTAAGCTGTCGTTTTAGTGAAAACTGTGACGGAATAAACTAATTTTTGTGCACCTGAACAACAAATAAACCGCTCCTGGAGAAAATCCGTGGCATTCCCGGTTCAATTCTTTTTTTAATGTGGCCATCTTATACCATTCATCATTCTTGTTTTTTTTTCTGAATACTTAAAATTAACTCCGTGCCGGCTGGCTAAGGGAAACATGGAGGTGGAGGCCTTGCCTTTGCCCCCCGGAGTCGGGTACGAGGTGTCGCTACTCACCTAAGGGGTACATATTATTTATTATTATTACATATTTCATAATAAGAAACTATTTTTGGGAAACTCTTTAAAGAATAATACTATGTTCTACCATTTTGGTAGGAAAACAGTGTTCTGTAATGACTGCCATTATCGATATTGTAAGCTTTTTAGGGTGGTGTGCATAGACATTTGACCGACTGTTAAAATAAAATAACCACTGTTTAGGCAACTTTTACTGTTCACCACTAAATATTCAATTAAATATTCAAAATTAAAATGAGTTGGTTAACTTAAACGAGCAAATCTAAGCCGTTTAAACACCGGTAAACTTTAATCGGACTTTTGAAGGAACTTTTTTATGCAGTTTGCGTAATAGTCTTGCTACAGGTGCCGGTAGTAAATGACAAAAAGAATCTCCAAAAATGATTAAATACCAAAAAAATCTATCCACCGAAAATTATGGAATTTTAAGGGTAAACTTCAAGCCTTAGATCGAAATAAAAAAAACATCAATTTATTATACCAGCCATTGTAAAATAAAATGTATAATATTTTACGAAATTTAAAAATGTTTTCACCTCACCAAACAACAAACCTGTTGTACATAATTTCGCTGAAAGCTATACTCAGCTCAGTATAAAAGTTAGTAAAATATAAAGTTTATTGTTTAACTTGTTTACACATATGTTTTCTCGTTGTAACAACATTAGTCCAGGTTATAATCTGTAACGTCATTACGAACGCGTTCAACCGGGTAGATCACGTTACCTGCTAAATGCTGGGAATTTCGAGTATACAGTTGGGTGTGACTTTTTGGGTAGAAAGTGTCTACACTTATATTTCCATCGTTGTCAGCTGATTACTGCTCAATGCGTACAAAAGGAATACTAAGACAGCTTTCTGATTTGCCGGTATAGCAGCTGTGAGGAATCAGTATACTCGGTATATGCAATACCTTAAGCTTAATAAGAGCTGTAGTGTATGTAAATTTCTTAAAAAATTAATTGTGTGGGAACGAATAAGGGTTTTCTGTTAGTCTGCAATGCATTTTTAAAGATATCACGTTATACATTTCGATACAATTATTTATTAATAGTCAAAAAAACTTTTTTCTAAAATTCAATTATTAAGAACTTTTATTTTTGCCTGAAGTAAGCAAACAGGCAGATGTCTGCTGGAAAATCCTTACTGTCGCCTGTGGATAATTACAACACCAGGCGTATTAGTAACGAATTGCCGATCTCTAAGAAATGTTATAACACCCTTCTTAAAAAAAAACCCATGTCCATAGCGTTAAAGAAAACCGGCGGGATGTTCCTTCCATCATTGTTGTACGCGAAATAAATATTCTAGAGAACCGTTGTGTAGTTGAACGTGGGAGCTTAAGGAAATGGGGGTGAATATCCCGGCGCTGACGAGCGGTGCGGTTATAAAAGTGCTGCGTTGACACCAGATCAAATAAATTAATCCGTTACGATCTACATCACAATTTAAATTCATTTAAACTTTAAACAAGTGAACGAAAGAAATTCTTACCGGTTGCCTAATGAGCTTTCGAGTTCTTTAAAAATAAAATTAAAACACCATTTCGCGTAATTAGTTACATTGTTAAGGCACTCATGAATATTCAAGTGTACTAAGTAACTTTGAAGATGATTCACTTTATAGTTACTCTTTTTCTTTGAAGATTCATTTTTAAATGTATTTTTACTTTGTTCACTGTTTTATACGTTACTTACAAAGGGAACGTTCCTAGAAAGTGAAAATATATAGACAAGAAATAATTCATACATTTCAATGATTAAATTCAAGATGTATGGCAAACTTGTGCACGGTTTACTTCACTTTCAAATAAAAAAAATCTTGATCACAATTATTGTATGGAATATAGGAAGGACGCAAAAGGACTTACTGAATCTTCTTTAAATATTTTGACATGACGACACACTGTTCTATGTTGATAGCATTGATAGTATATTAAATAATGGTATTATATCTACTATTATTAACGCAGATAATTGATTATGATATTATTTGCATCAACACACAATTTGGTTTAAATGTTAATTTAATTTGTAATTGCGCACAGAGTTCGATTGAGCTACCCTTCTTGTCGGGCGCTGGTTTCTCCATACTAGTGAACGAAGTATATTTGACTCGAATACAGGTTATTGTGTAGGGAAGAAAGGGATGGACAATTAATCATGCTCTCTAAAGGGAAACAGGAACCTGGCCACTAATCCCGAAAGATAACTGTAGATATTGTTACGGCGGCATATTCTGAACCACGAGTGGCAGCTAACCAGACGGAGAAATCCCCACCACTTGGCTGTGGGTTGTTTAGTCGTCTTTTACGACAGGCAAAAAAATTGTATTCTTTCTCCATTCCTTTACGGATAAAATTAGATTACGGAACAAACATGAAAAACGAAAAAATCATTGAAAAATTAATATGGATAAATAACTTTGTAGTCATTATATTCCTTATCCTACAAACGCAGATACTATGTTCAAACAAACTCAAAACCGGCATTTGTAGAGTTGTTCCGTATTCCGTTCAACTCCGGGTGATACCTTTGATATGAACTTTCTCAAACTCCCCTGACACGGATTTAAGATTAAATTGCTTCTATCCCGATTTTCGGACGGCTTGTGAGGATTCTCTACATGTACCATGTTATACACGTAACGGCGCTTTGTCCTTACCATACATATGTATTTATAATAGACATGTTAGCACACTAAAACTAGCAGAACACAATACCCAACTTCGGATTTCAGTTCCGTGCGTCTCGTACAAGCGTTCGTGTAATTGAAAACTTGAGTGGATGAACGAGACATGTTATAATTGCTACAATACTGGTAAACAACCTTTTAACAACCTTGAGTTATGTTCCGGCAATAGTGACCAAGCAGCGCTTTTGTAGCCTTTTGTATTGCAAATATCCATAGGCGATGGTAACCACTTTCTATCAAGTGGGCCGTCTGCCTGTCTGCTGAACTCATGCAATAAAATAAAAATAAATGGGAGGGTAAACCGTTTCGTTACGTAACGCGTTACGGCGCCAATCTGTCTGGCTTCCCTCTCTCTTACGCATACGGCAGCGGTAGGCAGGCTCCTCCTCTCGCACTCTAACCTACAGCGCTAGCCGTATTTCAGTAATTAAATTAAATAATGATACTGATAATGTACATACACAATATTGTAACTACGAATGAAATATGTTTTATAATCAATAAAAGTTTTATTAATAAACAACCTTTCCTTACATTATCATATTAATATACATACAATTTAAATAGCTACTGCAATTTATTACTTCTGTCGGGCCTCCCGAGACGCACACGTTCTCTTTATTGTATTCTCACTTTGCCTTTGTATATGATTCATTCATGATTTTCTGTTTCTTTTCTTTGAGCTTAATGAATGAATAAATTTTTCAATTTAATTAATGTCTAAATTTTTGATCAATTCCGTATTATAGGATACACCGTTTATCCCGAGGATATCATTAGTATAATGTGCGGTTCTGACATAAAATTGTCGCGTCAGCGAACTACTATTTAGTTCTGACCTCATTGTTGCCCTCAACTAACTCAGCAAAATTCACCTGTTACTTATATGAGAGATTTTTATACCACCCTCACATACAGTACACCAGGGTCGCCAAATGGCGGACCGCGGTCCGCGTCCGGACCGCCGATCCATTTTCTGCGGACCGCGAGAACTCGGCAACTTGCACTACAGTTTTAAAACACAAACATGCGGAAGGTTCCAGTTGAAGAGTTCTATAAAATTTGTGTGTAGTAATAAATTTCTTGAAGTACAAAAATTTGCTTCGAAACTTCTTGCTTTCTTTGGGTCAACATATATTTGTGAAGCACCTTTTTCGGAAATGAACTTCATTAAGATAAATTTCGGTATATCGACTTACTGACGAACATTTCCCGGACTTATATTATATATACAATAATACATTTTCAGGGTTTATTTATTTCTACATAATTAAATTTCTTGAGGTCTCGCGTGACCAAAAGGCTGGCTTGTACCTAGGGCAACGAATAAGCGTTGCCATCCAACGTGGAAATGCGGCCAGCATTTTGGGCACGCTCCCCGCCGACAGCGATATGGAGTCAATTTTTTATTATATATCTATTTATATATCTATTTTGTAAGTAGAAATTAGTTTCTTTATGAGATTAAACTTGTGGATTATTATAAGAATATGTTTATAAAATATCAAAATTTAACCCATTAAATTTCAATTCGATTATATTTTTTATTTTTGTCTAAATTCTATTAACATCTAAGTACATAATGTATATCTTTATGAGTATTAGATAGGTAGATAGATAACACTTTATTGCACACCAAAATATGTATTATGCATATTTAAACATAATTTAGTACTTTATCGTGTATATAAAACTAAGGGAAAAATCTATATACATAGATTTCTGGTTGTACCATAGTTGAACGACCAGTCCACCGCCCCCTTCTGTTAGGCAATATAGCTCTTAATGCCTGTCAATGGCCTTAACGACCTATTATGCAAATATACTGCGAATAAAGGAAGTAATAACAATAACATGTAATGAAAAAACCGTTTGCATAATGACTGTATATCAATTAGAACTTGTAAGGGAGCGAATCGATTCTACATCAATATTAATTTTGGTATTTGAAATGTTTACCACGTTTTCAAATTCCATAACTTTCAAATGCTGGCATAAAAGTGGATAGGGGAAAGTCGGGTAGCCCAGGATGGCAGGTAACCACAGACATTGCAATTTCTAAGAAACTAAACGGATTGCGTAAACAAAGCCGATTGTAAATTTGCATCCACCCTTTTAAAATAGAAACAAATGCAGTTCGGTTGCGACGTGGACGGCTAGTAAGTTAGTCGTGAGAAAGTGTTTATCCTAGCCAAAAAAAAGTCGCTTCTGCCCAACTTTATTACAGGTTATTGATACAATATAGGTAAATTAGGTTAGAGAAGTTTTTGCGCCTGTAATAGTATTTGTATATTTAATTATTTACAGGCATTCTAAATTAAATCTTATTATAAACTAAACATAAAATTTAAAATTCTTTGTTTAATCAGTAAAAAGAGATTCGTTACATTTTGAAGAAGAAAACATGTTTACAATCAAAAGCCAATGGTGAAAGTCAAATAAATAATTATTATTGAAGTGAAACTTTTTATCGGCGTTGGGAAAAAAATTGCCGTCACTTTTTTCGGTTACGCGCCATCTTTTTTTCTTATTTTCTTTATTTATTTAACCAATTTCTGTAAAGTTGCATATAGTAGATCATTTTTCGAAAAAGAAGGTCATAAAGAAGTTTCACTTCGTACGTGTGTACACTAGTTACACGCACACATTTTTTTTACATTGCTTTGGTTTGTAGTTCATTCTTGTTATTTATTGTTCAGTATTATTAGTTGCAAATTGTTGTTATTCCATATTAAATTTAGATATTAAAAATTGATCCGACATTGTAATGCAGTCGAGATAAGCCTTTGACTTCCCATCTAAAGAAATTTTGTATAATTTCAACAAATATTTTTAAAATGAGTTTCATTTTAAATATCACCCTATAAAAATACTAAAAGTCTATAAAAAGTATTAATTAGTTCATTTATTTATGTGCTGACTTTAACACTACAACAAACGTCAAAATGTCTCGAAGATAATTCATCTGTACATAAGTTTACATTCTATTTATAGATTCTAATCATAATAGTAACAATTGTTGTACAATTTAAGAGCTATGCTTAAAAATGTTGTATGATAACGATCGGGTAACCGCGGGCAGAATAATCTCGAGTAGCCCCGAACATAATTTTACGTTTTGAATTTCGCAATATTATTTAAACAAACTAAAATTGCATTATTATTTTGCTTGTTTATAGAAAGTACTCTAAAATATTACTTTGGTTGCAGATATACCTGAAATATAAAGAAATTTAAAAGAAAAATTAATGAAGGAGGAAAATTGGATGAAAATAAAATGAAAGAAGCTGTTAAATGTGTAAGGCAAGTTAGATTCAATACCAGGAATCCAAAACACGTCCCACGAAGATTATGTTTATATATATATATATATGTTCATGTTAGTAAGTAATTGTGTGTATGTTAGTGATTTTGATGTTAGTAAAGCCAAACAGCGGTTGATTTACTATTTATTATTTATCACTATATCCAGGGCTACCCACCGTGTTCTATGGCCCCAAAAAAGTGAAGTCCAAATTTTCTGAATATATTGCGTTGAAAATGCGATATGATTAGTAATATCTAATCAATATTAGTAAAGAAGTACCAAATATCTTATATTCGTTCCTTATTCGCAATTCACTCAAGTATCCGGGGCTGCCCCAACTTCCCCTATACATATAACAGGCGAATAAAATATTTGCTATTTTAATTATTTTTTAATTAAATATTTAAGTATGTATTGATATTTTCTTAAATTTTTGCAACTAATATACATAATAAAAAATCGTTTCAACGGTTTTAAGCGTGGTATTTTTTGATTTTTGTGATGTTGTTATACTTTTATTGTAGTAGAAGACAGTTTCCCACTTCCCAGTAAAAAGAAACATACTAACATCATCCTCTTACTTTTTGAAGGTGTGTATTGTGAAGTCAGCGGGTTTGAGCTAACCAGGATCCATTCTTCAAATAGGAAACCGGTTTAGGATATAATTTTATATTCTTTATCAAGATAGTTTTTCAGGACATGCATTCTGCTCGCGGGCCGATACAATAAGGTATTCTCTTGTTCCGGGAGGCATTACTCGACTTAAATTCGAAAACATTTTATTTCTTAACATATTGTAATGACTAAGCAGGGTTAGTCGTCACAGTAAATTAAAGTAAATAAGTTAAATTATAAACAACTTTCATAGTTTTATAATAAAAGTACGTTTTAACAATTTCAAGCGCGGTAATTTATTTGATTTTATTATTCCGACGTTTCGGCCACTTTTCAGTTACCGTGATGTCGAATGAAAAAGACATCAAGTGTCAATGAGTATTGTTAAAGTTTTATTTTAAATTACCGCGCTTAAACCGTTATAACCTAGTTTCAGAGTCTTAATAAGTTTCTTTACAGTTTTTGGCTGATTTGGTTTAAAAGAGTTTATTTTAAAGGTTTAAAGATTTAAAACATTTATTTCTCAAAAGAATTTACAATTTACTTACAGAGAACTAACTAGTTACATTTAATTAACATTAACCCCTATTAGCGCATCTGTCTATTTTTATTGTTATATTTAAAATATTTTGTTTTCGAGTGAATTTAGTAAATTATTTATAATATGTGAGGGTAGTCTTGAGACAAAAGTCAGAGCAAAGTAAATTGTTCATTAATGCAACGGGCTTGTTAAAACGCCCTTTTTAAATATTAAAACGCCAAAAACGAAGTAACACAGCCTAGGACCTTTTCAGAGTTACTTCCGTCCCTTAACGATTGCCACTCCTAGCTTTTTCCCATGATAATTGATAATATATATCCATCATCTTCGTCCTATTCCTTATGTAAGGAGAGATTGTGGACAGCAGATTTCCTCTTTTTGCCATTGTCGTCATACAAACGCGGCTACGATGCAATAAGTCAGCGGGAACAAAAACAGCGCCCCGTAGAAGCGCGACGTAATGGACCATTGTGGAGATAAAGGGCATTTGCGCCGAATCTAAGCCAAATGATTGACTTGGACCGTTCACACAGTAAATTTAATCACATAATTACACATTCATGTTCATATGCTGTATAAAGTTTTCTTTACAGACAGACAACACATTTTTAACAGCCTTGCAGAGATTTGGGTAAGAAAGTACCATATATACCAAATATTAACTGTGTGGGCAGGGTTTCCCCTTTATTGTTCAGCCTTTGGTGTGACTATTTACACCGCACAGTAAGCAATGAACACAGTTTTTTTTGTTGTTGTAGATCCGAAGACCTCACGACTTTACCGGGGTTTCCGGGGGCAACTTGCTCGAGGGAGCTCCCTAGGGAGTTTTACCTCGGCTGGACTGTTGCCATTAGAGGGGGATGAATCTGATGATGCCCACCATAGAGCGACACAATGAACTAATTGAGAACGGGGGACGGGTAAATAAAGCCCGAGGGGAAGGATCCCGGCGGACCGGGATCGGCGGCTCGCGGTGGCCACGCTATCTATGAACACCGTCTACACGCCACACCGCCTTTTATACGAAAATCCTACCCTACACAACAATAATATTGCAACATTGCTAAACATAGCAATTACATCATAGTGTTGCCAGGATCATAAAACAATTATAATAATTAGTTACTGATGCACTAAATTATCTAGATGATAATTTAGTGGGCTTATAAAATTAACTAGCCGGTAGACATAGTGACTTCATTATAAATCGAACTATCTGATAAATCGACTAAAAATATTATTGTCTATGACGATTGTCTATGTGATATTAATATACTCTATGGTTCTGGAGTTTTTGGCGGGAACTGAAAGGAGACGTTGTGCCGTGTAGTTTTATTTTCTAAAAATGTTTAAAATTACTCTAAAATGAAAAATAGTTGTAGGATATTGATGGTTTTTGAGTAGTAATTGTGTGATTTGTGAGAAATGTGAACTGTATAGTCAAATGAGGCCTTTTGAGTTGTCACAAGAACTCCGTAGAATGGCATTAACTGATCACCTACAGTTCAGCTGTGCTACACATAGGCTTAAGAAAATGAAGAAACTATATTGTAAATAAGATCTGGCTTAAAGGCCTAGCTGCCAAGCCATAAACCTAAATAAAAACTCTATGGTTCTCACGACTGCTGTGATGGACAACGCGTAACACATTATTTTATACCAAGCAGAGAGTAATATAAATAAAAATCGCTAAAAACCGATCTCTTCCAAGCATGATTTTTAATCCCGACAGTGGTGCAGTTTATAAATAATGATAATAATAAGAAGAAAGAATTTTGTAAGAAACTCTTTGATACCACCGTGATCAGAAGGCTGGTTCTTATTTCGCGCATCGAACCAGCATTGCCATACAGCGTGGCAATGCAGCCAGCCTTCTGGGCACGCTTCCCTCTGTTAGCGATTTGCTACTTTCTTTATATTAATTTATTTATAATTTAGTTTATTTTTAAGTATTCAGTTAAGTTATTCTCAATAATAAGTATACACAATACATTGAGTACAAAAACAAAGGTTTTCTAGCGTAAACAAACCTAACGAATTTGTAATGAAAATCTGTTACTTATGTAGTAATCAAAAATTACATAGGTATATTATATTTTCAAACTAATCTATTTAAATACAATATATTTAATATTTTCTTAAGTTTTCGCGACTTCTACACATAATAAAACTACGTTTTAACGGTTTTAAGCGCGGTAATTTCCACCCATTTTAATATTATATAAAAAAATTAGAACTAGACATGTTTGCTGAAGATTTTCCTGCGCCGCTTCTTCTCTTCAGCCACAACATGTTGTGAAGCGGTGGTAAAATTAGATTAGGCTCCCATAGAGTAAATAATATCCATAAACAAAATTAAAATGAGCAAGTTGGCGGTAGGCTGAATAAAAACTTTGACAATACACGTTAGACAAATGTCATTTTGTCTTCCGTGACCACGGCCACTGAAAAGCGGCCGAAACGTCGGATAAACAAAATAAAATAAATTACCGCGCTTAAAACGTGTATGGTTCACATTTTAGTCTTTGAGAAAAAGAAACCATGAGAATTCATACCTTCAATGAGAACTGCTCGATTTAAGTCAATCGTTCCGCTTGCGGAGCGAGTTCGTGCCGCCCCTGGATGAATTACTAGAGACAAAGGCGGCCCTCCTGACAAAATTGTTGTGATGTTATGCACAGAGATCTATCTACTCGTCAAGATTTCTCAAGATTGTTTTGGCACAAATAAAGGTCCCCGTTTTGTGATAATTTGCGCTAGTAGAATAAAAATGGTTTATTACTTGTTTTTTGTTGATATTATTTGTAATCATTTATCATGCTGACAAAGTCAGCATTTTTATAGTGTACGTATTAAATAGCAGTAATAATTCGGCGGACGAACGTGGTAGTATATGTTTATGGATATATAATATACAACTCTACTTAACTCTAGGGCTGATTCTAGAAGAGTATAAAAAAGTTCATTTACTAAATTTATCCTGTCGGAATCGAACCCGGATCTCTGCATTCCGATGAACTAGACAGGCCAACGTCGAGTAGAACACAGACCAAAACCAATTATTTCGTAAAATTTAAAATCATTCAACATTCAATATACCTACTGTAGGAACTTTTAATTTCAACAATTATAAATTGAAATTTAAAATTATATACTTACGGGATACGTACGTATCGTGCGTACTGTATGAAATACAAAAACATACACAGCAGGAACCCAGAAAATCTTAATACCTTGAATAGTTAATATTTAGAACATTATTTTATTATGTCATTTGCTAAATTCTGTCTTAAAGTTCAGAGCGAAGCACTAAGTATCCTACGTATTTCATATTATACAACAAACTCGACATTAATAATATAAACCTCGGCGAAATTATTAAGTACAGTATAACAATACAAGCTATCGCTACATAGATACATTCTTGTACGTGATTGTACCAAGTACAGAATGCACAATCAAGGAGCTGGAGGTAAATGTTGATGGCTAAGTTGCCATGTATAAGCATCTTTCTTACACTTGCCGATTTTTGAAGATGCGTCTTACAGTGAAAGCACGAATTGTTGTCGTAAGGAATCCACATAGTAGAATATATAAATAAAAGCTATTTTCCTTTATATTATTAACTCTAATAAGGTAACTTATCACGTTCGTCCGGATAATCGAGTCTTCACTGTACTTTCTTCCAAAAAAATCTAAATCGCAAAAATATACGTTACGTATAGATGATTCAGCTTAGAACATAATATTCTACTTATAGATGATCAGTTTAGAAATAATAAAAGTATTTGTTTTGTTCTTAGCGTTGCTTTAAGCCCGATCGCCGAAAGTTGATTGACCTTTAAGTTGAGTTGATTTTGATTACGAACCAATTCCAATAAGATTATTATATAACATTCTTAAGTTTTCGCGAACCGTTAAAACACAATTTTTAAGCGCGGTAATTTATTAGATTTTTTATTATTCCGACGTTTCAGCCACTTTCATTAGCCGAGATCGGATATAGTTAAAATCCCACCAATTTTAAAATTATATAAAACTAACTGCATCCGTGGTTTCAATCCCGTGGTGATATGCAAAATCGTTATATTTTGGATAATTCACACTATCTTTATAAATTATAGCCTATGTGTTATTCTGATGTGTAATCTATATTACTGTAAAGTTTCATCAAACTCCAGTAGTTTTTGCGTGAAAAAATAACAAACATACATCCATACATCTATACATCCATACATTCATTCTTACAAACATTCGCGTGTATACTTTTTATAGAGATTAATAGAGCTAGGCACGTTTGCTGAAGAGTTTCTTGCGCCGCTTTTTCTCTTCAAGCCACATGTTGAAGCGGTGGTAAATAAAATTAGGCTCCTATAGAATAAATAATAACCATAAAAAAATTAAAACTAAATAATTAAAATGAACAAGTTGGGGGTAGGCTAAATAAAATGTTAACAATACTTATTGACACTTGAAATCCGTGTCTGCCGTGATTACGGATACTGAAAAGTGGCCGAAACGTCGGAATAATATAAATTACCTCGCTGAAAACCGTTAAAATGTAGTGACTTACTATGATCCATCGTTGTTTGTCTCTTTTCTCTCACACACGAACAAAAATATAGTTGTCGCTTTCGCAACATGAAAGAGATAGTGCAGGTTCACGGTATGGAATACTCTCTACAATGCAAATATGTATGTGCTTTGACGAACACCATTTACATAACTCTTTTATGAATGAGTGAGTACTACTTCGAACGTTGAGTTCTGGGTAATGAAAAAGGATTTCTGATGCGCTTAAAAAATGGCTCAGTATGTAATAATTTAGGGATTCAGGTAAAATGAGGTCGTTTAACTTAGCATTATCACCTCGGTAGTCAAGTTATATTTTTTTAAAAGGCACTACTTTTTTATATATTCGTTTATCCTTTTACGTCTACTAGTATCATGTAATTGTATATTATATTAAATGTTTAAGTATATTAAATGTTTTTTATATATCCTGAATAAGCCCTTTTAATACCTACAAAAACCAGACCCCGCATATTTTCAATATTCCACAATATTCATATTAAATAAGTTAATGGCTATATAGCGGCTATGCCCAGGCCATACTAATCCCGAAGTATGCGCGGTCACGCATCCTGTTGTACCAACACGTTCCTCGGCAGTAAGTAAATTTACATACACTATACCTTAGCTTGCAGTATTCAGGCCCATGCATGCCACTACACTGGGCAGTTTAGTGTCATGTCGGGGCATGGGTGTTTAATTAAGTCCGGGTCACATCGTAATACTGGTATAAGGTAGCATAAAGGAGATAGAAGCTTTTAAATACCTGTAAAAGGAAGAAATAGACATAAACAACACTTTATTGTTTAACAAAACAAAAGTGCACAACAATGCAATAGCTACTTGGTAAAACGAAAAATTTTCATAAAATGAAAACTAATGGGCCAAAGTATGTTAAATTTTTAGGGGACCAAATGGCAACTATTCCGCATCGAACGAACGAATCTCAGAGTAATCGGTGTACATAACTGACCTCCATATATACATTGTATATATGAAGGTCAGTGGTGTAAATACATAAAAAACATACCGGGCAAGTTGAGAACCTCCTCCTTTTGGAATTCGGTTAAAAAGGCGGCCTATTTACCTACTTTCGTTAAAGGTGAAGCATCAAAGATGAAAATATTACTTTATTATGCAAAAAAAATATGATTCTTAGAATATAAAGGACAACAACTTCACTTCAAAATAAAGAATATTACCTTTTCTCAGAGTAAGATAACTTCATTCTGCATGAAGTACCGCGTAAGTCGGAAAGTGGAAATTCAATTAGTCCGCTCAGTGATTTTTGCCAGGTAACTGGCGGAGATAGTTTCTAACCTAATTGGCTGGCTGCCTGTTTACTGTTTGACCTAATTAGGTCAGTAAACAAACAGCAGTTAGTAGTGCGAGTAAAAGTTTCACAAATTACATTTTCTTGGATCTTTCACACTTGAAATAATTAGTACCTTATTCACTTCTAAGTAGTTGCCATGTGAACTTAAGTGTTCTAGGTGTATAAAATTATAAATACAGTTTTTATAAATAAATAACATGGCAAAGTATTTTTTTTTATTGCTGAAGCACAGCAAACAGGTTGACTGGCCACCTGATGGAAAATGTTTATCACCGCCTTATATGAACGTTTGCAAGACCTAAAGTGGCCTCGACGGGGGGGGGGATGTAATGCAGGCCCAGTGGACATTTTACGCGTACAGTCCCCTCTCAACAAACAACACCCTCTTCACATTTTAGCAATTCTATAATCTAAAACTTATTAGGTACCAAGGTTATAAAGAATCTTAAAAGATTTATCGAGTACCTAACAATATAAGTATTACCATCTAAATACGGTCTACTTTTTATTAAGGTAAAACACATCACTTACTCAATAAATCAAGTATAGGTGTTTAAAGAAAAACAAAAGTACCCTCAATTTAAAGTCACAATGTATCATTTCACGGTAAATATAACATTATTATTAAATACAAGCTTCCTCCCGCGAATTCGTCCGCGTGGAATAGTTTAAAAAAAGTACATAAGTTAAAAAAACCCGATTTTGAAACATTCTTCATTGGTGCTACGCTCCTATTGGTCTTATGATGATATATAGCCTATAATAGCCTTCCTTGATAAATGTGCTATCTAACACTGGAAGAATATTTTCAAATCAGACCAATTGACTGACTGAATTTAGAGCATTCAAGCAAACAAACTATTCAGCTTTATATATTAGTATAAGATTTGCATATAATCTATCACACCCAACAAAAATACTAATGATAGTAACAAAACAATTTTTAAAAACATAGCAGTATTATTTGTTACTGGAAAGAAGCTCTCGAGATGGTAACGAAATTAATTTATGTATAAACTCACCTACCTCTACCATTTTAGTATTAGTAAAGATTCTACAGAAGAACCCCGGAACTCCCAGGATCGTCGTAATTTTGGTATATTACAGGTCTCCCGGGCGTAAAGGTACGGGGCACGTATGGACGTTACGTGTTATTTCGAAATGCGAGTAAAGTCGAAACCAATGGCCATAAAAGTACGAAAGGAAGCAAATATACGTTTTTTAACTCTTAAAATTAATGATTTAAGTCCGGTTACTATATTTTACCGCTACCGTACCGACCGTTTATATGTCTAGTTAGACATATAAGCGGTTATCTATACATATAATTAAACTGTAGAGGTCGAATTATTGTACAATGTAAGCAGTTAATAGATCCAGTTTATTTTTTTTAATTTTTTGTTTGTCTGTTTTTTTGTACTGTACCGATTTAAATGAAATTTTGTATGGTGGTAGCTTATATTCCTGGTCAACATATAGGGATACCTTTGATCCCGAAAAAATTAGGAGTTCTCGTGGGATAGTTAAAAAAAAAACCACGTGGACGAAACTACATGCAGAATCTAGTCATAAAATATATATGATGTACTAGCTTCTGCCCGTGGCTTCGTCCGCGTGGAATAACAAAAACGAAGGTAAGCTAAAAAAACCCGATTTTGAAACATTCTTCATTGGTACTCCGCTCCAATTGATCTTATCGTGATGATATATAGCTAATGGGTTATTTACCACTGAAAGAATTTTCAAATCAGACAGTGGTTCCTGAGATTAGCGCGTTCAAGCATACATTCAGGCTCTTCTGCTTTATATGTTAAGACTATATTTGTTTCTAACATAGAGGTTATGTTAAATCACGTTCCTCTTTTATGAGCTAAAAAAACAAATGAACCAAGGATAAATGCCTGTCTTTTGTTTTATGGGAGCAAATAAAGTAATAAACAAACAAATTGAGAAAACATGGCAAAGGGCTCATAGAATTTGAAAATATATACCCTATAACCATCTACGATTAATTCCGCCTCGAATGGTTGTGGTTTCATGCTGATCGGTCCAGTAGTTTTCGAGTTTACCTCGGACAAAGAAAACAAACTTTGCTTATAACTAACTATATATATATAAGATGGATAGATTATAATCACCATCATAATCATATTATGATCGGTTTAAATTTGACATTAGCTCTATACAAATAATTCGAGAATATTAAAAATCTCTCCATGAAAATCTCATTGATTAAGACAATGAGAACAAAAATGTTCTAGTATCCAGTGCGTAGTAATGGGGGCATTAAAGCATCGAACAAACATTATAAGTAATGTTATTAGAACAAACTTCAGCCATTAAAATATTATTTGCCCTATTTAAAGCCGGTATTTTGGGAACGTTAAATGAGGATCTTATCGTAAGTACTCTGTATTTTTTCTTTAATAATACATAGGTCTTATTCATCTTGAGATAGAATAAGAAACACAACAAACTACCTTCAAATTAAAATATAAAAAAATGGCTCTTTTATGTAGTATTAAAGACCGAGATGACCGAGAACGAAGAGGAAGACTAGGAAGACAAGACTATGAATATTTTTTTATATAGATTGAATGATGCTTTTGTTTGAATAATTGGATAAAAATAATGGCAAACACGCGTCCCAAACTCGAAGGGTGTGGGTTCGATCCTGGCTGGAACGCATGCACCGCTTAGGCAGTTTTCTGACCTAACGTGCATATTATAACAATTACCACGTGCTAACAACGGCGAATGAAAACATCGTGATCCAACCTACATATTAAGATAACCGATGTGTCAAACCTACCACCAAGCCGCCTTGTTTCTTAAGATCGAATATTTTAATGTTGAGTATCCCAAATAAATTTTATTTTGTAATTCTTTATAGTTAATATTCTGCAAATGAGTAGTAGTAGTATGAAACTAGTAAACTTTCATACTAGTAAACACTAGTATGAAAGCTTACGTTTTAATTAAAAATAATTTCAAAGTAGAGTATGTACGCAACTTACACGCAACATGCACGTAGCTCGTCGCACATATAATAAATATTAAATGTTGTAGCACGCTGATGGTGGTGGACCTAGGATACCCAGGTCGATGAAGTGGTGGAAGTTAAACACGTTTATTAGGTGAAAACTTGTAATAAAAAATCACTATTGTACGAAGGCGTCTGCCTTCGGCTACAATTCGAGCAGAAGAAGAACAAATGAATGCAACAACAATGTTGCAAGTAATAAAATTAAATGTAATTTTATGTTGGTGTTGCCAACATGCTGCGGCCCTAGAAGAAGGCCTTAAAACACACAATTTTATATGATATTAAAGTAATATTTTCATACAACAGAATGAAATTTGCATACATATGCTTAAGCTATAAATCAACAGATCTAAAGAACATTCATGCTATACAAATTTCATCTTGCATTTCAAATACAATACTTATGATAAAACCAAGGTATTAAATAAAAATTAACATTCGTGTTCATTATACATATAAAAATGAACATTAACTTAAACCATAAAATTTAAGAAGTCAATTTAAAATTAACATAACATATTATATACAATTTAAGAAGAAACATTATTAATGGGCAACAAACAAATACCCGATAATGATCTTCTGTATGTGTTACCATTAGGGGTGGTAACATCAAATGCCCGTACCTTCTTATCACTGCCTGGATATACATTGGTAATACGAGCTACAGGCCAGTACATAGGAGGACAATTAGGTTCTCTAAGTAACACTAAATTACCTACTGCAATATTAGGCAAATCATCGCGCCATTTCGGCCTGAATTGCAAAACATTAAGATATTGTTTATGCCAGACTTTCCAGAAAACCTGCTTCATATGTTCAATTACTTGCCAAAATTTAAGTCTATTAACTGGAATTTCTGAAATGTCAGGCTCGGGATAAGAAACAAGTGGCTTACCCACCAAAAAATGACCTGGCGTTAGGTAACTAAAATCTGATACATCTGAGCTAAGCGGTATAAGAGGTCTCGAGTTCAATATTGCTTCTATTTGACATAAAACCGTCATTAATTGTTCAAAAGTCAGAACACTCCTTTGAAGAGTTCTTTTTAAAAGATATTTCGTACTCTTTACGGAGCTTTCTGCGAGACCTGCAAACACCGGAGAATAGCTAGGAGTAAAATTGAATTTTATTCCTTGTTGACCAGCAAAACCTTGTACTAATGTTTGATGGCCCTTAGCTCTGTGAAGACGGTACAACTCAGCTAGATGGTTTGCTGCCCCTTTAAAATTGCCTCCATTGTCACAAAAAACTTCACTGGGCATGGCACGTCGCGAGATAAACCTTTTAAAGCAGGCTAAAAAGGCATCTGTGGTTAAGTCTGAAGCCAACTCTAAATGAATTGCCTTGGTATTGAAGCAGACAAAAACACAAATGTAACCTTTCGTGAGCAATGCTCGCCTGATTCTCGAGTTTTTAACTTGTATCGGTCCAGCAAAATCTATCGCAACCACTTGAAAAGCTCTGGAGGCTGTTACTCTTTGCTTAGGCAGTGACCCCATCAGCTGCTTTGCACATGCTGCCTTCATCCTAAAACAAGGTAAGCATTTATATGTTATTTTCTTAATTTGACGTAAACCATTTACAAGCCAATATTTTTGATTTAACTGCGAGAGTACTAATTTCGGACCTGCATGTAACAATCGTAA
Organism: Dendrolimus punctatus; assembly: GCA_012273795.1. Classification (NCBI taxonomy): domain Eukaryota; kingdom Metazoa; phylum Arthropoda; class Insecta; order Lepidoptera; family Lasiocampidae; genus Dendrolimus; species Dendrolimus punctatus. Next base: position 5,158,724 of record CM022540.1, on the reverse strand, counting down.
ATGCTCATGTAATATAATAAGCTCTGTTAACCTAGAACCTTTTGGCAAAATTAATGGATGTTTTTGATTATACGAGACTTCAGAATTTTGTAATCTTCCGCCTACACGTAACAAGCCATCGACATCTATAAATGGATGCAATGGTTTTAAAGAGCCCTTCACATTCTCACCTTTTTGCAACAAACTCATTTCTTCTTTGAAAAATATTTTTTGTTCTTGCTTAATTAACAAGAGCAAAGCTATATCTAGTTCCTTGCTAGATAAGTAACTTAATTTTAATCTACTGCTGTCTGGCTTACAATTGTTGCAAAAACGCAAAATGTAGGCTAACACCCTTTTCATTTTGTTAATATCCGAGTACTTAGCAATAATAATATCATAAATACCCTTTGACTTCAAGGTTGTAAGCGCCACCAAAGTACCAGAAGCACGTATGAGCACCTCAGGTTTTAATTCAGGTAAGTTATCTAACCTTTTAATATTTAAATTGGCATTAAATATATACCCACTTTGTTGCAGGAATGTCGGCCCGTTCCACCACATCTCACACGTTGGCAGCTCTCGCGGGTCCACACCTCTGCTTATATAATCTGCTGGATTGTCCTGTGTACTAACGTACGCCCAGCGCCATCCCTCGGTCAACTGCTGAATTACCCTTACTCTGTTCGAAACATAAGCATGCAACCGAGTGACTTCTGTATGTATCCATGCTAAAGCAATCTGAGAGTCCGAAAATAAAAATACGTCATTTATTCTGACCTTTAGTTTAAGCGTGTTATATACTTTATTTGTTAATTTTGCTAACAATAACAACCCATTCAGTTCAAGACGAGCAGTGCTTAATGCTTTAGCGAGTGGGTTAACTCTAGACTTCGAACAGAGTAAAGTAAGCCTTGACCCTGTTTCACTCACCACACGCAAATATAAGCATGCACCATAACCTGCAGAACTGGCTGCATCAGCAAAACCCACGAGCTGGACCTCTGCAGACTCAGACAGCTGAATATTCCTACTAATAGTAATAGGCTCCATAGCGACTAAGCTACAAGCAAAATCAGACCACTCTTTCATTATTTGTTGAGATGGATATGAATCCCAATCTATTTTGTCACACCACAACTTTTGCATGATAATCTTAGCTTTCACTATTATAGGACCTACAAAACCCATCGGGTCATAAAACCTAGCTATTAAGCTCAATATTTGCCTTTTAGTAACAGTATGAGATTTAAAATCATCTGGACACTTAACAATGAATGCATCCTTGTGTGTATCGATCGTTAAACCTAATGCCTTTATATTACAATTTTCCTGCTGAATCTCAATGTCATTTAATTGCCTCTCTTTCATGGGTATACCATGTAATACATTCTCACAATTAGATGACCATTTGTGCATTTCAAAACCTCCCCTTTTAAGCAGAGAAATAAGTTGTGCTTTGGCTTCAATTAATATGTTTAAATCAGAATTAGAATACAAAACATCATCAACATAAACACAGTTTTTTAAAATAAATGAAGCTAGAGGCAATTCACATTCATACCGCTTTGCAAGCTCAAGAAGGCATCGGGTGGCTAAATAGCTAGAGCTTTTCAAACCATATGTAACAGTGTCTAAGCGTATGCATTTAACAGTTTCCCCTGGGGTGTCGCGCCACAAAATATTCTGCAGCGAAGTATGAGCAGGGTTAACTAATATATTCCTAAACATTTTTTTTATATCACTATTAAACGTGAAATCTCCTATTCTATATAACAATATTATGTCGAAAAGTTCCCTTTGAACAGTCGGCCCATCAAGCAATATGTCATTGAGGGATACTTTTTTATTGGTTTTCATAGAACCATCAAATACCACCCTTATGGGAGTGGTTTTGCTCGCCTCATTTATCACATGATGATGAGGTAAAAAATATATAGGCTCCGCTTTAAAATCTATTGTCTGAAAATCTACATAGTGAGCGTGCCCTAAATCTATAAATTGATGAATAAAATTTTTATACTCTGCCCATATGTTTTCATTTTTATGCAATCTTTTTTCAAGGTTGAGAAACCTATTCAATGCCAATTGAAATGATTCACCTAAAGTGAAATTAACATCCTGCAAGGATACTTTAAGTGGCAGATCAACTTGAAATTTATTTTTTGTCAAAGTGACCGTAGATTGAAATAAATTTTCTACTATTTCATGTTCTGAAGAATGCTCAGGAAAAACCTCTGGCACCTTCTCAGTTTCCCAGAATTTTGCTACAGTACTTTGTATATTACACTTAGTGCAGGCAAGCGAAATAAGTTTGTTTACCTGACTTTGAGGTGGTAGTCCACCAGCAACAATATGCCCAAAATATGTGTTAAGAATACGTAGCTGCCTGGAGTGTTGTTGAGCAGACACTGTCTGGACCTCCTCCGGCTGCAACGGCATGGCATGACACTCTGCGCTCTGCACTGCTGATGCCACATCTGCAGTGCTGCACACCATCGCAGTTGACTGCAATGCCTGAAAAAACACATCAGCCCCGATCAACATATTTATCTCGGATGGTTTATGAAACTCATCATCCGCTAACACAACATTTGGAGGAATAAAAATATCATTACGATTTAACATTGTTTGAGGCAAATTACAAGTAATTGTCTCGACAACATGAAAATTAACTTGTGTTTTAAATGAAGACTTTAAAGAATGCACCTCCAATGGAATACAGTACTTAATATAATTTTTTGTGTTTGTGACACCCATGATATTTGTATGCTCTCGCATAGGAGTCAGCCCTAGTACCCTAACAGCTTTACTCGTTATGAGCGATACCTGAGAGGCAGAATCCAATATGGCCTTTACTCGCACCTCTCTGCCATCCTTCGCATAAAGTTTTACTCGAGCTGTGGGTATAAGCACATTATTAGTGTTATTTCCTGATAACATTATGACTGGCTCCACCTTCTCCATGTCTGTGTGCAGCAAAGTATGGTGACTTTGCTTACACTGAGCACACCTGAAGTGAAACTTGCATTTTGATATATGTTTATTTAAACAGATATTACATAATCCAGCCTTTGAAACAAATTCTAATCTTTGTGCTGAAGGCAACAATTTGAAAGTTCTACATAAATATGTTTTATGATCATTACACTTACAGTAGTGGCATCCTGGTTTCTCCTTGAGCTTGCTTGTTACTGCATGCACTGCTTTCACCAGCGGTGGCTGAGGAACACCTACATTTTCCATTGCAAGTGCACGTTTCTCCAAATAATTTAACAAGTCTTCCACTTTAGGCTCGCTCTCTCCACCCCTCTCAAGTTGATACAAGTGTGCTGTGTGCATATCTAGTTTACGGGTAAAGATACAAATTAAAATAGGGTCCCACTCAGAAACCTTTGCATCCAAATTCGAAAGAGCAGCTAAATTTTGCCTTACTGTACAGACAAACTGCCTCAAACTAAAAGGCGAAACCTTAATAATATTCTGCACATCTAATATACTGCAAATATGATCATTTATTATTTTATATTTATTAAAATATCGCTTATCTAGTAGCTTTAATGCCTCGTCATAACTTGTTTCCAACAATGGAAGGTTTTTAATTATGTCCAATGGCTCGTTTTTTAGAAAGCTACGTAAATAAAATAACTTTTGAACATTGTCTAAAGAACGATCATTATGTATTACAGACATAAACATTTGTTTAAAACTAACGTACTCTGAATATTGGCCAGAAAATGTTTTAATATCTATTGTAGGCAATTTTGTTTGCCTAGAATTATCGCAAGAGTCCGAATTTGAACTTGCTTGTGTTTTCACTTTTATCTGGGAATCCAGAGAACTCAATATATAAAAGTATTTACCTTCGTATTCTTCAATCTCTCCAACATCTTTAGGATCAATACATATTATTTCATTATTTAATTTCTCGTAGGCTTGAAAAGCCTCAAGGCATCTTTCTTTATATACCCCTAACATTTCTACACTTAATGTATTAAGATCTTCATTCTTAATTTTACTATATAGCCTCGATAAGCTAGCTTTCGCATAACCCCTTTTAGCGACTAATTCCTCAATTACAGACATATTGTTTAAACTTATAGTCCCTATTTAATTTAAAATAGAGAAAGTATTTTTTTTTATTTGCACTGAACACAGAAAACTTTAAGCACTAAAACTTTTGAAACCGAGATTCGCGCACCACAGAAAAAACAATCGCACGTCGTCCGTCGTGGCGTCGGCGGCGGCTTCTCCGATTGGCTGATTTCAGTGACGTCGTCCGCGTTCCGTTGCGCAGTAACCCACTGCGCCGCTTCTGTATGCGCAATGATATACTGCGCCGCTTCAGTTCCTCGCGCCGAGCTTCGATTGGCCGACGAAAAATCGCGTCAAATTGAAAACAAAATGACGAAGTTTTTTATGATTTTCTGTCCTCACCCTCTATTCGCAGCGTTAACTCCAAATCGCGACCTAGGCACCTGATCACTGTCGCAGCGGCTATCCAATCTCCAAAGGCAACTAGTTCACATATGAAGGACCAACATGTACGCAACTTACACGCAACATGCACGTAGCTCGTCGCACATATAATAAATATTAAATGTTGTAGCACGCTGATGGTGGTGGACCTAGGATACCCAGGTCGATGAAGTGGTGGAAGTTAAACACGTTTATTAGGTGAAAACTTGTAATAAAAAATCACTATTGTACGAAGGCGTCTGCCTTCGGCTACAATTCGAGCAGAAGAAGAACAAATGAATGCAACAACAATGTTGCAAGTAATAAAATTAAATGTAATTTTATGTTGGTGTTGCCAACAGAGTATATAAAGTTGTCTCGCACCATGGCGGCTATAATGCAACAGATTGCATACCTAACTCATTAGCTACTTCAAGTCAACTCCTTTCAAGAAATCCTCCATTAACGCCCTCGCCTAAAGCGAGATTTTACTCAAAAACACAGTGAATTTCTTTCATTCGTTTTTTTTTTATTTGACTTGACTATATGTTGTTGGTCCAAAGACCTCACAACTTTACCGGGGTTTTTGGGGCGAGCGCCTTCGCAAGGCGAAGCGTGTGCGTGTGCGTGTGCGTGTGCGTGTGCGTGTGCGTGTGCGTGCGTGCGTCAGCCACGATTTATACACTTTTAATTTAGATTTAAAAGACATTTTAACATAGTTTAGACCGAGCAGCGGGTTCAGGGCACCCGCTCATACTTCTAACTTAAAACACTTTCTTTAAAAATACTCTTAAGGTCCAACTCGACCTGCTGCCATCAACCCAATGTGTCACAAAAACTCCTCAGTCTACCGAAGTAGATACTACTCAAAGTATAGAGGGCGCGTCTGACCCCGTTCGAGACATGCTCTGCTCTGATTAGTAGTTTATTAAATTACAATATTCATAACTTTTATTAGGTTAGAACGATCTTTAAGTTATAGAAACATTTAACAAATCTTATTAAATTACATTAAGAATTTTAGAAGTAATTAAAATGTAAACAAATGATATTGTGCGTTATACATCCAGTCAACAATACGTTCAATTAAAGCTTGCCTCCGACATATATATATATTTACTTTGCCGGCCTATCGTACTGGTACGCAGAAATGCAGGGTTCGATCATAAATCTAACCCTTGACCAAACTTTATACTCTAGACCGGGGTAGTAGCTAACCAGACCTGCAAATACCGTCTGGCTGTGGGTTGTTTTGTCGCTTTTTTACAAGCCTCCCGGCCGCAGAAAATTGAATTCTTTCTCCGTTCCTGCATGGATAGACTTAAGCGTAACTTAGCTTGGGAATATACAATGAGTGCGTTTATCTGCCGATTAAAAAAATGAACTACATACACTATACTTCTAAGAAAAGGTAACATACAGACAGGTAAAATTATGTTCCTCTTTCTAATGTATAAGAGTTAAGTACATATCGATTGAAGTACAAAACCAATAAACTGTACCGTTCACTTACATTACAATAGTAAGAAGCTCTTAAACTCTCGTAAAACGACCAAATAGGCGTAACACACGCAAACAGTTTGTACAAGCTTACCTTGTACTTCAAAGTTATATTATTCATGCATGTTACAACCAGCGGACCCAAAGGACTTGCAAGTTTCATAAGGTTAAACGAATCACGTAACCATGTGTAAGACGATTGTACTTATTAACTTTATATTTGTCTGGAAATCAAGGTCCATATCAAAAAATATAAATAAAAAAGAAAGTTTAATACAAAAAAAATAAAATGAATATTTGATTAAAAATACTGTTTACCATAAATTGAAAGTTAGTTTATTTCATTTATATAAGAGATATAAAGGACTCAAAGTTAATTTTAAAAATAAACTAATGTATACTATAAATAATAATACAATAAAAAAATACTCTAAATCCTGTCGGCGGGGAGCGTTCCCAAAATACTGGTTACGTTTCCGCGTTGAATGGCAACGCTAATTCGTTGCCCTAGGCCCTAGGTGCAAGCCAGCCTTTTGGTCATAAATAAAAACTAACTTCTTATGGCTAGTCTATCTCTTACTACTCATTCATGTTTTTTTTTTTTTTTTTTATTGCAGGAGATCAGCAGACAGGCAGACGGCCCACTTGATGGACAGCGGTTACCATCGCCTATGGACATTTTCAACACCAAAGGTGCTACGAATGCGCTGCTGCTCTCTTTAGGGCGCCTGGAACCTGGTCACTAATGCCGGAACACAACACAAGGTTGTTATGGCGACATACTCTAGACCAGGGGTGGTAGCCATCCAGTCGGGCAAATGCCCTACCACCTGGCTGTGGGTTGTTTTCATGTAACCTCATGTAACCTAACATGAGTAGAAATTTTACACTACTGGTTAGTTTACGTCAAATAGTAAGGCCAATAAACAGCTGGTATATTATAGTAGCCGTATACATTAAACAGTAGATACAATATAGGGCGAAAATCTTTTTTTTTTAGAAAATAAGGATTCAACTCCTGTAATTAATTTAATACTTTCCGCTTCGTGAAATTGGTTAAAAAAAGACAAAGACTACATTTCCGGGTTTCTATACCTTATGCCTCGTTTACTTCCACGTCGGGAAGAAAGCCGCGCATTTCAATCCCCCTCGAGTACCCAACATATCGTACATCTTTATGAATCATATCGTCTTGTAACATGTAAAACTACTGACATATATTGTTGAATTAGTAAGTTTCTATTTACAATGTTCGTGTATCTCATAAATTTCAATCACCCTATCATTGAAAATCAATTTGCAAATTTGTGGACGCTAAAGTTTCAAACTTTAAAGGCCGGTCAAGTTGAACGATCGTAGATTCGTAACCGAAACTTTGGTTATCTTAAATGCCTTAAAGAGTTACATTGGTCGATATCTATCAAATATGTATATAGTGATTAAAGTACAAACTATTTAAGTCTCATTTCCTGCACCACTAACATGGTCAGATGAGATCACATCACATACGCTTAATACGTTAGGCGTCTGAGAGAGATCACTACTTATATGGCATTGTCATAATAAGCATTCGTCGGTCGCTTACAGCGTCACGCCGGACACAGCCTGTAGCCACGCAGTGAGGTAGTGTGCTGCTATGCTCACTAAGCACCCTAGTATTCTTCCTGACATAATATGCTAGGGCCATAAGAACTAGACCTAGCCGACGCTGCAGCCCTGACTGACGTAAGCTCGCCCCTGACTACGGGTACGCCGGGCACAGCCTACGGCGTTTATACCAGATCCAGGCCACTGACTTAGCTTTTAGATTTTAACGTCGCTCCTTCAATATACAAAACTAGCTTCTGCCCGCGACTTCGTCTGCGTGGAAAGCTATTTTAACTATCCCACGGGAATTCTGTAATTATTCGGAATCAGAAGTATCCTATATGTTGACCAGGGATATAAGCTACCACCATATAAAATTTCATTTTAATCGGTTCAGCAGTTTCGGAGATTAGCCCGTACAAACAGACAAACAAAAAATTTGAAACAAATCTTAAGTTAGTTCTATTTCGCTTTTTACATCCCCCTGGTTCGGTTTTTAGCATTTTTCTTCATTGTACAGAAAACCGACCTCTACAGTTTTATTATATGTATAGATTATTATTATTATATTCACATTATACACATACAAAAGTAAGTACATATACCCAAATCTGTAGCTAGAATAGTTCTTGAGATAATCAGCTCAGTCAGAGATCGGATTGTGTGACTTAAGAGTTCATTTATACAGTTACATGTTGGGACCCTACACGGCTTCAAATAGCACCCCTCAGGAATATAATTATATTTATTTAACCTTTGTATAACTTTCCTTTGTATACTTTATAAATAATATAAGCACGGGCAGTCACTGAATAACTTCAGTTAAGCATTCTATAAAAATGAACGAAAACCGTCCCGAATTCCAAAAAGTTATTTAATGTAATTTATCCGTAAGGATTTTAGATAATATTTCATCATAATTTATACAAACCCTTCCTTATAAAATATTTTCATAAATAAAAACCCTTATTAAAATACTTTCCACACTTCCCCAATTTCACAAAACCCTTCCTACTAAAAAGGTAACATTTCCTCTCGGTTAACCAAACACATTTTAATCTGTAATTAAACTTTTTGCGGTTCGATGTAGATACTCATAGGAATATTAAAATTGTTTCTAACAAAAGGTTTACTTGAATGTGTTTAGTATTTTAATCAGTACATCCTGTGTGATATAAAATCGTAATTTTTAATCCCATTTATGTTTGTATCTCATTGCTTTAGTCTGATCAGCCCGTGATAATATGTATGAGGAAAAACTTCGCTGGTATATTTTATGGACTATGTTGGTATAGATCTCTGAATTTGATCCTTGAATCTTCTAGAAAAATAGAAGCTTCTCTATCCTTGAGATCCGCCTTGGCCCAGCTTGTTTCCAGATTCCCCCGGCATTAGAAGAGGCCCAGTGAGCGGGGCCCACGCCTGCCAGGGATTGCGGAGCCGGGTAGCCTATTCCCGTAGCCCTGGCATAAGGCGCAGGACGGAACACCCAGGGGTTTTAGTGGGTATCCCTAACTGGGGAGTGGCAATAGCGTGGCACCGGTTCTGACCGGGCACGCTAGTGCCACCCCCGATCTGGCGAATCCCACACTGTCTCACCAAGGTCGCGAGCATCCCCCAGGCTTCTGCGCCTGTCGCGGTCCTAGTCCTCAAACGGATTTCCCCTGGCCAAAAAAAAAAAAAAAAAGCTTTTTCCAGATGGCAGCTAGCAGAAGAACGGCATACGGTACTAATTCTAATTTTCGAAATCAATCAAGTAGGATATCTCGCGAAAAGAGAGGGACGGCTTAAGATGGCCGCCGTTACTCATTTCGAGTCGGCTTTAACCTCACACAAAAAATGAGAGTAGATTGCAAAATTAGTGAAACATTTTTTCACCAACGTAGCTTCATATAGAATGAAGTTACAGATATAAACCGTTTCACGTACATGTGCTGATGGTTGTAATGCGCAATTTGAGATACGATATTGTTAATGTCGCTAAATATTGATATATAATCTATACTAATATTATAAAGCTGAAGAGTTTGTTTGTTTGAATGCGCTAATCTCAGGAACCGCTGGTCCGATTTGAAAAATTCTTTCAGTGTTGGATAGTACATTTACCGAGGAAGGCTATAGGCTACATATCACCACTTTAACAGCAATAGGAGCGGAGCACCAATGAAGACAGTTTCAAAATTGGGGGGTTATGAAAACAAATTCATAGTCAAATTCAAGTTGGTACTCCGGTTAGAACATTCTTCATTGGTACTCCGCTCCTATCATTAGGTCTTAGTAAGATGATTGATAAATGGGCTATATAACACTGAAAGAATTTTTCAAAGCAGGCCAGTAGTTCTTGAGATTAGCGCGTTCAACCAAACAAACAAACAAATAAACAAACTCTTCAGCTTTATATATTAGTACAAGATTTAGGTATGCGTTAACGACGTTATTTTTTAAGACTTTAAATAACACGTACTCGGCCACAGGCTAAATCTTTAACATTAACGCAGATGAAGCCCCAACATTAGAAAAAAGGTAGGTGAAACTTTGTTTAGCAAGCAAGGATCGAACAATATTTCATACTTTCGCGCATTCATACCCAAATGTTGCCCCCCTCAATAAATTATTTTCCGAATACAAGTACGGGAAATCGAAATAAACATTAATGGGATACATTAACTTCGCCCGTTCGTTCGTTCGTTTTATTAAAAGACAAAATTATAACTACATATAATATAATAACTTTAATGATTTGCAAATAAACTAATACTTATTTTATAGAAACAACCCGAATATCTAAACTACTAAAGCTCTTCGCGACTTTCTTAATAATAGTATATAATATAAATTGTAACGGTTTTAAGGTGTTTCTTGTCTGTTACGTACCCTCTTATTTCTGAACGATATAAGTTATTTTTTAAAATTTATTTCTAAACGATACAATTGGCCATATCCTTAATTGAAACAATATTTATTTCTAATATGATGTGATAATTGTGCGTTAATTATAATTGAAAATCTCTCAATCGAATATAGACTGTATTCACTACATTTTGTTTTCGTGTTGGCGTGTTGTAAAATAGATTTTTACTGTCTTTGATTTATGTTATAATAACATATAATAAAGATTTAAATATAATTATTTATTATATAAAATATTTGCAAAAATTAACTAAATTAGTTTTTAATTAAAATAGTTTACCAATGAATTGAATCCGCTATCAGTCGTGCCAATTTGCTTAGATTTCTTATACTGTGAAATTAATGGAGGGCAAAATGTGATGGAATTTTAGTCGAGAGATTGGAGTTTTTGTTGGGAATTGTAAAGGGACGTTTTATTTACTAAAAATATGTAAAATCACTCTAAAATGAACAATAGTTAAAAGATATTATATATCGATATAGTTTTCGAGTATAAATTATGTGTTTTTATAAGAAATGTGAACTGTATAGTCAAATGTGGCCTTTCGGACTTTCACAAAAACACCGTTGAATGGCGTTAGTTATAGCCTACAATACAACTGCGCTGCTATACGAAGATTTATTGAATTGACTGTATGGACCAGAGATTCCTTTGCCAGCCTTTCTGGCAAATTCTACCACTACTAAGTCGCGATATGTTCTAAAAATGTATGTTCAGTGTGATAGATCAATGTTATATGTAGTGTATTATACAATTCCACTATATACCAGTGTTTTAGTTGTATTCAGCGAGTACATTATTATAATAGGAGAGTAGTATTGGAGCCGTAAGGTTCTCTGATTATAATTATAAATATAGTAATCAGTTGCTGTTCTTTTATTGCCATAAACCGTTCTGCGTAGTAACAAGTGTTACAGTTTATCATCTTTTATGATGTAAAGATAGTTAATGTCATTATGATCCAATAATTCATCACCAAACATTTCTAAGAATGTATGTGCCCTACATTGGTAGTGCTACACGCCGACAAAAGGGAATGCACACCTGCACTTTATTACCTTTTCGGCATTTAGACTTCTTTTGTTTACTTTGTGTTTTTTTTATTATTTTTAATTAGAAAAACAGCGTATTGTGTATTGTAATCCTTTATGGTAGGCATTAGCCAGGTATGACTCTTGGAAGTAATTTATTATGCCGTCGACTATTGTGTCGAGACATATTCTATTAGAGCAGTATAAAACAATGCCACGACTGAGAGGCAGTGAGAGGTGACGCAGTGTAGCGATAGGCACGAGCGAGTCAAGACGTGTGTATATTAGAAAGCTATATAGTGATGGAGTTTGCGCGTGTTATTGAATCATGTATTACGTTTGTACTGGTTATGTTCAGTTATATTTGTACCTGTGTTATACGGGTTTGTATAGTTGTAATAAATTATATAGTAATTCTAACGGCATTTTAATTCGAGCCCCGTAACTAGTACCATTAGATTCAGTAGCAAATAATCCATACAAAACTCACAATAGTATCCGTCAATGCCTGCAATACAATATCAGGAGCATCATTTTGCTCATTCTTATTGTGAGATACATCCTTATTACTACAAAATTTTATGTGTGCCTCACATTTTTCTTCTTCCTGTGAGAGCACAATTGAATCAGCGGCGTGACAGTGGATAGGTGCAATTTACGCGGGTCACACCGGACGTTGTCGACCCCTCGCCAATCCCTAGAGGTTAATACGTGACTTCTATACATAAGTACAGAACTAAAGATTGTTAAAAGTAGGAGTCATATCCAGCTATAGAGAACTGTGGGAATCGAATTAATATCATACCGCTGCATTTATAGCCGGTGTATACATCTTACCTACTAATCATTAATTTGGCTTGCTGGTTAAGAATTGACATAAACTATATACAATGTCAACTTGCTACCCATGGTCATAGCAATAGCAAGATAGAAAATCCCGTCTTCAGTCGCATATTCAAGAATTATACTAAAATTGCATTCGAATACATTATGGAAACGCCCCTTTTCAATTTTTGTGATTCTAACTGTAACGACACACTTGCCGAATATCGGGCGCCGGAAGTTCAGTGACTGAAGAATAGGTCTTAGTATTCGGATGCCATAACACACCAAACGGGCCCGTAATACCGCTGCAGCGGTATAAATACCCTCTAGCATCTAAGGAGCAGAGTAGTCTTCACTCCTGTTGACGAAGTGAGTTTGCCTTTCCCTTGGCATTCTCAAGCACTGATGCGCTAGGATCAGCGTGGACGTAATTACGTTCTAAGTCTCATGCTCTTCCTGCCATAAGCGCGGGGCACATGGGGATGGTGGTTTTAGTGGAGTACTGAGTTTTCGAGCACAAGCTGGCGATTTGACTCTGGTGCCCATTCGTGGTGTCACCTCTCGTCGCGTTGGTCTAATCCATAGTTAAGGAACCGGCAGTATGCGAAATGAATTTCCTCAAAAAACACAGCACGTGCCGAATAGTGGAATAACGCGGATTGTAGTTCAACGCGTTACGCGATGGAAAATAGTATGGTATGAATCTTTTTCCAAACATCTTATCTATAATATAAAATTCTAAACATGCCGTGTCTCTAAAAAGCCAAATTGAAAAAATAATTTAATTCCAATACCATTTTTTGACTGATTGATACCTAGCAAATTTTAATAAAATATGTTATCTTTTTATCCCAGAAATCCCGCGGTAGTTTTCCCGGGAGGGATTTTTAGTTTATCGGGTGCTGAAAAATGAGCTTATTCCGACAGTTTCCACTAAAACGATTGCTTACTTACATTATTTTTAAATCTTAGCTAATCGTTCTTACATTATTCTAGGAGTTTTTGAAAAATGTCGTGCTGTGCACTTTTATTTCCTTAAAATGTGTAAAATTACTCTAAAATGAAAAATAGTTGTAGGATATTGATAGTTTTTGAGTAGTAATTATGTGTTTTGTGAGAAATATGAACTGTATAGTCAAATGTGACCTTCGGAGTTGTCACACGAACTCCGTTGTTTAAGAAAATGAAGAGAATATATTGTAAACTAAGATCTGTTTTAAAGGCCTAGCTGCCAAGCCATAAACCTAAATAAATAAAATTACATTATTCTGATGCTGTAAATAAGTTGCATTTGGACACAGTCTCTAACAATAACATTGTAGATGGAGCGGTAGCGTTAACAGTATCATCAATAAAACAACCTTAATTTTTGGCATTATTTTTATATTAACATGAAAAACGTAACCTTTTCATAAATAATATATACATTTATAGATTGATACATCAAATCTCAATATAGATATTATTTTAACATAATTTAATAATGAAGACATGAAAAATTAAATGATGATAATAAATTAGTCATGAATTGTAAGGTTTATAAAGGATTCGAGTTAATATTTATAATTTCATTTATACATTTAATAAATGAGCCTACTCGGATTATTAATTAATTAAAAGAAACTAACTGCCAAACTCAGGGAGTTTAAAGGACAATTAATGTAATACGCATTTAAAATTTAATCTAAAATTTATATAATGAAGTAACTGACATTTTCATTCAAGTGATGATTATTTATAATAATTATAGCGCGGCTCATCTGCGATAGTGTTACAGATATGGGCCGTTTCACGCAGATATGGCCGCGTGGATCTTATGCGTTATTGCAATGCGACATTGCTAATGACGTTAAATATTGACAGATAACGTATATATATTTATTCCTGGAGTTCAGCAGACAGGCAGACGGCTCACTTGATGAAAAGCGGTGACACTCGGCTATGGACATTTGCAACACCAAAGGTGCTACAAATGCGCTGCTGCTCTTAAGGGAGACTGGAACCTGGTCACTAATGCCGGAACACAACTCAAGGCTGTTATGGCAGCATGCTGTAGAACAAGAGTGGTCGCCATCCAGTCGAGCAAATACCCTACCACCTGCCGTAGGTTGTTTTGTCGCCTCTTACGATAGGCCGCAGGAAATTTTATTCTTTGTCCGGTCCTGCACAGATAAAATATATCTATATATTATACAGTAAATGCAACTATGCCTAAACAGTGTTATTTTTTAACGCTATAAATAAGACGCATTTGGCCAGTCTAAATCTTTAACACTAACGCAGATGATAAGAGTAAAATACAATTTTTAAAAAAGTTTAAAGTAAATGGAAAAATTCAATCGTCGCTATTTGACGTTAACAAACCAATATCGGACTATGCGGGCGACAGTCAGTCTTATAGCCTTGTCATATAAAGAGATTGAATATTGCCTTTAATAGATGGCGTTGTATTTCAAAACTTGTACAAAAAGATCAAATATTATTTAATGCTTAGCAAAAATATAGATTTGCAGCAAAATGTTCGCATTCTTGACTTAAAACCAATAGTTTATCAATTCGTCTATAAAGATGTTTTTTACATGTCAAGCCTTTACCGCCATTTCATCGGAAGCTACTTCTGAACGTAAATATATTTTTTGTTGCAAAAAGTATTTAAAACTATTATTTTGTTATAAGATATACAATTTTATTAAGATGAAACCTAACTGATCCAAAAATTGTATGTCGTAAAACAAAATAATATAAATAGTAAAATCATCATATATACAACGAAAAAAGTATTTAGGTACAAAAGTCGCTTATGATAAAGTGGCGGTAAATGCTCGATATTGTGTTCAACAAATGCCCGGTTTCTGAGGTTACCAGTTATGAGTTCACTAACAATTGATTCCAAGATAAACTTACGTTAACTGGTAAGCTACAATTAGTACAAAGACTCGCCACTAGATGGATCTGTTTCAGAAGGAATATCTATTATTCAATTACATCAAACAATAACGTCAACAACAAAACGTCAAACAAAAGGTACGGAATAGATAAACGCCTAATATTGGTCAGTTAAGTTGAACCTAGTCTAACTATTGTACGATGGTGTGTTCAAAAACGCAACGTTTACGTTTGTTCATTTTTTTTAAATATGGTTTCACATGATTTGTCCTTCTAAACAATGTCAAGTATTCAAATATTTACAACGCCATCTTCACGTGATCACTTCAAATCAAGGAACCTATAGAACCTAACCAACAAAAATCAATTTGAGACAGCACATTACAACAATAAATAAAAACACGAAGTATAAAATTATACATAGTATTCAAAAAATTTCAAAAATATAGAACATTTCGATTCCATTGTAACAATATGATGTGTTTATTGAAAACTAAAATAAACATAAGAAGTTGTCTTTCTGTCATTTAAACATTATTTGTAAATTTAATATTATAAATTTTGTCCTAATCAAATTTGTTGATTCAGTACATTATTTTTAATCTATTTAAGTTTATAAAAAATTCATTATAACCATTTCATTAAATTCATTCATTTATAACATTAAATACAGAACTTGTATTGCATATGTACAGTGGATTTTGTTTATAACGACGAAAGAAAACAGTATTTATTGCTAGACCATATATATTAATCGCTTCTTTGCTTCAATAACGTGGTATCTTGAAAAACCCAAATTTACAGTACGCCACTTTTAAGTTTCAAAAAAAGATTTTACCCAAACATATTATACATTTTTTAATATTTTTTACAATTAAATTTAGTGTCAATTTACTAAGCTTTTTGAAATATATGAGAAAGTTGTGATAATATGATAAATTTAGCAAAATATAGTGAGTGAGTGAAATAAGTCGGTATTGGGATATGTCACGTTATTGAAGCAAAGAAGCGAAATATATAAATTTAGCCGCAAACATCTTTTTAATAATACTGATTTTTAGATTTCACTTTACCTACCTGAAAACTTATTTTAAAAAGTATTACAACAACTGCCATATTTGTAGATGTAAACAAGAGAGAAGAAAGCTATGAAACTATGAATGAATCTTTGTGCGTTGTTTATTGACTCAGTCCTTGTGTGTAGACTCTGTTGCAATATCTTCAAAGGATTCCTAGAAAGTTGTTACAACTGGTTCACAAAAAGTAGTCTATACCAGAAAACAGTGTTAGGGGCGAGCCACAAAAATTACGTCACACGAATTTCATGATTGTCTTACCCCTCCCCGTCCTCGACACATTCGTGAGAGTCCTCCCTCCCTAGTGTGACATCACATATTTTGCAATTTCACATCAAGAAATTGTCAAGTTAACCTTCGAAATTCCAAATTTAAACCAAGAGAACTACATCGTCTCTTTTATTCTAATACAAATTGTATGTAGTTAGAGGGAGAAAGCATCAGTTCAACGTTTATTTCAATTGTCTGTATTTGACCACATATTTGTGGTGCTTCCCAGTTAGCCGTGTGTAACAGTTCGGGCAACAAATCTGTGGTGGTACCTCCTCGAGGGCTAAACAGCAGTACAGTAATTATTTTTATTTCCATTTAAATGATTTTAAACACTACGGTCATACAGATAGAGTTGGAAATATTTTGAAATTGTTCATTAATGGTTGAAATTTCTTGTTGGTGCTTAAATATTTTAGATTTTGAAATGTGACGTCACGAAAATTAGGACCCCCTCCCACCCCTTGTCATATACTGTCACACTTCGCCGATACCCCCCCCCTATCCACCCCCTTGTTAACGAGGACGTAATTCATGGATGCTCCCCCATCCGAAGTCGTTATATCCAAATTATTTTCCTTTAAAAGTACTCAAGTTCTGAGACTGAAGTGTTACGTCGTTACCAAACCAAAAAGTCGTTATAAGTAAAATCCACTGTATTTGCTTATTGCAAAATGATGATATTTCTTTAATAATTAAAAAAAATTGATAATCAGAAATTAAAAAATATTATTTTAAACGTTATCTCTGATTTGTATAATAGATACATTTGCACGCCAATTCGGCAAGAACGTTACAATTTCAACTAAAATGTAACATCTTTATACAGTCCATGTTTTTATGCAAATAAATTATGATTTGTATCGAGAAAAGGAGACGGATACATTGTTGGGCCCAGATTCTAAAAAGACATTGACATGATATTTTAAGATTTATTTTTATTATGTTTTTATAATTGTAATGGGTTTAGTTATTTTGAATGAATTCATCGTGTGGTTGTACGTATAAATATCATTAACTGTTGAAATTCATTCACATAAATCAATTATGGTAATCTCTAACTTAATATATTTGTGACCTTATATATAAGATATCTCGTCTTTCAGATAGAATTTAGGGCTGTGCTTCCATTTTGTGATAGACAAATGTATCATTTTTTAAAACCATATCCCTACTCATTACATTTCTTTAGTCCAAAAGCCTCCGTCGCCTTTGTCAAGAATTACAAAAATATCATAATTACTAGAATATTATCATTATTAAAATATAATTATATACATATTCATGCATATTTGCATGCACGCTGCTAGTCTTAGTATAGGCAATTTGAGAGCCCTGTACCAAATTACAAACCGATAATACAAACTGATATTTATAGTACAAATGGTTCACACCCAACACCATGGCTATTAGTAACAACAAGGACAAGTGTAAAACATGAGAAGTATCTTGTAATTTTAGATACTTAATTAATTAAGGTAACAGCTTCCTAGATTTCAGTTGACAAAACTATATAAATTTTGTATACTAAGAATAACTTTGTATATTATTAACAGTGTACCAACATTTGTTAGAACATCATAATTTGTATGAAAGTCATGTATGTGTGGAACTCATAAAAATATATTAAAAACGATTATACTCTGAATATATAAAGTTATTGAATCAAGAACTCATTTTCAAATATATTACGCACATATTCTAGAACAATACTTGTACAGTACCAACATAGATATATATAGGGCTTTATAACATATAGGCGTATACGCAAAAATGCTTTTTGTTGTTTACAAAAAACTAAGCATGTTACAATTTAGAAAGTCTTACCAGTATGCAAGTGTACCTAAAAAGAAGGATATTCCAAATTTCAGCCTTATACAATCAACTAGTTTTGTCCCTTGTGTGAAATTGCACTTTCGTCACTATGCCCATTTGTTATGAAGCCCTCGATATGTAGGTTCATTACGAATAGTTACAAAGGTGTTTGTCAGAATGCAATTATGACAAACACTTTGTTTTAAATTGCATATAAGCCTCGTATAAGTTATGAATTACGAGTTAAAACACTTGAGATGAGAATCCGTCCAAATTAGAAAGACTTTACGAAAGTACACAACGTTGCAAATGGATGTATTATCTTCTAGATTGTCGGTTAGCATTGTTGGTATTGTTCTAGAATATACCTATTATCTTACTATTAGTAGAAAAGCTTCTATTTGAAAATTATCGCACAGCCTCGCGTTTGTCTTAGTTAAGATATAAGCATGATTAATACAATAAAGTTGAACACATGTTGAATATGTCGTCGTAATACGTGCCTTAAAATTTCAGTGTTGCTAACTGTGTTTCAAAGTGTGATCAACTTTTTGTACTAAAACTTTTGTGGTCTTAAGCCACCACAATTAAATAAGGAGCAGTATTTAAAAGAGCAATATTATTACCATAAATACCATTATACCACATTCAAGTCGTTATAAAAAGCTACCATTATCATACTAAATTACAGTCCAAATATATGTTAATAAAATAATATTTCAAGTAATGAGAGAACATGCGGAGACGACGTATTTCATTCATATTAACAACATAACACAACAAGTTACTTGTTGTGGCAGTTTGATGACTTACAAAATTTAATTCCAAACATATTAAGAAAGTTTAAAAAGTTTTATTCAAGGAAAATGTTACGTACGCATTCTTCAGACAACAGGGTCTCCTGATTATATTTACGAAAATTCCACATATCCGCTAGAAAACTTCCCGAGCAACAAACGATATTATATCAGAAACGTTAGGTTACGTTACATGGATACAAAAGTTGGGCAAGTGCGTGCCGGACACCGCACGTCAAGAATTTCAGATTTTTACCGGGTTCAGAAAAAAGAAGAGCTTCTCAATTGGTAGTGTAAATATTATTATTTTCATTATTTGTTTACAGAACCAATAATCATTACAACCATTGTATACAGAAGTCGCGGAAGGCCACGACACACCTTCCATGATCAAATTGATCGTGTACTAGCAGAAGGTGATGTCAGGAGCCTTAAGAACAGACGAGCGTGCATGACAAGAGCTATGAATGTCCAAGAAGCAAGTGAGGTGTGTAAGAATAAGCCTGAATGGCGCTCTGTTGTTCGTGCCTACCCCGCAAGGGACCTGTCGTGAAGTTATGTATGTATACAGACGTGTATGGATTTAACTTTGATTAGCAGTTTCATGTTATAATATTTTCTTAAGTTTTCGCGACTTGTATACATAATAAAATTACGTTTTAACGGTTTTGAGCGCGGTAATTTATTTTATTTTGGCTGTCAATGGCCGTTCGTCTGTGACCATGGCCACTGAAGGGCGGCCGAAGCGTCGGATTTACCAAAATCAACTGTGTGAGCACGGTTACGTGATTACGGCTCTTATGCTCACTTAACGCGCTCGGAGAATTAACTTTCTTATTAATTTTAAATTTCTTTATTAATTTCTTTATTAATTTTAAATTTCTTTATTAATTTTAAATTTCTTTATTAATTTTAAATTTCTTTATTAATTTTAAATTTCTTTATTAATTTTAAATTTCTTTATTAATATTAAATTTCTTTTTTATAATTATATTTGGACAATAATTCAAACACTCCTTACTTAAATTAAGATAAGCGTAATTTTATTTACAAGTTAAGAGACAGCAGCTATACATTTTCGGCCTTACTTATAATAAAATCGTTAAGAAACGATTAGCCATCTCTTAAGTAACAGAATCTGTATCAGACCATAATCAATGAATATCTTTTTTTCCACTTATAAACGTGTAATACCTGTCGTTAACCCAAGAGGAGCACAGATAAACGAAATTTGAATGATTAACGTAGCTTGTACCCAAAATATTCGACTAAAAAGGAGTTTATGGGTAAGAATTTCATTAATCAGTTGCTGAGCAGTATATTTAAATTTAGGAAACAGTTATAAGTAAGGCCCTTTACGTTAAGCGTAGTTTCACTACAGTTTGCTAGTTTCACAAGGAATACTTTGCGAATGATATCTAGCACCTTTGTCGTTGAAAATACGGACACCTATATATTGTTTTTACAATTATTCTTTGGGAAGATTATGAATTATCGTATTATAAAAATGACTGTTATGAGATTGAGTTAAGATGTGTAGTTGGCATTTTGGTACAACGTTATGCAGCGCTAAAATACTATAAATTCGTCTCCATTCCCGATTTTAAAACATTGACCATATTTTGGAGTTTAATAAAGTCTATAAGTCCGAGTATACTATATACTGCCTTACTCATAAACAATGCTTAACCACTTCTTAACTAAGAAACTTATGACGCATATTTTTTATTCAATCATAAATTTAAATTGGCTATTGTTAATCTAAGCATGCCTACTGATAAACAAAGTTGTAACCCAAGTATCAAATAAAGAATGAAAACGAGCAACTTTTCTTATTAAAACTACGCAACAAGCAATATTTGTATCTCGATGTCGTCATTTTGAGAAATGACGTTTAGTATTCGTGGTTTTTTGACAGCTATGATAGACTATTCAGTGATTCAAATAAGAACTGCTACCTTGCTTTTTAACCGTAGTTTAAGCTAGGTCTCGGCGTCGTTTAACATTGACAGATATTTAAGGATTACTTACCCACGTCACCTTTAAGAGGCGTTTATAAGTACATAAAACTTATAGTATTGTTATGTACTAGATGCCGACAAAGACAAATTCACACCTGCAGAAACACATTACCTTTCGGCATTTGGACTTCTTTTGTTTACTTTGTATTAAAAATTTGTAAACAGCCCATTGTGTATTGTAATCTTTTAGGCCTATTATTGTATTGTGATCACTGCCAGGTGTCTCGGATTTAAAAGTACAAACTGATTCTAGGAAATTCGGTCCAAGTGGTTGGGCAGACATATTGCATCTGTGCAGTATAATCAAGATTCAGTGGAGAGATGAGGCAGTCGAGCGATAACCACAAGCGAAGCAAGTTGTTTACATTCGGTAATCTATTTAGTCACGGAATTTGCGCGTGTGTTTGAATCACGCATTGCATTTGGAGTTATTGGGTCCTGCAACTCGTAACAATATTTAATACAAGTTGTGATAGATACTTATATAGTGGCTATGGCACTACTACTCATATCTGGCATATTTTTTGGTTTTTTAAATTGTTTCCAATAAACTTTTTTTTTTTTAGAGAAAATATATAACTACTATCATCTCATTCATATGAACATATGTTCGAATCCTGATCGAAGAGCATGTACCACTGCTTTTCTGTCATAATGTGCATATTATTTCAATTTTAACGTGTTGGCAATTAATACACTGTGAAAAACCTGCCAAGCACAAGACCAAGTGTGGAGGATTACGATCTCCTGAGGCGGGGAGCTCCAGCCCTGCAGTGAGACGTTTATGGTTTGACATTATAATAATGTAGATGATACATGTTACAAAAAAATCTATATTATTTAAACATAAAAAACAGACTTTTAATAATACATATATAAAATAATAATATCAGCCCATACGGACAGTATACCCGCCACGCTTGTCCATTGCCAAGGAAGCTTGACAAGTTTGACACATTGGTGATCTCGATGTGCAGGTTGCATCACGATGTTTTCCTTCATCGTTGTCAGTACGTGGTATTAGTAACCATATGCACATTAGATCAGAAAACTGACTAAGTGACGCATGCGTTCCAGCAAGGATCGAACCCGCGCCCTTTGAGTTTGGGACGAGACGAGATTTATATATACCATCTTATCATCTGACTTTTAAAATATCATGATTAAAATATTTTATATTACAATTAATGCACTATTTGATTACTTTTACTTGTACAAAATTACAACATCAAAACTTTATACACTCATACAAAAAGTATGAGGCTACAACTTTTATTAAATTATAAAAAGTGTCTCAAACTATTTGACTGTCATCTACGCAATTGTTATATTTATTACAAACATATAGTATTTTGTAATGTAATATTTAAAATTTACTCAAAAAGATATTTTTAATAAGAAATATACTCGACTAAACTAATGTTCCTGTCTCATAATAAAGACGTGTTACCAGTTTCAGATGCAAACCTCAAATGACTGAATTGTAAGGTTTAATCGTATATATACCCAAGCGTATATATCCATCTCATACAAATCCCATATAAACAGAGTGAGACAACAACAATAAATCGTTTCGTTTTAAATTCAACCACAAAGTGCCGAATATGTCGTTGCGACAGCGAGAGCGCAACCGCAAATATCACAACGTACAAATTTTTACAAAACGAAATTCAGAGGTTAACTACTTAATTCTACGTATTGTTAGCCGGTTCCTATATCGTACCATTTATTTGCCTTAACATTGGTTTAAAATGAACATTACTTACATGCAGGTCTTTTTTGTCACTTTCTTTTGGGGGCACGCGAATTCTCAAAATTTATAAATCTATAATGTTTTGTATGAGATGCGGTAACTGTTCTGAAAAGATAGATTAGATTTGGTAAACTTTTTTTCAGTTTTTATGGCAATTTTTTGACATTTTCGAAATTTCCTTTAAGGGCACTCAGTTTCCCCACGTGCCCCCTCAAAAAAAGCCCTGCTTATATGAATTTTATGTCAAATTTTTACCAGTCGTAAAGCAAATGAATAGTAAGTAAGACATAGAAGTCAGCCGAGTGTAAAATTCATTACTAACGCACCACTTTAACGTTTGTACCAACATGCTTAATACACGATGCATACTTGGTAATTTAAAATAAATAACATTCCTCGACGTAAAACTAATATTTTTATATGTACAAATACTTAATATCTAAAAACTAAATAATAGCTAATAGTGTACAGTTATGACTGGATAACTCACTGTCGTCGCCGACAAAAATCACAAGCTTTTCATTATTTACTATAAATAAGTATGAAAGTCACTTTCTTTTCATACGTTTCCTTCTATGGCTCTTGTTATATTATGTGAACTCGTTGAACTGAGCCAGAGCGGTCTTCACTCTGAAAATAATATTCCTTTGTTAGAATTTACGTATTGCGACAGAAATGTATAGGATAACGAAGTTAGTCTCCACCTTAACTAACTTGCGCGCTTCAAAAAACCGGACTCGCGTAAACGGGCATATTTCGGCGTTTTCGCTTGAAACGATAGTGATATCGTGTCAGTATCAACACGGATTCTGACGGAAAAACATCGCTATTTGCGTTCCGCGCTTATACGAGCTTAGAAGCGCGTCAACGCTCGTACGAATTGCGCGTGTGCTAAAAGGCGGGCCTTTACACGCCTACATGCGCTTCCTAAAACGAGCTTATTCTTCTGCTCCGTCGTCACACTCTTGGCAGAGTGGTCGTGGTCCTCATGACAGGGGTGGTGGCAAGATTCACAATTCGTCGCCATTCCTCCCGTACTGTATGTCTCGTGCATTCGTGGAGTGGACCATTTAGTGCGGTTTTGACTTGGTCGCTCCAGCGCATTGATGATCTACTGACGTGTTCTCCCGTCGTGTAATATGTCCAAAGAAAGTGAGAATATTTTGGAATTGTTGTGTTGTCCGAAGGTATATATATTAAATTATTGCACACACGATGTTAGTGTCAGATATTTATTGCAGTTCTTTTTGCGATATATTGACATGTGACAGATTACATATATTTTTGAGATCCGAATGCAACCAGCATTCATAATACAACCTCCAATAGAATACGACCTTGAACGATGGAAGAGAGACGTTGCTTTATGTCGAGTGAAACGAGCTTATACGCGCGTATAGAACGCTAGTCTGAGGCCGCTGTTACGAGTCACTTGTACTCACACGGCGGCCTCTGTGGTTAAGCGGACTAGGCCTTTGACGGCCTACCTCACTACAACCCAGAGGTTCCGGGTTGGATTCCCAGTGTAGTAAATTTCGGAAACGCATTTCTCCGTTATTTACCATGGTCTGGGTGTCTGGGATCGGCCCCAGAGTGGTCCGTTGTATATTACCCATAACACAAGCGTAACTTGCTTAATTTGTGGATATACAGTGTGTGTGTGTTTGTCTGCCATTTATTATTATTATTACTTGTCGTGCAGGTGGGCGGCGTCGTGCCTCGCGCGCAGCAGCTTGAGCGCGCGCAGCACGCCGAGGTCGGCGAGGCGCGCCTGCCGCGCGTGCGCGCCCGGCTCCGCGCGCCACACCAGGTTGCACGCCACGAACAGCGCCGCCTCCTGCAGCTTGCTCTCCGGGTGCGCCTGCACACGCGCAACGTCGCGTCACCCCACGCGCGCATCGAGGGCGTACGGGCAAATCCCTTGCGTAAAAGGTTTGCCGATAGCCTCGTGGCACATGAGTAAATAAACGGAAAAGAGTTAAAAGCTTCATACAACCGCGCGAATCGGTTGCACTACTACAAGCACGCGGGCATGTGTGCGTGACCACTGGCCCCGCTTGTCGCGTACGCGGCGAAACCAGTTTACGCCGGCGCAGCCAGTGGACAACAGCGTTGCCAGATGGGGGGATACCCTGCCAATTTGGGGGTTTATTTGACGTCTGGGGGGAGATTCGGGGGTAAAGATTCTTTGGGGGGACTTTCGGGGGGAAATATTTTGTTGTGAGAAATTTTATCTTAGAATTATATATACTCTACTAGTGAATCATACTTCAATTCAATAGTTCATTTCAATAATTCAATTCATTCGTTCGTTCATTAACGTTATTTATTTATTATGCCGTCTCTACTCGTATGCGTCGTATCCCATAGGCTACTTTCCGTTAGAGACTCACAATGATCACGTTCACAACCGCGGTTTTTCCCGTTTCACTTATTTGCTGGCGTCACAATCGTAAACTCAAGTGGAATGGTTATTTAACGCACCTATTGACACAGGTCGTTGTGAGCGCCTCGTGAGCGAAAATTATGACGTCATTAGTGACTTTTCGCTACGACGGTGGTTTTGCTTTTTTCTTTCTCCTTTAAAATAAGTAAAAACTGTTTTGGGTTTTTTTATTTACAAAAAGCTAATTTTGGGGATTTTTGAAAAAAAATTGGGGGTTAATTGACATGGTCATCTGGCAACGCTGGTGGACAAACTCGGGGGCGGCAGTGCGACGCACGTTGTTTTGTTAGCTGCATGTTTGAATATTTTAAGATTAAAATGTGGTATTTAATTAAGTATTTATTATTATTATATTATTATTATTAGTACTAAAGATTGTCAATTTGATATGCCATGTGTTTCCCGTTAGATTACTTGAATAAACTTTGCTAGATTGAGAATTTACCACACCATTAAAATAAATTATTAAAAAACAAACATTATAAAAAGACAATTATTAGAATAAGTAATTAGTAAAGTAGGTATCTATTCTATCATACTGAATAATAAAACTATTTAACAAATGTTTTGTTTAATTTCTCATTACCTATTGTGACAACCCTACCAGAATAGGTAACAATTTTGCACGTTCTTAAGAAGCTTTAACTCTGTTCCGTTTATTTACTCATGTGCTCGTGGTGTCACGCGTCGGTGGTCAGTAGGGTTGACAGAAAAGGTTACATAAATAGTTGATGCAATAAATCTATCATTTTAATATGTTATCTATACTAATACATAAAGCTGAAGAGTTTGTTCGGTTGCTTGAACGCGATAATCTCAGGAACTACTAGTCTGATTTGAAAAAAAATTCAGCGATAGAAAGCCTATTTATCGAGGAAGGTTATAGGCTATATGTCGAAGGCTTCATAACATATAGGCGTATACGCAAAAATGATTTTTTTTTATTGGCAAAAATGCAGTTTTACACACGGGACAAAATTGTAAATAAAACAAAACTAGTTGGAATACCCTTCTATTGAGGTACACTTGCATACCGGTAAGACTTTCTAAATTGTAACATGCAAAGTTTTTAGTAAACAACAAAAAATGGCATTTTTGTGTATAAGCCCATTTGTTATGAAGCCCTCGATATGTAGGTGAGGGTGGTTGTTGCAAATTGTTGCTCGTTGACTCGATACATCTAAATAAAACTTCGTAGATATAATATTTAATCTTTTTTAAAAATCACTTTTACCACTTCAAAATAAATCTTTATTGAGCACACACACACACCAACCACCCTATACACTCTTAACCAACGGACTGTCAAATGTTCATCCCAATCAAATCTTCAATCAACCGTCCTGTTCATTCCATATTTGCATTCCAATACATGTGCCATTTATCCTCAATTCTTACATATAATTACTTGAGTTCACTGACTGACTAGTCTCCTCTATACCGTAGGTACACGCCAAGTAAAAATTTCGAAAACTCAACCCCTAAGGGGTTAACATTTGAAAATTTGCTTAAACTATAACTGTTTTAACCTACACGAACGAACTCGCGAGCAACAGCTAATGGAATAATATAATTATTATTTCTGAGACCAAAAAAGTAAACATACCCACATACACCGATTACCGATTCGTAATCCCGACATGACAAATATTAAAAGATTATGAAGCCTTATGCCGTGTTGTATCAATTTCACAATGCAATCGTCCTAAAGTAATTGTTCAAAAGCCTCAGTTCTTGCAAATTTTT
Source organism: Dendrolimus punctatus (assembly GCA_012273795.1). Classification (NCBI taxonomy): domain Eukaryota; kingdom Metazoa; phylum Arthropoda; class Insecta; order Lepidoptera; family Lasiocampidae; genus Dendrolimus; species Dendrolimus punctatus. The sequence continues at coordinate 5,131,623 of CM022540.1, read as the reverse complement.
ACATACCATTTAGTACTCTTATTAAAAGCCACAAATAGCTGTAAGAGTAGTTACTTTTGGCAAAACGAAGTATATAGTATGCTTAGTGTGTCTAACTCAATTATACGAAAGTCGATATTTTAACCCAACTGATCATCTTGGCCTGGTCATTAGAATGGAGGAAGTTAACTAATAACAAAAATTTAAAAAGTAGTCCTAAAAAATCTATAACATGTATAGAGTATAAACGACAAGTAATGTTGATATAAAATATAAGAATATACCAAATTACTGATTCGAAGTTATACTAACCAAGTAATCAACAAGTTTTCTCAAAACATCTTCATTGGCCATAATAAGATCTTTTGCCTTTTCACCGTCTCCTATATTGCCCAATATACATAGTGCTTGCTCCTTCACTTCGGCGGGGTAGGAACCTTCCAATACTACTATCACTGCCTAAAATAAAACATATATTAGATTAACATTAATAGATACAGTGATTTGGTATCGAGAACAAAATTGATATAAATGCAATGTATCACTTTCATTAAAATGTTACAATGAGAGAATGGTGAAAGACGACGTTACGTAGATTTCAGCTGTTCCATCGACACTCAGCTGCCATATAAAAAAAAGGATGCTGTTTTACCGACAAATTACTTGCAATCTATCATTTGAACAAAAATCAACAATATTCCGTATTTTAAATGACCCGTATCTAAGATGCATCTTAGATAAGCAACAGCCAATTAAAATTTTTAAGTGAAAAAAAGAGAAGCTTTCATTAAGAACTTAAGAGCATCTCACTTGAGAGGTGATAAAACATTGTGTAGAGATATTGTTGCGGCCCTTGGTTATGTAAAACGAATTATATTTCCATTTTCCGGTGATTTAGTTTTAATTAACCACTTTTATAAAACCCATTTGAAGGGGTTTAGGAAAACCTCGGCTCATAAGTTATTCCAAATATCCATTCCTTGATTTTTAATACCTTTCAACAAAAAATTTAGAACAAGAGTTGTTTTTACCAAGTCTGTGTTACCTGCATGACCTGTGATGAATATTCGCCCATAATGGCATCGATGTGTTGCCTCGTCGACAACAGGTTCCTGAGCAGCCCGAGCGTCTTCATGATGACGCGGGTGTCGCTGTCGCCCAACAACCGGAACATTTGCTCCGTGCCCAAACAACATAGGATTCGTTGCTTCACTTTCTGCTCGGCCTGGGAAATCAACACATATTTTTTTATCTACTAGTATACAATACAAAAAACCAACTACATACTAAATAAGTCGTACGAAAGCGCTTCGTAATAAATAATAAATAAGTAATAATTCTACGTTGTTTCAGTTTCTAGTCGATGAATGGATTATTATTTTCTAGAGTGGCAATGTATCTGGCAGTTGTCAATGTCAGTCTGACACAACGCCGAGCGCTAGTGTGCATTATATTATAGAAAATAGTGATTTTGTTCTCAGCGCACGATTTTACTACACCATCGTATTTACGAAGTAATGAAAGCTCCTAATTAAAATATGTCTACATACTAATGCATACGTAATATCAGCCCATAAATATCTCATTTCTACGGAAGGGCCTTTCTATTGCAGTGGCATATAATTAAATACATAGATAACAGAGAGAGAGAGAGAGATGATAAAGACTCCTTCAGGTATCGACGCTCTTATAATAATCATACATTTCATTTTTAGTAAATACAGTAGAAACCGAATGCACCGACATCGTTTATAACGACTGATCTCCTTCAATATCGTTATATCCGGTTTCGACTGTATTCACAAATATATGTTATTGAAATTTTTGACCAGATTTTTAAGTGGCATCTATTTATACATTGCAAAAAAAACAATAGATATTGACCCATAATAGGAATAAGAAATAAATATTGTGTATATTTTATGAATTAAAGTAGTTGATATTTACTAACTTGAAATGCCATGTTCATCAGCGCCCATATTCCGTTCAACCTAAGCGCAGCCTCGGGCCTTTTTGTCAAATTGCACAGCATCTCCACGGCACCTATCGGACAGGGTACATATTTCACGCCGTCATTCTTTACTTTGCAAATACCTACTACTTACACACGCATAATAATATAAATACACTGGGAATATTTTAATTCAGAAAAATAAAATTCTTTAATTTAAAAACAATTAACTCAATTGAACACAGAATGCAGTTCCATTGCCAAACCAAAATCGTGACAATTCTGCGCATGTCCGCAATATAGCATTTCAAAAAGCTATACTATAAATACAACAACAAAATGAGGTTATCACTTCGCTCGAGCACTAGGCGTCGAATCTATACATATAAATAAAATTGGAGTGTCTGTTTGTAATATTGAAATAACCGCTTTTTACTACATACATATGAATATATATACGATACATACACCAAAATAACAATTTTATTTTTTTGTCTTTCTGTCTGTTTGTTCCAGCTAATCTCTGAAATGGCTGGACCGATTTTGACGGGACTTTTATTGGCAGGTAGCTGATGTAATAAAGAGTAACTTAAGCTACTTTTACTTTAGAAAAAATCCTTTATTTTGGTATTATGATGATTTTCAATCACCACGCGGTAGAGACCGCGGGGCGCAGCTAGTTAGAAATAAAGTTATACATTACTTAGTGTAAATCAACAAAAATTTTATTAGTGATTATTTTGTGGTATGTATCTATATGGGCACATTGAAATTCGCGCAAATAAAAGAAACATACTTTTCATCTTGCATGTTTATTAGTGTCTACATTGTGACAAATACATACACATAATGTGCTTGTAATAAATACAACTACATATTACTTTATATAAACTATTATATCTCTTTTATGTCTACTCGCATTTTATTACATAACTAGGATATGCCCTTCTTGACTTGAATCCCGACTTGAAATTCTCGCGAGATTCCCAGGATACTAATTACCGTAGCACTTGAAAGAGAATGTAAGCTATCGTTTTGGTGAAAAATGTGTCACAAATTTTATGTGGTTAATCTCTATGCACCCGAAAAACTAAAAACCGCTCCCATAAATATCTCGCGGGATTCCCGGAATAAAAAATAGCGCAGATATTAAGTTTAAAAATTTGCTGTTGACACGGCATGTTTAGAATTTTATAATATTAAAGATATTATTATGATTGATGCTAGAACAAAAATTATTATCCACACTAACCTTGGTCTAACATTGGCTCCTTTGCTGGAGAAAATTCCAAAAGTAGATTGCAGAGTGTCGAAGAGCCTACTGTGAGGAGTTCAATGTCGGGGGAATCGGTTAAAAGCTGCATGAGCGGCCTCCAAACGGCGTGGTCCTATTACCAAATGGTCCCTTCATTCATAATATACATCACAGATATAGAAAACATTATAAACAGATTAATATCAAAGAAGAGGAACACTAGATTTTTTTATTGCAGGAGTTCAGCAGACAGGCAGACGGCCCACTTGAAGGAAAGCGGTTACCCTCGCCTATGAACATTTGCAACATCAAAGGTGCTACAAATGCGCTACTGCTGTCTTAAGGGAGACTGGAACCTGGTCACTAATGCCGGAATACAACTCAAGGTTGTTATGGCGACATACTTTAAACTAGGGGTGGTAGCCATCCAGTCGGGCAAATGCCCTACCACGTGGCTGTGGGTTGTTTTGTCGCCTCTTACGACAGGCCGCCCGGCCGCAGGAAATTGTATTCTTTCCCCGTCCCTGCACGCGACATAATACATCAGACAAGGTCATATGGATTTAGTTTCTTTGCCTGTCATTGTGGCGAATAAAGCAACGGCAAAAATTAAAACAATCGGAAGGAACCATCGATAGATCCGTGAATTATATAATTTAATTCTTTTAAATGACCTTCTCTAACAAAACTATCTTAAAACACTTGGACTAATTTTAATAACAGTAGAATTATGTCATTACATTTAAAAGCATTCACTTTTCAAAATGTAAATAGGCAGTAACTGATAATTTTGTATTGTTCTACAATCTAATAACAACAATTTTAATCTTAATTTCAAAATTATACGCATAAAAACACGTAAGGGTTTTATTAATTATCAAATATTAGAAGTAATAGTTCGAGTGCAATATAAACTATCCAAATGTTTGAGCGACATTACAGTTTAAGTCATTTACCTGAAATGTCGTTCGTAATTGTTGAACAGACCTTGAAAGAGAATGGAGACACCTCACGGCTGCTAGTCTTACCTGCGAATTATAAATAAATAAATTACTAGAACTCTGGCCTGCATGTCATTTGATTAATTCTGCAAAACTCCACATACTTCTGGATAAACATTTTAAATATATCTCCACAACTGAAAAGTATCAATTAATATTACGAGTCTAAATGCGAGAGTAACTCTGTCTATCTCTGTTGCTCTTTCACGGAAAAACTACGGGACCGGCTGAAACTTAGTATATATAAAGTTTTCGATGCCGAGGATGAACAGAGGATACTATTTATCCCGAGAAATGGAATAATATCCGGGATAAAAATAGATTTGTCTTTCCGATTGTTATGCTTTACACGGAAAAACTGATTTGGCTGAAATTCGGTATATATGTAATTTTAATACCGATGGTAAACAAAAGATGCTTTTCATCCTGAATAATGGGATAGATTTTGAGATGCATTTATGTAAACCTTTACAAAAATGCATTCCAAATTTTTTTGCGTTTTCGTCAATTTCGACATTTTTGTCGCATTCGTCATTTTCAGCATATTCGTCATTTTTGTAGTTTACAAGATAGCTAGAAGGAGGATTGATAAATAAAACTACAACGAGTTAAAATAGAGGACGCAAGTTCACATGGGACCAATCATTTCTTAAGTTTATACTGGATCGGTTTCGCTGTAATCTTTATCAAATGCAGTTTTAATACCGAAAATGGACATAAATACTTTTAATGCCGGGTGATAGGATAGTTTTCAATATAACATGAAGTGAATCTTCCGGGGGGAGGAGGAGAGGGGGAGAATAGCACTAACATATTTTTTTGTATTGAGAACTTCATCTGTAAGGCAACTTCATCTATGAGTTATAGTGATATTGTACATAACTTGCATCTCGATCGGTAAAACAGTATTGTGGTTCTAGTTCTATTTAAGAATAAAATTTGTAAACACTTTTATTCATGTTTTGAGCGCGAAACTCGAAAGTTAAATATTAATAAGGGAGTAATTTATAAAATAGATACAGCAGCACAATCCAAAAGTTGTGTTTAGAGCTTATTGCACAATTGCAAATTAAAGTCTCAAGTAGCTTACCACTTGTGTCACATTTATCAATAAAAAGCTATGTATACGTTTTACAGTTATTCAGTATTAATCCTAACCAACAGGTAAGCTTCAAGTTAACTTTAGGCCAGTTCGAACAGCAAATATACTTTGATTATGTTTTGGAAAACTATTATTCTTAAACCATAAATAAGTCCCATTTCAGCTCGACTAAAATTGACGCTTTTTCAATTCTGACTTTTTTGTCATTATACGGAAAATGTTCATAATAACAATAAAGTAACCTATTCATGTTTGTAAAATGAAACGATTAAAAACGTTGTTGTCACCTCATTTTCTTTTAATAGTATCTATCGAATACCATAACCCCCCCCCCCCACACCACACACACACACACACACATAAAAATAGAACAGAATATTGTTTATTAAACACAAGAACGCGTGATACTCAGAAATAACAATATTACCGGCGGTCTTACCGCTATTAAAGCGTTTAGTTAAAAACGTGTTTTTTTCCAATCCTAAGTACGTACCCCCGCTCGCACGCAACAATATATATAATTTTGGCTCGTTTGGATCCATATCAACTACACTGTGATTTTTAAATATCTGGAATAATATGACAGATACGATCTACCTTTATGTTGCAAACTTGGAGCAACTTACCACTTATGAATAGAATTTTTATGAAAATGTATTAGGATTCAACACAGCCGTGAGTTATTGATTCAACTCACACAAGTCACATATGAATCAAAAAAAGATCGATTGCAGCTGTCACTTTAGTCTACGTAATTGAAAATCACATATACTTTGCGCTTTACTATAGTAGAATTATTTTCTCCGTGCAGCTTGGGTCATAAATAATCGGAGTATTTCGCTCTCTTTTCCACTCACGGGCCTTATGGGCAGACATACTGATACGCATTATTATTGTCGATAAGCGTTATTGATAGTATATTTAGTTTTGTCATTTTGTGAGTTAGTGATATAAATGAAAGAAAAAAATAGTCCACGAACACATCAAAACTAAATGGTGATTTTATTTTCCCACCAAATACTAAGTTTAAAATTAACAGCAAAAAAGATAATAATGATTTTTATAAGAATGATAATCTTTCTTTGATAAGAACGAGTTTTTATCGATAATGGCGTTGCGCCCGCGCAACATGCTCACCGCCCTAACCGGACTGAGGCCGAGTTTGATTTATGACACAAACTGCATGGAGAAAATAATTCTACTACAGCAATTTTTGTAACAGACCCTTAGTCTAACACCAAAATTGGAATAGGTTCCACTTAAAATCGTAAAATGTTGTACCTATTCTACAGACATACTGTAATGAATACCACAACTCTATATTTAATACTCACATGAGCCTCGGGATTGTTCATTCCGTTGACAACGTGGACCATGAGGCCGTGCGTCTCGATGATCTTCTTGCGTATGTCTTCGTCGTTGGCGCCCAACGACGCGAAGCACTTGAACGCGCCCTGCTTCGCGGCGGCCGAGGGGCAGTTCACTATGTCCGCCAGCGACGTCATCAGGTGGTTCGATATCGCCGCTAGCCTTTGTAACGATGTATCCACCTGATATGGTACAACGAATATTTACATTGTTGGGTTGTACACATCTGTTTCTATTAGAACAATTCGAATTATTGGACAACAATATTTTTAATCATGTATAAATATTTGACATTCGCTAGATATACAAATCGTGCGAAAGCATATTAAAAAAATAATAATAATGGCATGTCATACCCATAAGTACGACAATATTTAAAAATTATATTAACGGTTTAAAACACAAAGTCGTCATGTGCGTCTGTCTCCCTGTTTCTCGTAAACTGTCTAGTGTATGTAAAAAAATGTGTAGGTATTGCACACATTTGACCAAACTATGCTTGTCTTAAGGGTAATACATAATGAACCACTCTAGGGCGAATCCCAGACACCCTGCTCAGAATAAATAACGGAAAGTCTCTTTACAAAATTAATTCGGCGAGGGCATGCACTTTTACCATCGCCCATAGATATTTGAAACACCAGGCCGAAGCCAACGCGTCGCCGGCCTTTAGGATGGAATAGTAAGGATGTTGTAAGTATTTTATTTTCTATAATAAAAAAAACTATTTTAATGTGCGAGTGCACCCGAGTGAAATTAATGAATGCAAAAAAAAAACAAATTGTGTCACCGAGTGTACTCGACACATTCATATTAAATTTTTGTAAAGGAGGTAGGCCTGGCAATTTTGGATCGTGTGTGAAGTGACTTGCTTAATATAATATATCAGTATACTACGTAGTACTGATTTCCTCTGTTGCAAAATTGTTATTGTTATAAGTTATAAAGTATTGAGTGTGTACAAATTAGATGCCAAATTAAACCTACAGTATTTGTCTTTAAATTTCCCTAATGTGCTGAAGGAGATGTATGAGGGCGATAACGATGTATTAGGGGTTGGAATAGAGGGATCAGACAGTTTTGGTATACAGAGGATGGGATATATAATGGTAGGACCGTGACCTGAGCTTAGACCACAAATGCCCAAAACGTTTAGTCGTTTCCGATCGAAAGCAGAGTTTAATAATTTCTATCATTTAAGTCAATTTATAAATTAATACTCAACTTTAACGGTTTAAATCGCCTTATTATATAATAGTAAGAAGCCCGATTTTAGCTTTACGTTTCATTTTAATCTGATGTGTTTACCAGTTTTCAGTCAAACATGAAGACACAAATTTCAAACATATGTAACAAAGACCCATAAAATAAAATAATTTACGACGAATAATATTCTAATTTCTTACCTCTGCTAAATATGCTAATGTCTCGGCAGCTTTCGCTCTTATATCTTCGGGCATTTCCTTCGTGCAGAGACGCGCCAAACATGGCAACGCGCCAAACACTATCCTGGAACAACAAAAACAAATGGATAAATAACACTTTATTGCTCACCAAATATACAATTTTAAAAATACACAATTACAATATTGTCATGGTAGAAACAATAGGCGGTCTTATCGCTTAAAGCAATCTCTGCCAGGCAACCTAACTTAGTACTGACAAGTACAGAAATTTAAAAATATGTATACTCGTAAATGCATGAAAATGACTATTTAAATATTGGTTTGTTCTTCCTTCAAGACTGTAAGCTTTAAAAATAAATTTTCAATGAATAAATGTATTGTTTTATTGTATAGTTATGTATTGTATTTGGAAACATTAGTGTAGGGCAGTGTTTTTCAACCTGTGGGTCGCGACCCCTAGGGGGGGTCGCAGAGCCTTGTTCAGGTGTCGCCGGCAAGAGGGAAAAGCAATTTAAGTTTATACCTCATACTTGGTACTTGCTAAGCTCAGCAGCTTTTTGCAGAGTATAGGTCGTAATAATGAATATAGGTAACGAAATAGGGAAAACATAAACATAGTCATTTAAATGATTAGCTTTTTGTCTGTCTATGACCCAAGGGGGTCGCCAAAATTTTTCAACCTGTAAGGGGTCGCGTATCCAAAAAGATTGAAAATCACTGGTGTAGGGTGATAGCTTCAAGTCATTTAGCGAATGTAAGTATTTGTACGTCATGTAAATGACAAAATCTATTGGAAACTTTATATTATGTAATATATAATACAAAGTTTCCAGTCCAGTTCCTTCTTCCTTCGTAAATTCTTCTCGTAATTCTTCGGAAATTCTTTTACTATACAGGCTTTTCGACTGTGGAACTCCCTTTCCTTACCAATCGCACAAGCTAAATCAATGAGTATATTAAATTGTATGGTCACTGACCATTACTGGTCTACTAATTTATAATATCATCATATATCTAATTATATATGTGTAGTGGTTATTCATATTTTATTTTATTTTTAGTAGTATTTAATTGTGATTTTATAACTTTTAATTTGAGTTTAGTACACCACCAAAAATCGTTTATTGAAATTTCCTTTAACACCTCCTTAGACACCGGGTTCCCTGGAAGAGATCGCTATAAGCGATAAGCCGCCCACTTCTAATGCAATGTATCCCTATCAAATGTCTAGATTTAAGTTTCTGGTGAACAATAAAGACTTATAATTCATTCATTCATTCATACCTCTTTCATGTACCTGTTTTTGCAAATAAAGATTGATTAATTGTAATATATTGATATTGACTTTTTGTTTCGTAAAAAAAATCTTCCAGTACAACAATACGAAACTGAGCCCTAGGAGATTTTTTAGTGATTAATACAAAAAAATTCAGATTTACATAGTTAAAGCATAGTAGTCATTCTATATGAAAATAATCAAACGTTTCTATTTTATACAAGGAGGGTAATTCGAGAATTATCTAGATGAACTAACCAATAAGATGACTGTGTTTAAAATAATCGCCGATTTTATATATTTCAGAATCCAGAGCATACACTTTCTTGTCGGATACTTCATCCAGACTAGAACTGCTAAATAAATAATACATACAATGGAGACAAGATGCAAGAGCATTTATTAATCTCTGTATATTGTTTACCTTTGTGTTGTTACCTTTTATCATCTGCGGGGAGCGCCCCGGCGCGGTGGATGAAGGTGAGGCAGCGCGCCGCCCCCATCGCAACGGGGATGGGTTTCTCCCTCGACACCAGCGACGACAGCAACTCTGGTATCGTTTTGTCACCATGCCTACAATTCATATATCATTGTCACAAATACCCTAGAAAACAGAGGTTGACTGTGAACTAACTTTTAAGGAATTAAACTCAGAAACTGGTATGACTAAAACAGATGCATTCATGGACGTAGCTTGCAAAACGTGGACACTTCAAGGAAAAGAAGGAAAACATACATACATATATGAATATATGTACTAATATTACTTCACGTATATACATGAAAAAAATTAAACTGCATTGAGACATTATTTTAGGAAGTGTAATATGGATAGTACTGTACTATGAGCTACTGTGCCGCGAATTTGCGCATGGAATGTTTTCATGGAACCCTAATTTTAAAAATAGCCAAGTTACAGATGTCCATGGGCGACGGTAGCCACTTGCCATCAAGTGGACCCGTCTGCCAGTTTGCCTATACGCAAACATAAAAAAAAAGTTACTCCCTGTAACATCAGCTATCTATTAGTGAAAGTCCCGTCAAAATCAGTCAAGCTGTTTCCAAATTAGCAGGAACATATAGACAGAGAAAAATTCTTAAATAAAATTATTGAAATCTCTTGGTCAAAATTAACCTCCAGATTTTTTCACATTTTTATTTAGACATTACAAACACTCTTCAATTTTATTCATATGTATAGATAATAAATTATTTCTATCTAATATACACTACAAAGGTATGAGTTAAAATGAACTAATAGTGGGAAAGCTATGGTATCTTTTGATAATAAGATAAAACTTCCAAACCTCGTATTGTAAGCGACCTGCGCCACATTAGGATTCTCGAAACACAAGGCCGTGAGTAAATCCAAAGCAGGACAGGCGGGGCCTCCGCCGGAGAGGAGGGCGGCGGCGGCACCGCAGCCCCCTGCCGCCGCGAGCGCCGCCTGCTCGCCACTGCCGCAGCACCATATCGACAAAACGCGGACCACACACGCGCGTGCCGTCGGCGTACCTTCGCGGGCGATCTCTATACATATCACTCAATATAAGGGCACGTTGACAACCTTTTACATACAAATCAATCAAATCAAATCTAATTTGTCTCCATCTCATAGATTTACCAAAATATACATATGTTTTTTTATTAAAAATGTAAAATTATCTCCAGAAGGTTGTCAGGAAGAAATCGCTGTTAGCAATAAGACCTCCGATTGTACTACTAGTTATAAGATTGTTAATTCATATGTATTATTATTTTCTTGTGTGTAATAAAGAATATTCTATTCAATTTTTTTTAATGACTACTATAGAATGTCTATATTGTTTTTATTTTATTTATCTTTAAATTAATATAAAATATGTAGATATAAGTCGCTATAAGTATCCTATTAGCCAGGATACCTGGATGAGATTGCTTTAAGCAATAAGACCGCCATTTGTTTCGCTTTAAAAGTATTGTGATAATCCTTTTTTAATTGTTCATTTTGGTGAATAATAATTTTTATCTATCTGTAAATATTTTAAACAAATTTTTTCATAATAAAATTGGAACTAATGCATATTTAATTAATAAATATTAGGTTCCTTAGTAAGCTATTAGAATTTAATTGAGGTGATAGTTTCAATAAATATTAATTGCTCTTGTCATTCTTGATATTAATAATAGTTTTAGCAATAGGATATTAAAGATAGCTGTAGTAACCAAAATTACCTTTAAAATCCCTTCATGTAAAGTATTATGGATATGAAACAAACATTCTTAGAATCTGAATAAAAAATTGAGAAACATAAAATTTTCACAGTGAAACATGGAATGTTGTATTGTAAAAACTTTTAAGTGATTGAATATTTGGGAATAGCCATTTTTATTTAGATTTAAAAAAAAATGACTTTTTTCTTTTTATCTCATTTGCATGTTTGTATAACTGTCTCGTTTTGTGCATATTAACTACATCTCGTTTGCGAGAGAAATGGGCCAGGGGACGTGCCAAAATTTTTTTAATTGCTCCATAATGCATAGTATTGTGTGGCCGTATCACAGCAACAGCTTGCTACAAACTGCCATCACCCTCAATTGCTTGATGTAGTCATGACATCATAGTTGATGCAAGTTGACCAGGATTGAGCAATTCTAGTTGCTCATACAAAAGCACCTTTATAAAATTTGAATTAAACATTACATCTAACAAAATGTTGACATATCCAATTTAACCTTCATGACTAGACTAGACTAGACCATCATTTCCTATTATCTTTACTTTGAAAACATAACAAGAATCTGGCTTACGTGTAAGTCTGGTAAGTAGCCTCATATCAGTTGGCAATGCTGCTATAGGCGGTGAAGGGTGTAGAAACACACTTCTCAGTGCACAAAGACCTGCTTCAGCTAGTTTTGTGTTTATTGGCACTATTTTCAAAAGTTCAACCAATGCTATAGCTGTGCCTTGTTCTACTAATGAAGTCACATTTTCTGGAGTCCCTTTTGCCAGTGAACCTAGAAAAAAAAATATAGTCTAATTATTTAAATTATTTGCAATAGTTTTTCACTATCCATGATAAATTGTATCAAAGAACTGTTTATACTTAAAAGAATGATTCACTCTGTGATTTATTCTATCCTGAAAATGGTATTATGTGTTCTAGGGAACACAGTCATTACATTATGGTCTCATAGTTACAAATTTGGCCTTTTGCTTATTTTAAAGATTAATTAATCCTATATAAAAACGACTTGAAGGATCATAATTGTATCTCCATTAGTTTTTTAACTTATTTATATTTATTGCTTGACAAATCAAGTGACTGGTTGAACCTTAGTTTTGTTAAAAAGTATTATAAAATATTTGAAAACTTTTTTCTAATTTTAGCTAGGAAAATAGGTGAACAGCAATGACCAAGCCTGAGATGGAATATTACAAATGTGTTTTTTGAATAGCTTTCGGTGATCAAAGTGAAGATTTCAATAATACATCCCGACAATCTGTTGAGAACATTGCCATCTATCATTGCAAGATTTGAACATTTGGGATTTGGCTAGAGAACATAAGTCTGATGGAAAGCATTTGTTATACCTGGTAGTGCCTGTATGGTCAGCTTCCATGGCACAAGAGTCAGCAATCTCATTGCGGCTGACGCCTGAGTGACTTGGCATCCAAACTAAGATTATATTAAGGCTGGAATGATGACAGTGTAAAAGAGCCTCTATAATTTTAAGATTAACTGAGAAATTGTCTTTAGCATGAAAGTGGAGTTCAGTCATATCTTGAAGACAACTCAGACAATAAGAGGCAATAATAGATTTTCTTATGCCATGTGATCCAATGTAAGGGATAGCTTCCAAAAGAGTGATTAATTTGCCTGTATACATAGAGCTCTACATGAGGATTGTAAAATTAAAACCATTTGTGAGAACCAGAAAATCGAAAAGATTTTATTTATTTATTTATTTATGTCAATAGGATCCCCAACAGTTTTTTACATTTAATCAGTTACTAGACTTATGACTAAGGTTTACAATGCTATGTAAAAACTAATTATAGGTGAACACAACTTCCAGTATAATTTCTTCACTGTTATTTACTTAGACTCTAATGATAAATATAACAAAAATGTGTAGGGTATTTAAATTAGTTTGTCTGTCAGTCTATCTAATGAGTGTCCTACATTAAATAGAAAGGTTCAAACAATCTTGCTTCTTGGAACTATAGGAAGTAAAATAGAATTTTCTGAGAAAGCATACAAAATGCTATTTAAATCATTTTAACATGCAGCAAATTTTTTAAATAAATTGGTAGTATCACCATATAATGAGGCATGCAAGCTTTGGGAACATTCCCTATTGAAAGAGGTCTATGACTAGATTTTTTACATTCATATTAATAAATATAAATAGTTTAATTTATTTAAGGTTTTTACCAAGATACATATAAGAATGTGACAATACAAATGGATAAGTCACTCTCATAAATATATAATTCATATGGATGGTTAATTACACATTTTGATGGCTTACATTTCAAAGTTCAAATACTTAAGTACCAGAGCAGGATAAGTCATGACATAATTAGCACATTTTGCCTCAAGATTTATGGACTTTGTGTTTAGGCATTTGCTGTGGAGTGTGAACTATGTGAATTACCTCATTGCCATTTATATAAAAAATCCATTGTACTAAATCCTATTTAAGTTTTGTATAACACATTTGATTGAAAACAGAGTTTGAAGTTGACTGTAAATAAATTGAACAATAAATGTAGTAAAATGTTATATACAGTGTTGTAACATACCAATTGTAATAGTGGCCTCCAGCCGTATATTGGTGTCCAAGGCCTCATCTGACATCAGCTGTAAAAGCCGGGGCACAACTCCTTGCTGAATCACTGATGTTTTCTGCCTATTACTACCGATCACAGAATTCTTCAAAGTCACTAATGCTTCCATAACCTTCACTAAGTCTGGAGAGTATAACTCATCAATATATGAACGTGAGCTTTCAATATCCTAACGATAGAATGTTTTAGGTTAGAATTCATGTTAAAAATTATTCAAGCGCTGTTCCTAGTGAAAGTAACTTACCATGAATATCGTTAAATGTTGCATATTTTGTATGTAGATTTACGCAGTATTATAGGTAAAAATAAACGTTCGAAATATATTTCGAGGCTGACTAAGCTGTCAGCCTGTCAAACAAATCAACTTTATATTTTTGACTATTTTCGAAGTGCCAACTGTCTGCGTCTGTCAGTCATGCAAATGCTGTATTGCTGTGTTTTCTGTACAAAACCTGCCAGGCCACGAATTTGGGCTCGGCGGTGACCAATGCGACGCGGCGACGATAGTCGATAACGGGCGGCAAAAACCAAAATATCAATTATAACTAGGTATCATAAGAAGATCTTATTCTCCCGAAGCATCGAAGGTGTTACCAATAATAGTGGTTTCAAAAATGTTTCAAAAACTGGCAACGACCATTTTCAGGTTTCTTCATACAGACTAACCAGCTTGCTGCCTATATCGTCAAAACTGCTCGAGAAACTCTTTTTACGCAAACACCTTCTAAACTAAAAGAAACTGAAAGTGTAATAAATTTGTATGCTACCATTCCGAAGCTATACTGAATCGAATGCAAAGATGATGACAAAAAACAACGAGTTAAAGCTGAAAACCACAGATTTCATATTTCTGCTCGATTTCAAGGATTTTTCTAATATCTCTCTAGAACACAACATCCTATTGCAATAAAATGTATATGAGACCATTTCGAAGCTTTATTGAATCGAACGTAAAAATAATCATCAAAACCGATTGCGAACAAAGTATGGCTGAATTTTAAAAAAATACACGACGTACCACCTTCTTTTTTAGGTCGGTTAAAAAGCATGAAGCATTCCACAATTCGGCACGCTCCAAGGTAACAAAATACCAAAAAAAATCTAAAACTAAGTTAACTCCCCTACATTATTTTATTATCCCCAATTGCCTTTTTTTATTTTTTTCTCTTGATATGGCTAGGCACGGTTTGTGCATTCGGCCAGAGTCACGTAGTAAATGTTTATTTGACTATCATAAAACGAGGGAAACAAATCACGAAAAATACAATATTATAGCGAAAATTTTGAAAACATGTATCAGAATAATTAGTAAGTATATATACAACTAAAATTAAAGCTTTATTTGGTTATTTGCAATAAATGAATTTAATACACTATATACATCAAATTTACAATCTATAAGTAATAGAGAAATATAAGTTGGAAGAGGAACAGAAAGGGAAGTTAAAGATTCGTAAAATTGCCTTTTCATTGTTCTTTGACATTGGCAAAATCAATGCCGTATGCGTTAAGCCATATAACAAAAATGCACAATTAAATCATAAATGTCAATAATGTAATTTGTCAGTGTCAGTGTGTCGTAGTAGAATAATTAGAAAGTAAGAAATAGGGAAACGACGAAATTTTATTTTTTTCATGATATTTACCAATTTGTAACACATTATTATAACAGTAGATCGAGTTTTGTTTTTAAAATTGAAATGCAATCTTTCTAAATACCAATTATGACGGATTCTGGTGTCGATACTAGTAACGAAAGCAGTGATAATCCCATTTTCGATCTATCTCATTGTGTTATTGAATTCAACCCTCCAGCAATACCAATCAATCAAGCTGGACAACCTATGCCCGTGGACTACTTAAACGAATCACATGACTACATTGGAAAAATCAAATGTTCCACAAAAGCTCGGCATTACCGTCTTGACAAATACGCTAGGTATGGTAGTTCAATAATTGCATCCAGAAATAAAAGATTACGATTCGCTGCTTCAATGAATAACATAGAACTCGTTGAAGAGCTTTTAATGGCAGGTGCAGATCCAAATTCTGCAGATGAACATAAAAGAAGTGCACTACATTTCGCCGCTTGTCGCGGATACGTCGATGTTGTGAAATTATTGCTCAGACACGGTGCCAATCCGAATAACAAGGACACATTAGGTAACACACCACTTCATCTCGCTGCTTGTATAAATCATATACCTGTTGTTATAGAACTGCTGGATGCAGGAACTGATGTTAGTTCCAATGATAGAAACGGCCATAATCCAATACAATTAGCACAAAGCAAATTAAAATTGATAAAAATGAGGCCCAGCGGTGCAGGCAACTTTGAAGAAACTAAAATACTTATAGGTGAGATTTGTTTAGTTGTAGAAATGATGGTTAAATATATGAAGATTCAAAAGGCTGATGCTGGAGACTTGGAGTGTGTTCGTCAAAGATTGGACAAGCTGAGCACCAGAGAACAAGTGGATTCTGAAGTTCAGAACTTACTTGACAGTCTTGAAACATTGAAATTAAGATAACTTTAAACAAATCAATTATAAAGACTGTTTATAAAATTAGTTCAAGATTATAGAAGATTTGTAATATAATTTAAAATGAGAAATATTTTGAATGGCAACTTAATACAAAAGCATAAGTGATTTTTAAATTCTATTTATCAAACATTAAAGCCCATGTGCCTGTGATCTCATAAGCTTGGGATCAATATTCCAAAGGAAACTGTACAATTTCCATCTGTAATTCTAACTTCTCATGGGTATGAAGTATGGTGTATACCATTGTTGTTAGTACAGGACCTTGTAGCTTCCTTTTTTGTTTTTTTTAAATCAAAATTGACATATTATACATTCATAATTTTGATAACAGAAATAATGTCACCAAAAAATGTAGTTACAAGGACTTGCACTGAGGCTGATAATATGAAATATGGGTGTATGACTAACATTTCTATTTTAGCATATATGATATAAATGGATACATAAGTTTTATTACATTATTTATGTACTCTTTTTTACTTGTGTTCAAAAATTATTGTCTAAATAAATGAAATGATTGCTAGTTTAAGTTAGGGATTTAATATGTAAAAGAAACTTCTTATTAATTTACTGCTCCATCTGAGTGTTCCATTGGGAGAAAGAATACATTTTCCTGCAGCTGGTCGGCCTGTTGTGAGAGATGACAAAACTACCTACAGCTAGGTGGCAAGGTATTTATTTACCCATCTAATCTAAAATAGACCAGGATCTAGAGGACATCATTACATTACAACCTTAGTTGTATTCTGGTATTAGTGGCCAGGTTCCAGTCTCGTTTTGGTGAGGGGCAGCACATTGGTGATGATGGTAACAGCTTTCCATCAGATAGGCAGTCTGCTTGTCTGCTGAACTCATACAATTAAATAAATGTTATTGTTTACACAGATGTAGCAATGGGTGAACACATTATTTGTTAGGCAATACTATTATTAATTGTTAATGGTGAATATTGACAGATAACATATGCACATACAGTAATGTAGCTAATTATTTATGGGGTTATTTAGTGCTATAAACAAGACTCATTTGGCCACAGTCACCAACTATAACATTATCCAGATGGAGCCCCTGCTGTTTTTATAAGAGTAATAATTCTGTCATTAAACTAACTATTAAGGTTTTGGTTTTAACTAAGTAATTTTTGTAATTTTATATGTAAGTAATATTGTTTCAATAATAAAAATAATTTTTCATATGAATTTTTTTTCATTCAATAATACAGTCCAAAAATCTGAAATAATTATTTATTGACAACATTTTCTTAAAATTATATTAGTATTAAATAACTTTTCATATTGACCACTTCCAAATTTTATTAACATTTCTAATCTGAAACTTAACTTTAAGTTAAAAATCCCCCAAAATAAAATAAACCTTAACAAACTTGGAATGTAAATTAAAAAAAGAAGAATTTTGTGGACCCATACATAACATGCTGTTTATTTAGTTAATCTTACTACATATTTAGATTATAAGAAACAGTTACAGGCATATAATATGAAAACTAGAATTTTGACAAGGTTTAAGTTACCATCTATCCAGATTTGTACTAACTTTGAAATTCAGTCTTGCTGTGCCTGAATTTTATAATTATTTTTAAGAATATTTTTTTGTGTGGAATTCCCAAATTATAGGTGGTATCCAGTTTTCCCGGTAACTTATATAATTATAAAATCCAACATCATGTTACCCAATAGGCTCCTTTGTCAATTTATTATTGAACATTGTTTTAAGATTTAAGTGTAGATAGATATTCAAAACAAATTCTCATGTACACTCTGGAGATATACATACATGCAAAATTTAATGTATATCTGAATATGCAAATTATTTCTGTATTGTATGACATTTCAATTTTGTCGACTTACCTCAATTTGAATGTCATTTTATAGCAGTTTTGTTCCAGAACAAATTGAATCTCTCCAAAAATATTATGTTCATAAATAGTTCCATTCTGTGGTCCAAAGGCAGTTATTAAAAGATAGAAAATAGTAGATATTTGTGCAAATATATGTAAAAATTTAAACTAATAAAAAAAATTACAATATCAATATTTTTTCTGATTAGAACATACAGAAGTTCTTATAATTACAATTGTACATACATACAACATGTCTTTACGTGTATGTATTATAAACTTTTAAATAGCAGTAGACATTGAGTTTAAAAAAGTACATCATAAAGAAACTTAGCTTAATCCATTATTACTATTACAACTGGGGTTTAACCATATAGTTGAACTGGAATGTTTAGTACTATGATCCAAATTGAAATAATGGCAGATTAATTATTATCACAGAAATTCAAAATAACATCTAAAATTACATTAATACTGCTAATAATATTAATTAAGTTATAAGGACAGTCCCAACCCATAACACTTATAAATTATTTATTAAATTATGATTTAAAATCAAAAATATTTTTGCTAAGGCAAGTTAAAAGCTTAGGTAATTTGTTGCTATTAGCAACATAATTATATAGTATGTACATATGTTATAGGTGCAATGAATCTCAATCGTCTTCAAAGGCGAGAAAGAAAAATTGTTTAAAACATGTAACTTACAAGATACACAATAAATCATGTAGGTATATAGGGTAAAGTATACCGTTGTTGCAACCCCTTCAATTATTGTTCTGAATAAATACCCTTTTAATTTATTCAGAACATTGAGAAATCTTATATTTTTTTATTTTGTAGCCATGCTATTTTATGACTACAATATAATAAATATTGAGTGTTCTCAATATCTTGATTAAATTAGCCAATAACTGAGGCGTGGCAACAATAGTGTGGTTTCACATGCACATTACTCTGGAGCGCTATTTAATTAAAAATATAAAACTATAACGCACTCACTCCCTTGAAATAGGCCGAGAGCCATTGCCCCTATTGTACAATATAAAATATGCCTAAACCTGTGGTTTCAGTTCCTAACTAAACATCGCTATTAGGAATATTCTTAAAAAATAAGAACATACCTGTAGAAACATCTATCATGAATATCAATATTAAAAAAAAATAATAACCCGCTTGCAATTATTACAAAATGGAGTTTTATTTTGCTAGGAATAAATTGTAATAAAAAATTCTAAGCTAGAAGAGCAAAATTTTGGATTTATTACAATGAAACATTACACATACAATATGTGGTAAGTAGTTTTTTACCAAACAACATTAAGTTCTTATAATATTTTGGCAAGTTACAAACAGAAAGCAAAATCAGCATGTTTCATGCTTCTCAATCTTTAGTCAACTAGGCAAGAGCAGTGCCACAGTTCTGCAACATCAAACGGTTTTGCAACACCCTAAATGAGTTGCTTAGAAACTCTTATAGAACAAAATTTGTTCACTATATACATATAATTGTACCAAAATAAGTTTATTATGAGTCTTCGCCGTTACAGTGCCAGGAATGCAATTTTGGCTATACTCACTGACCTCTTATTAAAACCACTATGTTTATCCAATTTAAAGCGCCCCTTGCGTCCATTTCTGGAACTAGTACTGCAAATGGTGCCAAAGTAAACAAATATTTTAAGAGATTTGTGATTTTTTATTAAAATTATAGTATTATTTACTTTAATTAACTGTCGCACTTAGCTCCTTTACTATCAGCGCCAATGCTAATATGGCACAGCAATATAGCGCCAAACAAATAACACGACAGAAGCCTGTCCAGTGGTACGAATAGAGGTAAGAGACTAGGCCGCAGTGACACATTAAACATGGATAACACTAATTATACTGCAATTGTCATTTCAGTGCGCCTCCGCCGGTGTGTTGACACATTTATTCCAAGCGTACCTCACTTCAGCGCAACCTTAACTCTTAATACAAAAGCTGTGTTAATGTTGCGCTAAAATCAGCAAGTGCGGGTTTCGCGCAATTTGTGAATCACTCGGTGCTTACAATTTTCCTGCCAGCAATTTTGAAATATTCTAAAGCGTTGGCGCAGTGAACTGCACCATTGTTAAAGGGTTGAGCGAAACAATTTTGTAAGTTACCAATGTCTAGGCCACTGTTTTACGACCTTGAGTAAACCAAAATCATCGGGTTGTTTTCGTGGGTAATTCACAATCGACATGCGGTCCCCACTACAACACTATTTGTCCTCGACAAAAACAGGACATTTCTCACCTTGAATGTAATTAAACAATGGCAAACTAACAAAAAAAGCACAAAGAATGATTTTGTACCATCTAAAGTATTTTACATTAATGCCAGGCAAAGGTTATATAAATGTTGAAAACAACTTATTACGTTTCTGTAAGAAGTTTTGAAATAATTTTATAAAAAAGGACAGTCTATAACATTTAACATTTTGTTCTGTATCAAAGAACATTATATCGACAGACAAATGGTGTTAAGAAGTTTAATATAAAAATAAATCAGTAATTAATATCAAATACACATTTATAACGATTCTTGAATAAAAGGCGACTTTGTATATCAGAGATGATATCCTGCTTCAATAGTTTGTCTAACTTCTAAGCCGCCGATTCGATATTTATAATAAATAAACTTTGTAAATAATTCTGGTCTACAACCAGAACCAATCTCCTATGGACTTTTTAATATACTTTTAACAAATAAAATTTCTTTGTAACTAATAATTACAAATATAAATAAAATTTAGTCAAAATTAAAGTCTAGTTTAAGAACTTTAGTTAAATTAACATTAGCTTTAAGCTATTTTTGTTTCAAATGATTAAGTAGCAATAAAAGTTGCCCATTTCCGTTTTTGGGCAAAATCTTTTTTGTAACTACAATTTCATCATAAACAAGTGAAACTGTTTTAGATTAGAGTGCAGAAAATTTGGCACTATTTCATTATAAATGAAACATTTGACTAGTTGCTCAATTTTCATATCCATTCCATTAAACTTCGGTTTAATTACTTATAAAAATATTATCACATTTCTTAGTACCCAAACAAAATAAAAAACTGAATTAAATTAATCACAACATTCATGGAATGACCTAATTCATTGAACTTTGGTAAACGATAATTCAGTTAGTTATAGACACAACCTCTGTTTTCACAAATTTCATCTCTCGGTACTGATATATTATATTGTTTCATACTTCGGCTCGGCTATGATTCAAATATATACATAGTATAAATCAGTCATACTGTGAATGACCTAAATTCTCTGAGATAAACCACTTAACTCCTATGCTATTTAACATCTGGCACGAGAATATTGACTATGTTCGGGAATATCTCTGCTTGTATCGGGCCATACTCAACTAGTTCGCCGTCCACTGTAAGATATCCATTAGACCCATCTGGGACTATTCTAAATGCGCTCACCGGGACCATCTTTATATACTCACTGTTGTTTTCCGCATGTGTACCTTGACCAATGCCTAAAAGAAAGGATAATAGCTGCGACCTTGAAATACCAGCTTTGATAATCAACATCCACATAACACCGTCAGCAAGTTGCGATCGAGGCGCAAAAAGGAAATCCTCACCAATATGCGATTGGTAAGCGACATGAACCATGACAAATTCGCCTTCCTCGTGAACCCAATGCGATGGTAATTGAGAGACTAGCGAGGGCAAGTAGGATGCAGGACCATGCATGCATGCGTGCACCGGCGACCGCATTTCAGAGTTGCTACTGGTCACGCTATGGTACTCCGAACCGCGCGTACTATAAAACGCACTCCGCCGCGAATTCACCGAGTACCACGAATCGACCCGCTGATGTTGTTTCCCGTTCACTGCACTCGTAAACACCTCCGAATGTTCGTCGCAATCAATGAACGCTTCCGCATCTGGGGAGTCGAGCGCACCGTCCTGGCTGATACTGTGACTGAGAATTAACGGTTGTTTTGGTTTGGGAAGATTACTGACATCCTTAATTTTCACATAACTGACTACGCCTTTGTACAGGCGCAAACCTAATAACCTTGCAAGCGCCCAAACGGCGAATCTCTGTCCTCCAATGGCGCGTAGTCTTTCGCTTTCGATGTCGATGTCCGAGAGTAGGCCCCATCCGACCGATAAAAACGAGAACATGATCTGCAAATCAAAACCAATAAAGAGTATTAAAATAAATAATAAATGAACAACACCTATACATTATAACTAGAGACTGCAATAGAGTTCCGTCGTACTACGCCACTGGTATTAATTTCGGATCCATATCCCACGGAATCTATATTGCAAGGAACAAAATGTAACTTTCCATGCTTATCATGGCTTAACTCATCCTAACTTTGGATATACCATGGACACTAACACTAATTTCCAGTATAAAAAGCATACTAAGTTCATCCCTCGTATCGACAGCATATTTAAATCATTTTTTTATTTAGCACGGATTTCATCGCAAGGGGTCTTCACTGAAGAATAAACAAACACACTTTGACATTTATATATTAACAAAGACACATTTCAATGTGTCACAATGGGTTAGCGTTTCTCCTTGCTTTATGAGATAATGCGATGGATATCACCATTACAGCATTAGCGGCTCGAGGCTAATAATTGTATCCGCAAGCGGAGCACTCGTTGTTTTGTGTGACGGACGTATTCAATTGAATATAGTATCATGTGCACACTACAAATTCACCTGCAGATGGCATCACGATTAACAACTAGCACAAACAAGTATTTCTAGAACAGTCAGGCAAACGTTTTATTACCCGTAAAACTGGTTTTAGTGTGATTTTAATATAATTGTTTTTGAAATAAATTGCGCGTTTGATAATTATGTTATTAACTTGCGTTTTGGACAACGCAGTGTAATAATCCGCACCTTTTTACGACCACTCTTAGCAATAGATGTCTGCGCAACACACCTTTTTTCACATAACGTCCAGTCTTGCGTAGCCTTCTGCAGACAATATCTGGATAGGAACAAAGTTGAATGGCGATAAATAAACAAATATGATATTTAACTTACTTTAGTTTTGGTTTCGATTCTGACTACGTCCATAGGCGCAGTTTTGTTTCTCGCCAATGCCATTGACATACCAGTTAGGTTCTGGGGAATGTATGGTTCGCTATAACAAAAAAAAACTCCGTCAAATGAAAGAACGATATACATCTATAGTAACAAATAATATCTGCCCATAATATGAATAAGTTTAACTTATAGAGGGGACCATTTCGGCAGAGGAACGCCTCAAAGAGAAACCACATTCTGAAAAATGAGTTGACAAGGGCCCACCGGAGTGTTATTGATTATAACGGTTTCATCGGGGTGTTTCACGCTATACCACTGCAGGTCCGCAAGCAAATACGTCGTGCGTATACTGTATTTCACTTCGAGTAATAAAGGTCTTCAAATTTCAGGCAACAAACGGTATACTTGACACGCTTAATTATTATACGATAATAAGCTGGTTTCCCATATCGCTAAGGTTAATCAAGGCAGATTTCTTTAGTATGTCTCCCTTCGCTGTCAGTTGGTAATTGTAATAATATGCACGTTAAGTCAGTAACACTGCCTAAGTAGTGCATTCCTTCTGACTTAAGTATCTTGCCTCCATATCTAGACCACGACACGATTAATAATATTTATAAAAACGTATGAAGCAAAATATTGAAATCGTCTTAGTGGCATAATTGTTAACTTTTACTTCAATATAATATACCAACTTATCTATAGATTACCAAACTAATTAAAAAGGTAAAAAATGTATTATGTAATTGGAACCAAACAACAATTTTAAGCCAAGAGACAATATTTATTAGTAATTGGAGTAAGTTTATTGACTTTGTAGACACTATTCTAGTATTATCTGCCCACGTTTGCAACTCCATTATTTTTAATTAGACAACCGGATCATAATAATAATGACGGAATATTTTAAAGTTGATTCTAATGAGACAATGTTTCATTGTGAAATAATAAATCTTCATAATAGGAACCAAGAAAAGGTCAACATTAGTTTGTTATGTGAAACCGGTTTCCTAAATATGAAATTGTTCTGTGTAGATTAGGGTTTATTTCCATTGACCTTAGAACCCGGTTATGGGGTGCGAAAGATAGATAGTGTTACAGTTATTGAGTAGCATAGTTGTTCTTGTCGTGTTTCTTTTTAAAGTTAATAATTAGTTTTGTTGTGTACCCTCTTATTTCTAAACGATACAATCGACCACTTCCTAATTGAATAGTAATTTTTTATTTATTCTTTAGTTGTTGTCTATAACTTACAATAATTTTGTTACAATATGTATCCTTCGTATAACGTGATAATTCTGTAAATTATAATTCAAAATGTCTCAATTGTATATAGACGGTATTAACTACATTTAATTTTTATGTTGGCAGACACGATAGATTTGTACTGTGTTCGGTTTGTAATATTACATGTAAAACTTTAAGTATAATGTTTAATATAATATCTTGTATAAAATATTATCTGGAATTTGCAAACAGTAATGTATTCAATTATTTTTATTCATAACACTTTAAGTAAAACAGTTTATCAAGGACTTCAATCCGCTCTCGGCTGTGCCAATGCTAAGTTTCATAAAAAACTGTTAAATTGTTGGAGGGATGGCGAAGTGTTCTAAAAATGCTTGTCAAGTATTAAGTGCTAGTGTTATAATTTTTTAAAGCCGTAAAGTTCTCTGATTATAACTATGTGACCAGTTGTTGTTCTTTTATTACTATAAACCTTTCTGAGTTTGTTGGAAGTATTACTAGATAGTAGAAGTATTATTAGATAATTCTTTACTGTACACCAGTACAAACATTTACAGAGAACACGAGGACGTCTTATCCCTATAGAGCGATCTCTTCTAAACAACAATATTTCTAACGTAAGAGATTACTGTTTACTCATGCCATTGGGACTAGGGCCGAAAACTGAAACCGTCTAATCGTCTTCATTAGTCGTCGAGGCCTGTCTGCAGGGTTCTACAAATGCTGCAGCGTACATTTGGCAGTTGCTTTGAAAAAATAGCTCTAAATACACCTGTGCGGGTCCCCCCATATTTAATACTGATCGACACATTTCATTGGTTGTTACATCACTTGTGGGGAAAACCAGCCGACAGAGTAAAACCACAACCACAATCTAATAAGTAAAACCATTTTCATTTAAATATTTTTTATAGCAGAATTAAATCTACAACGTAATTTTTGTATTTGTTCGCAGTTTAACTGCTAATATCAATTAATAAAATTGAAGTGTCTGTTTGTAACGTCAAAATAACAACTTTTTACTTAAATGTATATGAAACTATACACAGTACTTATATCATTTTTTTTGTTTGTCTGTATGTTCCGGCTAATCTCTGAAACGGCAGGACCTATTTTGACGGGACTTTCAGTAGCAGATAGCTGATGTTATATGAAGTAACTTGGCTACTTTTTTTAGAGTACCGCGATATAAAACTCCACGCAGACGAAGTCGCAGGCACAGAAAATTATTATTAAATAAAAATCTGTCAAAAATACGCGGTATCGTCATGTTTCAGAGTAAACGTTAATATTGTTAATAATGACACATTTTACTGGGTGTTTTATAGCTTTTATAAAATGTCAATTTGGTGTGACATCAACCTCTATACATATAATAAAACTGTAGAGGTCAAATATCTGTACCGTAAAAAATGCTAAAAACCGAGTCTGATGTAAAGAGTGAAATAGAATTATTTTTTTCAATTTTTTTGTTTCTCTGTTAGTCTATTTGTACGAGCTAATCTCCGAAACGACTGGACCGTTTTAAATGAAATTTTGTATTGTGGTAGCTTATATCCCTGGTCAAAATATAGAACTTTTGTTGATTCCGATAAATTAAAGAGTTCCCGTGGGATAGTTAAAAAACTTGAATTACGCGGACGAACTCGCGGGCATCATCTATCCCTTAATATAGGTAGGTAGATATCGTATAAAATGTATAGATATATGACTCGTATAATTCCAATACCCGCCAACTTCCTTAAAAAACAAATTTAAGTTATGTATATTTCTGGATAATCTATGAAATTTCTCGTATGTCATTTTGTTCGTTTTATACCTAAAACCGCCAACTTCCAACTAAATTTGACATCAAACTTTCGAATTTGTTCCAAAATCCGAGATTAATATCTCGGATCGAACACTTTTCTTGCTTTTACTGAAAATATGTTGCGTGTGGAGTTAGCTGGTATTGGAATTACACGACTCATATGTAATAGTATATTTTAGGTACACGTCGTTGGAATCTGATTACATTTAAAAATATTTATTTAGATGCTACATACAAAAATAATATACGCACATTTCTTATTAACACACCTGAGCTGAGCCACCACTACTTGAAAGTCGTTTCCTTACGGAAATAATAACACGGTTTTCATGGATAATAAGGTAACATAAAACGAATGGTACGTAACCAAATGACGGTCAACTGATTTGCGGTTGTTTAGTGGCAACCGTAGCGAAATCAAGTATTTATTCATCTGAGAAAACCGCAGTGAAACGTAAATTAAGTATAAGTGTGCAGTTTTAAATTTCGTAACAAAATAATATTTTCTAAAAATTTCGCGACTTGTACACTCAATAAAACTAAGTATTAACGGTTTTAAGCACGGTAATTTATTTGATTTTTGTTATTCCGACGTTTCGGCCACTTTCCAGTGGCCGTGATCACGGAAAACAAAGATGACATGTGTCAACGAGCATTGTTAAAGCTTTATTTAGCCTACCGCTAACTTGTTCATTTTAATTATTAACAGCCATACTTATAATCTCGTTAAGAAACGATTAGGCATTTCTTAAGTAAGAGAATCAGAATCAGTCCCTAATCAATTAATATCTCTTTCTTTCACTTACAAACGTGTGTTACCTATGAGGAGCACAGATAAACTAAATTTGAATGATTAACGCAGGTTGTACCCAAAATATTCGACTAAAGAGGAGTTTATGGGTGAGATTTTCATTAATTAGTTGTTGAACAGTTTATTTAAATTTAAGAAACGATTGTAAGACCCTTAGTTTTTAGTAATTTTATTTATGGTTATTATTTACTCTACGGGAGCCTGATCTAATTTATCGCCGCTTCGCAACATGTTATGTTACGTTCGACTTCCATTTAATTACATACAATTTCTTTATGTAAAATTGTAAAAAAGGTGATATGATACTAGGGAGGGGGAGCAGTCTCACGAATCTGACCTACTGTGTGTGACAAGGAGGGGTCAAAAATCATGAAATTCGTGTGACGTGATTTGGGAATGGCCCCTTACAAAATTTTCTTTCTTTTTCAAGTACCTACATTAGTAATTTTGGTGCTAGAGCTTCATCTGCGTTAATGTTAAAGATTTGGACTGTAGCCGTACGAGTCTTATTCGAAGCGTTAAAAAATATGTATGTATATACATACGTTATCTTTCAATATTTAACGACATTAGCATTTGGCATTAACGGAAGACCAGCGTTGGTTGTTATCAACCAGCATTTATTGAGTTAGAGGCTTTTTAGAGTTAAGTTAACCTTCGTTTTTGTTAACCTCTTTATGTATGACTAGCGGTCCGCCCAGCTTCGTACGGGTATTTAAAAAGAACTTTTTGTTGAGTTTAATTATCTACTAATCGAATTCAAGAGATTTCCCCTCCAGCACGGCCCGTATCCCAAGGATGCCTACATCTCATAAGTCTAACTAGCCGAGCCGGATGAGCGGCGACCACGCAACGTTTTTTCTAATAATTACATTTTTAAACTCGTGGTATCCTTCGAATGGAATGTCCGAATTGAATAATTCAAAAAGTTATATAAAGGTATTGATGCAATCTTGAATATCAAGTAGTATTTTGATAAGGATTTTTTAGCGGCGGCATTTCAATTCAATTTTTAAAGTAAAAGAACACTTATTGTAGCATAACTATAATAGTTCGACATATGCTGCCGCGACACTTTTTGAAATTAATTATGTGTTCTGCAAAGTCGTAGTACATTATTTTATTCAATCATCAATAGTTTTCGCAGCGCACGCGATTTTAGGTATTTTTTTACAACTTTGGTTACATTATTGGAGTTTTATTAAGGATCCTTCTTCTTTGGAGGAACTTCTTTGAAAATATAATATAGCCTATGTCATCCGGGGATAGTATAGCTTGTCAAGAGTGAAAGAGTTTTGTACAATTTTTCAAATCAGTTCAGTAGTTTCGGAGCCTATTCAATGCAAACAAACAATCACATATTTCCTTTTTATAATATTAAAATAGGTTTCTATTTTAAATAACTGTAAATAATACATTATTTCGTTTTTTATCATGTCGCATTAGACACATCGCCATATCTTTTTTTTTTTTTTTTTATTGCAGGAGATCAGCAGACAGGCAGACGGCCCACTTGATGGACAGCGGTTACCATCGCCTATGGACATTTGCAACACCAAAGGTGCTACGAATGCGCTGCTGCTCTCTTTAGGGAGCCTGGAACCTGGTCACTAATGCCAGAACACAACACAAGGTTGTTATGGCGACATACTCTAGACCAGGGGTGGTAGCCATCCAGTCGGGCAAATGCCCTACCACCTGGCTGTGGGTTGTTTTGTCGCCTCTTACGACAGGCCGCCGGGCCGCAGGAAATTGTATTCTTTCTCCGTTCCTGCACGGATATCTGCGTGAAACGGCCTACACCTATATCAGCTGTCGAATTTTTTTTCACGGTACCCTAAATAAAAGTAGCGTAAGTTACTCCCTATAACATCGGCTTTCTGCCAGTTAAAGTTCCGTCAAAATCGGCCCAGATCAAGGACATCTAAACAAAAACTTAAAAATTGATTTTTTGATATGTTTCGTATATTTTTTCATATTTATTTAGTAAAAAGCTGTCGTTTTGACATTACAAACAGCCACAGTTTATTTATCTGTGTAGATGTACGCACCATTACAATATCTGGACTATTATAAAATTGTCAGTCCGTCTGTTTTGTCATTGTCATTTTTCATTTACATAGACAAAATTTTACACAATGGTGTTATAATTATATTCCGCTGAACAACAATCTAGTAAAACTGTGTTAAAACTTGAGATTAGTGGTGGTTTTATACATGTATTTTTTTTATCACGTATATTATGTTCGCGTTTGACCATTATCTCGCTCGATTTGAGCGGAGATATGGTCTAAGATCGAGCACGCTTACCTAGAAGGTACCTATTCACACGAGACTTGAAGACACCCAGGTTGTAGGTTTCGGGAAAAACATCGTAAATGAGGGTTTGACATTTTTTCAGTGTACACACAATAGTGTTGGGTGATTCGTTAGTCTTAATAATGATGACAGTGTTGTTTCATAAGTTTCTGATATACGGATATAAATTTTAGATGGTAGAGATGTATCTACATATGATATTTTCTATCCCGCTAAATGGGATAGTTTCCCCGGGATAACAATTTGAACATTGCACAAGCACTTCTTATTGCTTTTCATTATTTATAAGTTAGATTTTAATTAATGATCATATAATAGAATAAAACAGCTGGACTAATTTATGGAAATCAAATAATTTTATGTAATTAATGTATAATTTGCACGCCGGATGTGCAAAAAGCATGTGAATCTCCACTTATACACTTATGTACGTATTTTATCAGTCATGTACAAGTTTTAAACAAAGAAATAAACTAATTGAAATTATGTCTGGGATCGGCCCCAAATTAGTCCGTCGTATATTACCCGTAACACAAGCGTAATTTGCTATATTGGGGATATACAATATGTGTGTTTATCTGGTTTCGTAACAGTTGGTTTTTACCGTGAGTGGGGTGTTAACTCTCTGTACAACCCCCACAATGCTGGAGAACCACACCCGTAGTTGGTCAGAGAATCCAGCGGACTTAGCCGGAAGCTTCGCTAGGCTGTACTTCCGACTACTCCCCCATCCGCCGCTCGGGGGACGCTCCTCTACGCCGTGAGGGGCAGCGCGAGGCCAGTCTAATCCCTAAAACTTCAATAATGTAACCCATCAATCTAAACAAAATACTTGGTGCTGGAATCAGGTTCTACCATTTCGATGAAATTTTATGTGTTTGGCGGGTCCCGGGGTGGTTTAGATTCACAATCAGACTCGATAGGTGGCGCTTGAATCGGGTTTTACATTTTTATTAATTTAGGGCAGGACCACGTCTGCCGAGACCGCTAGTTAAATTATATGGAACTGTATGTATAATTGACTACGATATATAGCTTTGACAGTTTTGAAAATAAGTAATTGTAGATTGCTATAAAGACCTTGTCCCGTGAACATTCGCTGTTTTAAGATGGCGCCATTTGAAATACCGAATGTTTACAGAAGTTGGTGGGTGGTGGCGGTTTAAGCACAAAAATATACAAACGGCTAATGTAATAAGTGTTAAAGTTGATAATTAAAATTTGTTTAAACGAGAAAAGTGAAATAAAGTGTTGAAATTATGCATAGTATTTTTCCTTAAGTTCGATGTCCGACAATTGGCAATTTAAAACAAAGAGCATTTTGCGTTAGTTTCATTGACTCATCGCTAAACGTCGTCAGAGATTCGTTGATTGCTTTGACTTCTAACCAGTGCGTAACCCTCTATTATATACGAACGTCATAAACACAAACATGATTACATGACCTTACTCCACATAACAGAGAACTGATAACAGTACTATTACATACCAGGTGTTACAACCATTCCTGATCATTTATTCATTACGCTGTCTTTGCAGAGATACGATAATTGTTGTTACTAACTACGTGATAATAAGCCAACATTAGCCTTTGGAAAAACATACCACAATGATTCGACGTTATTAACAACAGAACTGGTTTTATGCGGAAAAATTATTATACCCGTGTCTACTATTAAATGCAAAAGCGGTGTAACTTCTGATCGACAGAAACTAAGTACAAGGTTCTTGTTCAACTTGACGGCCTCTATGGTTGAGTTGCCTAAACCTTTGCCGGACTAATTTGGAACGCAGAGGCACCGGGTTCGATTCCTGGTATGGTAAATTTCATAAAAGAACTTTTCGTTATTTACTATGATGTGAGTGTCTGGGATCGATCCCAAAGTATGGTTGATTGTATATCTATTATATTGTTACGAGTTACGCAGGACTCGAATTAAAATGCCGTTGGAATTACTATAGATAGATAGATAGATAGATAACACTTTATTGTACACCATTACAGAAAACTTACGAACTACTAGTAATAATTTAATTGTGTACAAAGGGCGGTCTTATCGCTAAAAAGCGATCTCTTCCAGACAACCCGTGGCAAGAATACTGTGATTGGGAGTGGCGATGGTGGTATACATAATTATTGTACGATTACATACATTTTAATAATAAATATATAACTATACTATATATACAAATATACACATAAGTTATATACATATACAAGATATTGTGATAATATGCAACTATTTAAACATAATAAACATATAAATATATGCAATATAATATCTATTAATTATAAAAAATTACATATCATTATATTGCAAATAGAATTTTCTGACCAAGTTCTTAAATGTTGTTAGGGATTTTGCTTGTCTGACAGCAACAGGCAATGAGTTCCAAAGTTGGACAGCCTTAACCGTGAAAGAATTATTGAAGAATGTTGTATTATGGATAGGAGTAATAAGTCTATGTTGACTGGAAGGACGTAGATTGTGAGAGCAAGAAATAAATTCGAAGCGTTCTTTAAGATACTGTGGAGTACTAGGGATGAATAAAATACTATAAAGCAATGAAAGAATGTGAGTATTCCGGCGAAAACGAATTGGCAACCACTTGAGTTTTTTTCGAAATTCAGAAACGTGGTCATACTTGCGTAACCCAAATATGAACCTTATGGAAAAGTTTTGGAGGCGCTCAAGTTTATTAAGTTGTTCTTGAGTTAAATCTAGATAGCTGGCGTCGGCATAATCAAGTATAGGTAAAAGTAGCGACTCTGCAAGCTTAGTTTTGGTGGCGATGGGAAGGAAGTTTTTCAGCCGCCAGAGTGACCTGGAGGAGAGAAACAACCGCCTACTTAACTCCGTTATATGGGGTCTCCAGGACAACTCACTATCAAATAAAACTCCAAGGTTTTTGACCTTATCACTGATAGGGATAATCTTTCCATCAAAAAGAAAAGTTGGCATACAGGTCCAGTCAATTTTACACAGCATCCGTGAGCTACCGATGATAATTACTTGAGTTTTCTCAGGATTCACAAGAAGTCCATTCGATTTACTCCATTGTAGTATGCGGTCAAAGTCAGAGTTTATTGCTGCGACTGCTTGATTTAGTGTAGCAACCGGTGCCTGTGTGTAAATTTGTAGATCGTCTGCATAGAGGTGATAGGATGAAGTAAGTTCATTGGAAATTGAGTTTATAAAAACAGCGAATAATAAAGGAGATAGTACGCCGCCCTGTGGAACACCGGCAGAGAGATCACACCACGACGAATAGTCGTCATCAACTCGAATGCGCTGCCGGCGTCCATACAGGTAACTATGAAACCAGTCGATAACTTCAGGAGATATGTTAATAGAGCGTAGGATGCCGAGTAACACTTCAAAGTCAACATTATTAAAAGCACTATACAATACAATTACACAAACTATACAATTTATTAGAACTATACAAACACGTATAACATAAGTAAAAATATAACTAGTCTTGCTAGTATCGTAATCGTAGCTTGACTACCCCACCACATACCACCACTACCCACGTATCGATAGCTAAATTTTATGTAATAAAATGTGGGATACTTTTTATCCCGAGAAGGGTTTGTAGTTGTTCGGGTGTATAAAAATGAGCTTATTTCGGCACAATTTGCACTATAGTTTATATTTCTATTTAAATGCTGTGGTATTTTGTGTCCCGGGAATCCCGCGGGAATTTCAAGTCAAGCATGGACGAAGTCGCTGGCATATTCATGTTACCCATAAAACTATCGAAATTTGCTTAGTTGGAGGATATAAAATGTGTGTGTTTGGAAAAATAAAAATATTTTTTGACCAGTACTTTTTTTCTGTGAAAGTGTAACAGACAAACAGGGTTAGTTTTGCATTATAGGAATCCTTATTATGCCTTGGCAAATACTAAAAAAAACTTCATAACAAGGTGCATGAGGATACTTAGTTGTACAACAATTTGTTAGTTGAATTGCTAATGCAAAAACCTCAATCAAAAGTCAATTAACAATACATGAATACTAAAGGGCAAACCAGGTCTTGGACACTGAAATATATATATGTGATCTGATCTTTATAAGGCTAAGATTTTTTATAGCTGGAATATAGCAAACAGGCTAACGGTCCAACTGATAGAAAGTGGATACAGTCGCTTATGGACAATTACAACATCAAAGATGCTACCAAAGTGCTGCCGGTATCGAAGGAGGGACTGGAACCCGGCTACTGCTGACAGAACTCAACTCAAGTTGTTACGGCAGCATACTCTAGACCAGGGAAGGTAGCCATCCAGATGGGCGAATACCCTACCACCTAGCTATGAAATGCTTTGTCCCCCTACGACAGGTCGCCCGGTCGCAGGAATTTACATTCTATCTCCTTTCCGCACGGATAAGTAGATGGAAACTTTTTATTTTGGTCTACCTTTAATCTTAATAAAATTTATTTTAATAACATATGTTTTGTTGAAGAAACCAGTTTTTCACCGTCTTTGCCGCTCACCTTCAATGCGCAACCATGTGGAAGGATTCAGTCATTTACTCATACACAAATTCAATGCTTAAGAAAGAAAGAAAAATATTTATATCCAATAGCGACACACAATACAAAATAGTACTAGGATAACAAAGTATATATAAAATTATACAGATACAGATTTGAAAATGATGTTTGCACTCAGCGATTTGCTGTGCCGAAACGTAGTCCGACACAGGGCTGATTTTCAGTGCCCGCCTTCTCAATCACATGTGGCATGCCTATGTTACCTTATCTACCTACAAAGTTTGCCTTACCTAGGTAGGTGTAGATACTAGGTAGGTAAGGCAAACCTTTCGCGGAATTACCCGTTAGCGAATGTATAAATAAGATTTTTATAACATTACACTAAAAAATAATACGTACAAAAACCGGTTATTTTAAGTCGGTACCTGATCATGAAATATCGATTGACGTGTCCCTTTTTGCGGTAAATGTTCACATGGGCATAAAAAATACTCATCTTATACTAATATAATATGAAGCTGAAGAGATGGTTTGTTTGCTCGAACGAGCTTATCTCACGAACTACTGGTCTGATTTGAAAAAAAATCAGTGTTAGATAGCCCATTTATTGAG
Source organism: Dendrolimus punctatus (assembly GCA_012273795.1). Lineage (NCBI taxonomy): Eukaryota > Metazoa > Arthropoda > Insecta > Lepidoptera > Lasiocampidae > Dendrolimus > Dendrolimus punctatus. Next base: position 5,096,676 of record CM022540.1, on the reverse strand, counting down.
GAAGGCTACGGGCTATACTATAACATCACGTTAAGACCAATAGGAGCGGAGCACTAATGAAAAATGTCATATTTATTGTACATATCAATATACAAACCTTTCTTTTTCCCTGTTAAGTTTTTTGCTGATATTGGCTACGTTCCTTTAGAAACTCACAGCGACCATGATCAATTGTAAACCCAAGTGGAACCGTTATCCGACCCACTTTTTAACATAGTCGTTATGAGCGTGGTGTAATCCAAAAAGATGCGTCATCGTCGATGCGTGTTGTGAGCTGCTGATGGAATGCGCTGCTTATTGACAGCATACATCGCAGCCACTATTCACTACAGGTATGTCCTTGCATTGTGTATCTAATATATAAAATTCTCGTGTCACAGTTTTCGTTGCCATACTCCTCCGAAACGGCTTGACCGATTCTCATGAAATTTTGTATGCATATTGGGTAGGTCTGAGAATCGGCCAACATCTATTTTTCATCCCCCTAAATGTTAGGGGTAGTCCACCCCTAAATTTTTTTATTTATTTTTAGACAAAATTTTTAATTTCTATTCTTTTATGATACAACATACAAAAATACATACAATCCTCAATTTTCACCCTTCTACGATAAACCCCTATTTTTTACCGGGCAGGACGACGTCTGCTGGGACAGCTAGTAGTATTATAAAAAGAGGAAAAGTTTGTGAGTTTGGATGTTCCGAGTAATCTCCGATACTACTGATCCGATATTGAAAATTCTTTCACCAGTTGAATGCTACATTATTCCCCAGTGACATCGGCTATATTTGATTGTGATTAATAAAACAAAAAAGTAAAACTGTTTTACGCCTAGCGAACACCTGTCTAATATGTTACAGTAATAATGTTCCTTGCAACGTTTGCAAACATCCAAACATACATCGTACCATGCACTGAGAGTGCTTTCAGTGTTATAAATTAATTAAAGCCTAATTAAACTTTGTTATGGGTTCAGATTTTTTGTCTGTTTGTTGGTGATTCACGTAGAAACTACCGGAGCGAGTTCGATGCGGTTTTTGCTAATCGACAGCAAATGCTTAGACTTAAATTCTGCGCTACTTTTTATCCCAGGAATCCCGCGGGATTTTCCGCGGGAGCGGTTTGTAGTTATTCGGCTGCATAAAAATTAGCTTATTCCGATACAGTTTTTACCAAAGCCAAAGCCATCGTGGTTTGCATTCTTTTTTAAATGCTGCGGTATTTTGTGTCCCGGGAATTTAAATCAATCGTGGACGAAGTCGCGGCCATATTCTAGTATACCTAACATTTCTAATACAATAGCTAATATGATTGTTCACGTTTCTATTTTTCTCGGTAATGACAAATTGTGTGACAAAGTATTTTTAAAGCCATGACTTGAAGCTGGTTCGGTAAAGTTATTGTTATTAAACACCTTACAATGTAAGTTGTTATTTTTAATACAATCCGCTCAACTAGCCTCAGTTGAAGCATTTAAATTATTCATGCTTATACATAAATGTAGAAAATTTGGATGTTTCCCCAACTCCATCTGTTACCGCATCCTTCGTATAGTCTATTACACATAATAATAGATGGTTTTAAATCTTTTAGCCCATGGAGATTGCGTCTCTTTGTTTGTTCGATCACCTGTAGGTACAATGGAAAGTGTTCAGAGGAACCATTTGATCTGAGTCCATAGTTCCATTTTCTCTCTTCTATGGGTTCTTTTCTCTCTTCTCTTTTATGAGACTACTTTTGATGCGAGGACTCTATAATACTCGTAGTAGTGATCGAATTCAATAGATAAGATTTCCAAAAAAGCTGGCTAGGTAGTTACGCATATTTCATATTTATACCTTTAAATTCATAAGCGAGGCTAACACATATATGACACATATCGTTTGTTTTTCATACTAAAACACGTGGACTTGAGAAATACGGGTATTTAGAAAACATTACAAAAGAAGTACAAGGTGTAAAAGAAAAGTTTATTACAGAGTTCAATTATTAAACGCCAGATCGTTCAACATGGATTCGTAGTATACAATTAGACTCGGTGATAACAAACACGTGTTGCGCATTATCACAACATTAACTTTTTAACGTTACTCTATTTGCTTTCTAGACAAGTCACTGAGATTATTGATGATGATCATTCCTCGATGAGTTTACAGAAATAAAATTACAGATATGTTGTATAACGTTTTTAAGTCAATACATAATATTTTCTTCTAAAAGAAATAACAATTGTGATGCCTTTTTAATTTACCTACCTACGGAGTAGAAAATTAAAAGAAAAATTAAAGTAGTAGAATTAAAAAAAAATATTTTCATTAAAAATTAGCACTTTATTAGTTTAAGGTTTCATAGTGATTTTGGTGAAGATACAACATTTATGTCATTGTCATATCTTTCTATTTGTCGACGTATGTCACAGATATTTTTTTTGGGAACTGCTGATATGGCTAAAACATATGGCCAAAAGTTGTATTTATTCTAGATGTTGCGTCGAACTGTTTCGTATATTTATTTTTAAATATATTCTGATAGATAGGAGAATGATATTGCTGTTTTTTAGTTACCAAATATATGTATTTTCACCATCCTTGTCCAGCTCATTATTACAGTTTTTAATCTAAATTTACACAGTCCCTAACAGCCGCCACATAATAGTGTAAGTAATCACGAAAAGTAGAGAGTCATGTGTTGTTGTTAATCAGGTCTTCAAAGCCTGCTTTACATTGGCATTAGTTACATTTTCAGGTAACTTGTGAAACAGGTTAGTTAAGTCTTTATCTTTATATGGACAGACATTTTCCCATTACGCAACAAATTGTTGATTAGGTAAAGGTCTGTCCAAATGATAAGGATTTGAACCAAGTTAACTAATACAAATGTAAAACAGGCTTACATTCTTAAAAGTTGTTTCTCAGGGACTTTACATTTAAATGCATATCATCATGTTCATTTTTGCATTAAATGATGCAATTGAAAATGTTAAATGTAACTAGTCAGGTAAGTAATTAAATATCAATTTGAGGCCAGAGAGATAAGTAAAAAGCATAGTCTTATTTAAATACTAACAAGTATTTATTGTTGCTGCAATAACAGCAATTAGCAATGGACCACTGATAATTAAGTGGGTTAAAAAATAGATTATGAATTAGGTAAATAATCCTATAGGTATCTATAAAATATAATAAAATTCTAAACGTGCCATGTCTGTACTTTGAAGCTATTAAAAAAAACTGGAATAGACTATACAAACGATAGAGAAAACAATGATTTTTTAAAATTTCTTGTTTGTCAGTTTGTCCAAGATTTACATGAAAATTAAGGGGCCGATTTTGTGTGTTTTTTGTGCGTATTTCACTAATCAACAGGAAATTCTTAGACTTAAAATCTTGGCTGTTACTTTTTATCCTGGGAATCTCTCGGGTTTTATATAAATTCTGGGAATTATATAAATGTCCAGACTAAACACAAAAAAATCCAATGACATTTTTTCACTTATTGATAGCAAATTTTATTTAATAAAATAAGTGATATTTTTATACCGGGAATCCTGCAGGAATTTTCCCGGGAGTAGTTTAGTTATTTGGATGCTTATGCATTTGCAAATAAGTAATTTTTTTATAAATTTGCTTATTCTGACACAGTTTTCACTTAAACAATATCTTGCATCATTTTTTTAAAAACTGCAATACTTCGTGTCCCAGGCATCCCACGGGGATCACCAGTCAATCATGGACAAAGTTATGGGCATATCCTAGTATGTAATAAAGCTACAAATATGTTTAAGTTTTGAGTACTACTATTAACACTACATAGAGGTGATAAACATCTACTGTTTTTGTCATTTGATTTGACAAAATATTTAATTGAATATAATTCACAGAAAGAAAGTTAGGTTACTCAAGATCCTTTGGGTAGTTTTTTGGTATGAAGTATTTTCCATTAATTCTTGAAGTTAATTAACAAACAAGCAAATACAGGAAAGGTTTACAACCCCAATGGAACCCCATGCAGTGTGTGGAAGGCGTGCATTTTGTTGATTTTAATTTAATAAGTTATAATAATACTGCTAGAAAATTAAACTAAAATATAGTCTTTCAATTCTTTAGAATTGTATTTAAATTAATCAAATTTAAAATACAATTACCTATATCATTAGTATTAATTAAGAAAATTTTAATGTCTCTAATTTTTAATATATCTGCTAAAATATGATCATAATTATTTCATGAAGAAAATGATTTCATACAATGGAGCAAAGCAAATCCTTAACACAAAAAAATAACAAGGACTTTAAGAGACTAATCAAGATTCATAAAATACTATAATAATTAAACAAAAATTTAAAAACCTAACCCATTTCATTTTTCTCATTCTTTCTTGATACTTTGTGAACTCACTACTGTGGGGGACTGCCTTCTCGATTAATATATTCCACATTGAACTACCTTCAAGAATCTTCTTGTCATTGGCTCTGTTATCCGACTACTTACTGAACCATTTAATTGTTCATTATGTTACCAGAACTAAACAGTCAAATAAAGAAAGAAAAACTTTATTTGTAGAGATAGCGACATAATTACAAATGGATCTTAGTAAAAAAAAAATTAAACACAGACTGCATTTTGGGAATCACTGTAAGTGTACATCTCGAAATTCATCTTGAAGGTGGTGAAATAGGGGATAAGAATTTGTTTTGATAATAAAAACAAATATGGCCACAGATGCTAGTAACAGTAACATGTGTTAGAATGGAAGAGTATGGAAAGAAAAGAAAAGCCATGTTTTGCCAACCCCAAATAATTGAGAATAAATTAAAAGAGTTGCTAGTGACAGCTATTACTATATATTTAATAGTCTAAGAGCCCGTGAATAAGAAGGAAGCTCTGAGAGAACAGAGCATTTATGTATTGATGTTATATGGGAGATAAGCTGTAAGGCAGTTTGTAGAAACTTCCAAAGTGTGCCTTGTTACCTGTACCAGTATTAGATTTCAATAAATTGTGTATTGACTGATTTGTTGCTTATTATTCCATCTACCCCTTAGAACCCCATTTTTATATACCAACCACCATTTTTTTTATAACACACTAATAATATATTGAATATACTTTATAGTCTGTATATATTCGAAATATTTTATGTTGTTAACTTATAATAACTATTCAATTAATAATACTTGAAGATAGCATATAAGATTATTTTAGCTGATGTAAACATGTACTAAGTACTAAACAATACATGCGCAGTAGAAATAACAACTGCGCAGTAAAGGGATCGCGATAGACCTATCTCGCCATCTCACTCGCACCCACCATACATATACTGTCTCGCGCTCGCTCCTACAGCGACCCTACATCATTGTCTGGCAAGGGGTTGGAACTATCAAAAATGTCTGGCTGATGAGGAAACATCATCTAATTATTACCTAAGTATTATATATAAAAATCAGCTACTACACTATAACATAAGTAGAATTATAAATAATTTCATGAACATTAGGGGTGTCTGGCAAGGGGTTGCCACGATGTTAAGTGTCTGGCAATCAATAACGTGATTTTTAATAATATTCTGAAGGTAATACCAAAAAATCACACTTTATTATTTGATGAATTTAGATTGGTATTTTACACACCTTTAGTACCGTTTACCTGCCAAAGCCACGGTAACCCAAACTTCATAATAGTCCATCGTTCTTACCTGTGTTGGGAGCATGCGCTGACAAACTTTCAGCTTTTATAAAATAACGAAGGTCTGGGGTTCACGGGCTCTTACTCTATAACTAGAGGCCCCTCTCGGCTTCATGCTGGTGGTTTATGGATTTTTTTACACCTTTGGTTACATTATAGATGTTTTAGTAGGGATCTCTAATTTTTTTCTACTAATGGCTCAACTTTACAATAATGGACACTGAATTTTACGAAAATCAAGTTTAGGGGTATACATACGCCTTATATATAGACACTAGACCTCTTATTTGGGCTAGGAAACAAGTTTTTAGGGTCCACCAACAAGTTTTGAATGAATAATGGGAAAAACAAAAATACGTTTGGTAAAGAAGGTTATGTCACTTTTGTTGAAAAAAACTTTGATTTGTCTTCAGAAATACACTTACACATGATATATAAACACTAAAACCGTTTTTTAGTTTAGTAAACAAGTTTTGAATTAGTTATTATAATTTTAAAGTACATAATAATAAATCACAGTGCTGTCACTTTTTTTCACTTTACGACGATAAATAAATGTTATCAAATCAGTATGTCAATAATATCGATTTTTTAATTCGAATATCATTCGATATTCCAATAATATTCATTTTGAAATCCGAAAATTATTGTTATTGCTTATAATTACGAGTTTGAATGAGTAGTATTTGTAATCGATTTATTTTTATTACAAACATCGATGCATTAGGCGGCACTATGAATATTTTGCCGCCTTTTTATTTTTTAATAATGATCGACTACGAACTGGTGCAAGGACAGTGTTACTCGCGACCAGTGACTTAAACGGTGAGTTGGTTGGGTTGCGTTAGTGTTTAGACCAAAGCGCACGAGCCGAGCGAGCGAAGCGAGCGTGCCGCGGCAGCGGCCGGCGAGTGCCAAAACCGACTGGTCAACATTTACTTATTGATAATGATTTAAATGGTGGTTACAAATCGGTTGTGACATTTGTTGACCGCTGTCATGGCACACTTGCTTTGCTTGCTAGGCTTGTGGGCTTTAGTCCGCGTTTTTAGACTGTATTAAATGTTTTTTACATTGACCAGTACCTTTCTTCTGCATTTCTTGTCTTTAGACATAAGAAATAAGTACACGATTTTGAAAAAAATTAGTAAAGTTATGTTTACAAAAAAAATCATATCTCAAAAACTACATGTCTCCTAGACATGGGGGTTGCAGGAGGAAGAAGTACTCTTCCCCCCCTTCCTCCTCCCCCCCTCCACTACTTAAAATTCAGTGTCCATTATTGTAAAGTTGAACCCTACTAATAAATATAGCCTATGCAATTCAAGGATTATGTATTCTAACAGTCAAAGCATTTTTGGAATCGTAGTAGATTTTGAGTTTATGTTAGGGTGCGTTATAGATATATGGCACATTTATTTATTAATTGAATACAAAATAAAATGTTAGATGGTTATAAAAAAAAGTAACCACAAAGACTAGGGTGGGTGCAAGCCCCACTTCGCACCTGCCTTAGCCTTCTAGCCTTTATTAAAAAAGTTTGAATCTGTTCATAATAAATAAATGTGCCATATATATACCCCACACATTCCTGACAAATATGCAAAAATACAAATTGTTCCTCTTTATAATATTAGTAATTAGTCTAGATATAACTTTGTAAGTTTGTAGAGCCAGTTCTTCTCTTTAACAGTAACTAAATGTGCTTTAGAAGCTGTGGTAAACTTATCATTTTCAATAAGTAATTTGTAAGACTCGATTTTGGAATACATTCATTTAAAAAAAATTCTACTAAGCTATAGTAGAATCATTTTGTCCATGCAGTATGGGTCATAAATAATCAGTGGTGAAGCAAGTATTTCGCTCTCTCTTCCACTGATGGGCCTTATGGGCGGGCGGGCGGGCATAGTGATGCGCATTATTGTTGTCCATAACCGTTATCGATAGTGTATTTAATTTTGTCATTTTGTGGGTTAGTGCTATAAGTGAAAGAAAAAAATAGATAAAACAACGTATTTATTAAAATAGGAATAATAATGATTTAAAATAAATTATTAGTTAGGTATCTATGTATTAAAAAACTATAAGTACAAAAGCTTAAAATGTAACAAGTTATATTAAAAATAAATATAAATAGTTATAGGTATCTCAAGTTTAAAATTATCAGCAAAAAATATAATAATGATTTTTATAAGAATGATAATCTTTCTTTGATAAGAATGAGTTTTTATTGATAACGGTGTAGCACCCCTGCAACATGCTCACCGCCTTAGCCGGGCTGAGGCCGAGATTTGATTTATGACCCAAATTGCATGGACAAAATAATTCTACTATAGTAATATAACTCTAAAATTACCAAACATTTAGGAAATATTTTTTAATTAATTATTAAGAGCAACTTTTTCTACAAAAGCCTATGTTTGGTATTGAACTTTCCAATAATAATGTATACAAAGATATTAAGACTTATCTAATTAAACTTAAAACACAGCCATTATCATGTACTGTTTGATTTCTTTTAAGACCACAGGCCATAAAAAAAGAGAAAGAATAAATGGTAATAAAAATATTGATTGCCATCAATAAAATTAAATATCAAGTCTGTATTTTGTAAAGTATATTACATTAACTTGAAATTTTAGTATTTAAGTTTTATGCATGACACAATTCACTTTAGCATGAATTGGTAAATTGCTGCATGCATAAAACTATGCATTCGGCAATAAAACATTGATCTAATATCTATAAACCATATTTGTATAAAATAGCAATACTATTCTTTAGAATTGCTAATCATTTAACTTTATAAATTACTAATGGAAAGATAATGATCACCTAGCAAAGATTAACACAATATTGAAAAATATGTGATGGCTAAAATTTGAAAAACTATATTGTTTATCTTTAGAAAATATGTAAACAACACCTGTATGTGAAAAAGATATTAAAAGAAACTTACTTGTACTGGTGACAGATCGATTTGGCTAGGCCATTGCCTGAGCCACATGGCATAATGGCTAATGGCACCTCGGCTAGTGCTTGCTGCCAATCTAAGCGCTCAAACATTCCATTTAAGACCTCAAAGAGAACACCATCGCCACCAACCGCCACGATTCCGCGCCATCCGTATACGTTGCGAGTACGGACAAATTCACGTGCATATTGAGCATATTTGGTGACATGAAGATCATAGGGTACCTCAGCCTCCTGTAGTACCGGAGCAACCTTCGTTTGAAACAGCTCTCTCGCTTTCCCCGGCCCGGATTTAGGATTCAACAGTATAAGCAACTTCTTATCATTCGGTGGCGGCATATACGTAATAGGCTGCTCGGCTACCAAACACTTTATAGTCGTCCGCCACTTTTGCGCTTCTCTGTTGTTATCCTCATATTTATCGAACGATCTGAACCGCAGTGTTATGGTGGTCCTCTCTCTTTTCAAGGTGCGACGACTACGTTTTAAGATGTAAGCGTAAATGTAAAGATAAGCACTGATATCATTCTCGTCAAGATCGCCACTGTTTTCATCAACGACTTTCAACTGCTGGTTCCCCACCAGGGAACTGCAGACACAAGAACTAGCTCCAGGGCGCCGTCTCTTACTTCTCATACATTTGCTGCCGATGATATCGCGCAACAATATTGTTTGTTCTTTAGAGCTACCTTCTGTCTCTTTTGTTAGTGACAATCCTCTAGCTGTGAGTCGAACGCGAAACACTGAGTTCTTCTTAGAAAGTATATAAAAGGTTTCCTCTAAATATATTTGTTCTTTAGATAACGATCCTCCATCAGCGACATTTTGAACATCCTTCCGCGACTTGATATCCGCCATGACTGTATTTTTAAAGTTGTTACTTTTTTCATGAAAATTGTTTTCTGATGTAACAGTGACAACTAGTGAGTGACACCTGACACTTTCTGCGTTTAACATTTTTTTCTAATGTTCAGAATAAGTTTTAGAAAATGAAGAAACTATTAACCATTGTTACTAATTTTAAGTTACCACCTTTTTAAAATGTGATATAGTCTGGCTATCGAAAGTTGAACCTGGAATTATTTGCAAACTTTTTACATGGCAACTCTAATACGAATGTCAACGTCAATTTTGACAAACAAGATGGCGGTTTTCGTTTGGTTGTGAGTGGATTTGCCTGTGTCGATACTTTGGCGGAGTCCCATCTTCCGGACACAGCTTTGACAGCCGGGGCGCTGCTGCTGCACACCAGGAGGCCCTGTAATGTTGCAAATATGTGTCCATTGGTAGTGGGTACGTATGTGGCTTTCGGGTCGAGACTAGGGGGCCGTGACGAAATCTGATTTAATTAAAGCGGATAAAACTAAGTTTTTCCGAATATTGCAGTTTATTTTTCAAAAAATGTAATGACTACTGATTTCCTGCTATCTATCGGAATTAAAAGTAGATAGTCTATATTCTATTGTAGTTCATTCTAGATTCGAGATATAAGGGTTAGTAATAACAAGTTTTCCAAATTTCATAAAAATCCGTTCAGTACTTTTGGCGAGAATGAGTAACAAAAACATCTCACAAACTTCAGTATTTATAATATTATCGTTACAAACGAGTATGATGTATCTATTGTCACACATAAAATATACAACATAAATAATCAAGTAACTACCAAGTATCAAAATAGGTTAATCCTATTTTTTTTTTTTTATTAATTTATTCATGACCATAGAATCAAAGTCTTTCAGTCGGAAACATGTTAATTAATAGGTCTTCGTATAGTAGCGTAGTTGTATTGCAGTCTACAACCGACGCCATTCAATGGAGTTCTTGTGAAAACTCGAAAGATCACATCTGACTATACAGTTCACATTTCTCACAAAAACACATAATTTCTACTCAAAAACTATCAATATCCTGCAACTATTGTTCATTTTAGAGTAATTATACACATTTTTAGAAAATAAAACTGCACAGCACAACGTCTCCTTTCAGTTCCCGCCAAAAACTCCGGTTAATCCTAACAATGTTGATGTTGCCATACGTATATTATTTAAATTTGCCGCCATTTTCCAGGGTCAACTTTCGTTGGCCAGACTTTTTTTATATATCTCCGAACGTATGTTCGAGGTTTTGGCTTGTGTATGACCAAGCATAAGTGCCAAAAACACAAAAGAAATTTGTCTTCCTTGACTTAAAATGGAACAAGATCATCGAGTGTGAAAATTAATCTTAATTTATTCATGAATCTCTACGATTTGTGTTCATATACTTATCAAAAATAGTTGCTCATGTACTATATTTGCTGTTTACATCAAAACTTTATATGGATCTGAGATATAATGAAAATGATCATAATTCAAACTTTAAGATCTTTTAATAGGCCGTTGGTTATATTAGAACTATCATGATTGTTTCCAATGTTTTAAATAAATAATAATAAAATAATTTTTTCTCTTAATTTTAAAGGATTATTTGTTATTAAATTGGTTTTTAAAGTTAAATTTTATTTTAATATTTTGAAGATAGTTGAAAAAAAAATTATGTGATAAAGTTTCTTGTTTGTAATCTAGTGCTTTTGACCCAAAGACCTACCAAAAGGTAATCTATTTTTATCCTTTTTTTGCTTTTCCTCATTCACCTGATGTAAGTAAAAAAATATCATGCTGGTGCGATTACTGTAAGATAAAGTTTTAAAGTTCAAAGTCTTGGGTTATAGCCATTGAAACCTTTTTTAAGGACTTTGGGCGTTTACTTTGTGAACGCGTTGAACAACCCGGGCGTCAAGAGGTTAAACGAAGATTTGGCATATAGTACTTTTTTAAGCACCGTGGGCGCTAGGAGGTTAAAGGCCTAGCTGCCAAGCCATAAACCAAAAAAAATAGTCTGTGCTCTATATTCGTTGCGTTGCTTCGCCTATTATTTGGATTGAAATATTTATTCATTTATTGAGTTTCTTTTTAATTCTCATCTTAAAATGTCCATTAAAATACTAGAACTATATAGTGGAATCGGAGGAATGCACTGTGCCTTGAACGGTGGTAGTCCTATTTATATACCTACTTGACACAGCAATGATGAGATGTTCCCTCACAATGTATCTTTAAATTCTTGTAAATCCGTTTTCTTTACAGACTCTAAAATAGCAGGAGAAATAATTGCTGCTGTAGACATTAATACTGTTGCCAATGAAGTATACAAATACAATTTTCCCAGCACAAATGTGTTAAGTAGAAATATTCAGGCTTTACCTATTAATGAAATAGAGAAATTGGATGTTAATACAATATTGATGTCCCCACCATGTCAACCTTTCACACGAAATGGCAATTTCTTAGATGAAAATGATCCCAGAACAATATCATTTTTGTATATAATTAATATTTTGGACAAGTTGAACCATATTGAGTACATTTTGATGGAGAATGTGAAAGGATTTGAATGTTCAACTGTTAGAAATCTTTTTATTCGAAGGTTGGAAGAATGTCAGTTTATGTACCAAGAATTTCTATTGTGCCCTTCAAGTATTGGGATCCCAAATTCAAGGTTGAGGTACTATTGCATAGCTAGAAAACAACCAAAATGGAATTTTAAGAGAAAAGATGAAGTCGTAAGTAGTATCTTTATAGAATGTTTTCCTTGGAATACTAATATTTCTTGTTTATTCAATATTATGTTGCCATATTAATGTTGTTGACACCATAGCCTTAATTATTTTTAGCCAGTAATTATTAACTGAACCATATCTTCCAGGGTCATATAGTATCCCATGGTCCGATTCACATTCAGTGGTTTTGGTAGTTACCATTAGTCCTATTTGTCTTGAACTACAGTGTATACATTATATATGCCCACATGTTTTTTAAAGAGGTTGATGAAAGTAGATGAAGCAAAAGTTGTTTGTCAGGATTGTCGCAACTGGAGATTTATAGTCTCTACTTACCCCTATGGGAAAAAGGCATGATAATATGTATGTATTTTAATGACTTGTAATACAAGTTTTATTTAGTTCCAGTTCAGACACCAGTCTAGCAAGACTTGTTGATAAATTTAGTATGGTGACAAGAATAAGTTTTGTATTAGAGGCTTTTGGTGACATCTTGAAGGGAATGATAAATATTCTATTCCATTTTATTTCAATAAATGTACAGTATTGGTAAATACTGAACAACACTTGTAGGATTTGTTGAAAATCTTAATTGTTTTATTGAAATATGCCTATTCAAACTGTCACAAGAACTCCTTCATTTGGTGTCAGTCAAAGAACTAAAATTTGGTTGAGGTTTTTGTTTGAATCCTGTTCAAAAACATGAATATTTATGGATAATTGCTAGATAAACAAATCATGCAATTTTAAATAAGAATTTATAAGAACACTGGACAATTTGTTACTAAAAGTAAAAAGTTTTATTTTTTTCTTTTTCTTTTCTAGATGACTAGTCTTCCACACAATTATAAATCTCCTTACATGTTAGAAACTATCATAGAGAAGAATACATCAGACAAGTTTCTTCTCACAGACAAATTGCTAAAGAGAGCAAACTTATTAGATATTTGCTATAAAGATTCAAATAGATCCTGTTGTTTTACAAAAGCTTATTCTCATTATGTAGAAGGTACAGGATCTGTGTACACTGATGCAAATCTTGAGGAGGTTAAGAAATGTTTTGAAGAGGCTAATACCTATAAAGTAGGAAGTGATGAGTTTGTTGCAACAGTGAAGAAGTTACATTTAAGATTTTTTACACCTAAAGAAGTGTTAGCATTAATGTCCTTTCCGAAAGACTATACTTTCCCTCCAAATATAACAATGAAGCAGTGTTATAGATTATTAGGGAATAGTGTTAATGTCAAAGTGATAAGTGAACTATTAAAAATACTTTTTGATCAATAAATTATTTATTTACACAATAACATATTTTTAATTTGTCTTGTAGAATTTATGTATAGTGGCGTGTTGAGAGATTATCAAGATGTTTTAAAGAGTTTTTAATTTCCTTTGTGTAATATAATGTTATTGTTTATTTGTATTAATATAAAAAATGAATACTTCTGACAATGCATTCCACATTTTCACAAGAATGCAGGGCCCTTTATGCTTAAGAAGGTTCAAACCACACACATATTTATCATGTGTAAGCTATGTACAAAATGTAAATTTTTTATACATTAAAAAAAAAATTTTGCAGTAGAAAAAATAACTAAAGAAACTGTTGCTGTACCCATTTTAAACCCTTATAAAGTTACTGTGTCTTTTAATCCACATATTTATATATTGAATTTACTAGTTATAATGCAAACCGGTTTAAACAAGTTCCACTGAGTAGTTTATAAGATGCAGTATTTTCAATTAACATATTTTTTATGATGTCATAGCAAACTGGCAAAAACGGATATCTTTATTAAGACTCGTGTAGATGGCACCACTGCCGCGACGCCCCCATCACAAGTATCATAGTATGTGGTTATCAGCAGCAGTATTGAGACTTTTTTATGTTGTAAATCATATTATTTAAGTTATATAGATCCATTACTCAATACTTGTCGTGCTCGTATCTTGGCCCTATGATTCAAGACCCTCAGTCTTAACATGACAGCCATAGATGATGCTGCTCCAATAACAAAGCTCCATATGGTAAACTTCCAAAATGCCCTTTCTTCAAGATATGCTACTCTATCACAGCTGAAATGATAAACAATGTTAAATCAGAAAAGAATGAACATTCATATCCTCCTATGCCATGTAAGTCAATTTTCATAGCAATTAGAAGTTCAATAAATATTTTTTTAAACAAAATCAAAACCGCCTTCACACAAATAACCACCAAAAAAGAAATATTTAACTAACTTCTTTCTACAGCATCTTGAAGTTGGTGCCAAGTAAAACATTAAAAAAAAACAAAAACAAAATAAAGTAATTTTTATATTTTGACTTTAAGTTGTTGTAAAAAGAAGTCATATACTTATGTTTTGGTTTTTATTGTGAAGGCGGTTTTGTTTTTAAATACTTATTTTTTCTTTTTAGATGCACAAATACTTCAATAGTTTTAGAAATAATGTATCAAGCACCTGTAATCATGACCATTGTGCTCTATCAAGCACCTGTATAAATTGTACCGGCTTATTTATCCGGCTCGAAGGACCAAATGATTAAATCAAACTAATAAAGAAAGGGTATGAATTGTACATTGAGAGAATTTAATAAATATATTAAAATTGCACCATTACATTTGGAGGAAAATTTTTCTATGTGACAAAGTCAACAATCAATTGTTTGTTGGTGTTGCCAACAACTGGCACGCATACAAATTTGCCATCTCACCCTTCGGTGAATATGCTCTTCAACAAGAGTTGTTCTCGATTTTCTTGCAATCCACTAATCAGATTCTGACTTGTTGATCATGGAACTTCCTCAGGAGTATACACTTCCGAGTAATGAAAAAACTTGAAATTGGTTTACAATTAACAGAGATAGTGTATGATTCCGAATTTTCGTGGATATCTCTCCTTGGAACCCACTGATTCAATCCTGGACATGGTGACAATGGAACCAATTCGGGAGTATAACCTTTCAATTAAAGAAACAATTTTGAAAAAAGGTCCACAAGTGACAGAGAAATTAGATCTCATGAATTGAGATCCTTTTGGCAGTCGGTTAACCATTTCCAACCAATTCACCATAAAACAATAATTAAGATCAGAATGAGTCTTATTTGTGAGACTTTTAAACATTCCACTAACTAAATTTGGCATACTGACCTTAAATGATTGAGAATTGAAAACAAAAACTAACATCTAAAAATAACACTAATTATTATTAATGATAATTGAAGACATGAGTGGATGAAGGTGATAAGTCGCATAATTCCAATTCTGAGTAAATAGAGATAAAAGTTTTACTTTTATTTTAAACTGAACTGAACTTAACACCTTTTTTAACTTTTAATTTTTTAAATATGCCTTATATCTATGGTCTAAGGTCTGTAGTCATTTGGTATCGACATATAACCTTCATCTACGCAAAAAAAACCAAAATACCAAATATGTGACATATCACCTTCATCCACTCACATCTTCAATTATTAATATCAGCAAGGCTATGAAATACAACAATTCTTAAGAATTTTATAGGCCTTTAAAAATAACCATCTTTTTGGCCAATGGTGCTTTTTGTATTTTATTACTGTTAACTCAATGAAATATAAAATGTATACCTTCGTGTTACTGTTTCACCGTTTTGGCACTTGAGAATCTCTTTGAAACTTGTGTGAATGCATACTCCTATACTCTTACTTCGTATCTCGAAATCTGCAAAACATGAAAATTTACATCTCTATTAATTATGAATTTAGTATTGAATTATAAATAAAACCATAAATTAAGAATACTATAACAGGAATGGTGATCCCAGTAATTAAAATATTTTGTTGATGGTTTTTTTCAGCTAACTTGAAAAAGCAGATAAAGTTGCTATTATGAAATATCTAAAATTTAGAGAGATGATGATTGTATGTAACATTATTAATCTAGTTTTGTATGACCATCCACAGTTACAATGCAAAATTGCAATTATTGTACTGCTTTTCATTTAAGCCATATTTGGACAGTCATGAATACAATATACTTATTTCCATTATCAGCAAATAACACCCCCAGCCATTTTATCACCTTAAACTACTCGGCAGATATAGTTATGATTTTTGGTTTAGGGTATATTTATGACACTTTTATTTATTATGAACATCTCCAAATCTTTTTAATATAGTTTAGAAGGCTAAGGGATGAGCTCTACTTCACTTCGCTTCAGCATTAGCCTTTTTTTACACTTTTAATTTGTCAAGGGTTAAAATAATAAGCCATAGGTAAAAACTTTGTGTTTTTATATATCAAGGCAACAGGCTGATGACTTATGGCACACTCCGATTTACAGTAAAGACATAGATCTTATAAGCTTTTACAGAATTATGTTTTGTACTGTGTGATTTTCACTTCTTTTCTAAAGTAGAACTAAAATATTGTTTGTCAACAAAGATACTGTGCAATATTATATAAAAAACAATGATTAATCACAATATGGTATCTGACTATATTAGTTTAATATTCATACCAGAACAAGGGTGGCATTCACTGACTATTGTATACGGCTGGTGCATCCAACAGGTTGAATTATTTTCCGTAGGAAACGTTTTATTTTTCATTCTCTGACTTCCAGAGAGTGTTTCGGCTAAATGTGACTCCAATATGAGCACTGCTATAGTTAAGCTAAAAGACAAAACGAATGTTATGATTTGTATATTTAGCCTTTTTTTATAACATAATACAAGTTTACTTACACTCCCAAGCACACAGTGCCTAATAGCATACATCTTTTAGAACAAGTTTCAATCATTTTGAAGGGGATATAATAATTTAACAAACTTTAAAAATGTACATATTGCACGAGAGTATTTTGTACAGTACACCGTCGTTTATTGCTTTATATATATAATGTACTCTTTGGGTTATTGTGTTTCAAAGAGTATATAATGATATAATCACTATTTACGTGGACTTTTTCGCTAATGAATTCAGAATGCCTGGATTGGGGAACAAATATTTCTCTTTTCGTTGTAAATGTTGTAATCAAAGAGTATATTATTGTAATCACAAACTAATATAGATACTACGTATATTGTAATGGTGCATAATCTGCAACGTGACGTTTGTTTTTTTTTTTCTAAAAAAACATCCAACTGTCAAACACAAATCGATGTGGCTTTATCGTCGTATTTTTTTAACAAAGCTAAGAACACATACGATACATCCGTCCTATATTATATTTTTTTCAATTTGTTTGCAACTTTTACAAATGCTATTTTGGCATTTCCGGTATTTGAAGTGCTCTTTAATACTTTGTCAACCAAATTATTTAATATGAAGTAATAGGTCTTGTTATTGTTACGAGCTACAGGACTCGGATTAAAATAAATGCCATTGGAATTACTATAGAGTGTATTAGTACTGTACAAACATATATAAAACAGGTACAAATAAAACTGGATGTAACCAGTTCACACTGCACGATTCAATGTAATTCAACACGCGCGAAGTCTGTCACTATATCGATAATCTAAGGTACTACACACGTCTTACTAGTATCGTAGTCGTCGCTTGACTGTCAAACCCCTCCGTTCGGGCATTGTTTTATACTAAACTGTATAATAGCACAAAGGATCGCGTTCGCCAAGTTAATCCCGCACACCTGGCAAACTTCGGCGGCCATAAAACAAATTCAATAACATTAGTATCTTTTTCTGGATTTAAAATTGAAGACGTGAGTGGATGAAGGTGATATGTCCCATATTCGGTTTTTTGCTTTTTTTGCGTAGATGAAGGTTATAAGTCGATACCAAATGACTACAGACCTTAAGAGGCATATTTAAAAAATAAAAAGGTTGAAAAAGGTGTGAAGTTCAGTTCAGTTTCAAATAAAAGTAAAACTTTTGTCTCGATTTACTCAGAATTGGAATTATGCAACTTATCACCTTCATCCACTCATGTCTTCAATTCTAAACACAAAGCAAACAAAAGAATTCCTAAATCAAAGAACGCAATAAACGGTGTTGTACGACGGACAGGTGTGCGTATTTCTTTGTCGGTATGTAAAATTATAAATATTCTAATAATCAAATCTTGAAATAAATATTATCCTAAAAATATATATAGTCTGGTCCAGGCCATACTGCACAGCGACGAACATTGGGAAGGGGTGCGGCCTAATTCTGCGTGGCAGTAACGTCTTATAAGGAGGCCGCGGAGTGAGAAATGCGTGCCGTGGGTACCAATGTTAGTCGGGGCCCCGAAGACACAGGTATGCGCAAGATCTCTTCCCATAATACCGCTGCAGGGGCTCTCCAGTATCTAGGAAGCGAAGGATTCATCGGCACTCTCAAGCACTGATGCCCAGTATCAGCGAGGGCGTAACTACGCCTCATTATACGTACTACATTATACTCATACGGTATTAAGTCTCACGCTCTTAATACCATAAGTGCAGGACACATGGAAGGAGGATGGTTTTGGTGGAGTATTGGCTCATGGGCTAATTCTGTACATAGAGGGAGGTACCTCGCTGAGTCTCCACACGTGCCAGCGATTGACTCTGTTAGCCGCACTATCTTCAACCGGCTAATTCTCATCGCTTTGGTCTAATCCCTAGCAAAGGACCCGGTAGTGTGCAAAATACATTTCCCCCGCTTAAAAAAAAAGTGTTGCAATGATCTATTGAGTTTTGAGTTGATGAGTGATGACAGAGCTCAGCAGTCACTGTCACTGAGCTAGGCTCTGAAGTCTATGCATCGTATTCTAAGACAGGAGAGGCGCCATGTTTGTTGAAAACGTAAACGGAAAGGAAAGCGGTGCCTTTTTTACTAAAAAAGTACGACGTGTTTTATAAGTGTATCTAATAAGAGTTATGTGAGTTTTTATTGTCTTTTGTGGTTAGTTTCGCATTAGTACTGCCTCGAGTTTAACAAATGGCTTTACCGTCCGAAATTCCGAGATCGTTTGGTCTTTATGTGACCCATGTTGACGGTGAGGGACATTTTTTGAGATTAAGTGGACAGCTTGATCACCAAGCCTCGCTTATGATCGAGACTTTGTTTAATACAGCGCGAAATGACTTAGAGAGTGGTGTTGGCACTCCAACCCCCGGAGCTATACAAGAAGGCGTGATTTGTGCCGCTAAATACAAAGATGGGACCTATTATAGAGCTAAAATAATAAACACCGCAAGATTAGCAACTGGTCTTGTCGGGGTTCACTTCATCGATTTTGGTAATAAAGACAATATATCATTGAGTGCCATCCGTTTTCTGGACAACTACGATCCTTTGTTCCTAAAACTGCGAGGCCAAGCAGCGGACTATTATCTTTCACGAGTGATGAATCCTTCTGGTAACTGGGAAGAACGTCTTATTTTAAAACTTCAAAGCTTACTTTGCTACTCAGAATATCCAGCTACAGTAGATGCCCAAACTCCCACTCTACCTTTAATTTCTCTAGTATTCAATGGGAATGATCTTTCGACACATTTAGTCGCGATCAGGCTAGGCATAGCCATAGCACTGGCCAAACAGGAGGCAATGCTACTTCAAATGGCAGGAGATAACCAGCAGGTTATAAATTTGCATCCGAATTTCAGTTTGGAATCTACCTCTTATACAGAACATGTACCATTTTTAATCAATCAGAACTTTCCATCTAACCCGGCTTCAGTGATGAGGCAACATGTAGCTGTTCCATTTAATGGTAGTATACCACCTCCTTCTTTTGTAAACCATAGATTGCAAACCAACAGAGTATCGAGAAATCCAGTCAATCTAAAACCAGCAAGGCAGCCTCAATTGGCTGTCCCTGCATCTGTGTCTCCACCAATAGTGACACCTAAACAGAATAATGTATCAACTAAACCTGTATCACCGAAAAAATTGATAACTTACAAAAGTCGTCTGCTTGAAGTGAATTCTGAGCACAAAGTGTTTGTGTCCTATGCTGAAGAGGGCCCAGAACTGTTTGCAGCACAGCTGGTGGCAGATGCTAATAAATTCCAAGACATGATGGATGAGATTAACAGAAGACCCCACAGCAGTCTCACTGAGCCACCAATGATTGGCACAGTGTGCTTAGGTCGCATGTCAGGTGATAGAATTATCTGCAGAGCTATTGTCATGAATCTCTCTGGATCTCAATGCAAATTGTTCTTTGTTGACTTTGGGGATACAGAAATGGTATCATACTATGATATATTTGATATTCCAGAAGAGTTTGTGAAGCCTAATGTGTTTGCCATGAGGTTCTGTCTGTCTGGAGTTAAGAAGTTAGAGAAAGGTCCACATTTGAACGAGACATTCAAGCAGCTGGCTAGTGGGAAAGTGTTGACTTTAAAAGTAGTATCACCAGAGGGACCTCCTTTGATACAATATGGAGAACTATATTTAGATGATAAGAATGTGTTAGATTTATTATTGGCCAATTTGAAGGATAAATTACAATTTAAGTGGATGGAAATGCTACCTCTTGGAGCAAAGCAATCTGTACTTGTATCATATGTGGATAGTTGCATAAAATTCTATGTTCAATTGTCTGATAAAATTGATGAATTAAATGCTGTAATGGATGCTGTGAAAGTTCACTGTGAGAAAACATCATCCCCTGGTGAGTTGCCTGTTGGTGCATCTTGCTGCGCTAGATTCCCGGATGATGAGAATTGGTATAGAGCTAGAGTAAGATCTACCAAAAATAACAAAGTGGTAGTTGCCTATGTGGACTATGGTAATGAGCAGGAAATCAATGTGTCCGATTTGAGAACTATTACACCTGATTTATTAATGCTGCCTGCACAAGCCATGAAATGTGCCTTAAAGGTGAGTCTAGAGTGTTGATAAAGATATCAATATTATCTTTCTGTTTTTCTATTTAGTAGTTAATAATCTTGGCTGGAGTATGCCTTATTACTCAATCTATTCTATTTTACACACCTCAATGTCTGCAGTTGTCATTTCTTTACCTCACTTGTCCTGCTCCATGGTGAGCAGTCACTCCTTCTAACTTCCATGCTGTTATATATTTTATGTTGCTTTCTTTTCTTTCCTAGCTATTCTTAAGTGTGACAAAGAAATGGATGATATAACTGCAACTAAATAAATTGGGATATTATGTATCTATTGCATCAAAGAAGTTATAGTACTACCAAATTAAGTATCTTATGGATAATATATTTAAAAATAAAAAAAATTACAAGTCCCGTCTCAAGGTTATGTTATCAATTTATCACTATTTCAAGTTTCATGAACATTTACTGTACTTTCTGAAAAGTATAATTATAAACATAACATTCCAATTCCAAACATTTGAATAGTTTCCTATTACTAGTCTTTTTTAAATAAGGGTCTGAAAGATTTATGTAACTAACCAGTCTTAAGTATTAAAAAACATATATTTTAAATAAGTTTCAAGCATACATCTTAGCAAAATTGTATATCTTCGACTGCTGTGTTTTTGTGGCAGCTTGAAAAGCACAATCACTAAATAGTTGGGTTTTTCAAGACATACAAATTTGTAACTAAAAATAATAAATAACCTAAAACTATTGTTCATTTTTAAATAATATTACACATTTTTTGTAAATGAAACTGCAAAACATCACTTTTCAAGTTCCCACCTAGAAAAGACTCTACTTTTTCTACATGGTTATTTAAAACAAGATCCACCCAAAACTTAGCACAATTATATGGTCAATGTGTGCTAAAAGATCCAAGGGTTAAACCTTTAATATTTATTGTCAAACAATTTTAGAAATCAGGTGTCCTTGTTCCTGTACATATTCCAGGCCATTCTACACAATTTTTTGTGAAATTTTAACTATATAAAAGTATACACAACTGTTTCAAATTGTTTTTTATTTAATTGTAATAGTAGAGATGTATGAGAGTATCTAACTTTTCAAAATAACATTATAGAATTGCTTTTCAAATAAAACTAATGCGCTATTTCATTTCTTTTACTTGTATCTACTTATGATGTCATAAGTAGCTGCTGCTACAATATCTAAGAGGTTGTGATACTTTGTAAGATGATAAATAATATCTTAGTTGATTTGAATATGGGAGATTCTCCTTGTTCCCAGATTGTCCAACCTTCATCATTGGTTGCAACCAGGTTTTTTAAGTCTAGTTGTATTATTATTGTTGATAATGTATTGTTTATCCCTCATAATTGTTATCAACAAAGCAGTTGAAATGGAAACATTAAAAAAAAAACTATAATATGTATTTTCAAAGAAAACCTGGCTGTGGAGATTCACCCCTGTCTGATTTAATACATCATTGACAACAGTTCAGCTTTTGATATTCCTATTAGGGTTTTGAAAACAAACCAGTGGAAACAAAAACATCCAATCAATTAGAGATGTTGGCACTTGAGAAGACCCTGATTGCGCATGTCGTGGGTGTCCTGTCTAGTGACACAATGCTCGTGACATTAGTGGATGACACTGTGACTCCACCACTTGATGTCGCTAGAAAGATGAACCAGCTATCACAGCCGAGAAGTACACATGAGGTGAGTGAGATCTTAAGTAGCAATAGGTGAAATAATAATTTATCATACACATATAAGAAATATTCTGCAAATGACAATTGACAAATAAAATATGTTACTCTATTATACAATCATGCAAATTCTCTAGAATATTTATTATTAATGTTCTGGAGATTTTCTCTGTTCTAGGACATGGGAGTTGTGTAAGAGAGGTGTTATAAAATCTCTTAGAGGGTGACAGCACCACTGGCCAACATCCATAGGCAACAGTAACCACTTTCCATAAAGTAGGACTCCTGCCTGTTTGTCTGCTTGGGGCAATAAAAAAGCTTCTGTTTAGTTCAGTTTCTAATTTAGATTGGTCTGTAAAATTACATTAAGTATATTGTTATAGGATTACTTAGGTTTCATTCCAATAGCTTTTTCTGTATTATAGTTGATTTTCACCTGAAATGTAAAGCTATAGATATAAAATGGGTACAATGGAGGTTTCTTTATAAACAAATATTGTCTTTGCAAAAATATTAAAAGAGAAAGTTCTAATATAACTATATCATGGAGACGATAATGAAATGAAAGTTGTTTGTTTTGCATATTTCAGTATTTGTTATATTTTTTTTGATTTATAACCAAAACTTGAAAAACGAAATAGCCTTTCACCACTATATCTAAATTTGCCTGTCTAAAATACGTGTCCTGTGTTCCGTTATTAAAGTATATATTTAATTTCAAAACAATGGGTTCATTTACCTAGATAGTGCAAAAGGGAATAAACAAATGTATAGGTGTCGAAAGAAATTAAATTTCATATTTAGTAATAAAGTAATACATGTCGTTAATAAAGCGCCAGTAACATATAACTGATCTAATATATAAAATTCTCGTGTCGCGGTGTTTGTAGTTAAACTCCTTGACTGTTCATTTTCATGAGAATTCATGAAATTTTGTGTGCATATTGGGTAGGTCTGAGAATCGGACCAAATCTACTTTTCGTCCCCCTAAATGTTAAGGGTAGTCCACCCCTAATATTGTTTTTATATTTTTAGATATTTTTTTTTATCATACAGCTTTAAAAAATATATACAACCCTAAATTTTCAACCCTCTACGATCAACCCCTATTTTTTCGGGCAGGACGACGTCTGCCGGGACAGCTAGTATTTTTATAAAAATTTTGTTTACATCACGTATTGAACACGTAACTTTATCGATACAACTATATGATAGTTAATATAGTCTTTCTCTTGATCTCTACTCTTGATATTTGTTTGCACATAAATTCACATAATTTATAATCTCAAGTATACTACTATAGCTAATCATGGAGGATACTTCTTGCATGATTTATACTGGGATTTACTATAATGTTTATATTACTCTAACAAAATCTTGCGCTAAAATACATGGAAGGTATAGGCACTACACCGTCGATTTTGTTGATAGGACTTAATAAAATTACATGACACTATACTTCTAAAAGTATCACATATCAACGGTTTTTATAGTTTAATTAATATCGTATTAGAATAAAATATAAATTAGTCTTGGCAAACAGTATTTCAGAGTACTGTAGATTTTTTGCTTATAATAACATTCAACAGTATTTTTGTTAGATATTCTAAGTGGTAATTCGAGAGGGTACTTTACAGTCTGCATGCCTTGCAAACTTTCACAAAAAATTAGGTCGAAGTCGATAGCTCACTCACGCTAACAGTTTGAGCGGTTATGAAGCATTAATAAATAATCCTTTGTTTTATTATTTACAAGGCCTTCCCTTGCGTTTGTGCGTGTAAACTTTAGAAAATATTTGTTCAACATTCAGTCTATATAAAGGTTAATAAATTTATTTGAGCCAAATATATAAGTTAAACGATATGATAAGAATTGCAAAAATAAAACATGGTTTGAACATGTAGAGAGAACGGACATAATATGGAGACACAATCATCAAATCATAAACAATGAACTAGTGAAAATAACGTCATATAAACGTGCATCTAGAGATATTTGTTAGATCGCAGCAAACGGTAATCTATCGTTTCTGCCATCCCCATGGGAACCATGAAAGAAAGAAAACGTTATTTACCAAATGCGACATAGACAAAATAGAAAATAGACGCAACAAAATATTTTTTCCAGCAATTCGGCAAATGAGGTTGGCATTCAGTATATTGCTGGGTCGGAAGATATTCCGCCACAGCACTGATTTTCAGTGCCCCCCCGGAGTTTACCCATATTACCTAGACACCCGTATAATAATAATGATTTAATTTAGTTACAGCAATAAGTACTGGAAATATTTCAAGATAAAAATAAATGAAAATATTCATATTAATAAGAATGAATATAGATAAAAGTTATTTTGTACGCACAGTTTTTCATATACAAACAGACATTACAATATAATTATAGAGATAAATGGCAGTATTGAATATGGCTTAGCCCGGTTTATGTTCCTTACCAGTATTTCTGTTTTTAACCGAATAGACAAAGGTAACAACACCAGTACGGAAAGATGCACCCGAGAGTTTCAGCTCACCGGAGAGCAATTCGGACGATGGACGCAGAAAGAGTTTCCGAAGAGAAAAGAGCTTCAAAGATGATCGAAGGTCTAACAAGGAAAATAACGAAGAGTTCCCACCGAGAGGCGGAAGCTTCCGCGGCAGGTATGGTACTGTTTTATGTTTTATCTTTTGTGTATTTATTCTTACAGTCATTGCAATACACATAGTTTTATAATGATCAGGCCATCACGATCTTTAAGTTCTGATAATTCAATAAAATGACAAGAAATCAATAAATACAGTTGATCTAGACAAGCTATAAAATGATGCATATTTTATGGTTGACGTTACGACAAATCAGTTAGATACAGCATTAAAGTTTTTTGTATCAGAGAAGTGTTACCGTCTGTTAATGGATGAGGGATGTTCATATTGCGGAAATAAATTTATCGGGAACATAATATTTTTATTAATATTACAATTTTTTTAATATTACTATTTTTTAAAATAAAAATAATAAGAGTGGGTATGTAATATTCACTAAAAGCGATTTGTCAGAATGTCTGTGAATCTTATTCTAATATATAAAGCTGAAGCTAAGTTTGTTTGTTTTGCTTGAACGCACTAATCTCGGGAACTACTGGTCTGATTTGAAAAATTCTTCCAGTACTTTTATATCATGACGTTAAGATCAATAGGAGCGGGTCACCTATGAAGAATGTTTCAAAATCGGGGGGATTTTTTAACTATTCCACGCGGACGAAGTAGCGGGCAGAAGCTAGTTAAATATAAAAGGACTACAAAAGAAGAACACAGGAAAAGACATAGCAGTTACAAAAAAGAAATAAACAACACGGTCAACACGGTCCCACTTATAAATTGAGTCCCACTAGGGCAAAACATCCTGTACTTTAGTGTGTGGTTAATATTCCGGTATACTACCTTATTCCTATGTCGTTACTATGTTATATAATTACGACTAATTTGAAAACTCCTTTGACTTTATAGACTGAGAAACAATTCTAAAAAGTTTTCACGTAAATTTTGACATTTATTATCAAATCACAGGTTTGACAGACAGTTTATTGGTATAGATCATGGGGTATAAACTTAAAACAAATGAAGGTGAAAAAAAATTTAAAAAAATCGCTATTAACTTATAGATTTATGAATGTTTTCAATTTCCTGTTAGTGTTTAGATCTTTCGGTCCTTTTCATTTAGTCAGGTTATTCGTAGAATGATTAAAACTTTACATGACAGATAGCACTGCTAGTATCCTTAAGTTTTTGTTTCACATATATTTGTTTTCTAAGTTATTAATATATAAGTAAACATTTATAAAAACATAAATATTTATTAGAAATAAATATTTTTGATATATATTTAATATATGTTTGAATACATTTAATTAAGACTCTTTATAACTAACCAAAGTAAATGGAGTCATTGAAAAAAAAAGTGCCAAATTACGACAGTGTCAATACTTGTTAATGTAGTTAGGGATGGCTTATTATGATCTTATCAAATTGAGTTAATCGATACCTTGACGATTAATGTATCGACAAACGCCACGTAAATATTTTTTAAATGGAGTAAAGTATTCTTTAAAATGATATGTGCATTAACTTATGTAATATACACATTGGTTGCGTCTGCATGGGTAACAAATGTTCTAAATGCAAACTATTTCAACGTTATTACATATTTATGTGCTATATTTTATGGACTAAGATGTATCAATAAAATAATCTATTTGTTATATTAAGACATAAATTGGATTTTTTTAACAACAACAACAAATCATAATGCACAAATATTCTTACCAATTTCAACATTGAAAGCTGTGCAACTTTTTTAAAATTATACTGTAGTTTAAATTATTACTTAGAAAATCTAAGAAATTAATCAAATATAAAAACTCAATTTAAAACAATAAGTTATTAGCAAGTTTACTGTTTGGATCCAACAAACAGAGGAGATAGTACGGACCCTGAACCAACTCCGACATAGAAAACCTCGTGGCCGAGCCTAGAATAATTGAAGAGAGAAAGGCTCAATATCTCCGCTAGCTCGGTCACGTAGAACGGATGGAGGAGGATTGGAATATGAGGAAAGCATACTTGGGGCGACCAGTTAGTATCACTAGAAAGATAAGAGTGGATCACCTAAACGAACGTCAAAACTGAGAAATCTAGACACTGTTCAGAACAGAGGAAAGTGGCGCGCTTAACATACTTAAGCATATATTTGTATATGATGACATTCTTTTTATTGACAAGTAACGTTAATAAATATTACATCTTTCATTCTTTCAAAGTAGATCAAAAATATTTTGTTTACGCCAGTGATATTTTGATCTAGAATTTTGTCGTACTTACGTCTCACAACACGACTCGCTTTAGCTCTATAGGCTCTTGAATGGACTATAGTGAGAGTTGTCGGCTCTATTTCTATTACGTGTCGCTGCTGAGCAAAAGGAGTAGTACAGTTCTTTAGAGCGAATGAGCTATATCCCTCTTTACGTTTTAATAAGCAGTTTTGCAGAAATTAGCCGTTTTGTAGAAAAGAGCGGACGTAGGACGTGGGTCCGCTACTTCGGAGACTTCTGCATCTCATCCTTGCGATGGCAAATCTTCATATAGTTTCATATTCTAAAATCGCCTTCCTTTAGATTTTAATATGGGAGATTCCGTCTACCTGTTGTTAGTCATAAGATACCTATGCCTATAATTATCCTTAAAATTTACAAATATCTGACAGGATTTATTTTATCGATTATTCGATACTGAAATGGGTTCTCTATTATGCAGTATTTACATGGTGGATAATAAACTCTTTGTACCTGCCATAGACTGCAGCTCGTTGCTTAGCATTATTTTGTTATTAATGACATTATCAAAAAAACTCAAATGAAACCCATTTTTATTTAATCAAATATAATAATATTTAATATTTCTAAATAAACATGCATATTCAAATCAAGTGCCGACTTTCGTCATATTTTCAACTTATGTATATTAACATCTGGGATAGTTTTCTGTTTGTTTTATGAAGTAGATTATTATTAACGATCTATATGTAGTTTTGGACTCTGGCGAATCTATTAAGGAAAACTGCTTTTGGATATCGAAGTTACTGATTATTATTATGTGACTTGTGAATCTGTTTAATTGGACCGACCAAACACACTATTGGATTTTTATATCAACACAAAACTTGATGTGCAGTGATATGTATTAATTAAAATTATATACAATTTATAAATAATATGAAATTTTATTTTAAATACAGTTGGAATTCCTGGTGGAAGAAATCTCCATACCTAAGCATACAATATATAGAATATCGGTCTTATTCATAGACAGAGTAAGTTTGAACGCTTCTTTAGAAACCATAAGCGTTCAAACTTACTCTGTCTATGAATAAGACAAAGTATACACAAACCCGCTATACGTACAAATACATACACACACACACACACGCATGCATATATTAGGTACGTTCATATACGAGTTAGCGCCATTAATATTCGCTAGATGTGCTAGTAGCACGATTCTCCCGACTGAAGACTCTTATCTCCATATATTCAATATACTCTTTGGTATAGATAGATAGGTAGAGCTTATAATTATTTGGTTCTCGATATCTATTTGATTTACTGGATGTTATACATTCGTAACATCCTCAAATAGCACTATACCTGACATTTATAACGGTACAAATCAGTTTAGCAATAAATAAATTAAATAGACTGAGTCTATTAATACGGGTACTGTACGAAAAATTTATAATTATTAATACGGGTACTGTACGAACAATTTATAATTATTAATATGGGTACTGAAAATGTTCTTAAAAAGTCTCGGCCAAAAAAAAACCTAACCTAACCTAATTAAAGATTGAAAATAAGTATTTTACGAATTTCTTCCAATCCATACAAGAGCAGTACTCAAATACTCGCGTATACTTTGTAGTAACATATAAGCAGATCTTGTTCCGTAATGCGCCAGTACACATGAGACTAATCGTGTATGTGTCGGAAAAATATTTTTGGGTGGTTATAAAAAAAATAACCAATTCTAACCTATATTAAAAATGTTCCGATTTGTTCATAATAAATAAATGTGCCGTGTATCTATACCCCACCCTCATTTTAGAATTTATTTATTTATTTTTATTTTCATGTTTTCAATAATTCTTTAAAACATGTCATTAAAAAAAAACCTTTTTTTTTTTTTTTTTTACGAGGTGTAATCCATCATGGACACCCTACCGCTCGGGGACAATAGTAGGGTAGTGTTGGACTCCCGATGGCATGCTCGGACCTACCAACTAAACCACCTCTTTAGTCCATCTCGACGCCCTATGTCAGGACCTTGGGAACCAAAGACACATCCAATGGTCCTGACGGCGACGGCTCATAGAGCCCCTTACAATTTGGTAATGGTCCACAACCATTATTAGTAAGTTGCGTGTGCAAGCACAGCGCAGCGCCATCTTAAGACCAGTTTCTGAACGAATTAAAAAAAAAAAATAAAAAAAATAAATAATAATAAAAATAAAAAAAACCTAACCTAACCTAATTAAAAAACAAGCTAATCATCCAATTCATTCTTAATTTTTAAAAAAATAATTGAATGACTGTACGAATAAATATAATTTATTCGTCCAGTACCCGTACAAATAGTCACACCGAATTATTAAATACATAGTTAAATAGTTCTTGGAATAAACAAAGTTGTTAAAGAAGTTTCAACTTTGTTTATTGCAATTCATAATGCAACCGTAATTTTTGATCCACTTACATGTTTATTATACATAATAGGCCCGAATAAAATTAGTTGAAATGTAGAATAACTTAAATTATAATTACCGTTAATTAATTAATTCATCCATAAATTAGAGCAATTAATTTTTCTACTGTCTCGATAATAAGACCTCGATTGCTTAGAAACACTAATTTATATTACTCACTATGAATTCATATGATTTTTCTTTTCAAATACATATTTCGAATGTCGTCACGTAACTCACGAAGTGGAAATTAGTGATAGTGCTGCCACCGTTTATGTAGAATTAAAACAATTGTTATGTATGAGAAATTTTACCGTAACAGTGATTCATCAAATCATATATCTCAATGCTTTTTTCCGTGTAGTTGGAATATTTTTGATGCAATTCAGTCGAGATCTAGTCTCTTGACACGCATTAAACGATCATCGAATAGATACGATAAGAGTTTGATATCACGCTCTCGGCTCAGTTGATCTCGGACGCGTTATTTTCAATTGTTAGTTTTTGTTTTGCCCACGAAAAAAAGGTAATAATAGTGCCTTGAGTCACGGTGTCGACCTTCAGATTCGGTTCTTTGAACCCATAGCAGCGTAGTCTTACGCCGTCCGCAGCAGACATGTATAGGTGAAAATTAAGAGTTTATAGATGATTTGTTAGTGTGATGTGTTATTAAGAGGTGGTTATTGAGAGTTTGTGTTTTGTTCCGGCAGAGATAATAAGGAAAGCTTCGATAGATCGGCGCCGGGGCGTCACAGCGAGAAGTACGGCGGCAGGCCGGACCGCGGTGAACGGTAAGTTGGCATTTTTGTCATTGAACTATCTAGTATTGAAAAGCTTTTGCTACTACTATATTAATACAGTCTAAACCGATTTCGGATACTGCAACCACTATGTACTGTAAACATAAAACACTCTGATATTCGAGACGATCGCTAATCTGTTACATTTTTATAAAGTCGATTATTTAATAAGGATTTCAAGATAATATTTTGTATTCATTCATTTAAGAATCATACGAGGGGTCATAGATTTTGGACAACCCCCTCTTCCCCCCTGGAGATTTGTCCATATGTACCTGACACGTCTTCTAATCTAGTGAAAAAGTAGCTGAATGCTACAGATAAGTTGTATGATAATTAAGACATGGATAACTTTCTTTGCAATTAAATAATGGAATGTTCTAGAATGTTAATTTTCTCTTTATGAGAAACAACTTTAAGAGTTGCACCTGTTATATACAATTTTTATTACTATACTAAGCCATTAAAAACTGCAAGTGCCGCAGACAGTAATAACAATTACATTCCTCGGTGTCATTTCAATTGCCGATTCGGGTATGCTTTCACTTCGAGTAATTGCTTCAATAACACGATTGTGGTTTTCATATATATCATATTCTTGATCTAACGATAATAACAGATCTCTTTTTCAATATACCATTCAATAGTTGAACAATTTCATTGTAAGCAAAGATTGTAAGTTATTGGAGAATAAAGCATAAAAATATACATACATGCATCTTCACGCCAGGTCCCTTGCGGGGTAAGCACGAACAACAGAGCGCCATAAAGGCTTATTCTTACACACCTCACTTGCTTCTTTGACATTCATAACTCTTGTCATGCACGCTCGTCTGTTCTTAAGGCTCCTGATATCACCTTCTGCTAGTACACGATCAATTTGATCATGGAAGGTGTGTCGTGGCCTTCCGCGACTTCTGCATCCATCCACTTTTGCATTGAATATCTGTTTAGTCATTCTTTCATCATACATTCTTTCCACGTGCCCGAACCACAGGAGCATTCCTTTCTTTACCTTCACCCCGACATAAAAATATATACGGCCTTAATCTCTAGTTAAGGTTAAATACCTTTGAGTACAGTATTACTCAAAAAGTATTTTAGATAGCAAAAGGCGCACAGGGTTGCATAACTATTCAAATTGTTTTGATACTTGGATATTGAATTTACCAAACTGAGGTACTCGCTAACTCGTTGTGGAGAAGCGTAGCAGACATAATATTTTATCCGTGAAAGAACGGAGAAAGAACATAACTTCTTGCGGCCGGGCGGCCTGTTATAAGAGGCGACCAAACAACCCACAGCCAGGTGGTAGGGTATTTGCTCGACTGGATGGCGACCACCCATGGTCTAGTTCCCGCATTAGTGACCAGGTTCCAGTCTCCCTTAAAAGAGCAGCAGCGCATTTGTAGCACCTTTGGTGTTACAAAGTCAGCTGCCTGTTTGTTTAACTCCTGCCATAAAAAAGGCGGTTTCAGACCAGAAATGTGGAGATATATTTTTTTTGTACCAGACGTGGTGGTCCAAAACCTTGGGAGAACAACACGTCTCCACCGGCGGCACCGGCTTCAAATGACGACGATTGGGAGGAGAGCCCTTCCCAGCCGGCGTTCCAGCAGCCGCCCCCGCCCCAAAGGGCGCCAAGGGATAACAATAGGGACAGGTATGTTGGTAGATAGCGTCGTTTATGCTATATCCTCTTGAGTCGAGATTTTTAGTTTCCAGCGTATACCGTCAAAACGTAGTTTTATTATGCTTACTAGTCGCGATAGCTTAAGAAAATATTATGTGAATCAAAATTGATACTGAAACAATCATTTTAGTTTCGAACGTGTGGAGTGAATATGATTGAACTAACTAGTTGTGCCCGTGACTTCGTCCGCGTGGATTTTTTTTCCCGGTATCCTAAACAAAAGTAGCCTAAATTACTCCTTTTAACATCAGCTACCTATCTGCCAGTGAAACTCCCCTCAAAATCGGTAGAGCTGTTTCAGAGATTAGCCAGGCATAGGAACATCCAGGCAGACGGCTAAATTTTTAAGAAATGTTTTTTTTTACCTTTTACAAGTACCGTATATGCTTTCATATGCATTTAGTAGAAAGCTATTATTTTGACATTACAAACAGATACTTCAATTTTATTTATCTGTATAGAAAATGGGCTCTTTCTCTCTCTTCAAAAAAGGCGTCAACAAATATTGAAAATCTCTGACGTAGACAATATTACGGCTCCGTTGGATTTACAGATGTCGCGACGGTAGCCAATTTGAATTTTGAATTTATCAACCTTTACAGGAGGCTCACGATTGTAACGCAATCCTTAATATTCACTGTTATTTATTTTCAATCTAATTTGAATCCCCGCGATAAAAAGTATCACACATGTTATTACATAAAAATTGCTATCAATGAGTGAAAAGATCACATTAGAATTCGATCTGGCCATTTTAAATAATTCCCAGAAATATTCCCGCGAGTTCTCCAGGATGAAAAGTAGCGCAAATTTAAGTATAAGAATTTGCTGTCGATCAGTGAAAACCGCATCTAAATAGGCCCAGCAGTTTGTACATTAATCCTGGACAAAATGTAGTTCCAGATGCTATTTTTTCAAAGACCTTCAATGTCCAGACACGGCATTTTTAGAATTTTGTAATATTATAGATATTTAGAAACCTTATTTTCCTTATGCTGCTTCACTAAAAGATGCAAGTATATTAAATTTAATATTTATGTTAATTTTTATATACGAATATCTTTATGCATCCAAATTTTATTTATACTAGAAGTAAAAGTGTTGAAATTCTAATTCCGGTTTTGAAGGTAATGTTGCCAATTTACGTCAAAAAAAAAACATTTCTGTGTAAGAATTTAAGTATGTAAAATGAATCTATTATTGTAATTAAAAGCATTTAAACTCTGAAAGTTAGGAGATGCATTTATATTATGTAAAGTATTCTATATTCATAAATTTAAACATTTAATGGTTAAAAGTTGTCCTGTATGTTTGAACCGATTTTTATTTTATTTGATTTAAAAGTAGTTTTAGAGATTGGGGATGACCATACAATGCATTTCATATCTAAAACTGAAATAGTTGCGTCATAATTGAAATTTGTGCGGGAGACGCCGCATGAAAAGATCGATCGACTCAGAGGCTGCAAGTAGGTGTGATGTGGAATTGTCATCTAGCTAGGTAGGGTGTATCGTGAACAAAAGTTGTGAATAGATCTATATTGGCAAATTTATCGCGATCGATCGATGGGTCAACCCTGTGCTGTAGGGCGGGCATAGATAGTTTAATTTTAAAGGTATTGAAATGGTATTGAAGTACACTTCAACTGAACAAGTGAATGACAGCGCACATGAAAATGATTTGGCAGAAGAAAACCTAGAGGCGAGCACCAGCAGGAGCGGGGGCAAAGGGGTGGGTGGAGGGGCAAGGAGCCGAGCGGCGTGGGGAAGCGGCTGCGGCAGGCGGCCGAGGCGGCCTCGGCCGAGTCGAACGCCCCCAGGACCTCGGTCCAGGACCGGCTCAAACGGTACAAACGTACGAGTGTGTGTCGCACAATGCACCCCCCACGCACAACACACTGCGCTTACTGTTCTATGTTCTAAACGCTTTCAGTGTGCCACTTACTTTATTTAAAATCTCATATGTTACAAAGTAGCAACAACAGGTATAGCAATTAGTTTAGACAGTAGACAACTTCCAATAGAATAAAAAGTACATAAACGTAAATTACTCTCTAGCTACGGGACTCGAATTAAAACGCCGTTGGAATTACTATAGAATTTATTAAAACTGTATAAACAAGGATAAAACAGGTACAAATATAACTGGATACAACCAGTACAACTGCAAGATTCAATAACACGTGCAAAGTCCGGCACTATATCGCTTATCGAATGTACACGTCTTGCTTTGATCGCGGTTCTCGCTAGACTGCCTCACCCCTCCTTCGGACTTTCTTTTATCCTGAACAAATACAATATGTCTCGACGCAAAACAATAATTTCCAAGAATTAGTTCGACACACCTGTCTAATGACTGCCATAAAACAAGTACAATAACAATAGAATGTTTTTCTTAATTACAAATTTTAAACACAAAGTAAACCAAAGAAGTCCAAATGCGGGAAAGTTAATAAACCTGGTTTATGGCAAGCAGATGTGCATTCATGTTTTGTCGGCATATGACGATATTAAATTATATTTACATAGTTTATAAAGTCGTAAAATAATAAAATAACATATTTCTGCTTATAGTCCCATAATATCCGGTTTCTAAATCTTAGTATTCACTCACTCACTTGATTTACTTATCAGCTAAAATTCGCCATTACTTGCATGCAAATTAATTTTTAGTGCAACATTGAAAAGTCACTGGCCATTAATCTAGAATACCAAACCTATGTCACCGCATTTTATAGGTAAGGTTTCCTAAAGGCTGGCTATGTTGCATTGTTGAATCGATGTGCCGAATCGGCATATTTTTTGGTCGAAGGTGATTTGTTATTTTCCTTATAATTATAGCAGTTTTAACAATAACAAAATGGTATCCAACATACAGCAAATTAATTCATCGTCCATGCATAAATTAAATATTTATTATTTGTTATAACGTTGTTTATTAAGTAAACATATTACTTGCGGTTGCTACTTTGGAAATATTTAAGCATTAACTCACGCACATAGTAAGCAAAGAAAACTTGATTTTAATGTTTCTAGAATATTTTTAACCAGCATTTTAAATTATTATGTACAGTAAAATAAACTCTTACACTGAAATGAGAAATGTGATCGACAGCTGAGAATTCGTCTATCGACGCCGAATTCGCAGCATAATTCATCACATTATACTGAAAATAGTATAAACATGCAACATAAAATATACCTAGTTGCACGAATCTTTTTGAGTTTGCTGTTTTACGTCAGCGATTTCAGCATATTGCTGAATTCATTTCACGCTCGCATTATACGTAAGCGTTGTTACGAAATGCTTACAGTTAAAAAGATTCGCAATTTCTATTTCATCCAAAAATAGATTTGAGAGAAATATTTTAGAACAATATTCATATCAAAATCGACTTTACTAAGAACTTTCTAGAGGTGAATAATAATTTTTTTCACGATTTCACCATTGTTGTGTAGGGGCATAGTTTCTTGTATATCGAGGGCTTCACGACATAGAAAAACTATGCATGTTACAATTTAGAAAGTCTTACCAGTATGCAAGTGTACCTAAAAATAAGGGTATTCCAAATTTCAGCCTTACACAATCAACTAGTTTCGTTTTATTCACAATTTTGGCCCTTGTGTAAAACTGCACTTTTGTCTGTACGCCCATTTGTTATGAAGCCCTTGATATATATTATATATACATGCAATAATAAAAAAGTCTGTGTTATATATATAGACAAGGGGACGAAAGGAGATATCGGTCGGATTGTGTTGTAGCCACAACAACCGTGAAACCCTGAAAAGTGTTTTCGATTTTAAATTCTAGAGTAATTAAAATTGATTTGCTCGTGAGTATTGTTCTACAAGTAATTCGAATAATGTATCATTGTCTTTTCTCTCGCTAATAATCATGTCTTCGATTCAAGTGAACCATTATGCAATAAAAACCACGAAGCAATCATGCTGTACATATATGTATGTAAATGCAATATGTATATTAATATTGACTATGAAGGTGCTTACACACGCGTTACTTGGAGTATTGATTTCATATGCAATAACATATGCAAAACAAAAAGCATTTTTAACTAAAAATAACAAAGTGGTTGCTGTGCTCAATTCCGACTTTTTACAAGTATTATAATGTTCCGCTGCTTCCGATGTCATAATACATTAGCATTTATTGCATACTTTGTACAAACTATTACCAAAAAATTAATGTAATAATAACAAATAAATTACTGTTGAAATATTTATACGAGTATATAATTGCACATTTACGATCGAATACTAAACCTTCATTTTTAACGGGTTTGACATATTTCTAATATTTTTCGTTATAATATCATACTTTTATACAATAAAGTGATAAATGATAAGACTTTGACAAAAATATAATATGAACTAAAATCAAACTAAAATATAACTAGATTTACAAAAAAAAAACAATCTATGAGTGAAAAAATAGACTCCAGGTCGCTGTCGGCCGGGAATGCCCAAAATGCTAGCCGCACCTTCATTTAATTTTAAAAGTTCCGTATTTTACATTTACATACAGTTGTAAATTTCTATTCAGCTTATGGAAATAATGCCGAGAGGGCAGCTCGACGTTCTAGTTTTTTCAACTTTGTGTTTCAGTCATGATTAAAGATTGACGTCGTTTAATATATAGATAATTTCAACAACTTTAATTAAAATCCATGAATACATAATAGTATAACTAAACGTCATTCATAGGCTTTATGGGACTGTTATTTACAAGATCAAATAACTTGCCTATTAAAAGAGAGTAAGAATGTCAAATATAGCATCTATTAACAGACCACTTAATGCCAGAATCCAAATTGTTATCTTTGATACTTATCAAGCTATTAACCAATTCTTGAGTTATGTAGTTAACTTAGAATTCTAGAGCTAAATTTATACAAAAAACTAGTAAGTTTTTAATAGTAGCAGATATATTATCGAATAAAGCAAATCCGGCTCGTGTATACGCACCTTTATTGTATAATAACATGAATCACCGTTCTTGATTTCTCGCACTATTTGCTTGCATTTACGGTTGGTTTGGCTCGACCATTTTGTATCTTGCGTTCTCAATACATTACAAATCTGTTTGATGTTTTTGTTCCTATATTAATGTAGCATAATAGTGGGCAAAGAACCTGGATACTGTCGTAATCTACGAAATAACCGATTATTGGGTCTCATTGTCAGTTTGAAGGGGACATGAAGGCCGACAATCGAGCGACTTGATCTTTTGAGCAGTTCGTAAGGAAAGAAAGAAAATTGTTCATTCCAAATACGACACACACAAGACAAACAGATTAGACAACATGTACAAAAATTGTAGAAAGGAGGTTGGCACTTTATTTTCTGCAGTTTGTCAAAGTGTCAAAATCGGTTCCCGCATTGAGCATACTTAACGGCATGTGATGATATATTGGCATATCGATAGTCTTATCCCTGCACTCAAAAGGGACAAAAACCATTTTCCGTGATTATTATTGTTTACTTAAATGATTTGTACTCAAGTTGTTTACCTACTATACTATCGTACTTTAGAAATGTTAAACAACTTACAATATTTTAATTTCATATTTTTAGTCAAAATTTTCGATATTATTTGATGTTATAATAATGTGAAATGAATTGTTTTAGCTTGAATATCCATGAATAGTCTGAATAATAAATGTAATTAAAACAAAACATTTTATATTCTTGTTTATTGTAATTTTTTGCCTCTTCACATTTTGTAATATATTAATTATTGTAAATATTATCATGTTACTTTTTATCATGCTTGGTTTGGTTTGTTTCCTTTCCCGTCTTTTTTAATATAATCACTAAATTCTACTATACACATTCGCGAAGTAGCAACTGCTAGCTATGAGTGTAAACAAAGACAAATGATAATTGTTATTTTATTATATTGTTTGCCCTATGAATGTCTACTTTAATAAAGACGCGAGAACTAGTCGCTAGTGTACTGCTACTTCCCGATTATGTACATTTGGCTCAATAAAGCTTCGTTTCACTGTAATTTATTACACACTTCAAGCATTTTTATTAATTATATACATAGATACAGTACGTTTATACGTATCGCTTTTGGTCACAGCGACTACAAATCTAATCAGGAAGATCGAGAGACAAGAAAGGATGATTGGGGTAACAGGACCGGTGGTCGACCAGACAGGCCCGATCGAAGGGATAACCGTGGGGACAATCGGGGCGAAAATCGCGGGGAAAGGCGGGACAATTGGAGCGACAGGAGGGAGAATAATCCTAGAAGGGAGTGGAATGATAGACCCAAAAGCAACTTCACGCCCAGAGAAAGAGCGGAAAGAGTGGAACGCTCCGATAGATCGTACGGATCGGATTGCGACAGGCGCTCGGAAAGGAGTAACAGATCCCAGGATAGTGGACAAGAACGCACGGGACGTGCTCCCCCATATAAACCTCGTAGCAAGTTCACTCAAGTACAGTACAAGGAGCTTTCTGACCCAATACCTCTTACGACTCCTTTCGTGGAACCAACAGTTGAACCCGGCTCACAACACGAAGTGTCTATCACCTGGATAATATCACCGGAGAGCTTCTATACCCAGATTTTATCATTGCAACCCAAATTCCTGGAAATGATGCACAATATACCAAGGTTGTACAAAGGGGTTAGGTCTTATACCGGGGAAGTACCAGTCGGTGCGACGGTATTAGCCCGGTATCCGGTTGACGGGGTCTTGTACCGAGCCACGGTGATTTCGGTACAACCGTTCTCTAAATTCATCGTTCGGTACGTCGACTTCGGTAACAAACAGTTGGTCGATGCGAAAGATATTTGGCAAATGGATCAATCGCTGATGGATGTTCCTAAAATGGCGATACATTGCTCGTTGGTTGGGGTTATACCGAGTGACGGGCAATGGAAGGCAGACCCTGAAATTGACCTTTGCTTCAATGCGCCACGTTATCAGTGTGTTTTCCAAGAGTGTCTCGAAGAACAGTACAAGGTTTCGCTTTGGAATAATGGCGTCAGTGTCGCAGATATGCTTGTAGAGAAACAACTTGCCAAGCTATCTGAGCATCAGTCGTCTGTCACTTTAAAAGGTAGGACTTGTCAATTAATTTTATTAAATGTTACGTGGCAGGGCACGTCGATATAAAGAGAGAACTGTATGGATAAGTTCGGTTATCTTTGGTTTTTGTAGAGCGTTCTCTTCTTTTAAGTCATTCAATCTACTGTCAGATCGACAGTGTATTGTGTGATGGACAGAAGACCGTAGATAGGCGATCTTATCTGCACATCTCTACTATTTATTTAATTACTGTTTAAGTAATAGATTTGACTATTTCTCTCATAAATGTTATGAAGTTTGCATTCGCTTTACTCTACAAAATCTAAGAAGTTGCAAAGTTTTTTGTGTTTAGTTTCTCATTTGATTTAACTGAGTAGGGTAATTCTATCTAAAAATGATGTATCAGAAAATTAAGGTATTATATTCGATTTCAGATGAAGCAATAGATCTAACGATAATTGTCGGCCAGCAGATAGTGTGTCGTGTTACGCATGTAGAGTCCTATGACAAATTCTACATCCAATTAGATTTGGAAAAGGCTGCTTTAGTAGAAAGTGCTATTGCCAACTTCGACATAACAAAAGTAAGTACAAGATAATATTTACACAATTGATGTTTCCAGATCTCAAGACATGAGAGAAACATTACCAGACCATATTAAAGTTATTTAAAGGTCAAATACATAAATAAATAAAAATGTCGTGCGGTTTGTCTTGCCAGAGCCACTTGTGTCACCATTTAGAAATGTAGGAGTTAGCAGCTTTTTCTAAGTTACATTTATAGTAGATTGTCTTTCCTAGTATTTTTCTATCACACTCATATGCGTGGTTTTTAATTTAATATCAAAATAAACGATTTCAGCTTACTCCGATAACAGCAGACAGCCTCGTTGATGGCATTCATTGCACACTTAAGCATAATGATAAAATCTATCGGGCTATATTGGAAGATGTCTCGGATCCTGCTAACATCGTCGCCGTATTGCCCGATTTCGGGAACAGAATCACCACTACTTTGGAAAATGTAAGTTCAATTAATGTAGATTAGACCATAGGTCCCCAAAGTGTTCTATATGGACCACCACCGACTTCCAGCGAGTGGTGGTGAAAGTGAATTCCTTTTCAAAAAAATAAAAAAGGCACTATAAAATGAACACACTAAATAAGTGAAAAAATATTCGCTATTTTCATCAATCCGACGGAAACGACGTCATTTATCGGGTTGAAAATTATCCAAGTTACGCCCCGTTATATAAGTTATCTCTCTTATGAATTTCATTTAAATCCGTTCAGTAGGTTTACGTGATGCTCTAACAGACTGTAAGACAGAAAAATTACAGAAATTGCATTTTCGGAATCTGCTTGTCCGAATAAGCCGCCACTGATTTTTTCACATTTTTAAACGCATTGTACAAACTCGGACCATTTACTTGATTTATTATAGTAATAAATAGATAACTACACTTTTAATAACATTTGCGAGGCCCCTAAGGCGCGTCGATGTCGGCGGTCGTGGACGCGACACTTATAGTAGGGGAGCCCAAGACGCTAAATGTGGAGTTACTTGAGCGCCGCGGGGACTTTTTGGATTGTAAAGATCAGGTTTAAAAGAAGGTTATATGATGGGTGCCCTTTCACTGGTGGGAGGAGCGTGTATAGGTTTTCAAAAAACAAACGGTTGCACAAAATACTTAAGCGCGTCAGATATTCAAAAGGGATGTTCAGTAAACCCTAAAGGAACTTCTATTCAAAAGACTAACGATTTGACCGCGACCAAAAGTAATGGCCGATTTTTTAATTGCAAAAAAAACGTAACATTAAAATACCCGAGCGCGTCAGATTAATATACAGATGGTTCAGCTTGATGTCCTTGTCGTGCTGACCCATGATCTGACTATTATGTGGAGAAATTTCCTTAATCTGAAAGTTTGAAAAAAAATTGAAGAATAAAAAATACCCCCAGCCTATCTATATAAAGGGTTCATATATGTTGGGAGTACATAAGAGTACTAGGTTTCTCCCTATAGGTTATTCTGCCACGATCGAGTAAATCCCAAAATCCCCGTGTGGCCTTCCCTACTACTAGCGGCGCCACTGACACGCTATTACAGCTTTCTTTTAGGAAAATATTTTTTTATATATTTTCGTTAAATATATTTATCCTTACAAAACATTTCGTTTTATCAGAGTAAGCATTTAGACCGTATAACGTATTCATCATTTCACTTATTGTAAATGACTTGTTTTTTTTAGCTAATGATCTTGCCGAGTGAGTTGGGTGTATATTACTATCAATCATTACTATGCTGCCTCAATAATTACTCTGCGGAGTCAAAGACCTTGATACCCATCGAAGAGTTAAAGACCCGTTTGACGGGCAACAAGTTTATTATTTACATCAACAGTGTAGAAGGGATTTGGTATGGTGTCTATTTTATCATAGTTTATTGTGTTTCATTATAACGTATTGTGTACTTTACTGATTGATAGCCTATCCTAGTGCTTGCTTAGTACACTACATAAAATATATTATAAAATTCTAAACATGACGTGTCTGTACATTGAAGCTTTAAAAAAAAACTGGAATAGACTATATAATCGACGGAGAACACGAAGAATTTTTTTGGAACGAAGTTCCTTATTTTTAGATTTCTTGTCTGTTCGGGATTCACGTGATAACTCGTGGGCCTATTTCGTTTCAGTTTTTGCTAATCGACAACTAATACTTAGCCTTAAAATCTTCCCTACTTTTTATCCTGAGAATCCAGCGAGAATTTTTCTGGGACTTATTTAAATTGGTCAGATTGAAAAAAAATCGTAATTCAATTCGATATTTTCACTGATAATTTTTTTTTGTAAAACTCTAAAAACTAGCTTATTCCGACACGTTTTCACTAAAAAAACTGCTGTACTTTCTGTCCCGCGAGAATTACAAGTAAAGGTGGACAAAGTCGCGGGAATATCCTAGTATGTAAAATAATATTATATTTTTCAATAACACGGGTTCGGCTCTGTCGGGATATGCAGCATTTAGGTAGTTTTCCTGATCAGTATAGTATAGCAGGAAACACTTATTTGCCTTAGACATGAGTGGATGAAGGTGATAAGTCGCATAATTCCAATTCTGAGTAAATCGAGATAAAAGTTTTACTTTTATTTTAAACTGAACTGAACTTAACACCTTTTTCAACTTTTAATTTTTTAAATATGCCTTATATCTATGGTCTAAGGTCTGTAGTCATTTCGTATCGACTTATAACCTTCATCTACGCAAAAAAAAGCAAAAAACCGAATATGCGATATCACCTTCATCCACTCACGTCTTTAAATTTATAATGTATTGGTATTGCAAAAATATTTTATTTTCGTCCATAATAAATACACACGAAGTAATTAATTTTTGGAATTAAGAATTTAATTTTTGAAATAACTGTAATGATATATTTCAGCTTGGTATCGACACTTTATGACTGTGTTACTGGCCAAAAAGTGGCAATATTTGAGCCTGACGAAGGGGCTTATGATGAAGTAGTCCAGCTATGTATGAAATCGGTGTTCAACTATAGTTTCGGATTGGCCTACATTTCACATGCTGAAAACCTGAACGAGTTTTACCTTCAAAAGGCCACTGATGGCAACCGGATAGCTCAACTTTTGGAAGATTTGTACAATTTCTATGAGGAAGGTTAGATGTTTTTGTTTTGAATCCATTTAAGTGGCTATTACTAATAGTCATGCAACATCATAGAATAAACTCTCCGATGTTTGCTAACCTACAAAACGGGATGACAAAAGGTCTGAAGATTCTCAAAATTTGCTCAACACAATTTTTATTCATTTATATCTCAATTTTATATTAGGAATAGGTATTAAAATAGCATTAAAAAAATTAAGAATCTCTTAGGTAAGTTTCAAGTTTCCCAATAGAATATTTTCTAGACATTTTTTATCACAGTTATCTCTTTATATATATAGCGAGTTTTTTTATAAACCAGTCCAATATGTAGTAAAGACCAAAAGAAATATATCAATTTTGTTTATGATTTGTATTTCAATTGTAGAATTTCGATATTACAACAGTATGTCATTATAAATTTTGAACCATATCTTTAGTTACCCAGGGGTAAATGACTCATATAAAATACTTATTTCTACACAGGATCATCTGAACCGCTGACAACATACGAAGTCGACGGTCTTTGTGCTGTTAAATCAGCAGACAGCAATTGGTACAGAGCAACGATCGTTAGTATTGAAGAAACACAAGTAAAAGTTCAATATCCCGATTACGGCAACACAGAAACATTTTCCAAAGACTCTCTTAAAAAATTAGATTCTAAGTTCTATGAACCGTGTGCTTTAGCGTTAGTAGCTAGTCTAGGTCTAGTCGCGTTGCAAGATAATACTCTATCCACATTAATGGAATGGACAACAGAGAAGGAAATTCAGGTTACATTGTCATTTGGAAGTGACGGCTGGTTGGCCAGTTTACA
This sequence comes from Dendrolimus punctatus, assembly GCA_012273795.1. Classification (NCBI taxonomy): domain Eukaryota; kingdom Metazoa; phylum Arthropoda; class Insecta; order Lepidoptera; family Lasiocampidae; genus Dendrolimus; species Dendrolimus punctatus. The sequence continues at coordinate 5,052,594 of CM022540.1, read as the reverse complement.
CTTGGACGGTGTAGATTTAGCTGTTAAGTTGGTTAATGAAAAATTAGCTGCACCACAAATAATTTCAAATGAAGAAGAAAAAGTCGAAGCCCCAATAGAAGAACCGATCTCCTTACCTGAAGGCTGTACCCAAGTATATATAAGCCACATAGACACCCCTGGCCACTTCTGGCTACAAATGTTGGACAAAGTCGATAAAATCGATGAAATCCAAGCTGAATTACAGGCCAATGCGGAAACTTATATAGATTTTGAAAATCGCGAATTGGGAACTTTATGTGCCGCTAAATATTTGGCTGACGATCAGTGGTATCGAGCGGAAATTTTAGATTCCGATTCGGATATTACAACTATCCGTTTTATAGATTACGGTAACACTGACGTTCTAGATAATCAGCCTGGACTAATTAAAGAATTGCCAGAACATTTGAAAGAGATTGAAAGATATGCAATAAAATCCAGTGTAAATGCGGTACCTACTGGCACTGGACAGTGGTCGGAACCGGCTTCCGATTACTTCACACAATTAGTTGGAGATTTGTCTGCTCCAGTCGATGTTGTTATCGTTCTCAAAGACGTCACCACCTATGTCGACATATTTGTCAACGGTCAGAATCTAACGGATAAATTGGTCTCAGAGGGGCATGCTACAAGGTCAGAAGAAACCGAGTGCGGCGACCTACCTTCCTGCTTCGCTAGTCACGTGAATTCACCTTCAGAATTCTGGATCCAACTTGAAACTGCTGCGCCCGAATTACAAACAATGGAAGCAGCCATGATTGACGCCGAAAACTTCCCGGAACTGGAGACAAAAGAAGAAGGAGTCATTTGCGCTGCTAAATATCCAGAAGATGGTGCCTGGTACAGAGCGCAAGTTATTGTAGATGGTTCGGAAGGCACTGAAGTCTTATTCATGGATTACGGAAATGCCTCGATAGCTAACGAGCTGCGAAATCTACCTGATGAACTTAAGATTAAACCTGCGTTGTCTCGAAAATGCGCATTGCAAAAGCCTCGAGACATAAAATCATGGTCTCGAAAATCTGAAATAAAATTCAATGAATTGGCAGCCGAAGGTGCAACTATTTTCAACGTTCAATTTATTGCATCGGGCGACATATCGATCGTTGAATTGTATCTTGAAGGCAAATCTGTTACTGAAGAACTAGTCGGTCTTTGCGAAGAAGTGCCAATAAGTGAACGGCCGACTCCTGTGGGAGAAGATCTGCACAATAATGGTAAAGTCTGCTACGTGAATTCTGTTGAAGAGTTTTATGTTCAATTAGATGATTCTGTAGATGAATTAGATAAGGTTATTGAAAAAATGGGAGATGCAGCTGAATTTGAACCCATTACAGAACTAAAAGTTGGATCAATTTGTGCAGCTTTGTGGTTTGAAGACGAGCAATGGTATAGGGCTAAAATATTAGAATTTTGCGACGTTGGATATCATGTACAGTTTATTGATTATGGCAACAAAGCAAAATGTGAAGAATTCAGACAACTTCCTCAAAATTTAACTCTAATAGAACCATTAGCGAAATGTTGTCGATTAGCCGGATTTCCACAAGACTCCGCAATGCAAGAGAATGGTAGAAACAAATTAGATAATTATGCTGCGGAAGTCACCACATTCAAAATAGAGTTTTTAGATACTACTAAAGAACCCATTCTAGTCAAAATGTATGTAGATGACAAAGATGTGGTTTCTATCATTGTTTCTGATAATAACGATAGCAAAACAGACTCGAAGACAGACGACAGTTTAGAGCAAAACACAACTAAACAATCCGTTGAGGAGCCGATAAAGCCACTGGAAAATAAAGAAATTAAAATAAATTCAATAGAAGAAAAAGATAAAGAAACCAAAACTAATATAGTTTTAGAAGATACTCCCAAAAGCACTGATGTGGAACAAAAATTAGAAGTAAACACAGAAAATAATCAAATCGTGATAAGTCAAGCAACAGAAGAAACAACAACTTTGGAAGAATCAGAATTTGCGCCCGAAGAAAACATTGATGATGAGTTAAATACAACGCAGCAAGATGAGCTGAACGAGAGTTTTGAAAGTAATCACACCGTCATCGAAAACGAATCATTTGAAAATAAGGCTGATAATGTAAGTAAAGAAATTTTGACAGATGATGGCATAAAGGACAATGTTCCAGTGTCTTCCGAACAAGACACATCTACCACTGATAATCTGAAAAATGAAAATGGAGCAGCTGAGTTAGCTGAACAAAAAGAATTAAAGGATTCTGACACAGAAACAGTTTATACTAATGGTAGTGACCATGACAAAGTTTCTAAGGGGCCCGAACAACCGAAAGAATCACCGAAGGCCTCTCCAGCAAAAGAAGTAGCGCCTAGTGAGAGTCTAGTTGAATCACAAAATGATTCTGCAAAACAAATATCTGAAAAACCAGTTAATTCACAGGAAGTTACTAAAGCACCAGTTGTAGAACAAAACACCGAAACATTAGCCACTCAAGAAGAAGTTGTAAATAAAAACGATTAATACGTTATTGTTATATATTTCATCTTACCATTTGTATTATATAAAATTTCATTTAGAGTTAATTATAAAAAGCAAAGCTTGTGAAGTTACATATTTAGAGAAGATATGCCGATTATATTCAGCCGACAGTTCAGCTAATTAATTAACTAGAAGACTTTTAAATAAACCACATTTTTGAGGATAATTATTTTAAATAACTTTTTGTAATGTGAATAATGTCGGGGCGATGGAAAATAATACTAGGAATGGCAATCGCAGAGCAAATAGTACAGCTCTAACAGCCCATAAATGGTACATTTCTAGAGGACGCCACAGATCTTTCCTTTTTAGATTTTTTATATAGAGAACAACATTAGACTTTTAACTAACATTTTATTATTTCAAACAAATTTACATCTTTGTGAAAAATTGGAAATCTTAATTTACTTTAACAGGTTTCTTTATCATTTATTAAATAAACCTCAGTGAGAGTTATTTATTTGTCCCGTTTGCTGTTGACACCTTCAAGCATTGCTGTCCTAAGGCCATGAGCCTCTACAAATAGCAATCAAAACACCAACTTTTTAGATGATCAGAGTCCTGGTGCCTGGTATACCAGCGAAGTAGCATAACCAGCCTTTGGAGCACGTTACCCACTGAATACGGTGAATTGGTTTAGTATGCTACTTTAAGTCTAAGGGATAATAGGTACAATATATAGCTCAGTCGTCTTTATCGTATTGGCTTATCATATTCCCTTTACGTCTTCTTGAAATTGACTGAGAATCAAAATAAGTTGCAATGTCTTAGTCATTATTACGACGGTGATATTTATCTCTCCTCTTATTGAGTTTGCGCTGTTTGCTGCAACTGCATTAATTCTTGGAGAAGTATACCATACTTCTGTATTTATTTAAAAAAAGAGCCTGAGATAAATAAGTATGAATAAAAGCAACTTTTATCTAAATATTTTGCTGGGGAGTTTCTTGCCGCTCTTTCAGCGATTTTGCGAAGCGGTGTACATAGAATAACAAGTAAATTAAAATTTCTTCTTGTTTGTATATCTTTTTAGATTTTCTCCAATGAAACGTTTTTTGAATATAAACTTTAATTAGAGACATGGAAATTATCATACATACATACAAACGAGCTTTTCACAGGCACATTGTTTCCTAAGCGATTATGTCATTTCTAGTGTTTTACTGCCATGCTCAGGGTTTTACCGTAACTGAGTATATATAATAGTAATTTAATAATTGCCTCCTTGGTTAAGGAGTTTATAGTCGGCCTATCGCCAATTTACTGTTAATATTTTTTACAGTTTATTGTTAATATTTTAGAGTTAGAAAAGCAAAACGACTGATTGTAAAAGTGAGGTATTCTGTAACATTTGTTTGGAGTGTTGTTTTTTTTTCATAGATTCATTATTTTCATACAGATAAAACACGAAGTCAGCAATTGAATGGTAGAGTGTCAGCAGGTCTGATACTCTACCAGTACTGTTCAAACTTTAAGCCTATTATTATATACGCTGTTATTAAGGGTACCCATTTGATCTGTTTCAACTAGATTCTGTCGAGGGTGTTAAATGCACAGGGTTTAGAATGACAAACTCATTAGTGCATACTTTCTGGTAATGGATATAAAATAAACTTTATTTTATATTACAATAACATATAAAGATGTATGTTTCAATATCTAAACAAGTCTCTTCTAAAATACCACAATAAAAATATTTCATTGTGTAAAAAAATATATTAATAAGTGAATTGCCTCGTTAGAGTTATGATGTTACAACTTGCAACATCTGATGAGTGAATTTTGAAATGAATGGATCGAATACTGTTTTGAGTAATAAAATGTTGTTTATTAGTGTACATAGTTGCTCAATGAAAGCGGAAAGGTATTGTGATAACCTCGGGAAATGTAAAAGTAGAGGTAAGAGTAGCGATTCCAGAGCTACACTTTTTACTAGACGATTGTCATTTTAGTCGGTAAAACAGTAAACTACCTGAAAACAGCGCCATCTAGTTGAAATTGATAGCGAACGGATAGAACTCGTTATGATCTCGTTTATATCCAACTTTTCGGCAGCAAGCAGGGACGTGGCGAGCGAAGCGGGCAGCGCAAGACGTTATGTTAAACATTGATAATTGTGCTGTCTGCTTTCGCGCTTGCGGGCGTCGAAGTGGGCATAGGTTTTGAGATGAACGCAATACATGCATGTTGAGTGATATGTCATGTTTTATGTTTTCTGACTTTAAGGGTTTTTGTTATAAATTAACATCAAAAACTATTTTTTTGTTAAATAAGTGAATGTTAAGAAATCTATAAGATTTTGGTGAATTGAAAGCCTACTTGATTAGACGTCATATAAATATCTTTATAATCGACGAGAATTAATCTATACCAATATGTTAAATGTATGATTTTTATAAAATTCGTTTTTCTTTATGTTCCAAAATTACCCACAAGCAGTTGGCAATTTTTTTTGTTTATTAGTAATAAAGAAAGCTATGTAAAAAGCTTCTTGTTGTTTTCTTTAAGCACACGGAACAACCATACATATAAGCACAAAACATACTTTATGCTATGATGCCACGTATGTGTGCGTGGCATTGAGGCATGTTTGGTGCGCGATCGTATAATATATTCACAACGACAATTTAGACATCAAATGAATCTCGAAATTGTTGGAAAAACAAATCACTGTCACTTTAAAAATATTGAACGTACATTATTTTGTAAAGTGACTCGTCATCATTCAAAAAAATCCAGTTTTGTTCGCTTCGATACCCAGGGTTTGCTTTTATTTTTTCTTCTCTACTTCGTGTGGTCTTCAGCATCCCTCATTTTGAGACCATTGGTACGTTTGTCTTCCTTCACAACGTCAAGCAATCATTTTCAAAGCAAAGCATTTCTTGGGCTATTATTAAAGTAACTAAGCAGAGTAAATGTGCTATTGGGTGAATCTCAAGAACATGATACTTGTTCTTAATCACTCGCGTGACCGGCACGCTCACATACATATACACAGATGTGTATGTATATACTAGCATTTGCCCGCGTCTTCGTCCACATTGGACAGGCAACAAAGATTAAAGTTATTTTGGCAATACCTAAAATCAAAAGGTATTTCTACCAAGGCAATGGATATTTTAGGATGAAAATACGTGAATTTTGAAGATTCCCGTAGAAACGTGGAATAAATAATGCCCCAAGATAGAGTATCACAGAGAATTTACTATCGATCTGTGATAACATCGCCTCGGAATCTGACTTTATATTAATTGGGTCACTTTAAACCGCTCCCAAAAAATTCCCGCGGGCATCTCGAGATATAAGGTACCGCAGATTTTAAATCCAAGAATTTGCTATCGATCAGCGAAAACCACATAAAAGTCGGCTAGGTAATTTTTACGTGAATCTCGGACAAACACAAAAAATCTAAAAAACAGGAGTACATACACATTTACAATTTTATAATAATTATATACATAGATATAGCCTATGTCTCTTTTGGGATGGGAAAAGCACCAATCTCACGTGACCTTCACACTCATATACAAAGTTTTCATTTCTAATAGTCCTACGACTGACAGTTTTTTACGTCGTCTCAAGAATTCAAGCAGATCTAGCAAGAGTTGTTAAAAAAGTGGTTGTGTTCGATGTTGCTTTTAGGAGATTCTCTTTTGTAATTTAATAGGCGCTTAAATTTGATATTGCACTCCACATTCTCGTTTCTGGTGTTCTAGAGATAATGTTGTGGATTCTTTAGGACTTATTTATTTATTTAGGTGTATGGCTTGGCAGCTAAGCCTTTAAGCCAGATCTTAGTTTATAATGTACATTTAGTTTCTTCATTTTCTTAAGCCTATGTGTAGCACCGCTGAACTGTAGGTAATCAGCTAGTGCCATTCAACAGAATTCTTGTGACAACTCAAAAGGCCACATTTAACTATACAGTTCACATTTCTCACAAAACACATAATTACTACTCAAAAACTATCAATATCCTACAACTATTGCTCATTTTAGATGAAAGTTACACATTTTTAGAAAATAAAACTGCACAGCACAACATCTCCTTTCAGTTCCCGCCAAAAACTCCTTTAGGATTATAGCGAAGTAAATGTTACCGGTAACCGGTTTACCATATCTAAAATCGATATAAGGCGAAAAAAAATACAATTTATATACATTGAAATTGTTATTTCAACTTCACATAATATTTCTACAAAAATATGGCATATTAACAAACTTAAACACTTAGTCAATAATTACTAAGTTTGTAAGTTATCAAAGTTACTAATCGAAAACTAAAAAAATAGTAAACTTAGAAATCAAAAACACGGTTTATATTACATATTAACAAAAGATGGCCCTATTGTCTGTATGAAAATATACTATGGAAATATTACATTGTTTCGTTCTAATATAATATCTTTTGGTTCCCGCTCTCTTCTCCGGGATATATTAAGTCCCATTTCATTGGTTGTATCACAGACATTAAGTTAAAAACCGACGGCTTTCTCTTAAGGCTAAACGTCAATTAAAGTTCATATTTTTAGGTCTTCCAATAATACTTTATGATTTTAAATTATTATATATCCGGAGTAAAGCCAGCATTCCTTGTTCAGCATTGCAACTACACTTACTTAATTTTTAATGATTTACTCGAACACAAGTCCTTAGACTCACTGCTCAACAAAATTGTAGACTGACTGATGCTAAACTAAGAAATATAGTTGCATCTTGAAAATTGACATTTCAACAAATAGTTAAGACATTCTACACAAGCAATTCTTGATCAAAACCAAACAAATACAACTATTTTATTTTGAAGTAACGTTGTTATTGTAGAAGAATATTTTTTTATCATTTACATTGCAGATTTTTTTTGATTTGGCTATACATTTATTACATTTGTGATAATGCTATAATTCGTAACTAGTCCAATGGGTATTGTTTATAGCGTTCAAAATTACGCCGTTAATGATTTACTGTATATATCGAGGGCTTCATTACATATAGGCGTATACACAAAAATGACAATTTTTGTTGCTTACTAAAAATTATGCATGTTACAATTAAGAAAGTCTTACCAGTATGCAAGTGTAACCTAAAAAGAAGGGTATTCCAAATTTCAGCCTTATACAATCAACTAGTTTTGTTTTATTCTAAATTTTGTCCCTTGTGTAAAACTGAAGTTTTGTCTGTACGCCCATTTGTTATGAAGCCCTCGATATACATACACTATGTCTATATTTAACTTTATTAACAATTAATAAGAGTAACGCATCATCAATTACGTGACAAGTTAAGAGATGGGTCGACAGTGTGACAAGGAGTTGGTAAGATGGGTCCTAAATTTCGTGACGTTATTTCAAAATTTAAGCTTTAAAACATGAGATTTTAACGATTCAAGCAAACTTTAAAATATTTCCATTCTATCTGTATGAGCAGTGTTTAAATATTAAAAAAATAATGGAAGACATAAGTGGATGAAGGTGATAAGTCGCATAATTCAAATTCTGAGTAAATCGAGATAAAAGTTTTACTTTTATTTTAAACTGAACTGAACTTAACACCTTTTTCAACTCTTTATTTTTTAAATATGCCTTATATCTATGGTCTAAGGTCTGTAGTCATTTGGTATCGACTTATAACCTTCATCTACGCAAAAAAGCAAAAAACCGAATATGCGACATATCACCTTCATCCACTCACGTCTTCAATTTAAATTGAAATTAAAATAATTACGGAACTGTTGTTGAGCCGTTTTTAATTTAAAAATTTCTTGATGTAAAATTGCAAAATATGTGACAGTTAGAGAGGGAGGAGTCTCAAGAATGTGACCAATTATAACAGGGACAGGGGAGGGGTAAAAGTTCATGAAATTCGTGTGACGCAATTAGTGGATGTCACCTAACGCATTAAACTTATCGCTACATCTGTGGGAAACGGTCACGTTTCCTCCACCAATTTATTGATGTATAATTTATCACAGTTAAAGGTTATGATCAATCCATGAATGTGATGTTAAAGTAAATACATATAATAACAATAAGGTTTCTGTATATATAGTTTAAGTTAAATTAGGAATAATTAAGAAGAAAACAATATACTACGAGAGTATAACTCGTCTTATTTTGCCTTATGTTGTTGTCTGTCCTCGTGTTATTTTCTCGCCAGTGGTGCGTCACCCTCATCCAACGGGGTAACATCATCGACGCACCACACAATTTAAACAACCCCTACAGTCACTAATACTTATATTATCCTAGATGAAGTAGTAACACTATTAGAATGTGTGACGTTTAGCCTTAATAGATTTATTAAGCCGCGTAAACAGTAAACAGTTAAATTAGTAGTAAATTGTTTTAATATAATATTTAATTATTTAAAGTCATAATTGATAGCTATGACGTCACAATATGGCGCAAAGTCGATCCTATTCTTATTTGAATAATAATAATAATAATCGGCAGACAAATACACACATTGTATATCCCCAAATTAAGCAAGTTACGCTTGTGGTATGGGTAATATACAACGGAACACTGTGGGGCCGATCCCAGACAACCAGACTATGGTAAATAACGGAGAAAATAAGTTTCCGAAATTTACTATACATACCGGGAATCGAACCCGGAGCCTCTGGGTTGCAGTGAGGTAGGCCGGCAAAGGCTTAGCCCGCTCAACCACAGAGGCCGTCACTGAATCGCATGGTAGTCTCGTTATTCTCTTCAATTATTTTTTTCTTGTGTAATATAGTGCAATAACTAATAACACCAGTCACATTGGATGCATTGCGCGCGACTATACACGGCGGCGGTCAGGACGATACTAAAACGATATACGCGGTCGATCAGCGCGAATCACGTCCGCGCGGAGCAGTCCGTACTCACGGTCCGCGTGACAATAAACCAGCCCAACGAATGCCAACGACCGTTCGTTGGCGTTCACCAGTAAGGGCGCGTTCCCACTTTGTCGTGACGACAGATAATCGTGTAGTTTTAAGCGGCGTGGCTTATACGTTTAAATGGAGGTGTTCACATATAGAGCGACACGATTTACTGTCGTCTACGCCTTTGTTTGCAGTGACGACAAATTGTCATGACAACGGGAACGGCTAGCACGACAGTCTTGAAACGATAAAAAATCGTTACGACTAAATCGTGAGGGCAAATATATCGTAGCCACGATAAAAAATATCGTCTCGTTGTTTACACGTGTTTTCCCTTCCCCCTCGCTAATAATGTGTAAACGACAAAGCGACTGCCGTGAAACGATAACTTGATCCAATGGGAACAGCTAGATACGATAGTCTACCGACGATAAATTAATCGTTACGTCATAGTAGGAACGCGCTCTAATACACAACAGGGCAAATGGTAGTATCGAGCGAAACAAAGCCAACGAAACCCGTTCGTTGGTTCTGTATGTACCTGTAGGAAAAAGATATATTTTATTTATTTCTCAATGAGTCCTATTATATCGAAATCTTTCATATCGACTCTCTTCTCTAGGATAAGTCCCTTTTCGTTTGCTAAATGTAACACAGAGAGTAATGCAAGGGGCACGCTGAGCGATTCCCGCATACCGGAGGAGAGCATGCTCGGCAGTCGGGAGTAGGCCGACGCGAAAGTGGTCGGCGCGACAACCTTTTCGCCCGTTGACGTCTTCTCGGTGAGCAAACGCCATGTACAACTTTTCAATTGCTTCATATCTATCTTTTTCGCGCGCACCGCGTATGGTATGAATATTTTTGCCACCTGAAAAAAATATTTTAGACTCGTACATAATCATAAATATATACATATCGAGGGCTTCATAACAAATGGGCGTATACGCAAAAATGCCAATTTTTTTTTGTTATTTTGTAGGAAACCTACATAGACACTGGCTGCATAGAAGCATAAATATTTTATAATAAAAACGTGTCTAATAATTTTAGTCAGTTGCTATTGAACTGTTGATGTGAAATATTATCTGCTATTCATTTAACATAAACTATAGTACAAGTGAGTGCAGTTTTAATTTTATATATGTACGCGCATACACCAGCTAAATACAGTCTGCTAAAATATAAGTTTTAAACAACAATTTAAAAAGTCTTACCAGTATGCAAGTGTATCTAAAAAGAAGGGTATTCCGAATTACAGCCTTATAAAATCAACTAGTTGTTTTATTCACAATTTTGTCCCTTGTGTAAAACTGCACTTTTGCCAATAAAAACATGGCATTTTTGCGTAAACGCCTACATGTTATTAAGCCCTCGATATATAGCCTAGAATCTTCCTCGATAAATGGGCTTTCTAACGCTGAATTTTTTTTAAAATCAGACTAGTAGTTCCTGAAATTATCGCGCTCAAGCTAACAAACAAACTCTTCAGCTTTATATATTAGCATAGATAATTAATTAAAATAATAGTTTTATTGCAACAACTATTTACGTAACCTTTTCTGTGAACCCTACTGACCACCGACGAGTGACATCACGAGGCTATAGGCAAACCTTCTGTGCACGGTTATTTCATACATACGCCTGTTTCCAATGGAGGTAGGCAGATACTATAAATCTCCACTTACGACAACTTTCGCTTCGTCTACTTTCATTAACCTCTTTATACATGCATGTTTATTTGAATTTGAGTTTCAAAATGAATCCTATAAAGAACCAATATACTAGCAACCCGGCGTCGATGCTCTAAGCTTTGAAACCTTATGCTGACAAGCTGGTCGCTACCAATCAACCTCTTGGCTCTTCTCTAAATTGACTGCACTTCAAGCTGGTATTTAGCTGAGGTGACCCAAGGGTGAGAACAGTCCTCCAGGCAAGATCTTAATTACCTTGGTGGGCGGCTCGAGCATGTCTCCGATGTCCTCGCAGTCGGCGTTCTTCGCTTGCTCGTGGGGATCAGTAGCCAGGCCCCCCTCCTCACCCACCCAATCATCACCCTCCTGCAAAAATAACACTCAATATGGACCTATACTGCAACGACAAAGCCTTTTTATACATGAAGTATTTAAAAAAATACCACATTAATATTATTACCATCCTAACCTAAATTTACTAAGAGTTTTCACATTAAAAAACTGTTGCATAAAACCTTTTGAGGTTTCAGCCTTTTCATGTCTGTGTTGTTCGGATAATTTTTATTTTATTTGATGCCGGAGTTCAGCAGACAGGCAGACTGCCCACTTGATGGAAAAAGTGTTACCATCGCCTATGGACATTTGCAACACCAAAGGTGCTACAAATGCGCTGCTGCTCTCTTAAGGGAGACTGGAACCTGGTCGCTAATGCCGGAACACAACACAAAGTTGTTATGGCGGCATACTCTAGACCAAGGGTGGTAGCTATCCAGTCGAGCATATACCCTACCATTGGCTGTGGGTTGTTTTGTCGCCTCTTACGATAGGCCGCCCGGCCGCAGGAAATTGTATTCTTTCTCTATTCCTGCACGGATAAATCACATTTTACATCAAGAAATTATTGAATTAAAACAGCAGTTCCGTAATGTTTTATTTCTATTTAAATTATTTAAAAAAAATTAAACACTATGGGCCTTACTTATAATCGTTTCTTAAATTTAAAGAAACTGCTCAGCAGCTGATTAATGAAAATCTTAACCATAAACTCCTCTTTAGTCGAATATTTTTGGTACAACCTATGTTAATCATTCAAATTTCGTTTCTGTGCTCTTCTTAGGTAAAAAACAGGTAATACACGTTTATAAGGGAAACAAAAAAGATATTCATTGTTTAGGGTCTGATTCTGACTCTCTTACTTGAAAGATGCCTAATCGTTTCCTAACGAGATTATTATAAGTATGGCCTTATGCTCTTACAGATAGAGTTGGAAATATTTTGAAGTTTTTCGTTGACACTTCAAAGTACGCCTTTTGAGGCTTAAATTTATCAGATTTTGTAATGTGACGTCATCTAATTTAGGAAACTTGTCACAGTTTGTCTACCTCCCCCCCCCTTAAAATGTGACGTAATTAATGATGGTCCCTCCCACCGAGTAAGGTGCGATAGGGAACTTGTAAAGACTCACGGGTAAACTGTTAGGGCAATAGGAGGCGTCGTTCTCGTTGTTGTAGTCGTAGTCCTTGGCTTCGTCGATGGGGAAGTGAGCGGGCTCCGGCTCCGGCACCGGCTCCGGCTGCGGCTGCTCGCGGGCCGCCGCGCTGGCCGTCCTCCGGTACATCAACACGCTCGGCCGGAGGTACAACTTCCGGAAGTGGGACCCGTCTAGGCCTCTGCAACGAAGAATAGAGACGAGTTAGTATCGGTCTCATATATGGAGTTATTCGAAGTAAGATATGTCAATTCGCGTGTAGCAGGTTAGCATTGAAGCAATCATTTGTGAAGTGTTTCTTTAGTTCTCGCAAATGATAGGTACGCATAATTAAAGCTGTGTTATAACGCTTTTTAGAGCGGATTTAAATATATTGTTACGAATGGGGATTGTTCACAAAAAAATACCCTCTGATTTTATATTTTTATTATGTAAAAAACTTCGTTTAAAAAAACCGACTTCAAAAACTAAAATGTATAAAATAACTTATTTCTAAAGCTATTATTATTAATATATATTATCTAAAACATCTTAAAGTTGGTGCTTAGTAATTTTAAAATATAGTAATTTTTATGTTTTAATTTTCACCGACTTCAAGATATTTTAGATAATATATATTAATAATTAGCTTTAGAAATGTTATTTTATACATTTTAGTTTTTTAAGTCGGTTTTTTTAAACGAAGTTTTTATTTTTTTATTTGTTACTTTTTAGTGTCTAGCTATGTATGGGTGGACCTAAGAATGGTGCCGCGCTTCTTAAAAAATATAGGTCCCAAGAAACGGGAACAAAAGAATGTTCGTAAAATGAAAACTACTGGGCCAAACTATGTCAAATTTTTAGGGGACCACATGGGAGCTATTCCGCGTCGAACAAAAAAGAATCACGTAAATCGAATCATAAATCTCAGAGTAATCGGTGTACATATGGAACGGAGTGAAAATTATTTCCATGAAAAATGTTCATAAAATGAAAACTACTGGGCCAAACTATGTCAAATTTTTAGGGGACCAATTGGAAGCTATTCCGCGTCGAACAAAAAAGAATCACGTAAATCGGATCATAAATCACGAAGTAATCGGCGAACATACATAAAAAAAGGAACAACAAAAAAAAAAGATCCCGACGAATTGAGAACCTCCTCCTTTTTTCGAAGTCGGTTAAAAATTACTATAAATAACGCTCACAAATATATTGTGATTAAGTCGCTACCGAGTCGCTATTGAACTGCGACCAAGGATCAGCATACAAGCCAAACTACTACAAGAATAAATCCCTGACAGCAACAAGGTGTACTACAAGAAAGCACCAGCACTCCACAAACAACTGCCAGCATCCATCCACTACAAAGCAAGAACAAGTGTCAAACTGTACAGTTGCGCATAATTACAACTGTGTTATAACGAGAACGCTTTTAAGAGCATATTTAAATATATTGTTACGAATTGCGAGACTCGAATTAAAATGCCGTTGGAATTATTATAGAGTTTATTAGAACTATACAAACATGTATAACACAGGTACGAATATAACCGAACAGAACAAATCCAAACGTAATGCAGAAGGTCGTAATTCAATAAAACGCGCAAAGTCCGTCACTAATATATACCCGAATGTATTGTGCACTACATGTCTATCATGGTTCTCACTCAACTGCCCCCTCTCACCATCAGGCCTTCGTTTTATAGCTCACAAATACAAATGTGCCTGTATCGTAGTCGACGTAATCCGTAACACATGGCTAATGATTCAGCCTGGCCATAAACGAGTACAATAATACAATAGGCTGTTCTTTAGAAACGTATACCAATAAATAAGAAAACAAAAGAAGACGATCATAAAGGAATTACAATTTGTTCAAATGCAGACAAGTAATAAAATGTGTTTCTACAAATCTTTACGTGAAATTTGTCTTTGTCAGTGACTAGGTTGTAACAATATATTTTTCTACGATTCCGACATTTTAAAAGTGGACGAAAAGTAGAATTATAAAAATAAGAAATAATTAAAATCGTATTTAATACTGTTAAACTACTATAATTTTTTTATGGTAATATATATAACTAGAGTTTAACCTACCCTAGTTTTCTATAGATTATGAATTTTTATATGTATAAACTTGAGAAAAGATTACGTCTCTCACTCAAACTTTCATCTATTTTAGTTTTACTTTTGCGATAAAAAGTATGACCAAGATGGCCAAAATGACCAAAAAGGCCACAGTGACCGACATGGCCAAAATGAGTAAAAAGGCGCAAATAGCCAAAATGACCAAAAAGACCAAAATGAAAAGTATCCCTTGTCCACCCTCGGTATTTAATTTACATACGTACCGAATTTCAGCCAAATCGGCCCATCAGTTCTTTCGTACAAGCATAACAAACAGAAAGACAAATATATTTTTATCCCGGAAACTATCCCGTTTTCGGGATGAAAAGTATCCTATGTTCATTCTCGGCATCGAAAATATAGATAGTTTCAGCCAAATCGGTCCAGTAGTTTTTCCGTGAAAACGAAACAGAAGACAGACAGACAGAGTTACTTTCGCATTTATAATATTAATAGGGATTTTGAGCAATATGTGTGTGTTATTATTGTTTCGAATAGTTATGTGGCCGTGGAATAGCAGTAGTGTCGTGGTCGTGGGGGTAGCACCGGTACCTGTCAACGGGTGTCCTGTAGTTGTTCTCGCTCCAGGTGTGGCCCGTGGAGAGCGTCTTGCGGCTGATCATGATCTTGGCGGGCGCGATGGGCTCGTAGTCGCCGGCGGGCGCCGCGCAGTCGCACGCCAGCCCCGCGCCCACGAAGTCCAGCTGCCGCCTCGCGCGCGCCGCCCGCCTCGCCTCCGCCGCCGCGCGCTCGCCGTTCACCTCGCTCCGCTCACGCATCCTTGATGCTATTGTAACCCACAAAACACGCGGGCACTTATCAAACAGAGTAATATATGACACTAGGATGTGCCCGCGCGTTCGTCCACGCACGACTTGAAATTCCCGCGGGACTCCCGGGATAAAAAGTACCGCAGATATTAGTCTCCGAATTTGCTGTCGTTTAACGAAAACCGTTTTTACATGAATCCTGGACAAAGAGACAAATAAACAAGAAATCTAAAAATAATTGCATTGCAATGGAGAACACTCCATCGTTTATGTAATCTATACCAGTTTTTTATTCAATGGTGCTGAGGAGTTTTTCTTCTTCTCCTTAACAACAATAACATTTGCGAAGCAGTGTACAAAAATAGGAAGTAAATTTTAACTTATATGTATAATTTTCAAAAAGTATTTTCTGGTGGAACTGGAATTTTTTAAAAAACATTTTGAATTTGAACATCAACAGCCAACAAAAAAACCAGTAATTTTGACTAGACCTGTCAACTCTTATGCATATTGATGGGTTGAATCCCAATGTAGGGTCAGTTTGGTTCATACAGCCTTAAACTTTCGAGGGTGTATGGAGCAAAAGATCGAATTTAGACCCTAGATTCAGAGTTTGTAAATATTAAAGATGACACGGATATTCAGCTTCTATTTGATATTCGGCCGAAACAGTGTAGTATTCGAGCGAATACCGAATACCAAATCGTGAAAAAAAAACACCCATATTACTTAAAAATGTATAAACGTATTTCAATGACAATTTATTGATAGATAAACGACGTTTTAACTGGAGGTATTCGGCTCGGTCGAATACTGTGGACTATTCAGAACACCGAATGGTTAAAATAGTGGCCGAATACTGGGAAGAACTAAATACTCGTGACAAATAATAATAGTAATTAACCTTCTATAAGGGCCAAATTTAATATTATTTTTTTCCACAACCTGCCAGCAGCCAACAAATTGCCGCGCCAAAACCAAGAGAATTATATCGTCTCTTTCATTCTAATACAAACTCTATGTAGTTAGAGGAAGCAAGCATCATTTCAATTATCTGTATTCGACCACAAATCAGTGGTGGTTCCGTCTTAGAGGTTAACTTGAAATAGAGTCCGTGTGAATAATGTAGGCTTACCCCTGTTGTTCTTGAGCCGCCAGTGCGCGGGCCCCGCCCACGCGGCGACGACGGCCGCGCTGTACGAGTACTCGAGGCGCGAGTCGGCGGCGGCGGCAGGCCGCGCGTCCGCCAGCCGCGGCGGCGGCGCCGGCGCCGCCTGCGCCGCGCGCGCCACCGACGCCGCCACGCCCACGTCCGCCTCCTCCTCGCTCTCCACGCCGCCCGGCGGCTCCTCGTCTGCGCGCACCGCACCACGCACGCCCGTTACACACGACACACGCGCACACAAACAAAGCACCGGCCGGGTGCCGATGCTCATTGATAAAGAGGAAATACTGGGTTTTATTCTATTTTTTATTGCAGGAGTTCAGCAGACGGCTCACTTGATGGAAACCGGTTACCATCGCCTATGGACATTTTCAACGCCAAAGGTGCTGCTGCAAATGAGCTGCTGCTCTCTTAAGGGAGACTGGTACCTGGTCACCAATGCCGGAACACAACACAAGGTTGTTATCGCGACATACTTTAGAGCAAGGGTGGTAGCCATCCAGTCGGGCAAATGCTTTACCACCTGGCTCGTGGGTTGTTTTGTCGCCTCTTACGACAGGCCGCCCGGCCGCAGGAAAATGTATTCTTTCTCCGTTCCTGCACGGATGTACGAAGCAAGTACATATATATTCCCGACTCAGCATTTAGGTGAGTGCGCGCGAATATACCATCAGTCCGAACGTCGCTCATCAAGGTAGCGCACGCGAGTGCTCTCCGGTGCATATCAAGACATCTCCATCCATATCAAGGGATAAAATAAATCAAGTGAACAAAGTGTGTTTTCTTATTTATTTAGGTTTATGGCTTGGCAGCTAGACTTTTAAGCCAGATCTTAGTTTACAATATAGTTTCTTCATTTTCTTAAGCCTATGTGTAGCACGGCTGAACTGTAGGTAATCAGCTAGTGCCATTCAACAGAGTTCTTGTGACAACTCGAAAGGCCACATTTGATTATACACAGTATACATTTCTCACAAAACACATAATTACTACTCAAAAACTATCAATATCCTGCAACTACTGTTCATTTTAGAGTAATTTTACACATTTGTAGAAAATAAAGTTGCACAGCACAACATCTGTTTTCAGATCCCGCCAAAAACTCCCGAACAAAGTGTGTAGTTTCAATCAAAGATCCTACATAGGTTTTTCCCATTTTTTGTCTGAATTTGATACCACCCAGCGCACTACTTTTTTTGTGGACCCGTGTTATTATTGTTTATATAGTAACTAAAATTATTTCCCGACGTCCCAACTGGGTATAGGGGCCAGATCGAATGATCCTCCCACTCAAAGTAAGATATTCCAGTGAGACTATTGCTATTCCTCGCAGACCTAGGCACTTGTATTATTGTTGGAAATTAATATACATTCTTTGTACATTTCGGGAATCATTTGCGACCTCATGCAAGTATGCAAAAATAATTCTAAGGCTCCAATAACACTATTATATGATATGAAATATTCTTAAATAAAAGAGAGTCAGATAATTCTCACTATCATATTGCTCTGCTGGTCTTGCTGAAAATGCGGCGTACAAATTCTCAAATAATGTTTTGTGTATAATAATGTGTAAAGAATGTAACTACGTCGCTATTTTTATCAAATAAAGTTTTTCTTTTTTTCTCTAGTTCCAATCTGATATTATTCCAGTATTGGTTCGTCGAATATTTTACTGAAGCGAGATTGGACCGTAAATGGAATTAATAGAGTGATGATCATAATTTCTAGTCCCGAATGGCCTGTCATAGATTAAGACAAAATAATCCACAACCAATTGGTAACCTATTTACGCAACTGAATTGCTTTACCCCTGATCTAAAGTATAGCCATCATAACAACTCTAAGTTGTCCCAGCACCCACTTCAAGATCGGCAGCACATGGTGTTCCAAATATCCATGGGCTTTAACCGCTTTCCATCAGGTGGGACATTGAACTATCTGCTATAGTCCAGTAGAAAAACAAAGATCGTTTAAACATAACACAATTCCTTCCCAAAAGTCTTACCAAATACGTCATTGTGAGCTTCATCAATCGGTATTGGCTCCACGTCAGCATTGACATCGATTGCAAACGCTTGCTGCGACAGATTCAATCTGTCATCCTCCACACATTTATTAATTCGATGATCCCTGAAAAATCATCCAGAAAACTTTTATTTTCTTTTAATTCCATATTCACCAAAACAACACCACCAAAGTTGTATAACAATGAAATTAATCCAAAGGCATTGCTGCAGGGATGCAAATGTTTTTATTTTTAAACTTCCTCCACCACACAAACAAGATTTGTCCCGGATTATTTTCTTTTTCCTTTGCATATTTTAAATTTTCCTTTTTCTATTTCTTTGTGTGTAGCCTCCTTTTTAATTTTATTTTATTTAAATGGGAGACAATGTACGAATCCTGTAAGCGGGTTAGAGCTAAAAATGCAGAGGAAGCAACACTGCCATTTCGGTTTGCGAATAAAGTTCAATATGTAGGAAACCGGTCTGCCCTTTTTATCATAAACGAAAATTGCCACGTCGGAATTATAAGTTGTGTATATCTGTATTGTATGGCATTTTGAGAGACCATTCAAGGGCCAAAGCCTGGATGTTTTATATCTTATTTTAATACTGCATTAAGCAAGTAGCATAGTCTCCAATAACCAACTTCATTTAGCTGTACACCCCAAAACCTCATCTTTTCTAGTCCCTGTACTTTAGGTGGATACTTTCTTATTGTTTATACAGTGATGAGTAACAGTTATTGTCATGCTACATTTCATTATCTTATCGCATATTTGTTTGTTTATTTTCAAACAAAAGCCGGTGCCCGATCGGGTTGTGAGCTGTCATCCAATATGTGTGAAAAACCGCCGAGTGTAAGAGATATATATAATAATAATATATGCAAGAATATAAAACGTACGCTCCAAATAATTCGGTAGTTGACAATCTTTGAGAAAGAGGTTTATTTTGAACCTTATAGTGTATTTTAGCCAAAATATTAATATTTCAGCAAAAAAACAACATTAACATATTTAATTTAGCAATTTTATAAATATTTTGACATTTCGTCACACAAACGCGTCAAGCTGTCATGGCGTCTCGCATGACGTCACAGTGTGCAAAACAAACATCTGTTTCATTGAAGTGTTATCTGAGAAATCATTGATAACTTCTTGTGTTTTGCACACTATGACGTCACGCGCTCTGAGCGGCGTTCGTTGTTGCTATTTGCTGCAATATAACAAAAATATCAATTAATATTTAGTATTTTAGTTAAAACAATTTATTTTTGTCATATTTAGATTGTAATCTACGATATATATTAAAGTCAGCCTATATTTTTCATACTGTCAACTACCGAATTCATAGCGCTGATAACCTATTTTGGTCGATAGTCCCAAATTTCTTAAAGGTAGGCTATGGAGAATCGAGTTATGAAGTCCACGCCACCTCTATGCCCCTAACTGCATTACATATTTACACTCCTAACTATATTTATGACCTATGAAAAAAATTGAGCCATTGCTGACCTTGGACCTACCCATTTCAGGGAAGCAGACTGTATTTATGGTTATTTAACTTAATTTACTTACGTATCTTCAGTATCTGGGTCCCAATTACTAATAGAGAAGCCAGTGAATGGCTCACAAATATGGTCGTTTTCGGTCCACATTGGTAGAAAGTTCGCCGGTAGTTTAGTTAGCTCGCTGAGATCTAAGCCTTCTGTCATATTTTCCTCTATCGGCTCTAAGAAAGGCTCGTCGGTACTGAAAAATTTTAAAATAATTTTCACTATTAATAAGCAAAGGGCCGTGCTTGTACGTTCAAAAGAAATTCTTACGGCACTACTCAACTTGTTGCCTATTTATATGTTGCAGTAGATAATCTTAAAAAATACAAGATTAAGACTAATTAATTAATTTTTTGTCTATAAATTAGTAGATAATCAAGAAACACACAGGGTTAGCCTTAGCTATCCACGCACCCCTGGCAAGTCATCAGGCATCATAAACTTGAAAGTTTGTGAGGACATATGGATGCATATTTTTCACTCTTCCACACAGAAACTATTGAATGGATTTTGATGAAGCTTCACTTTAATGTAGGATGTAGCTTATACATCAGAAAGTCGCCCATCGTAATTATTTATTTTAGGTTTTGCTTATGGTTATTATTTACTCTATGGGAGTTTAATGTAATTTTAAAAAATGCCGAATCAAAATAAAATTTCGCGTTTAAAATTTAGTTTTACTTATGTGTACTAGTCGCGAAAACTCAAGAAAATACTATATATAATAAATGTAAATTGGCGATAAATACTTTAGTCTCAAAGTCAGTGTCTTGTCATCGATGGGTAGTGTGGCATTGAACGCTCTGTTTGACGATGTGACGTCTCCCGTAGTAGCCGCCAACCGTTCGAAGAATGGATCTAATACCAAATAAAACAATAATTAAATTACATTAGTAAAGGAAAATGCCCATTTGACACCCTTCTCAAAGACATAGCGCAAAGAGAAAGCCGCGGCAGGAAGTTTCCTCCAGATCATTGTACAGAGGATAAAAATGTTCTAGAGAACCAGTTGAGTGGGAGAGCTCAAGGTAATGTGGCTGAACATGAACTGAACTAACTAGTGAACTCATATTTTTGAAGCAAATATTATCTCCCAGCTATTGACAGATAATTGGTCATATAATAAAATAAAAGCTTATTCCTAACCATTGAACTTAATAAGGTATAGTCAAAATTATTATATGTAATGCTTTGAACCAATTAACTCTATCTACCTCATCTTGCCCCGACTTTCCTTTCACGTCTTGTGTATATATATTAAGCAAATTATATTTACCTGCAAAATACCGTGCATTCAGTTTAAGACCATTATCATGTACAGTTAATTTAAAATTCAGTCAATCCAATACAATTGGTATGCCTAACCAAAAATTTAAATAATAATAGTATCTTAAGGATAATATAATTATTATAATATAATATCAGCTCATAAATGTCCCACTGCTGGGCTCGAGCCTCCCATTAAGGGGGAACGGACAGTATACCCGCCACGCTTGTCTAAGGCGGCTTGGCAGGTTTGACACATCGGTTATCTCGATGTGCAGGTTGCATCACGATGTTTTCCTTCACCGTTATTAGCACGTGGTAATTGTAACAATATGCACATTAAATCAGAAAACTGACTAAGAGGTGCATGCGTTCCGGTCAGGATCGAACCCGCGCACTTCGATTTAGGGGCGCGTGCGCTAGCCATTACGCTACCACGACTTTTATATAATTATTATTACCTATAAAATCATTAGATTCAAAATCTCCATTAAGTGTCTCTGGGTTCACCGCTATCGCCCCTCGCGATTTCTTTTTTTTCTTCTTCGCCGCCGCGTTCGTGTCTTTGTCCGCTGAGGCGCCTTCCTCTTGCGTACCTTGCTCATCGTCCTTTTTACCTCTTTTAGACTACGCAAAATATATCGAGTGGTGAAAAGCTATTAGACTCAAGTGACATAAGAAAATAAATCAGATATTACAAATTACCCAAAAATACACATTATTTATAATAATATTTAAATATGAATAATATGGATTTCTATTAGACAGCAAGTTCATTAGATTTCTTTTAGTTGAAACCTTAAGATGAAAAAACTAGTAAGGAGCTACCTAAATGTGTGAGTGATTTCACTAAGCATTACAGACAAATTAGTTTCGAGACGTTTGTTTTCACCTTTGTAGCAGTGTGTGTACTGTCCGCACATAATAAATAAAGTAATACTTTTTTTATATATTTTTATGAAACTAAAAATATTGAAGGATATTAAAACAATAATTATAAATATTAAACACAAATTATATAATAATATAAATTTAAATTTCAAGTTTAAAAGTCCTATAAATATACAAATACTACTACAAACGCAAAAATGTTTCGAAGCTAATTTACATGTACCACATTTCTCAAGATATAATATAAATAGACACACATTACTTATTACAAATCTGTATTCACGCCTTCTGTATACATGACACTAGAAATGTTTCACAGGAATTTGATTTTACTTCTGTAGTATTCAACACAATAAGATTATGTTGGTGAACAATAAAGACTGTTGTTGTTAGTTGATAGTACTTTTCCAGAAAATTTTATAAAACTTATTATTCAACATGTGTACCTGAGTGGCCTTGATCAGTCCGCCGGCCATTTTCAACACCTCATAATGTATAGAATCCACTCTGAAGGAGTAAATGCGTGTGGACGCGTCTATCACCGTGGAAGCGGTCTGCAGGTTCTCCATTCGGGAGTCATGTCTTTTTAACATTGACGTCATGAAATCTATTAGTTGGAGATTCCATGCATTGTCCTTCGTAATTTTCTGTAAATGGAGAGGAGAAGAGACTATATAGAAGTGATAATATGCTTTCAATGGAGCTTGCTTATATAGAAGGTAACTCTGACATGACACAATATGTACATTGAAATACACATCAATTATGGCAGTTAAACTGACTTGGAAACTACTGAAGAAAGGAGAAGTGCAGCATAGATCTTTTCTCTACTTTCTTATAAATTTCAAAAATAAAAACATCTAATTATGTGCCTGTCTCCACCTGGATGCTTTAAGATGATTAAAAAGGCTTAAAAATATTATTAGCTTTGTCTCGTGAAACATAGGTCAAAACAATGGATGAGAACCAAAGAAGTTGGAGCAGAACCCTAGTACCACTAACAGTTAACCCCAATAGCCCAATACTTCTGTGTGTGTTCTTGTTTCCCACATTAGTTCTACACTGGAGTTTTAACCTCGGGTGCATTATTATATGGTGTAGATAGTTTCACACCACATTTGGATTAAATTTGTCAAGGGGCCTCTATGTGTTGGCCTCCCTGTGGCCCCACATAAGCCCTCCAAAAGTCTGTGGCATTTTTATGGTCCTATGGTCTGTGGTCTTCAAATACATATAGTATTTATTTGTAAATGACATGGTACATATAAAAATTTGAAATTAATTTAATAAATATACATAACTTAGAATTAAATTAACAAATTAAAATTTACTTTATGATTAGTCACCTATTAAACTACATATTAAGCATTATTAGATTAAAGATTATACAACATTAAAAATAACAAACATTATACTATAATTATGTAAAGCTTAAACAATTCATTAACATAGAAGAAGAAAGATCACATTTTCCTATAAACAGAAACATTGAAATCTTAAATTGGTAACAGACTAGCAAATGAAAATTACTTAAGAAACTAATCTACTTTCATCCATGCAAAAAATACACTTACATTTTCAGCATAAAGCTTAAGGCATCCTTGGAAATGCTCTTTCGCTGGTGCCGATGACATTGTATCCCTGGCTGCTCTAGGGGAACATGGTGTGGAAGTTGTAAGGGACGACCTCTCCGATGTGACCAAGGACAATCTTTCTGCTTCATCATCATTATGATTCTTAAAATACAAAGAAAGTTTTATTTAATTAAATAAGGTCATATAAAGAATTTGTATCTAAATATTATATCAAAAATTATTTATGGCCATGATAGCTCAGTTGTTAGTGCACTCATATCCAAATGTAAGGACCGGTTCAAATCCTGGTCATGAAGTTGGACCACATAGGCAGTTTTCTGACTTATGTGCATATTGGTACTGTGTGTTGATGGCGAAGAAAACATAGTGATTAAACTTGCACATAGAAATAATTGATGTGTCATATCCATCTTGGACAAGCTCTGTTCCTCAATAGATAGTATGTTTGCTGAACTTTATTATCATGTCAGAATTAAAATTGTTCTTTCTAAATTTGATTCTCCATGACTTGTGTATACGGCCAATATCAAGTATTCATCAATATTCAAGGTTTACAATAATCTTCATGGTAAAGCCTCAAATTACAGGTCTTTGTTGGACATCAAACAAGGGAGTTTTTGTGGCAGCTCACAAAAGGCACATTTTACTAATAAGTTTTCCACATAAACACAATTCTTAGTTAGAAACCATACTCTATATATATAGTTATTGTTCACCCTTAATCAGAGTTAAACAATTTTCTAAAATGGAACTACACAGCAAAACATCAGCCATAAGTTCCCATCAAAAACTAGTTATTAAAATAATTAACCAGGCTTTTCATCTTTGCCTATAACAACTCTTTCTAAACAGCTTCATTGTCTATAACGTTATGGTTGTTTACTGTGACTAAACACATCTTATTTCTAGTGTTAAAAATATTAACAGTAACAATTTATTAAATGATACTTGTTAGTTATATAGGTGAATTTTTGAAGTGAATCTTCAGGGCCAAATCCTAAACTGTGCTAAAGTGTCACTCAAAAAAGAATTGAGGCCAATTTTGATGAAAATAAAAGTGATACAATTAGATTTATGGAAATCAATACCTTTGTCAGGAATTGAATGTGTTGATTTTGAAAAAAAAATTTTCAACACACCTATATTATAATACGAAGTCAAAACAGTTTTAATAGCTACTGCTTGTAGGGATCAATTTCTGTGAAGGAACGTCAAACGGAAAACCAAGGGAAAAGGTTGTTTTTGAACAAAATGTTCTGTTTTCCATACATTATTTAAACCTCACCTCATTATATTCAATATGAAAATTATTATTTTTTTAATAGGCATCAATAAATTAATACTCAATACCGTAAATATATAAAACAAACAAATTCAGCTCTGTCAAGAAGTTTAAATTTTTCGCTAGACTGAAATGTAAAATGTAGATCCAATCAGATATAACATAATAGGTATTACAACTGTTTATAATAAGAATGAACAAGTAGATTATGATTACCATACCTCTTTCCCTGCCTGATTAACTGCATTATGCGATATTAAACTCCGTCTTCGCACAGAGCTACTCCCGCCAATACTCAATCGCGAAAACACAGGTGTAGAAGTTATCCCGTTTACTGGCATCGTTTCCCTGGGTAAGTTACTAGTTATTTAAAGTACAAGCACTTTCTTGGCACAAAAAATTGTTTATTTAAAATTATATCACCTATATATAAAATCAAATTTTAACGACGTTAAATAGTTGACATTGTTGACAAACATAAATTTTCAATGTGAGCAACTTGACAAATAAATAAATAAAAAGTCTAAAGGCTTCTTTACATTCTCGCGAGACCTATGCGAGAATGCGAGAAACTGAGAATGTAGACGCCTTTGTATATTTGCAATGCTCTGTGCGAGAGAATGGAGCTGAAAACGCGTGAACTTAGGGTGGTCAGCTTCAGCAGAATCCCGTGATTTCAGTTGAATTATGTTTTCAATTTCGAAGAGATATCCTGACGCCTACAGTCCTTAAAAAAAAACTTTAACGAAATAGTGAATAAACCTCAGCATCAAATCCAATGTGTAATTAATCAAATATGTAATTGTTTTGTGAATAAAAGAAGCATAATTTAAATTCTATCCAAGCAGAATGAATGAATAAATTTCTGAATCCATTCGCAAAAAAATATCCGCGTAAATAGTATGCTAATTGATCATCAAAGATAAAGCACGGAATTATATAACGACAAACAAATGCTTTAAATATGTACACTAATATACTCGTAGAAATGAGTTTTTCATGTATATTTCTTTTAATATTCCTGTTGTTTTACGTTCAGTTGTAAATACCCATCGTTTTGTAATTCACTTAACATCCTTAAGAATAAAGATAAAGAAGATAAACGCAGTAGCAATTTCTACGTCCATCGTCACGTCGTCAAGCGCGAGAACTATACTCAGAACTTCTATAGCTATTCATATTCTCACGAGAACGTCACGACAAGTCTCGTGAGAACTCTATCTGGGTTTAGTGCACTCTGTAGACAAATTTTATGTGGGGATTTAATTCAATTCTAAGAACTCTTTTGAACTAATGACAATGCACATACATTTAAAACCATAAATATATTAATGATCCAGTAATCAACGATTGTGAAAACTGTATTTTTTAAATTGTATATTCAAATTATACCGTGATATTAATAATATTTTCATTTCCAGGCTATTAAACTGGATAGTACAGGACTTATTGAAAGTCATCAATTATAAAATATCAGTGGAATCGGTTGACCTGTGCCGTCCTGTACCCAAGGTTGGGCCAAGGTATTATTTGATTATCTGTATCTGTGTGACTTCTGCAACTTCAGATTAATCAAGTGGAAAGTGAACAGTAAAATGTTAGTTTTAATATCTGAAAACTGAAAATAAATATTGACATTTGATTAAAATTACGATTAATGAAATAAATTTTACTTTCATTGTACATTTGCGGTGTTATAATTTTTATAATGCTTAATTTCCGGAATAGAGGGCGCTTTTTGACAGTTGGAAAATTATTTACCCCCTCAACAGCTGTTTGTAAACGCAGCGCTTGTTACTAACTTCTCGTCAATCATTTTGTTCGGTGGCTGAAATTTTTGCGTATACGATATCGTTAAAAATCTTTGTCATCGGAGGTCTAAAAACAAAGTGACATTATGAGTTCAGGTATGCCTGAATTGGGCTCTAAAATAAGCCTAATATCGAAAGCTGACATCCGTTACGAAGGCCGACTTTTCACCGTCGATCCTCAGGAATGTACCATCGCTTTGGCTAGCGGTAAGTTGACAAATGGATACTGTTACTTGCTAAATATCCTTCTAGTAGATATTGGTAATCGGCGGCTTTTCGGTTTTACGTGTGATAAATTCTTACTAGCTACTTATGAGAATCTCTGGATCTCTCTAGAACGCTTTGTTAAATTTCCCTCCTGTACCTACTCGAAAATATTATTAATTATTTTTCAAAAAGACCTTACATTTTACTTATCTAACATCGTAAATAATTGAGATGCTCATGTTTCCAATAGGTTTACATTGTTTTTGGTCTTAAAAATATAATATAAATTCGCTTGTGACCGCGGTTTCACATTGATGACGTTGATATGAACTATAAACAACTCATTGATCGGTTAAACGATTCATTTTGTCATTTTACTCTGATTACAAGTGTTTACACTTATACACTTGTGTATTGTTTTATCTTAAAATTATGTATTGTTATTGTTTTTTTTGACATATTTATACCTATTATTTATATATCAACTTATTATGACAGGAGAAGGTAAATGCCAACTTAAGTATTTCAATATTTTATTTTTATGTTTCAATATTTTTTATTGCAGTGCGATCATTTGGCACAGAAGATCGTGAAACCCAATATCCAGTGGCACCTCAAAGCCAAGTATATGACTACATCTTGTTCCGTGGAGCTGATATCAAGGACATCCGAGTACTCAATAATGTCCCCTCATTGCCAAATGACCCAGCAATTATGCAAATGTCAGTGCCCCCAACACTGGGCTCTGGCCCTCCACCAGGGCAATATGCAGGGCAGTTCAACCATCCAGTCGTTGGCCAGACTCCATACCCACAGTACCACCCAATGGGCTTCCCCGGAGGTGTGCATTCGCAGCTCAACAAGACGAGTGAGTTGTCTCCGCAAACCTCAGTGGATTTAGCATCGCAGCCCCAGCCGGCGACTGCTCCCATCGGCTCAGGAGTGGGCCACCACACCAACCAAGTGAAAGACCAAGGTTTTTTTAAATAAAGGTTTATTATAGCTTTGGCTTCACATATGCTACTTTGCGATTTTTGCAATATCATAAACAGATGCTTTATGAACTGTTTTATTACTAACATTATTATTTATTAGTCAATTCTTATTATTAACAAACATCCTAATATACATTAACAAATTATAACATTTAAGTATAATATTATATAATAACTATGAACATATAAAAATAATTTTTGAAGCATCTGATTATGATTTTAAAGCTGCTTAAGACATTGGTTTCATGACACGGGGTATCTGTATTATATATACACATAGAAAATAAAATGAAATATTGCAATAACATTGATTTATTGACAGTTAAACAAGATTTGTTTCATTTGGATAATAAAGAGTTGCTTGGAGAGTTTAAATTGTTCAAACAATCTTTAAGAAAACCAAAATAGTATATTTATATGATATTGTATAACTAAAACGTATTGGGGAGTTTGTAGTGCCACTTCTCTTTATAAGCACCTAAAGGTGGAAATGGGGTGTACCCCAAATTAAATCTGTTAGGTTACTTATTGAAAGTCTTCATTGTAATGAAGACTTTCAATAATCTATAAATCTGTTAGGTTACTCATTACAATGAAGACATTCAATAAGTAACCTAACAGATTTAATTTGGACATAAATATACTTATTTTCTTTGATGATTATCATAGAAAGTATATGACACTTTGAAAAGAACTCTACATACTTGCAAATATTATTTCTTAACTCATTATATTGTGTACTTTTTATTTGTTTTATATATTTATGTAACAGTTCACATTTACAACCAGTATGTAAATTATCAAAAAATCGCAATCTGCATTTTCATCTGCCCTTGGTCTGTTGCTTGTTTCAATCATTCTTTCTGTCTTCATTTCTCTTGTCTGTTTGGTATTTTTCATAGCTTTGTTGTTGCAGTAGAACCTCCATAAGGCGAAAATCTCCCAAACTTGATAAAAAATTGTATTACCTTTCAACCCCTAAAATGTCTGTTCCTTGTAATATGAATCCTCTTTTAAGTCGAAATAATTAGTAAGTGCCTATAAGCAAATTCAGTACTTATTTTCCATCCATAACTCAAAAAAAATATTATATTTAATTTTATAACCCCTATAATAATAATAAATTTAAATCTTTACCCCAAAAGTCAAATTTTTCCTTACAAAATTCGCTCAAGTCTAAATCCTCCAAAGTTGAAAACTGTATAACTCAAATTTTTTGATGTCTCCCTTCAAGTTCAACTTACAGAGGTTTTATTGTATTATTATTTTTTCTTCAAATTATTACTATAATTAAATAGTATATTCAGAGTAAATAGGGCATAATTAAACATTCATACAAATATAAGTTTGACATGACCGGTTTGAATGTCTATTTGTTCCATCTTGAGAATGAAAGAATTATCATGAAATATGTTTTTATTAATAGATATGAATTTACAATGTGATACAATAATCTTGGATAATGCAGAATTTTCTACAAATTGTAGATGAGGCTCATAGAGCAATGCAAAGGGAATTTTGTTATATGTGTATATCATAAAAGCTATTTGAAAATAGGATATATATATCTTTAAAAGCCAAATGCTTTCATTGTGATACAGACTTATATATTGTAGACTTTATAATAGACAAAGTTTATTTAGTGGCTGATTCTATATTATTTAGTTATGCACAATAATGATCTCTTGAAAGATTCACATAGAGAAATTAACCTGTGTAGATTAGGTCTAAGATATAGCATAAACATTTACTTTATGTTGATGCTTATCATATTTATAAAATTATGTGTGAAAGTGGTGGATTCAGACCCCGAATAAGTCTCAATAGAATGGAGACAGTCTCCAAGAGCTTTCCTTGTGCAAATATATTACAAAACAAAAGAATTGAAGTGTTTGTATTGCATTATTATATATTAGTATTTAGCTAAAAGACACTATTTTCTATAGGCTCCATGCTGGACCTCATTGGGGGTGGCTCCCAGCAGAGTGTATCAAGATCTGGTACTCCTGCTGTTAGTGGTCATAGGAAGAGTCCTACAGCGGATCAAGGAACTCAAGTATGTTTATTGTTTTTTTTTATCTTATTTCTAAAAATAAATCCTATTTCACATATACTCCATTGAAATCTTACAATTTAAGGGCCGAATATTGCATTTGTTAGAAGACGCAATTTTATTTTTGGGACATGTATGGGGGGTCAATAGAAGCTTAACCTCAAGTTTGTGGGGTCGCCACCCTTGTCCCCCGGCCGCCATCTTGGAAAAAGGGGTGAAAACAATTTTTTCGCGATATCTCGGAAACTATGCGTCTTACACAAAAATTGTAGTCATAATTTATAGCAAATTGTTTTGCCTACAAATATGTTTATACAAAGAGTAGAGTCCGTAGGTGCGTACTCTAATTATTTGTGGCGCTATTTTTAAATACCTTTCTACTTGCTATTGTGGCGCCATCTTAATTTGCTGCCCTTCAGTGGACACTATTTAATATACTGAGATGGTTCTCCTTAGGATAGCCTCCATGTGTGATACTCTGACAGACAGACAAAAATTCTAAAAGTTCCATTTTTGGAATTTCCTGATCCGAATTATATATACTCTATGATTTTTTAAACGCAATGTACAAACTCAAACCATTTACAGATTTATTATAGTATAGATAGAATGAGTTCATTTGACGTTTGTCATTTAATGAGGTCATCAATTTTGTCAAGGATATTATTTTATTCAAATAAATTAAATTGAAAACTTTTTTATAATTTCTAATATTATTACTCATGACATCAACGCATTATTGTCAATTGACCTCATCTCTATATAAATAAGTTATTCTGCAAATTAAATAGTATCAGCATATGCTGATTGGGATTGTTCACTTTTTTTCAATTTAGCTTTTTGAAAAACCTTTTCGAGGAATAGCATCCCTAATCATTTCTTTCTAGTTAAAATTCCAAAAAACGTATGATCTTGTATTTTGTAAGAAATGCGTTTGACCTTTATTTGACCTTACTAAATCCATTCAGGTGGACAGTCTGCCTGGTTGCCTGCTTTAGGTGTAAAAAAAATTCTAGCTGTACATTATTTGATTTTCCCTAAAGACCACTTTAAAAATTTAACGTGGCACAGATTACTATGATTATTAAGTTTTATTATTTTTGATTTCTAGGCAAAGAAATCAATGTATACTTGTCCCTTAGATGTCATCGTAGAAATAATTTTAAAAACGAATTATAAAAAAACTAACGCTTAAAATAGAAAAATATTCAAATTAGTATCTTAAAATACCCTATTTTACGTAATAAAAATATAAAATCAGAGGGCATTTTTTTGTAAACAATCCCCATTGAACATAACAAACAATGACCTATTTTACTTGTCTTATATATAGAAAATTATTAAATAACAAGGAATACATTTTTTACTTATTTAAATAATGCTGGAAAAATGTGTTAAGTTTACTGCAGACTTTTCTCAAATAATTAATACTTACTAGTTCTAAAAGAAGTATTAAATTATTCAATCAAGAATTTGCGAGATTTTTTACTACATCCAAATATTCATAATCCCTCATATAAATATTTTATTCTTTATAAATATTTTCAAACCGCAGTTAAGACGTCCTGATGCATAGTGTATTCACAGAACTAGTGGCCTTAGAAGAAAGGTCCACCCCGAAGATCGCACGAATGGGAGAATAAAAAATATTTTAACAAAAATCAAAAACTTCCAATTAAAAGAAAATAAATACTTTTTTCCATCTTGAAGTCGATACGAAGTAAAACAAAAATTACTATATTTTGCAAATTTGTTATTGTAGAAAACAACAAATGTTTTACTTGGCGCCAATTTAAAGTTGCAGAAAAAAAACTTTTTGGTTTTTAGTTGTGAAGTTGGTTTTGTTTTTTAAAATTTTCTACTTTTTGGTTACGCCAATACTTGAATAGCTTTAAAAAAAGATATATGCAACATGTTGTACATGCCTATAGTACTCGAGGGTTGCTCTCGATTTCCTTGGGGTCCACTTATCAGATTTTGATTTGATGACAATGGGACCTCAGGCAATCCTGAGCCCTCCTAGAGTACACTACTCTATCGATTGAAAAATGATGTTTATTATGTTAAAATTTAACTGTTGTCTCATAGGTGGGTTCCATGGCCAGTGGTTCTGGGCAGCAGAGGGATAGCCGCCGCGGCAGTGGCGGTGCCTCTGGCGCCAAGGCCGGCCCCGCGACCCGCAACCGTACTAATTCGCGCAACCGACAGCGTTACCCGTCAGGCGGCGCTTCGTCCGCTTCAACGACAAATCAGCCGCAGCAGAACCCACATAACCAGCACATGCAGCAAAGCCAGCACAACCAGCACAGCCAACATACTCAACATAACCAACACAGCCAGCACACTCAACATAGTCAGCAACATCAACACCAACCTGGCCAGCCGAACAACATGCAACCGCATCACCATCACCAGCCTGGTGAGTAATTTTTCATTTTGGAAACAAGTGATTGTTACAGTGAAACTTTTGTTTGTCTGATATGAGACCACCGCAATTAAATCTGTACCATGGCCATGTTCATATGACAAATGTTCGCTTATGCAAAACACAATAAAAAAATGTGTAAACATGAAAAAAAGTATATTAGATTGTCAGTTTTCGAGTAACATTAGATTACAAATTAGATATATATAATAGTATCAATTTACTCTGAAAATCTACCATATGAGGGTTTCATAAAGATGAACATCTGCAGTTTTTTGTGACTTTGCTATAGAACTTTCAAAAGCTGTTCAAGTTAAAATGGCTAGGGTATGTCAAAAACTATTTGGGAATCTTTTTATTCATTTTTCATTAGATATATTTAAGTGAGCTAGTAACATGAATTTTTCTCTCTATAGTTCAAAAGAGGAGAGAGAGACACTTTACAACTCTGAATATCTCTCCACCCCATAATTCAGAATTGACAGGAGAGACACTTTACAACTTTGAATATCTTCACGCCATAATTCAGAAGTTAACAGGAGAGACACTTTACAACTCTGAATATCTCCACCCCATAGTTCAAAATTGACAGGAGAGACACTTTACAACTTTGAATATCTCCACCCCATAATTTAGAAGTTGACAGGAGAGACACTTCTTTACAACTTTGAATATCTCCACCCCATAATTCAGAATTGACAGGAGAGACACTTTACAACTTTGAATATCTTCACGCCATAATTCAGAAGTTAACAGGAGAGACACTTTACAACTTTGAATATCTCCACCCCATAATTTAGAAGTTGACAGGAGAGACACTTCTTTACAACTCTGAATATCTCCACCCCATAATTCAGAATTGACAGGAGAGACACTTTACAACTTTGAATATCTTCACGCCATAATTCAGAAGTTAACAGGAGAGACACTTTACAACTTTGAATATCTCCACCCCATAATTTAGAAGTTGACAGGAGAGACACTTCTTTACAACTTTGAATATCTCCTATAACAATATTTATGGCTTGAGAATCTGTCAAATAAATCTATCTCTCACACACTCATGTTTACTGAAATTTTTACCCCTTAGTAACTGTATGGTCGTTTTCAATTTTGATATTTACTTATACACCCAGATTCAGAAAAATGTTTGTAGACAAAAACGGACAAATGTGACAATTAATAAAGTTTCTTTTTTACCAACACAAATGGAGTTATTAAAAAAGGTTTCATATGGTATGGTATACGACAGGTCAGGGGTACGGTCGCGGCGGGTGGCGGGGCAGGCCCCGTGGCCGCGGCCGCGGGTTCATTCCCCGCAACAAGAACACACTCAAGTTCGACAACGACTACGACTTTGAGCAAGCCAACACCGAGTTCGAGGAGCTGCGCAGCCAAATAGCCAAGATAAAGATCTCAGATGGCGATGTTAAGGTTGAGGTGAGTTCATTTCACTTGTGCAGATTTAGTGTTTTCTATACTATTCTTGCTGGTAGAGGCACATGGGTTTTGTCAATATCAGGTGATAAAAAAGAAAAAAAGAGTTTAATTATAGCTAATAAAGAATCATTTTGATGGTCAGTATTCTTGTTTCTGAAACCTGGGGAGGAGACAACACAAATTGTTATATTGGACTATTTCTAAATATATAGGTATTTGAGTGTTAAAAATCTGCATATGGTGTACATATTATATACTAGCTTCTGCCCGCGACTTGATCCGCGTGAAATTTTTTTTCATAAAATGTTACTTCTAATACCTCCATGAATATGTGTACAAAGTTTCAAAATGATCGATTGAGTAGTTTTCGCGTGAAAGTGGAAAGCGTAACACAAATAAACTTGCAATTACATTTATAATATTAGTAGGGATAAGTATAATTAATATGAAATTTTTAATTAACTTCTACACAGCTTAACAATCAACTGTCGGTTTTTTTTAACACATATACATTCACATTGGACCATTAT
Source organism: Dendrolimus punctatus (assembly GCA_012273795.1). NCBI lineage: Eukaryota > Metazoa > Arthropoda > Insecta > Lepidoptera > Lasiocampidae > Dendrolimus > Dendrolimus punctatus. The sequence continues at coordinate 5,017,901 of CM022540.1, read as the reverse complement.
CTTGCTCGGTTTGAGCGGTGATATGGTCTAAGATCGAGCACATTTATGTAGAAGGTACCTATTCACACAATACTTAAAGACGCCCAGGTTGTAGTTTTCGGGGAAAGCAGACTCCAGCTGTGTTTTCCAGTTTTTGGTCACTTACATTTAAAAATGCGTAGTTGGAGGGGCCAACATTAACTTATGATAATATTTAATTGCAGGGTGAAGTAGACAAGAAGGATGACTCGGGCAATGAGACTGGCGCCGGTGAGCCAGAACTGGATGAGGAAGCAAACGCCTTCATGGGATACGACAAAACCAAGAGCTTCTTCGATAACATCTCCTGTGAAGCAGTTGAGAGGTCAGTTCTCTATCTGCTATCAGCTTAAAGCAATTATCAGATCTGATCTTCAATTTTCTCTGAATATTGACACATTATATCAAGTGTCTACTTATAATATTGTTTCTTATTTAGGTTTCCTATCACAGTAAAATGCCTATGACAAAGGTTCTGAATGTTGCCTTTTTGGTACTAATTTGAATTACATCCTGATTCTATTATATTTATAGTCATTTTACATATATGACATATCCTACAGATTTATAATATAAATAAATATTAAAGCTTATTTCTATTAATGTTAAATTACATTATTTTTAACACTCTAATTATTCTTATTCTACTTCTCTTTCTTTTCTTTCACCATATCCTAATTGGGGTCGACTCAATATGTCTTTTCCTTCCACACTCCTCTGTCCATCTTTTTTTTGGTCTACCTTTACACCTGTACCCGTCCATCTTGTAGTTGAACATTCTTTTTGTCACGTGACTCGCATCCATCCTCGTGATAATGTAGATTTAATGAAAGGAGTGTGCGTTTGTGCGAAGGTCGAAGGGTCGCAGCCAGCGCACGGACTGGCGCACGGAGCGCAAGCTGAACTCGGAGACGTTCGGCGTGGCGTTGGCGAGGAGGGGCGCGTGGCGCGGCAGGGGCGGCTGGCGCCACCACAACCCCATGCACCAGCCGTAAGCTCACCTCGATGTTCACTAGACTGTACTGTTTAAATAATTACCTAATACAGAATTTAGAAGGAGCTTCTGCATTCCACGATGTGTATACAAAGAACTACCCAAAAGAGATTACACAGCGCAAAAATGTGTTGAACTTCAAAAGTATATAAAGCTGTTTAAATGGAACTCACTATTTTGTTTGTGTTACTATATTTTGAAAATAAATGTAAATTGATATAATTTACTTATAATAAATCTGTATTCCATGAATCTCAACAATAATTATGAATGTTTCACAAAGAAATATTTTGATTCAAATTAGGCATCATACATATTTGTTTTCATAGGAGTTTACTTTGATATAAAAAATTTTAGTGAAATCAAAATCAATTATTTAAGTAACACAATTTTATTGTTAAGATTCATAGAGTTTTTGTTAGTAAATTCTAACAATTTATATAGTGAGCAGCAGGATAGTTAACTTACATTTAGGTTGCCAATTAAGTTGGTTTATGTTTCTGGGACAGCACATATTAAAATGCTTATACATGTATGTCTCTCTAGACCTTGGGCCTTAAAAAAGCCTCGACTTTTGGAACGCTCGCACTTAGAGCCCCCTTGACCAATTTAATATAAATGTGGCCTGACACTGACCGGCAATGATCCCTGTCTACACCATATAAAAATGCACCCAAGGACAAGCCTTGGCCAGTGTAGGACTATTGTGGGGAATGAGGACAAAAAGTACCGGGCTATTGGGGTGAACTGCTAATGGAGTTAGTGGCCCCATGCTTATTATTATGTCGGTCAGATGGCGGGCGATGCGCGGCGGCGGCGGCGGTGGGGGCATGCCCCGCGGCCGCGGCGGCATGGCGCCGGGGCCGCGCCAGCCGCGCCTGCAGCCCGCGCCGCAGCACCTCGGCAGCGCCGCGCCGACGCCCACCGCAGGTACGTCGCATAGCAACGCACTTGGAGCATAATGTTATAGTATGTATGGCTCATTCATATGTGAGATGTGTGAGTTGAAAAACTACTAGGAGTATTGGGTCAGTGTAATTTTGTTTATTTTGTTACGAGTTGCGAGACTCGAATTGAAATACCGTTGGGATTATTATAGAGTATTAGAACCAAACACAGGTACGAATATAACTGAACACAACAAATCCAAACGTAATGCAGAAGGTCGTAATTCAATAAAACGCCCAAAGTCCGTCACGATTAGATTCCCGATTCTAGTTCACGCCCGTATCGTAGTTGTTGCTGAACTGCCTGCCTCTCTCCATCCTGCTGTTTTATACTACACAAATCGAAATGAATCCGCAACACCTGGCTAATGAATGAGTAGGGCGACAGACTATTCTATACGATGATTAGAAATGTATGGCAATAAATAAGTGAACAAAAGAAGACGATCATAAAAGGGATTACAATAGTTTCAATATTATTAGTTCAAATCCTGACGGGTAATAAATGTGCTTCTTCAAATCTGTACGTGGAATTTGTCTTTGTTGGCGCCTATGTTGGGACAATATGTAGTTTTAATACCGAAAATAGACATAAATAAATACTTTAAATGTGATAGCTTGAGATATAAAATGAAGTGAATCTTCCAGGAGCAAATAGGACTAACAAAAAAATGTAGCATTATTACAATGTAACCTGTATTCATGCCTGCTCTTTAAACAAGAAGCATGCACTAGAGATTGGCCCATGGAGCAGCCGCGGGATAAACTCTAGTATTAAAATACAAGCGATAGCAACAACACTTCTTTGGACGATTGTTTGTTGCTTCTTCATTGTCTTAGGAATGTATGTATGTCAAATATGGGTTGTAGTTTGTTTTTGACACAAATTTCTATCTCAATATTTGTTTTGTTCACAGCCAAGTAAGAGAAGACTATATTCGAAGATGACGCTGAATCTTAATTTATTTATGCGAGGACTAAACACAAATGAAAAAGTAACGGAAAAGCATATGTTGGTGATTAAAATGTTCTAATCTATTTGATTTAATGAAGAGTGAAAACGAATGTCGTATCTGCGGGAAGTTATGTGGTGCGGAATATTTGTTGACGGACAATGTTTTGGTGTGAAAGTGTTGTATCCAATAAATGGAAGGTGTTAGTAGGAAGTTCCCGCAGAAGTGTGACTATGTACGTCCAAGGAGCATCCACTGTTGCATATTGTAAGTAAAAAGTATAGTGAACAGTGTGTTCATGTAGAAATGTAGACACCGGTGTTGTGTTGGCACGATGTTAAGTTTGATAAACAATTGGAAACTAACATGCCTAAAATTATTTATCATAGTCAGATCAATTTGATTTTAAACAGTACAGAATAGTTCAGTTGTATCAAAACACTATCTTTGTTATAAAATAAATTTGCATTACATTAAATATTTTTTTGTTTGTGTCTTGGTCTCTTACTATAAGTTTTCATGTGAACAAAAGTTAAAACCTACTAGTTTGTAAAGGGGTTTTGCTACAAAATTATTGGCCTGATTTAAAATGCCACTTTCATGTGAATATTCCAATAGTGGTTCTCAAAGTATTGATCGCGACCCCCAGTGATTAAAGTCAGCTAGGAGGAATCATTTTATAAGTTTGTTTAGAAATTATCAGCTTTACTTAAGATGGTGACTTTTGAGTTATCAGTGTTTTTCAACCTTCATGACTTCTTAGGGCCCTGGGTCTGCTATTGTAATTGTGGGGGAATGGAGTTCATGAATTGACCTTAAAGTTGTTGATTTTGCCAAACTTGGTAATATAATATGTAACTATTAATTTTGCTAGTTTTATTAATATAATTCTTAATTGTTGATTTTGCTAGTTAATACCTACCAAAATGGCCAAAATTTACAATTACAAAGTCGATAGATAATCAACTATTTTAGCATAATTTTAATAGCAGACTTAGGGAGCAATAGATTACTGTCTTATCTGGTTTTGGTCACAAACCAAAACTACCTAAGGGTTAAACATAAGGCATTATAGACATAATACTCTTATAAAATTACCCCAATTTTAATGGGTAATTCTATGCCTATTCACTGCTTAGCAGTTCTCCCAGCCTGTTTGTGAAAGTGAAGTCCCAAATGCTAAACAATTTGTTTTTAAAATTATACCAAGCCTAGCCCGCACTTAGCGCAGGGTTGGCCTCTATCGCCATAAGGTTCGTGTGGCAAAACAACTCCCACGAAAAATAAAGACACTAAAACTACAGCTTCGCCGTCCGTTTGAATTTTATTCATAATGTGGCCAATAAATAAATTTATGGTTTAATTATGTCATATTAGTAATTACCTATATGAATTTTACGGATCAGCAGATAACTACTCTGCCGAGCGTTATGTATGGCGATTTGGCGATTCGTTTTCCCAGTGTTTATGTATGGCGATTCGTCTACAGGACTTTGTGGTGACTAGTACCACAGGTTATTGCGGGCTCATTAGCAACTCATACGGGTCACATGTAAATCTAAAATTTTCGATAGAAATAGCACTTGACAATTTTATTGTGGTCGCACATTCACGAAGGTTGAAAAACACTGGTCCTCATATGAGATAAATGAAAATAGTACAGTACTGAAAAATCAGGAAGATTACATAAAATCTTTTATAATATTTTCTATTATGTTATAACTCGTGCTTCGAAACAAATGCAATATATTTCCAATAACATGTTTCAGTTCAGTTTCAAAGTTATATCGAAAAATCACAAATATTAAAAGTATTGCATTTATTTTGCTACACAAAATTAATAACAGATAGATAAAGAGTTTATAAGAACTTGTCTTGAAAATTAAATAAAATCAAAATCAATTGTGATGTTTACCTATACATTTTTGTGTATTCATAAATATATTGTGCTTTGAATTCCAAACCCATGCTAATATGAAATTGTTTTTTTTCTGCATCTATGGTGATATAGGCTGTAGTAAGCCCACTGCAACCGGTGTCTGATTGGTATTAACGAATTGTGTAAAATTGCCTCTCCTGTAAATTGTACAGAGGCTATGTAATAAAGTTGCATAGTATAACTGGAACTTTATTTTTATGTCGCCGAAACAATTTTTTATTTTTCAGGTTTTCTTAGTTATTCGCAAACGTGCCTGTACATAAACGCCTTATTTACAAATGTGGATTGTCTTTGAAATTTATAATAACTTGATTGATGTTGCTATAAACTTAACTTTAATATAATATGACCTATTTGCAACGATAACATGGTATGATTAGCAAAATAATTATGCGATTAATAATAACCTACTAAATTATTGTAATGAATTCCGTATAGGTAATGCAGAGTTGGTTTAAAACATAAGTTATTACATTGTGTAAACAGTTTATATTACTGTAAAAAGAATGTATTTCCATATAACTGAATAATTATAGTCCGTAACTTGAACATCCGCCAAACACAAGATTAGAGAAAGATGTTTTGATGACTGCCGCCACCTTGTTTTTTATTATTTATTTTATGGCTTGGTTTCGCGACTTTTAAGCGAAGGCTGTTTTAGATAGCTGCCATCTTGTTTTAACTTAAAACAAGATGGCAGTTAAAATTTAACTGGTATGCCTCGATTATATTGTTAATCAAAAGATAATCCATGTTTGTTGGTAAGGGTGAATGTTATGAAAAGTATCAAGTTATTAGTCTTGTAAGCTGTCATTGCACTTCCATTTTTAATAGTATAGCGATGACACATGGTCCAAACAGCAGTCCTATGACTATGTGGTGATAAAAAAAATTGACCAGTCACCTTGGGTTTGTTTGCGTGAATCCTTGTATTTTAATGAAATAACATACTCAGGGATTTGACTGACCAAAATTAAAGCGTACTGACTGTAGTTTAATGTTAATATATGTAGTTATAAATTATTTGCTAGTAGGACTGCTGGCGTGGTCCAAAAGGCAGAGTTCCCTGGCTCATAATTTACAGTAAAAAAGTATTGATCAAATATGTTATCAAACGCTGCCTTTATTTGTATCAATGAGCCGTTACGTTTTATCACACAAAATTTTTAGTTTAGTTTGGAACAATTTGTCGTAATGTACATATTATAGTATCTTGGCCAATGTTGTTTATTTGTAAAATTGAAATTACGAAAGTACTAAAAGTCTGTAACTCAAAAACTGTACCTGGTGATCGTAAAGATATGAAAATATACATTTACAACAAATCTTCCAAGAGGTGGTTTTATTTAAAGAAAACTCGGTCATTTTAATTTTTTATTGCAAATGAAACAAGCCCGTACATAATTTACTTGACATTAGCTTTTAACATTCCTTAATTACACGTCTTATACAAATGTTTACAAAACATACAAAAGTAATAATAAAATTACATAAAAGATTTAGTAAAACAAGTCGCGCCCTAAACGAAATGTTTCACATCCGTAACTTAGAATAAAAAGCAGATTGGAATACACCGTGATTAAAGGTTTAATACTTAAAATTACAATATACTAAATATGACGAAACAGCCCCCATAGACAAGTATATTTTATTTTTATTGCAGGAGTTCAGCAGACAGGCAGATGGCCCATTTGATGGAAAGCGGTTACCGTCGCCTATGGACATTTGCAACACCAAAAGGTGCTACAAATGCGCTGCTGCTCTTTCAAGTGACGTTAGCGCTAAACGAATAGAATGAAAGTTTATGGGAATTACATGAAGCCTTATCGTAACGATATGTCACTCCCATACACTTCGTTCCTTCTATTCGTTTAGCGCTAATGGCACTTGTCTTGGGAACAGTAAATTACGAATGATAATTGCTTATCAAATACGGATTTCTAAAAAGCTAAATTAATAAGAGTAGATGGCACACAGCTCGTATTTCTTTTGGTTTATGACGTATTAATTAAAAAAAATCGATATAAGTTTTATATATGATCAAAACTATATTACACGATAAAATAATATATATTGATCAAAATTATATTATAGTTAAGTTAAACAACTAAATACTTATCGATGTTAGTTTGTTTTGATCGAAAAAAATAAGTTATAACGAATAAAAAAGGAGGCAATGAGTTTGTCATTTTACTGGGCTATTATCATTCATAGAATACTTCCTTAGTAATGAAATGGTTAAGTACGTGTTATAAAAACAATTAATAGCCTATATTTATTCGAGTATATCATAAGCTTCAGATGATTCTTATAAAACCAAAAGCCAAGTAACAAATCAATGGTCTTCATCTCGTCTAAAGGATTCTTCAATGTGCATCGCGCACATTACCGAGATTAAAGACGATATAAAATACGAATTTAAATTAAGTATACTACCTTTGCGCAGGTTTGCCGATAGACTCATGTCACATGTCGTTGGGCAGTAGGGTTGACAAAAAAGGTTACATAAATAGTTGTTGCAATAAAATTATTTTAATTTATTATTAAAATGATGACTTCTTATGGGAGGGTAAACCGCTTCGTTACGTAACGCGTTACGGCGTCACTCTGGCTTCCCTTTCTCTCACGCATACGGCAGCGGTAGGCAGCCTAAGTTATTACCTGTCGGGCGTCCCGAGCCGGGCACGTTTTGCTATTTTGGTATATACTTTACAATAAATAATATATTAATAAATATATATTAACATTAAATAATACAATAACAGTAAGTAGTCGTCGGCAAACCTCCTGCGGCTTATAGTTCACGGCACATATCTTGAACGGTCGGCGGAATAATAGAAATCACTTTACGCATAGAACGTAGCTAATGTGATGCTTTTTATCGACATATAGAAAATATTATGTTTTTGTCCCTTTACTTCAAAGGTACACTTATAATAAAACATACTGGAAAATTTAATCCCAATATCACTATACGTAGAATAAGGTAACTGTCCAAGATTCGTGCCCAGATCTATAAAAATAAAATAGAATCCAAATACATACAAAATGGTTTCTTATGAAAATCAGTATTTTCTAAAGCAATATTTATTACGAGAAATTTTAGGCTGTCGATAGTTTTTACAATTATTAAGTACAAACATATTTTTGAAGTATATTTTTTGCAATTTTGATATAAAATATAAATACACCTGCGTATTTGAGGCTTTCTAAGGAACGAATATTTACACAACCTCTTTCACCCCTTGTTTATGTAACGATTATTAAATACTTGCGATTAAGATCTTATGTATAAGTACTTATATTCATAAGTAGATCCAAAGCGTCCTAATTTATTGAGCCTGTCTTATTATTATCACTTATGGCCAGTTTCTATATCTTACTATCATTCAATTGCCCTATCACCTGTTGAATTTTGACAGATGTATGGAGCTTATGTCAAATTTTAACTTAATTTTTAATTGGTAAGATATAGGAATCCACCATTTATGTTGCAAAATCGAAATGATAACAAATCTGGTAATAGAGATAATAAATCCGCATATAAAAAATGAATGATTGAGGACATTCAATACTTAGTTATGTTTTTTAAAGTACTTTATTTTATCGGAGAATTAAAGATCTGAGACAAAACTTATATGAAAGGTCGGAAGGCCTGGCGTTAAATTACTGAACAGCCTAACTTACGGCCGGTGCCCATATCTTAAAAGTCATTTAGTTGCCATCGATTGAGTTTTTGACATTACTTCTATGTAAAACTTGAACGCGTAGCAAACGACCGGTTGGTAAGATACAGGGACCGACCATTAATGACGTAATATATAGATAGCAATCTATAGAATATAGACAGCAATCTTGTTCACAAGTATGTCTTATTCAGCTTTTGAAGATTCGTCCTGCTCAAAGGGGATTATTTACTTTTTTCAATTTTTATTCTATTTTTGCCGATTTTGCTTCAACGCCACTGAGACTGTTTCCGCCAATGACAATGATAAGAAAGCAGCTCCATTCGAATACTGGATGTTGCGTTTGACGTAAAGTCGACGGGTAACGAGTATCATAGACAATACAACATAATAATACCTAATGAGTATTACAGTAATTCGCTTGTATGATGTTTGTAAAACCAATTTATAAGAAAATTTCGAGGTTTTTGCTTAATTTAATTATTCGTTTACATTATGTCACGGCAGCAACTAGAAAAATAGACAATAAACGCAACTTATTTGAACAATTGATACTTTACTGCCTACTTCCCTGCTTCCTGCAGTAGAAGTCAGCATAATGTAAACGACGGGTTAATTTCACAAACGTGTGAATATTTAAAGCGATTAAATGTTACAACACGATTTTTATTATTTGTAACATCAATATTTAATTATAATAAATAAACAAATTATTAAACTTTTAGACAAGGGTTATCGGACCGGGGTGCGTAATTAATTATTTAATCATTACAACCCACAAGAGTTTACTTGAGACTTCGCTCGGATGACGTAAGCGCGAGGTACTGACGCGTCGATGGCTAGAGCGGTAAGAAGGCGGGTGTCTGGAGGGGAGCGCGCTTTCCGGTCAGGTCTCAAGTTAACTCTTGCGGATATTATTTTTTGGAGTCATGAAGCTTAATCTTTACCAGCCAAACCCGCATGGTTCCGTCGTAAATATCCACTAATAACCTTATGTTAGTGTTGTTGACTGCTTTGTCATATTTATAACAGGAGAAATTAACCACGCCATTCCCTGGGCGGTTGACCGTTCTCCACCACCCATATTGAACCGCTTTGGCCTTTTGTCAGGATCTCTATTAACGATCTGCCCACGTGTTCTGTGCTGTAATTAATATGTAACTGGTCAATGCCATGCCATGCACTATAAAAGATTCTGTTGAGGTGACGAAAAGAAACAATAAGACCTTCAATAATTCACTGGTTTGATCTGGAAAATACTTTAAACTAGCATATTCCCGCGACTTTGCCCACGCTTGACTTGAAATTCCCGCGGGGTTCCAGTTGTTTTTTTTAATAGCTTCAATGTACAGACGCGGCATGTTTATAATTTCATAATATTATAGATAATGAAACATCAAATTGCGTGACATTATTGTCACATCACTAGTTACTCGTCACATCCCTATCAATTTCTATACCTTGCTTATGGTTTTGTATTAAGTACAAAACTATTATGTCTCATATCCGCATCTCACAAACATCTTCGCGCCATGGGGTGAAGGCGTTTATGAGCAACATAGCATTTAGTGTCAACTAGTCGCATAGATTTATACTTTTCAAAGAAACATTATAAGTTTTTTAACCGAAAAATTTCATATCTAGTAAGCACCTATCCTTCTTCGATATCGTATTTGAAATCAGGATCGTTGTTCTTAGAAAAATACTTACCTCTGTGTCTTGCAATTCGCGTTGTCCCTCTGCCATGCCGCTTCATACTCTGAGGACATTAGCTGTTTACGGATCTCCTTCACCAGACTAGTGTCCGTAAGTCCTGGGCATAGAGCCATGCTTCTCACGCCCGTTAGGTTGACGTGGTACTGGTCCTAGCAAACAAATTGTTCACTAAAGTTTTCGCGAGTTGCTTCAGTGTTTGTCTGCGTAGTATAGCCAATATTGGCGAGTAAATAAGAAGTCTAGAGATATTAACTTTGGCAGTCACAGAAAACTTTCGTGCGACTACAAAAATGTAGTCTCAATAATTGTGAACATATTTCTTTAATATTGAAAGGGGGCCATATATAAATTTTTCATTAAATTCCGTTGAGCCGTTTAGACACAAAACGATTAAAAACAATAAAAATGGTCCGCTTAGGCATTGTACCTTGTTCTTCTACACCTAAATGGCAGTTTAATTTTTGAAGTAACTGCCAGACACTAAACTTTTCATTACTAAAATTGAGAGAGACATTGAAAAGACATACCCCATAAGCCCTGGTGAGACCAACAATAGCATAATTGGTAGCTGTGTAGATAGGGGTGGACACCTGAGGTCTCGCGAATGCCGTGGACGCGGTGTTCACGATCGTGCCTCCTTGACCTCCACGGTCTTTACCCATAAACCGATACGCCAGCAAAGTACCTCGTATCACACCGTTCTAGGGGTAAAAGTGTATGCACATTAATTTTATAAAAGCAACAGTAATTATGTCTGTGATGCTTTCACGGAAAATCACCGAATCGATTTTACTGGAGGTCAGTAAATGTAATATAATAAAATATTCTTACATATATATATGTATATGTGTAGCCGCAATACCGATTACTTTCAACATAGATTATTTTCATCGCAGAAAATGGGATAATTTCCGGGATAAAATAAAATAAATTTTCCGAAAGAAGTTGCGTCTATGTAACCTGTGTGGATGCTTGATCTCAAAGGAAACTTAAGTTTATTAAAAGTTTAATAAAGGCATTTTGCAGGCACGTCTAACTCTAGACACGCGATGCTACACAGTGGTTTAGTGTACTCAATAAAAATTAGGGTTGGACTCTTGGTTGTGGATGCAGAAATATGGGCAATTAACTTTTAAAAATAAATTATCATCAGAATTTCCTTTGAATATAATCTCGCTGCATACTGGTCGTGGTTTGGACGCATTCTTTAAATAAACTTTAATAGTGTTAAATGCAGGAGAGACGTAAATAACTTACCAGGTTTACATCGACTTCCAGTTCCCAGAATCTGTCGTTCATGACACCGGCGTTGTTAATCACTATGTCTAGCCGTTTGAACACTTCCATTGTCATCTCAAACGCCTCTGCGGGAAACAGGATTAATAAATTCATATTCCTCCCACGGAAAGTCTGCGAATGTTTTTTTTACGTTTGTTCCTCCAAACTTGTGAATTTCATAATGATTGGGTCTCCTTATTCAAGACCGTTTAACAGGGAACCAACAAACTTGCTTTCATTTATATTCTATAATTATATCTTTTGAACCATGACTTTTCGATCTTCGAGTTTTGATATCGAAATATAACAGCCCATAAACGTTCCACTACTGGGCTCGGGCCTTCCACTATGAAGGAGCGGACAGTATACCCGGCACGCTTGTCCGAGGCGGTTTGCCAGTTTTGACACATCGGTTATCTTGATATGCGGGTTTCATCACGATGGAAAACCCATCACCGTTATTAGCACGCGGTAATTGTAATAATATGCACCTGTCCTGATGGTCAGAATTCTGCCTAAGTGGTTGGTGCATGCGTTCCAGCCAGGATTGGAACCCGCGCTCTACGAATTCGGGGCGCGTGCGCTAGCCATTATTACGCTACCACGTCTTATTATTTGATATCAAAATAACCGAATTGTATACATATATAAAAATAAATATAATGATATAAATGTATAAAATAAAATTATGGTTTTAAATCCCACAAAATATCATTGTAATCCGTTTTCACGCATGCCTATTATTTCACATTTTGATGCAAAATTTTGCTATTTTCGTCATTTGGTAATGTAATTAGGCCCTAATTACACTAACATATCTAATATGTAAAATTCTCGTGTCACAGTTTTCGTTGCCATATTCCTCCGAAACGGCTTGACCGATTTTGATGAAATTTTTTGTGCTTATCCGGTATCTATGAGAACCGCCAACCGGCCGGCCAACATCTATTTTTCATCCCCCTAAATGTTAGGGGTAGTCCACCCCTAAATTTTTTATTTTATTTTTTAGACAATTTTTTTTAATTTCTATTTTTTTATGATACAACATACAAAAATACATACAACCCTAGATTTTCAACCCTCTACGATCAACCCCTATTTTTTACCGGGCAGGACGACGTCTGCCGGGACAGCTAGTGTTTATATCTGTGGCCATAGGTCAGAATATGATAAATACAATTTCATTACTTTACAGGACAAGCAGTTAAATTATTAAGAAATCTTGAAGGCACTTTTAAAATATGAGACACTCGATATATGTATTTATTTTTAAATTAATGAAATGTGTTACTAATTTGTAAAAATACTTAAAATTCATTGTGGAATGCATAATATTCACGTATTGTTTTTTTTTTAAAGAATTGTTGCAATAAGTCATATTGAGTAAAAATGTACTTATCATTGTCTGATCTATGACCACAGATATATAAACATGATCTCATATCTGTTAAA